>ML681966.1:25413618-25564771 GCA_007922195.1 Podocnemis expansa
TTGTTGTTGTTGTTGTTTGTTTGTTTTTTGCTGGACTAGACTAACACGGCTATCCTTCTGGAAATTCACTGACACTGCAGCAGTGTCTAATACACATACTAGCCTGAAAGGTGGAATAGGTTGGGGCCAGATGCAGTTCTTCAAAAAACTTAGTGATTACTACTGTTGTACAATGCAATGGCTGGATGTCTCTCATTTGGCAAAGCTTAATCATTTGTTCTTACAAGGACTGCCTTTGTAAAGCCCCTAGACACATTTGCTAGTTACTTTTATTCTATTTATAGGTTATTAAATGAGTGTTTGCCTGAATGCTGTGCTCTGCCGAAAGCCAAAGCAACAGCACACATTCTGATGTATCAGTCTCTGCATACACTCTCTGACCTTGGACGTGGGTGCACTGGAATTGTCAGAAGACAGTGGGATTTTTCTTGTGTAAAGGGAAAAATCAAGCATGCCACTGTATTTACCTAACCATCTGGCTCTGAGGCTGCTCCTTCAGTCACTTTTACTGAGATATGATCTGTCACCACTGTCCTGGGTGAGCAATTGAGTTTGATTATTTGCACATTTGGCTTCACTCTTCTGACTGAGTTCTGTCCATTGTCCTGAGTCACTCTAAGGGGTTCACAATCGTTTTGGCTCAAGGGTCTCAGGTACCATTTTTTGCAATTTTAAAGGGCCGCCACCCAGTTTCTGCCAGCAGCCCTCCCTCCCATTGCAGCTAGACAGAAGGAATTAAGTGAGGAGGCTGCCTCCTCACTGAGCTGCCATCCCCCTAGCTGCAGCAGAAAAACAGTGGGTTGCTTACCAGTAACCATCCTTCTTCGAGATGGGCTGCTTTTTGTCTGATGCTCAGAGGTTAAAGAGAACAACTTTTTTCCTCTCCTCCTTATAGCAACCTTTTAAGCATTTGAAAACTTATCTTGTTCCACTTTAGTCTTCTCTTCTCCATACTAAACAAACCCAATTTTTTCAGTCTTTCACAGGTCATGTTTTCTAGAACTTTAATTGTTGCTGATTCTGTCCTCTGGACTTTCTCTAATTTGTTTGCATCTTTCCTGAAATATGACACCCAGAACTGGATACAATATTCAAGCTGAGGCCTTATCAGTGTGAAGTAGAGTGGTAGAATTCTTGTTTCTTGCTTACATCACTCCTGCTAATACATCCCAGAATTTCTGCGTATGTCGTTTCCCATTGTGTATTGCTACAGCTGATTGTTCCTTTCTAAGTGGAGTATTGTGCACTTGTCCTTATTGAATTTCATTGATTCTTCTTCGAATGCTGCTCACATCATTCAGTATTAGGTGTCTACATGCCGCAGCGCATGATTGGTCAGAAACCTTTTAGCCCTAGCCTGTCAGAGGAGGGTTGGTGGCCAATGCCCCCTCCGGCCACTTCTGTGGCTATATATATGGCTGCAACCCTGATCCTCCTCAGTTTCTTTTTCTGCCCTCAGCAACAGTTTCAGAACAGCCCATTCCTTGCGATTATGCAAGCTCCTGTCTATTCTGCCAAGTATGAGCTGCACGTTGAGGTTCGAAGTTCTGTTCTTGGACATTGTTCCACCAAGAACCACTGCTCCTGCTGAGTGTACAAATTTTAATTCTATCCTCCAAAGCATGTGCAACCCTGCCAAGCTTCGTATTGTCCACAAACTTTGTAAGTATTCTTTTTTTTTTGCCATTATTTAAATCACTAATGAAGCTATGAAAAGAAGTGGAACCAGAATGAATCCTTCTGGGACCCCACTTGATATTGTCTTTTCAGTCTGGTTATGAACCACTGATAACTGCTCTCAGGAAACAGTTTTCCAGCCAGTTATGCACCCACCATATAGTAGCTCAATCTAGGTTATATTTTCCTGAAAATGGTTTCACATGATTTTTTTCTTGACAGATTCATGCTAACTGTTACTTATTATCTTATTATTTTCTTAGGATGCTTGCAGATTGACTGACAAATTATTTTCTCCTTTATCTTTCCCGGTATTTAAGTTAAGCTGACTGGTTTGAATTCCCTAGGTTGTCCTTATTTTCCTTTTTATAGATGAGCACTATATGCTCTTTTCCAGTCTCTTGAACCTCTCCTATCTTCCATGACTTTTCAAAGTCATGACAGTTTACTTTCCTCATTTATGTTCTTCAATAAAATGTGAGCAAAGTATGGCTGAGCTGTGTCTACAGGTACACTTTGACTTAAGTTACAACAGGTTACAGAAGGTCCAGGTCTATGCAGGTCCCCAGAGGTGACCTTAGGCTGTCTGGTGCCCTAGGCGAAGGCCCATTATGCAGCCCCCTATAGAAACTAAAGTCCCATAATAAAAAGCATAGCGTTTATTATTTAGATATTTTATTTTATCTTTTTAAATCAGTTTTTAAAATTCTAAAAGTTTACCTTCCTATTATTTCTGTTGCTAAAATCAGAAATAAGGTCTTGAAAGTCAACAGATAGCATAGTGTCTTGTTCAGCTGAGAGGACAGCTGGTGCACTAAATTTCTCTTGTGTTGTAGTAGAGCACAGGTATGTCCTTATCAGTTTTAACCTGGAAGAGCAGTGTTCGGCAGCTGTAACAGTTATTGGGATGGTTAAAACAATGCAAAGAGCTATGTATGTGTTTGGGTAGATATCGTTCAGTTCATTCTCAACTAATTGGAGGAGAGTGGTGGCAACATTAATATCATCAGGAATAACCCTGCACAGAAATTGTAACTCTTCACACACTGCACCCCGCCTCTAGCCCCTATTGCAGCCTCTTCGCTTGTGCCCCTCAATCGCAACCTGCAGCCCTGGATTCCCTGCATCTATAGCTCTGCCCATGCCTATCACTACTAACCTTCAATGTCGCTGTATTTCCAAGTTCCTAACTTAGGACTTGTTTGTGCAGACATGGCCATGGCAAACACTAACAGCTCTTGCCTGGCACCCAGGGCCAGCTCTAGGGATGCGCCAGTCTGGCACCAGCTCAGGGTGCTGAAGTGTTGAGGTGCGAGGGGCACAGCGAGATGGCCCAGAAGCTGGACCCTGTACTCTCATCACTCCCCTGAGCCAGCCACTCCACTCCCTGGACTGGAGCGGGCCAGCCCATGGGGTGGACTCTGCTCTCTCACCCCACCTCTGGGCTGGCCCTCCTGACCCCCAGGAAGGAACAACAAGCCCAGGGGAGGGGGTGAGAGAGCAGAGCCTGGCCTTTGGGCTTGGCCGCTCCACCCCTGGGCCAACCATTTCCATCCTGAGGGGACAGGGCAAGCCAACCCAGAGAGGAGGTTGGGTTCTGTTCCTCCCAGCGCAAAAACAAAAGCTGGCTTGGGGCATCGCAACCCCTTGAACTGGCCCTGCTGGCACCTCGCTTTTCCCACTTTCACTCTAATTTTCCATCAGCTCCAGTGAAGTCCTGAATAGAGTCTAAATGCAACCACATGAGGAACCTCCCATCTCTTTCTTTGCTAGAACCAAAAAACCCATCCCTCTTCCATTTACCATACAAGCAGCAGACAAGTGCCGTCCCTTCCCAGAGCTAAACTGAGCCCCAGCATGCTCATTTTTCCATGAGTTACCTTACCCAGGATCTGAACCCAGTTTTCCTGAGACTGCCAATGGCTCCCATTCCCCTCCCCCACACCTATAAACCAGCACAAATGATTTATAATGGGCACAACATTTTGAAGAAAGTTTTATACTCAGAAATTATTTTTTTATAATTACATCTTTAATGTATCACCATAACCTTTCTGCAGTCCTCTGGGAATCTCAAGGTGTTTTGTGAGCAGGAATGGGAAGGCAATGCACAGTGAGGCGGTCAACAAGGGTGAGCATTTAACAGCCTTGTTTTGTGGCTGGGGAAACTGAGACACAGACCGTTGATTCACTCAATGCTGAGCAGAGAAACAGTGAAGGAAGCCAGCTGCCCTCCATCCCACAGGCCCCCACACCTGTCCTGGTGTCCAGAATCTGAGGCTCCCACAATCCCCAAGACTGGGCTCTGGGAATAGCAATCATCAGCCACCCTCCTCATGCCCCACCTACTTCTCCCACCCCTTTCCCCTGGAACCTGCTAGCTCCCAGTCTGAAATGGCCTCTGCTGGGGAGGAGGGGGGCAGTGCTGAAAGGTGAGCGTGAAGGGAACTGGGGCATCTTGGCAGGGCAGGGGTAAAGGGATAGGAGAGAAGCCAGTGAATGAGGAAATCAGCAGGAGAAGGATAAAGGGGGAATGAGGCAAGGGTGTGTGGAACAGCACATGAGACCCTGCACAATTGCAAACCAGGGTCTCCCACCCACAACATAGAAATGGGACCTAGCCCCAACACACTCCCCCCCTTCCATGCCCTTCAGCCAGCCCTGATCCCAGTCTAAAATGCTGCTGCTGCTTCCCTAACCACCCTGACCCCAATCTAGGATCATATGCTACCTCCACCACCACCCTGCCCTGTACTCCCCTGACTCCAATCCTCATCTTACATTTACTTGCAGACTGCTGCTGACTTCCCTCACTGATCCTGCTGCTGCTGCTGGCTGCTGCCCTGCTCCTCCAAGATGCTCAGACAATTGGACTGCTGCCCAGCCCTTCCGGCCTCACTTGCCATGGTTCACCTGGCTGCCCTCCCCCTACCCCTGCTCCAGCCCAGCCCCATGGCCTTATGCTGTCCTGCTCTCTTATTTATCTCTGGCTTGATCCTGCTCCTTCTGCCTCCTGTGCAGTGCTGGGCCTAATCCTGCCTTTCTGGGTCAGATCCTTCCCCCAGCTGGCTGTATGGGGCCTGCTGAAACAGAGGGCCAGGAGCAGCCCCTCCCTCACCCCCACCAAGGGGTCCTAGGTGGCTGCCTGCTTCACCTACCGCAAAAGCCACCTCTGCAACTCCCTCCCATGGGGTCAATTTGCAGGTACAAAGAACTCAAAACTTCCCATGGAATTAGACAGCTCATGTGCATGCACACTATTAGCCCAATTTTCATTGGAAGTACCACTCATACACCAAGACTCTGATCCAACTCCCAGTGAAAGAAGGGCTCCTATTCTTTTCTATGTGTCTTGAATCAGACTCTGGACTCATTTGTCTATATATCTTCTGAATATATAATGCCTACCTGGAGGTTAAAGTAAGCTGGAACACCACCCACAAATCTGACGAGACAGAGTTCCAGGGCCCAGATTCTCGAATCTAGAAAAATTGGGCCCACATATGCATGAAGGGGGCCCAGACAATAAGGAAGGCAGCCCTGAGATTAGGAAGGTTCCGGGGCCCCTCAAATAATACTTCAACTACTGTGTCTACCTAATTCACAGCTGTATGTGTCCAAAAGTAGCTGTTGAGAAGTGAGCCCAATACTTCTGTCTCGTGAAAAAGTGATCTATAACAACATTTTCCAGGTTGTTTAATTGAAGGAAATACAATCTATAGGAAACACCTGGCATTCCAGAATTTGTAGGAAGCTCTCAGTTAACTACCTCTTTGTGACTTCAGAAGAATCTGTAAACTTGAATAAATGTTGTATATTGTTAAACCTATAAATGTTATCAGGAACATTATATTTAATTATAATATTTGTATTTTGTTAGGTGAAAAATATGGCTATTGTTTACTCCTAGTGCAATTGCATTAGGAATAAGTATAATGATACTGAACACATAGCCTGTTCTTAAAATTACAAACTCAAATAGTATTAAAGTGCCCACTTATAAGTAAAAATAATTAAAAACAACATTTTAAGTTCAATTCTGCTTCACTGTGTGGTTGTTGTCAGTGCAGGCGCTAATTAAGAGTGGGGAAAATGGGGTGGGGAATTATCATTCTGAGTCACTCAGTCATGGTGGCAAAACTCAGATTCTAAACTCTGCAGAAGCAGGCTGAGAAAATATTGGCATGTTTGGCAAAGTAGTTCTCCAACAGCTGACCCATGGAAGTCCCAAAGAGACTCTACGGTTAGAGGATTCTGTAGAGCTCCATATCAGATTTGAGTCAGAGGGCATACAGAACTCAGTTTTAAGATGTTTGCTGCCCCCTCGTGTCTAAATGTTTTTTGTTGGTTCCCACCTTTATAAATATGAGTTTCACCCAATTACCAAACTAGATCATTAGTGAAAGATAATTAGAGACAAATAAAAACACACTCCTGACCTTTATGCTGCATGGATGGATAATAACAATGGGTTTGTATATAAACTCAAGAGTCTGCTTCTTTCCAGATCAGAATTAGCTACTTTGTCCTTCTTAGAGTGAAAAACGCAGGAAATCTTCAGATCTTGGCTGGTGTTTTTGATTCATTCCAAGGCAATGAGAATGACAAATGCTTTAAGATCATTTTGGAACTCTACTGAAATTAAAATTCAAATGTAATTGGTAGAAAGAGACTTAAATAATATGTGAGTATAGACAAGGTTTGGGACTATGTAAATAGTCTTGTTGCCAAAAATAAACTATGAAAAAAATAAAATTCACAAAAACAATTAGAAAGGCACACCCTCACCTAAGGTGAAGCACCCGTGGGGACACACATCTTGGAGAACTCCAATTACTGCACAAGGTGGGTAACCTTCCTTTTCTTTCCGTCCATTTTCCTAATTTAAGGTACCTTGCATATTTTAAAAAATATGTTTTAATTATGCCCATCTCCTTTGCAAATCCTATGAATATTATTGTTCCTGACTTCTGATTATGCTGAGCATGGTCAGTTGAAAACAATCTAGTTATGAGATTTATGCTGTAAGTTCTCTATCTTCAAATATCTGAAGAAATACAATTTCTCCCATGAAAGCTCATGTGATAAATAAATTTGTCTTTAAAAGTGCCTCAAAATTCCTTGTTTGTTTTGCTGAACTAGACTAACATGGCTATCCCTTTGAAAAATGACTTCACTACTTAAGAACCCAGGGTCCACTGAAAGTCAAAAATGGGCTCTATTCCAGATTCTATAGGTGAGCACATTCATGGTTAAGACCTAATCAACCCTACCATCAGTTAGTCCCTTAGGAGCAAAAAAGGACATGATTTCCACCTTCCCATTTTATTCTCCATTTCCACTGCTAATTCCTCCCAATGCCTACCAATTCCTCCACTCCTTTTGTGTCTATGTCCCATCTCCTGTCCCTTTTGTTCCTATCTCCCATCTTCTGCCTGTCTCCATCTCTGTCCTCTGTATCCAGTTTGTAATTTCTCTGCCCTCCTGGGTTCTATCTTCCCTATTCTCTTTGGCTATGTTCACACACAGAGGACTTTTTTCGAAACACCTTATTTCGAAAAACAAAAAATGTGTTTTCAAAATAAGGGAGCGAAACAGCATGTCCTCAGTGTGAACATGCTATTTTGCTTGGGGAGGGGACTGCAGGCACCCGTGGGGTGAAGCGCAGCCTGGCGCCTCACCCCGCCGGCTTAAAGCCCGGGCTGTGCCCAAACCCTGCCTTGGGGTCAGGGGTGCCCGGCTCAGCCCACTGCTGCAGGGCTGGGGTGAGTGCGGCCTCGGGATTCCCCAGCGCAGCTGCTCCTGCCGGGGGCAGGGCTGAGGATACCCTGGGTATCCCTGGCCCCGCCCCCAGCAGGAGCGGGGTGCCAGGGAATCCAGGGGCTGCGCTCACCCCGGCCCCTGCAGTGGCAGGCTTAGCCATGCACACCCGACCCTGCGGCGGGGTTTGGGGGCAGCCCTGGTGGCGGGCTCCAGCCGGGCGCCCCCGACCCCGTGGCGGGGTTTGGAGGCAGCCTGGGCTTTAAGCTGGCGGGGTGAGGCGCCAGGCTGTGCTTCACCCCGTGGGTGCCTGCAGTCCCCCTCTGCCAGCTTAGCACCCTGGGAGGAAGGGTCAAATGTTGTTTCGGAACACTTTGTTCCAAAACAACATGTTCACACAGGGTTGTTTCAAAACCACTGGTTTCGAAACAACCTTGTTTCAAAAGGGAAGTAGGTTTAAGCCCTTTAGAAAGCACAGCTCCCATTTCAAAACAAGGGGTTTCCTTGTTTGAAATGGCCATACATCGTGTGAAGATGGCATTTCTTATTTCAAAACAACCTCTTTTGTTTTGAAATAAGAATGCTGTGTGAACACACCCTTCATCCCAGCCCAGGTTCCTGTTTTACATCTTTCCTCCTTTGACCATTTGCATTCCCTCCCCCTGCATTCCAGTCACACCATTTGCTCCTTTTCCTCCATGCTGCTTGGGCTCTATCAGAGGCATTGCTGAAAGCACAGGAAAAATAGCCATCCTGCTTTCAGTTCTGGTGCCAGAATATATCCTGGGAACCAGGAGGAGGAACTGTAGGGTAAGTCCTGCTCAGTTCTTCTAGCTTCGTCTGCCTCTCCCTCCTCTCTGCCCTCTGCTAGTGTATATTCAGTAACTTTGTGGAAATATGCATATAGTCTGCGAGGGAATGGAACATACTCAGTGCAGAAGGAATCTTTGGAGAATTTAGCTGCCAAACTCTAGCTTGCTTCTACTGAGCATGTGTGAGCTAAATTTTTCCAGATTTCTAATTTGGCCATATTTGGCCAGTTTTTCATGGAAACTGCAAAAAGGATATCCCTAACACCAGCGCAATTTCCCTGCCAAATTTTTATTCCCTGCTCCAAACTATGCAAGTGTTAAGAGTTGCTTCATTACATGATTGTAGGAGTTATTCTAACAGAGGCAAATAAATGTATTTTCCCCACATCTCATTTGTGGATACTGCTAAACAGTTTTTTCCCTGGAACTTCTAAAACACAAATAATTTTAAAAAAAGCAATGTATGATTGCCATTAGATCTGAAGATGCTTTGTACAGTGTGAGTAAGATTAGAAACCAGGATCATAAATTGAAACTCCCAGAATTCTTTACTTTTGAAATGGAAATTGTATTCCCATAACCTTTCCAAGCTCCTGAGAGTTTCTCTAACAGAGCAAGTAAGTTGTCTTGGGGCCCTTGTAAAGGCAAAGAAATTTATTTATCACATGAGCTTTCGGGGGAGGGATCCAACTTTGTCAGATGCTTGAAAATGCAAAAAAAAAAAAAAAAAAACCAGGATGAGGGAGGGGTAAATGCAGTGAAGTATGTGTAATCATGCGATCAGGTCCAATTACTTTTGCAAATCAAACAGGTTGTATTGATTCAAACTAACAGAACAACAGATAGGGAGTTGAGAGAGGTAACCATCACTGTTTATAACAAGAAAGCTAAGAAATATTGCTATCTAAACCTGAGCTGATGGTATCAAATTTGCATATGAATTCTAATACTGAAGTCTCTCTTAGAAACCTTGACCTAGAATAAATCTGTTAAAGGATAGCCACAGATAGCTCCATCATAAAGTGTCTGGGGGAGATTCAAGTGATCTCTTATTGTTTTTTGAATGTTGTCAGATTTGTGTCCATTTATTCTTTTGCACAGAGACAGTCCTGTTTGTCCAATATATATAATGCCAAGGAGTATTGTTAGCACATGATGGCATATATCCCATTGGTGGATGAGCAAGTGAATGAGCCCCTGATGGAGTAGCTGGTTTGATAAGGTCCTATAATAGTGTCATTAGTGTAGATATGTGGGCGGAGTTGGCATCAGGGTTTGTTGCACAGATATGTGCCTGTCTTAGTGTTTCTGTTGTGTGGTCTGAAGTTGCTGGCGAGAATCAGTTTAAGGTTGGGGGGAGCTGTCTGCCTCCCAGTGCTTGAGAGTGAGGAATCCTTTTGCAGGATAGGTAGTAGATCCCTGATGATGTGGTGCAGAGGTTTGACTTGGGAGTTGTAGGTGGATGACGTCGTGTTCTGTTGTTTTCCTTGTTGGGCTTGTCCTGTATTAGTTGACTTCTGAGTACCCATCTGGCTCTGTCAATCTATTTCCTTACTTCCCGAGGCAGGTATTGTAGTTTTAAGAATGCTTGATAGAGCATTAATGGGGCACTCTTGCAAAATACTTCTGTTGATTTTGACTCCGTTCTGATGAGGCCCCGAGGACTGCCATTGATAAGTATACTGGGACATCAGATAGGTCACATCAGATCAATGGGTGTAGTCTGAAAACATGTGAGACAAAAACCCTCCTGTGAACTGACTCATATGTTTGGGCACTTAGAAGTATTTGCTACTATCACTATATAAAAAGGTATCATTAGTAAGTTTTTCTAAGAGGTCACTATTACATTTGTCTACACCAGAAAAAAACAAGAACAAGATACAAACAAAAAGAAAATACAATTCAAACAAACAAACCTACCCGTGTAGTAGTAAACTTCAGAGCCCAGAAGTGGATTTGGGCTACAGCTCTAAAAACAGTAGCATAAATGTTTCTACTGGGACTGGAACTCAGGTTCATTGACCCACTTCCTTCTCAGATTTCAGAGCCTGAATGCTAACTTGAGTAGAAACGTCAGTGCTACTACTTTTAGCACCATAGAAGAAGTCCATGGTTATATCTACACTGGAGATTTAAATTGACTTAACCAGGCTTAAGTCAACTCAAGCTACTCCATGGCCACATTTGGAGTTTATTAAGTCAACCTAAGCACTTGTTTAAGTCAACTTAATAACTCTCACCCTTAAAGTTGACTTTATTAAGTCGACCTAACAAAACGTGGCTATTAAAATTGAATAATAAAGTCCACTTAAGGCAGCAGAGCCATTTAAGACAACTTTATCAAGTCGACTTAAACAAATAGGGACTCTCTAAATCGACTTAATAAAGTCGACCTTATTAAGTCAACTTAACTAAGCCCTCTAGTGTAGACATAACCCATAAGTCTGAATCTGTGGACCTGGGCTCTGACACTTGCTGCCAGTGGTATTTTTTTGTAGTGTAGATGCACCATAAGGTCAGCCTGTTCGCAGGCAGAGGACACAACCCCCGCCCATCCTTGTACCTGTACGCAATGACTAGGCACAGTTGTAATTCTTCTCTTTCTACAAAAAAGCAGGATAGATTCCCAAAGGACACTGTGGAGCCTGACAGTGAGGTGGCTGTCTGGCTCCCACTGTTCCTAGACCAGTGGTTCCCAACCAGTGTGCTGCGACACACTGGTCTGCCATGGCAACACCCAAAGTGTGCCATGAGAATCTGGGAGAGGTAGAGTTAGAGCTCCCTCCCTGCTCAGCCCAGCCACGTGGGATGTGCAGGGCTGGCAAAAAGCAGTGGCGGCTTTTGAGGTAGGCGAAGCAGGCAGCTGCCTAGGGCCCCAAGCAATAAGGGGTCTTGTCCTCAATTTGGTGCACAAAAATGAAAATATAGAAATTGTTCCCATCTAGCAGAGCTAGTAGGGCTGGAAGCCTAAGTACTTTTCACTCTTGGCTCATCAAGGCAAACTATCATTAGGATCTGTGCTTTGTTTGAATTGTAGATTTCACCATTCTTTGCCCATCACCTTCACATTGACATGCTAAAAAAGTAGGAGCGAACCACAGACAGCACAATAGTAGGAACTTTTCCCTTGGGCTCAGCTTTTAATTCCTCAGTGTGGCCATTTATTCTGCCATTTTTTAATTTTGTGAAATATTGCCTTTTCCTTTTCTTTTTTACCTGTTCTTTTGCCTTTTCCTTTGACTTTCTGACAATTTTTTGTTTGGCGTTGGTTAGATCAGTTTACCAGGTAGGTCCATATAGGCTGCTACATCTAAATACAGTGCTGCCCTCTTAGCCAATCATTACAGCTGTGTGTGATGTCTGTACTGTATCTTTTTTCTTGTAAGTAATTTTTTAGCTTCTTCTGTACTTACTATTTAATATTTTTGAGGGGGCAAGAGTCTTCCAAACTTGAGTACTTTAGAGAATTTCACTGAAATTTGGTGTTTTTCATTTATAGCTACACACTAGGAACCACTTTTTTTACTTATTTTTATTTATTATAATTATTTGTATTAAATGTCTAGTGCACATAAACCCAAGCCTATACATTTTAAATGAGGTATTTGTTATTTTTGAGCCATCATTAATGTTACTACTTCTTATTTATTAATTAATCTTCATACTCTTTAAAATTTTTTAAAATGTTCATTTTAAATTTGTAGTTCAGTATTAGCTCATTTATGTTAAGTGAAAGATGATCAACTTACAAGCTTCATGATGGGAAGATCTTTAAAAATATCATACCCAAGAATAATTTACGAGTTCCAAAGGGATAGTCATGTTAGTTCAGTTCAGCAAAACAAAAAAGGAGTCCTGTGGGGTCGTGTGGGGTGGTTAGGGCTGCAGGCGGGGACTGGGGCCACAGGTAGGGTAGCAGTGGGGGCCGATAGTGAGCCCTTTAGGGGGCCCCACAAAGTAGTTTGTGGCAGGAAAGCAGCTCCCAGCCTGTCAGCCAGCCTGCAAACAGCCAAGGTAAGGGCTTTGAGGGGGACTGCTGGGGTGTTTTGGGGGTCAAGGGGTATGTGTGTAGCAGAGGTGGGTGGGAGTGGATGTGTAGCAGAGGGTGTGTAGCTGAGGTTGTGGGGTGGCTGTTTGGTTGGGGGTGTGGGTAGCTGGGGGGTGAGCTGGGGGCTGCAGGGATAGTTCTGGCCCCTGCAGTGATGGGAAGGTCCATCACAGGCAGCAGGGGGCTGGGGGAGGGGGAAATGGGACCCAGTGGGGTGGGAGGGAGCAGCAGTGGGGTGAGGATTTGCCCTGGGTGGCAGGGAGCCACTGTGGAGAAGGGGGAGGTGGGTGCTGTGTCGTGCTCCCCTGCCCTACGTTCCCACTCCCCAGGTTCTCCCCTGCCCCCTGCCACAAAGCCACTCTTGTTCTCCCTTCTCCTCTCCTCTCTTGGCACCCTTGTGCTGTTCCCCACATGGCTGCCCTTGTCCTCTTTGGCCACCCCTGCCCAGGAATGGTGCAACCATTTCTGGCACCTCCCTGCAAGCAGAGCAGGTGCAACGCCCCCCTGCAATGCTTACCAGGCTTACTGGGTTGCGCCAGCCCTGCTTTGCTCCCCACACTCACTCCTGCCACTGCAAATAACTCCTGACCTCCCCTGTCTTGCCATCTCTGCTCTGCTACCCCTACTACCCCACATAGCAGCATTTCCAAACCATTGTGCCATGGTTCATAAATATTCATGTTATTTTGAGTTAATTTGAATACTTCTGAGTTTTTAATAGTGGTGTGGCTCGAAAAATTTGAAGGTATCAAGGTGTACCACAGCAGAGAAAAGGTTGGGAACCACTGTCCTAGACTATAGCTAGCAGAAGATACTGCACCCCTGAAGTCATAGCCATCACATGTTCCTGCTTCACACTAGGACAGCTTTGCACTGGCTGTTAAATCATCGAGGAGACAATAATATGAAACAGCTTTTCATGATGGTGCAATTTGTACAATAATCTTGAAATTCATGTCCTAGATGAAGGAAAAAACTATGGGAATAACGAAAAATGATAGTTATGCAGCTAAGGCAGAGTGGCTAAAGTAGCTAATCTCACTATGTAAAAAGTTCACGTAAAATCTAGTTTATCCCTATTACACTGTGGTGTTAATGCAGTTAACATTTTTGTAAGGCTATAGTACACTACCATCTGTTTATAGCTAGTCATTATCAATTGTTGTTAATACAGCTTTTCATTTCTGCAAGTCAGATAAAGCTATTGTAGATCATTGTAGTTACATTGTTTAAACAGAGATCATATTAGTTTGCACTCCTTTGTGAATACCAGTGAAATTCTCTTTTGAAACATATAAAATTTAATTTGTTTAAATTATTTACATAGCTTGAAGAAAACATAGCATATGTATACAAATAATTGACAAGTGATCACTTAAAGAGGCAGGACATTTTACCTGCAAAGGTATCTGTAATGTAATTTTGAATGAACAAATGGGATTGTATAAATTGTGAAATTGAATCCAATGCATGGCTGAGAAGTGTTTGAATCTTGTGCTTTTATTCTGTGCTGGATCCTGGCTTCAAACTGAGCTGGAACACACTGAAAGGAAGTAAAACCAAGTTATAGTTATTAAATAATAATCTAAACACTTTAAAGCAACTATGTGTCACTGTTTAACAAAAGTATAGGAGTATAGGAAGGAAGGCGGTAAGTTAATCATAAAATCAAGTCAGATTACTTCAGAAAATCAAACAAGTTGTATAGAATAACAAATAGGGAGACTGAGAGATGACAATCACAGTTTATAATGAGCAAGCCAAGCAATATCTCTATTCTGAGTTCCTGAAGTAATCTGACCTGATCCTGTGATTACACTTACTTCACTGCTTTTATCCCACCTTCCTATTCTTTTTTTCCATTGTCAAGTGTTTGATGAAGTAGGATTTTCTCCCACAAAAACTTATGCGATAAATAAATTTGTTAGTCTTTATAAGTGCCACAAGATTCCTTGTTTGTTTTGCTGAATTAGACTAATATAACTTATCCCTTTGGAACTTGTGAATATTATGTTTTTGCTTCATCTGTTTACCTCAAAGACGTAGCAAAATGTTTATATATTTCCTTTTGATTTATAAACAGTAAAAATTGTCCAGACAAATTTTGAGCACCTTGCCAATTGTCTAAAACTGCAAACAAAATGCAGTTTAATCAGCTCACCTACCATTTCTCTAGCAGCTGCTTACAGTTACACTGAAATGGCCCACATCCTCATTCATCTGCAAATCTCCCCCAACCTTCTTCAAAAGTGGGGTGAAACAGATATGCCTTGTAGCATGTCCTGAAAGTTAATACAGCAGACTAGCCTTATGGAGAATGAGCCACTAGCAATTTCCTCAGTCATCCAGAGAAGAATCTAGCATCAGTGCTTGTCCGGATTGTTACCTATTCCTTTATGAGGCAAGAGGTAAGCTTTTCCCAGGACACTTTGGGCTTTTGTATGTCTATGTCTGTGACTTAAATTCCATCTGGAAACTCACAGGTACCCAGTGGATATTCTGGAGTGTGTCTGATGTTCTTTGTCTCATGTTTCTCACACACAGTTACAGGGCCATAACTAGGCTGGGGCGAAGGGGGCAAAGCCCCAAGCACAGAATTTTTGAGGGTGCAGGAGATGGATCCGGCTCCCCGCAGCAGGTGGGGATGGATCTGGATCCATTCCCAGATGCTGCGGGGAGCCGGATCCATCCCCTGCACCCCCTAAAATCCCACGCCTGGGATTTCCGCTGGGGCTTGCTGCCACCGGCTTCGGGTCCATCTGCCTGCGGCCTGCCAGTGGCAGCAGGAGCTTTCCAGTGCCTCTGGTGGCAGCTGGGAATGTATTCAGATATCCTTGGCCTGCTGGTGGCAGCGGAAAGCTCTCGCCATCAGTGGCAGGCTGTGGGGATCTGGATCCATCCCCAGCCATATGGCTGGGGATGGACTTGGCCATGGGATGGATTGGGGTCCGGTGGGAGTGGCATGTCTGGGGCTGCTTGTGCGAGGCACAAAAATGACTAGTTACAGCTCTGCACTGTTAACCAAAGTGGATGTTTTTTTCTGTTACTTCTAGTTTCTGAATGTTGTTATGGTTTAGCTTCTTGTAGAGCACATTGCTGTGGTCTAACCTTGAACTGAGGATGGCACTGTGACAAGCTGCTCCCCAGATCTGGTCTTGTGTGCTACTGTGAGCCCCCATTCCCATGCCTGAATCCCAATTTGCCCTGCTTTGCCCAGTGACAATTCACTCCTGAGTCAGCCCACTCCAGCTTCTGACATGCAATTGGTCCCAGGCAGTGGGTGTATGACCTCCAGTTGCTCAAGGGATGGTCCCCAGGCAAGCTCCTGGCCCCAGATACCACTGTGGGAGCCACTATCTTACAGGGATTGGGACCCACTCCCCATCACCATACAATCAAGTTAATCCATTTAACAAAGAAATGGATTGTGCCCAGCCTTATTCATTCACACCCTCTAAAGATCACACTGCTTCAGATAAAACTACTACTAGTTTGTTGATCAGATTATAATTCTAAATAAGACTATAGCCAATCATGGCAGAACCATAATATAAATGAGGCAGGAGTGACCACAAGGAAATAAAAGGTAAAACACTCATACTACCCTATTATCTCTACTTAAACTGACCTTATAGTCCAAATTTACACTCAGGATGTTTGGCTGTCAGATATTTGTACAGCCAGTCTCTGCCTGAGGCCAGGCACAGCCCAAATCTTGCTTGAAGTTGTTTCGAGATGGAGATTCCCAGGCAAAAACACCAAATCCCTCCAAGTGTCTCCCTTTGTTCCAAAACTCCCCCGACCCCTCCTTTTCTGGGCAGAGGTGATCCCTTTGTCTCTTCTGAGCCACCTCAATTAGCATATCTTTATCTTCTCCCGATACTTGCTGGCTCACTGCTATTACCAGAGAGCTCTGTCTTTTTCCCACCCCCCTGAGCCATGTTAAGCATGCTACACATCTGTGTATATGCATGAAGTTGCAGGAAACATGATATACTAATCATGTAAAATAGGTTACGAGCATCCATAAAGAAACATTGCACGGTGTAACTAGTAACAAATCATACCCTCACAGTGTACAAGTGAAGAGGAAAATCATATAGATCCTAACACAGGCTGCACAGATGTGCATCTTGTGAAGCAAGATCCAGCTCCAAAAGATAAGGCTGCACTCCACCACACCAGTCTGAAGGAATAATAATATGCCTTCCTGATTACTAATGCTACCTGATCTAAATGCAGTGCTTTGTTTAACCAGACCCTAAATGCTTGAATTCCCTCGAACCTTGAATTCCCTCCACCTTAGGGGTAGCTGTAACTTTACACTGTAATCCATTGTGCTGCCGCTAACTTGACCATGAATCTGGCTGTAGTATAAGGAAGAATACTAAACATTGCAGCTTTACAGTGGAAAAGTGATTTGTGGATGGGCCACACGTACTCCTCTTCCTCCTGTGTTCCTTCACTCCTCAGGTATTGTCTCTTTTTTATATCTCATGCTTTTCTCTCTCTCCCAACTTTCTGTTTTTGCTTTCCTGGATTGTTCCCTTGCTCTCCAGAATGCTATATGGTGCTCAGGCTGTGGAGAGGCCCCCACTGTCAGCTCTCTGAGGTGCTTGCATGCAACAGTACAGATGAATTGTTTGCTGCTAGAACAGCTGTATGAAGCTTAGTCAAGTGAGCAGCTTCCTGATCTTGTAACATTGAACACATGAGCAGTTTCTGTGGTCAGCCATATTAGGGACCACCACAGAAGGCAACACAGGTTTCAAGAAATGGCCCACCACTTTCACTACAGTAGCTTGTTTGCAGTGAAAATTTAGAGTGGATCCAGACTCATGCAGCTTTTTCTACCCCATCTGTTCTTCTATTTTTCCCTGGCCCTTGTCTCCACCCTTGAACTTGTCTGGCATCTTCTGAGATGGAGAAACATTAATGAGACTATAAAGAGTGAAAGTGCTGAGTTATTGTTTTATGCATTCATTTACTGTAATATCGAAGGGAGTCAGGTGCACAATTACCATTTAATTTTAATTGGAGTTAGGCACTAAATTTCCTTTGAAAAATACCACCCATAACCTTTGCCCCTCATTGTAGCCAGGTTTCCTGGACTTTTATAGTTTCTGGCCCCTGACAGAGAGTTGCTTTCTGCTGTAGTCAGGTAAGCTCTTGTGTTGATTGGCTATTGATCCCTGAACTCCCGCTAGGGTGTAATAAATACAGAGGAAATACAGTGGAGACAGTTGCTCAGAGACATACAGAAAGGGTTTTGGAGCAGATGACAGAGCAGGCCCTTAATCAGGATTTCTGTTTGAAATAACCCAGAATTATGACAATCACATCACAAACTATCCTCTCTGGCCATTTTGTCTGTGCAACTATTGGCAATTCTAACAGGACACAGGTTTTGTCGCTTATTTTTGCAAGTATGAAAGTAATGAATTAGGAATGACACAATAACATTTCTTTTTGTATTAACAAAAGTATGTAGTAGGAGGAGGTATCTGAGAAAAGGGGTTGTTACAAGATGACATTGGCACTGCTACAGTGATGTTCTCCCATATTATTGAGGAAGCTGTTAAATCAAGGCCACGAGAGTCGGTAGCAATGTAGAGAATTGTAAAGTTTATTGATCATATCAGAGGTTAGATGTCAGATGTTAGAATGCTAGAATACTCAAGGAGCTGACTCAGGAGATATCTGAGCCATGTGGAACATGTGGAAGACTGGAGAGGTCCCAGAGGACTGGAAAAGAGAAAATATAGAAAGGCACATAATGACAACCCAGGGAATTACAGACCAGTCAGTTTAACCCCAGCACCAGGAAGAATAATGGAGCAAATAATTAAAGAATGAATTTGCAAACATCTAGAAGAGAATAAAGTGTTAAGTAATAGTCAACATGGCTGTGTCAAGAACAAATCATGTTAAACCAACCTGACAGCTTTCTATAATGGGATAACAAGCCTTTTGGGTAAAGAGGAACTGGTAGATGTGGTATATGTAGACTTTAGTAAGGCTTTTGATATGGTCTCACATCATCTTATTAACAAACTAGGAAAGTACAACCTGGATGGAGCTACAGTAAGATGGGTGAGAAACTAGTTGGATAACTGCTCCCAGAGAGAAATCATCAATGGTTTCCAGTCATGCTGTCAAGGTGACTAACCATTGGAATAATTTGCTTCAGGAGGTTATGGAATCTCCATCATTGGAAATTTTGAAGAGTAGCTTAGACAAACACTGGTCAGGGATGGTTTAAGATGGAACTTGGTCCTGCCATGAGGGCAAGGGACCAGACTTGATGCCCTCTGATGGTCCCTTACAGTTTCTATGAGTCTGTGACTCTATCTTTGTCACTGCAGTGAAATCAGTCTGAGTTGCACCATAATTCTGATCAGCATCACTCACCTATTCTTTGGCTTAGACAGGACTTTTAAAAATGGATATATGTTTTTGGTCTGTTTCACAGTTGTATTGTATCACATGGTCTTTGTGTGTCAAAGTCTCCAAACACTGAAAATGGGAAGATTGAAAGAGCTGAGTTTGTTTAGTCTGAAAAAAAGGAGACCGAGAGGGACACAGTAACAGCTTTTAAGTACCTAAAGGGTTGTTATGAGGAGGAGAGAGAAAAATTGTTCTCCCTAAGTGCTGAATCAATGGACTTAAATTACAGCAAGGGAGGCTTAGATTGGACATTAGGAAAAAATTCCTAACTATCATGGTGATTAACCACTGGAATAAGTTGCCAAAGCAGCTTGTAAAATTTTAGTCATTGGAAGTATTTAAGAGCAGGTTAGACAAACACCTGTCAGGGTGGTTTAAGGTAGTACTTGATTGTGCCATGAGTGCAGGGGGCTGGACTTGATGACCTCTCATGGTTCCTTCGAGTTTCTATGATTCAATGTCTGTGGGGCATGAGCTTTCACACAGCAATAACTGATATCCTAGGATCCTGTCCCAGAAGCGGCTAGGCTAAGTCTCCAAGTAGGTCACCAAGGGCAGTCTCTTTGGTTGTAACTATGTCTTGGACAAAAAGCAGTAAGGGATTTCCTACAAATACCTAACAGAGTCAGTTAATATTTTGAAACACAGAAAGAAGGCTTTCATTTGAAAGAGATGGAACTGCTGTGAACATTTCAGTTTCTTTTGTCTTCCTGTACGGTGTAAAATGGTGTCTTTCTTTCTTGATTAGATGATGGAAGCCAGACCATCTCATCTAGGAGCACTAGAGGGCACTGCAGTATTGAAGAAGGAAGGTGCTTTTTAAAGGACATTCCAGAAAATAATGAATGTTTCCTAGTATGAAAAGAGGTGGGGAAGCAGAAGATGGCAGAACAATGACAATTTATTATTGTGCTTCTGAATCCTTCTTTATCTTGAACATTAAAGTTTTATATAGCCTTGAGAACATCTGAACAAACGTGTTCAGGCATGCTCTAAAGACCCAAAACGGAATCTGCTTTTTTTTTTCCTTTTCCCCCTTGTGAGATGTTTGCATTTTCCTGAATAGTTTTCATTATAAGTATTAATAGGTTAGGCTTGAGATACTATTGAACAAAACACCCACTGAGTTCCACCCACTCCTAATGCTGGTATCTTGTAGAACTTGGTTTTTCAGGCTCAGCACATCATTTTGTCTCTGCATCCACAATGTGAACCTAATTTAGTTCGTCCTGCGTTTAGCACATGGAATTTTTTGTAAAAGCAGCGCAAACAGGTTCCATTGTATTTATGCCTCCTCCACTCTGTATTCCTAACCATGTCTTTCTGAGTTTATATGGAAATGATATCCATCTCTCTGCAGTTACAGAAAGAAAATAACAGCCCTCATTAGATGTCGTGACACCTCCCTGTGTCTAAAGGAATTACTCCTCTGCAGAGCAGACAGCTCTTAAGGAGGCTGATTTTAAGGAGGATGCACAGTGGATTTTAGAATATACAGCTAGCCCATGTTTTCAAGGCAGGGAATATTCAGTGTTTGGAATTGGAAGGACTGAAAAGGAGACAGCAACAGATATGATTGCAAACCCCTGCATTTGCACAGGCAGAACAAATATGTGGCCATGTTAATGCTTTCTTGGCCATGTTACCTGTTCTTCATTTGCCCCCCCCCCCCCGCCATACCATTAACTACATTTTAGTTTCTCTACATCTCTGTTTCCCCTTTTAATATATTTTTACTCTGTTGACTTATAGGCCCTGATCTGTTTTTGTTTTTTCTCTCTGTCCATCTTCCACTCTCTGCTAGCTTTAAGTACTACCTTATTTCTTGTTCCTCTCTTGCTGTCTGTGGTCTCCGTCCCTGCCTGCTTGTATTTTTGTCCTTTTGTCTGCTTGCTAAGGTCTCCTTTCCTGTGCTTCACTTCCCACCAGTACCCGCCTCCCACCCTAATCCTTCGCCAGATATTTATTTCTTCTCCTGCCCCACTCCCCGTCAGTCTTTTCCAGGATTCAGCTTTCATCCTATTCCACATCACCTCTCTTCTTTCTCTTCCAATGGAACTCTTCACATGCACTGAAATCCCCTTCCCACTGGGCAAGGAACTACCACTGCTATAATATTCACGTTATAGCTCTCAGCAGTAGCTAGAAGCAAGCATGACTTTCCGCTACCATCTGGATGATGGCTGGGAGCATGAAAGGTAGCTGCTGGGAGGAGAAATGGTCAGCTGGTAATGCTTTGCAAAAGAGACAATAGCACTGGTGGAGGAAAGAGATGGATTGGCTCCTGGGGTGACCAGGTAGCCTATAATTTCCCTGAAACTGGATCAAAACCATGATATCAGCAAAACCAGCAAAGTCACCACACTGACCCCAGATCTGAACAACCCCAGTAAACTGGGATGTTCCATCAACTCTGTCGCTCATGTGTTTGTTCCAGTGTGGAAAACAATTATTTCACTGAGCAGAAAGCTTCGGTAGCTTTGGACAGCAATGAGTGACAAACAAATACACTTATTTCTGGAACAAATTGTTTTAGGTCTCATGACCTGGAATTAGAATAGAGGATGAAAGCATTTGTTTTTCATTTCTATAACCTATCCTGCTGACTCTCTTCCACATTGGGCTGTGTATCAAGATAAGAAGACACTGTCAGACTTGTTTTAAATGGGGCAAACATGGTCAAATAATGGAATAGCTCGAAGCATAAATCATTCTCTATCCTAGGTCTGATCTATCCAAATTGATCAGTCAGAACTGAGTGTAAAATGAGTTTAAACATGATTCTGGTCATGGACCAAAGTTTCTAGTGATGAAAATCTGAGAGTAGAATTTGGGCTTTCTTAAAAATGTGCAAAAAGTGATATTACTATATAACTAAAGCTAGAGCTGTTTCAAAATGTCTCCATGAGCTTTTCCTGTTGGGATACTGGGTAGGGTTTCTGAGGCTCACCCCCCTTGACTAATCTCTTGTTTTTACTACTGCATTAAGCAGAGAAAAAGATATACCGCTTTCCTAAATACAAATTGTTCAAGCTTGCAAAGATTAAACACAGGCTGATTTTTTACTGCATACCTACTAATCAGTAAGGCTGTATCCACACACAGCCAGTTAAATTGATTCTACTTGAATCAATTTAACCAAATCGATCTAAAAATACTTAAATTGATTTAAGTAAAAGTAGTTTAACATGTCCAGACCAAAAAAACCCATATTGAACTAGCATGTCTGGACACCTGACTTGCTAGTTCAATTTGAAAGAGGGGCAGTCTGGGAGGTGTGGCAACATGGCCACCTGGCAGGGCCATGCTGCCACTCAGTCCCCTGCCTGGCTCTCACCTGGAGAGCCAGGTAGCGGAAAAAAGCCCTCAGGGCAGGGATACTCCTGCGCTGTGCATCCCCCGCTGCTGGTGGGGCAGGAGGGAAGGGACTGTGGGGCACCCCACATGCCCCACTTCTTTCAGGCCGGCAGAGGCAGGGAAGCTGGGGTGCCAGGCTCCCCCCCCCAACTTCCCCAGAGCTGGCTGGGTGGCGGGTCCGGGAGCTGGTGAGCCCCGCTTGTGGGGCATGCAGGCTCCTGGCTGGGTGGTGGGTCAGGGAGCTGGCGCGCCCCGCTTATGGGGTGTGCTGGCTCCCCCACCTGCTGCTGGGCCAGGAGCTGTCATGCCCCACAAGCCGGAGGTGCCAGCTCCCTGACCTGCTGCCCGACCAGGAGCCCACAAGCTCGGGAAGCAGGGCTCACTTGCTCCCTGACCTGGCGCCCGGCCAGCTGGAGGTGAGGGTGGGCCTTTCTGGCCCCCTTGCACCTCCCCTCCCTCCCTGGCCAGGGTGCTGAGGGGGGTGGGACTTCCTTCCAGGGTGCCATGCACCCTGGGAGGAATGTCAACTGTTATGTCGATATGTGGGTCATATCAATATAACAGAGCCACAGAGGGTTATTTCAAAATCACAGTTTCAAAATAATCGTCATTTTGATCTCAAACTAGGTTTTATTATATTGAAATGATTTTCCTTATTTTGAAATAAGGGAGCTTCTTATTTTGAAATAAGGAAACGTGTGGACATAGACATTTTTAAATCGAAATAACAAGTGTTATTTTGATATAAAATGTGCATGTGGACATACCCTAAGGGAAGAGAGGGTGAAAGATGCTAGGGATAATTTTTGTATTTGGAATCACAAACTCTGTCCCATGATATCATTATTCTGGAATCACCCAATCAAACTTGTTCAGCCTAAAAAGGATTACTTAAAAATGCAGGACAAAGAATTCCCTTCATGAGGAACAGAGATGCAGCAGCTGGAAAGTTTAGTAAAGGTTCTGTCCCATACAAAATAAAACCATTCAAAGGATGTCAAGTCAATAGGTTGCATGGCACATGATACAGTTGGAGAAATTTTTTTAGATATCATCCTGGGATGAAAGAAGTGATCTACAAAGAAAGCGTCTATGGCCCAGTTTGTGCTGCTGTACAGGGGACTGACTCATATCAGACATTCTGGGATGAGGTGTACAAACTCTCACACTGAGGAGGAGGGGCTAAGGAGCCTCCCGGTTCCACTCCACATGACCTAAAATACATGCACAAGCTGGAGAAGGTGCTTAAAAGGGGATCAGAGTAGCTCACTTACAAGCAGCTAGTAAAGGTGAAAAGATCTGTACTGTGAAGCTTTGCAAAAAAAATTAATATGAGGCCTAATTGCTGGGGCTCCTGCTTCTTGATGGTCTACCCACTCTGCTAAGGGCAAAGGAAGAGACATTTGAAAGCTAAAGACTTATTCTTTGATTTATTTTATTACCTACTTGATGACTCGTCTTTTGTTGGGAGGCTGGCAGGGAAGTCATCCAGGCTGAAAAACTCAGTCCCTTGCCTTTGGGGTGTGGATTGAACTCTGGGGAAGAGGATGTACTTTACCTATCCCCTGATAGGGCTAATGGTGAAAATCCTGTACCTGCTACTAGAAACTCAGGACTAGGAAGACCTGTGTGCTGGTGGAATGTAACTAACTTTTGTGAGATGCCTTGGGTATGTCTGTGGCACTGTCTAGCTTTTGAGAATCATTTTTCATATTTACAATAATCCATATGTGATATGCCATGTTTAGTACCGACAGAAAGGTTGTAATTGGTTAGGAATGATTCTATTGTTTATATGTAGGTGTTATATCTGTATTAGAAGTTAGGAATATGTTTGTTCTATTTGTGTTCCAAGTTATTTGATTTTGGGACCCTTTCAAAATGAATGCCTGCAACCATTGTCTCCTTAATGACCTATTAGGGAAGCTGTCAGGTATAGT
The DNA here is from genome assembly GCA_007922195.1 of Podocnemis expansa. Lineage (NCBI taxonomy): Eukaryota > Metazoa > Chordata > Testudines > Podocnemididae > Podocnemis > Podocnemis expansa. Next base: position 25,437,663 of record ML681966.1, read on the forward strand.
GGGCCCAAGGAGAAACATGTTGAGTAACTAAGACTTGCCCATGTGACTCAACTCCATTTTCATTTGCAAAAACTCTGTGCAGCATGGGGAAGGACAAAGGTGACAAAAGGCCCCAGCTCGATTTTATCTTCAGTCTTCAGTCTGCAACCAATACCCACCTCTGGAATTATTCTTCTGCAACTGTACAAAGGTCTGAGACCCACCCAGGTGCTGGGTGTCTGCCAGAGGAATTGAACTAACCTGCAAACTCCATATTCTTCAAGGACTTGCTTTCTATGGACTCTAAATCATTTGTATGTATGTGATTCACTTTGATCCTTTAACATCTCTTATTTTGTTTCTTTCCTTCTTATATTAAACCTTTAGTTGTAGTTACTAAAAGATTGGCTGGCAGTGTGGTATTTTGGGTAAGATACAAGCCTGTATTGTTTTGGTAATGTGGATGACCCTTGGGGTCAGGAGAACCTATTTCTTCTAGAGACTCAGTGGCCAGAGGAACTGATGTACAATAAAGGGGGCTGTTTCCCTTTGGTTATACTTGGTGATGATGACAGAAGGGAATCAGGAGCATGTTTTGTTACTGACGAAGAGACTGGTTTAAGCACCACCCATCAGGGGTTTGGGGGTTTGGCCTGTGGTTTCACAGCTGGCTCTCATTTTTGTACATTCAGGATGTTATCCCAGGAGGCCTGGGTCACAATGTCTATGCAACATATTGGAGTGATGCTCTTAGCCTGAGTCCACCGATACACAGTAGCAGGGCTCATGCCAGTGCTCTAAAAACAGCTGTGTAGGCAGCACTTTGAAGTCATGGCAAGGACTGGAGCCTGGGTTCTGAAACCCAAGGAGGACTCACATGAACCAGGCTAGCATGAGCCCATCAACTTAGGGATAGTCGTCACTGAAGGCTGAAAAGTTGCCGCTGTCGGATTGACCTTCCCTATCGACTGATCAGGGATGTGAAGACTTGCACAGTTAATTGGGAAGTTGATTGCTGAAGACCGCCTCGCCCCTTAGAGTAGTGGACATGCTGGGCGTAATGGAGTTGAAGCAACATATGCAAGTTATTTTAAGTAATTTGCATATCTCCCTTTGACTTCTGCCAAAAATGGTGAACAGCGTAGATCTGCCCTCAGGTTGGGAGACCTGTTTCTGTAAGCAAGGTCTCAGTGACTGGGCACTTCCCCTGCTCAGTCAGCTGAATGGGGGCACCTTATTTGCATGGGCTTTGTATTTGCACAAGTATAATTAAATGCTTAGCATAATTTCACTGCAAATGGGTAAACCTACCCAGGCGATGGGCATGATGGGAAATAGTATGCCTGGTTTGTGCTAAAAATCCCTTTTGTTTTGACTGAAAGGACAATCAAATGTTGTGTTTTGATTGTATATTGTCCTTTGATATTATGAACTGTGATTAGCATGCACTGGTGAAAGAGTCACTCTCTCCAAAACAGACTGCAAAAAAGGTGGCAGATGAAGTTTTGATATTGTAAGCGTATGAGGGAGGGGTGAGGGGCTTGTTCTGGGTTTGCAAGTGCTCTGACAAAGAGCTGTGTTTCAGGCAACACTTAATCCCTTTCCCATTGTTAAAAGACAGAGTTGATGATTCTTTGGGGAATTTTGAGCAGTGACAATGCTTCTGTGTCAGCAGAAAGGTTTTCCTAAGAGCTGAAATCCTCTAAGACAGGGGTCTCAAACACTTGGCCTGCCGGCCGCATGCAGCCCCTAAAGCTATTTCCTGTGGTCCTCAATGACATGATCATTATCGATATTTGCAACATCATTGTATGGAAAGGTTTCAATGATGCAGCCCTTGGGCTACCATACTAATCCTCATGCAGCCCTCGTGGTGATTTGAGTTTGAGACCCCTGCTCTAAAAGCTGAGATCACAAGAGAAATTGGAAAGTCTGACTGATAGTCGAGGGACCAGCAGTGGTTGGTGCCAGTGGGAGCAGCGGGCAGGAGTGGCCAGTGGGAGTGACGAGATGTTGGCAGGAGCAGCAAGTGGTTGGTGACTGCAGATGATGGGAACCACAAGCAGCTGGCACTAGAGAACGGCAGGAGCCATGCAGATGGCAGGGATTTTCTGAGACCTAGAGGTAGCAGGAGGCAGCGGTGGAGTGGGCCTAGTCAAACCTCTGTTGGCAAAAGCCTGCAGTATGTGACTGGCTTGAGCCACTGTGCCCCCTCGAGAAGTGGATAGTGCTACTATGACAGTCACTACAGGTCACTCAATACAGGGAAAAGCAAGAAGATAGATGTCAAGGACATGCACCACATACTCTCGGGCATGTTCTGCTTGCTTGCTTTGTGAGTTCTACATTGCACTATTTTCTAAAACCAGTGCTGTTTGGATGTTTTCTTTCTTTTATTAAAAGATTTACTTTTCTAAAGTCAGACGCTATGCTTGCAAGAGGGGAAATATGGCCCTTCAGGGCACTCAGAGGATAACGTGTGATTTCCCAGTAGACCAAATGGGGGTTTGAGTCAGTTGGTGCATCATTGATAGAAACTCTCCGCTACAGAACCTGACTCTTTGCTGTTGTTGGCTCTGCCTGACAGAAGGGTTACACTTCTAAACTCCAGAAAGCTTGAAGACAATCTGTGGCACATCTGTAGGGCTGAGTCACCAAAGCGGGCAGATACAATCTGTGGACATCTGTAGGGCAGAGAGATCCGTCACCGGAGGCTGAGTAGCAAGATGGAAGAGCATTTGCTGATTCCCTTCCTGACCACTAGGTGGTAACTGTGAGGAGTGGATCTTTCACACACATTCTTACACCCCTGCACAGGTTACTTAATACTATACCTAGCAGCAATAGCCTGTAAAAGATGTAGTCTCCTCAGGAGTGCCATGCCTGCTCTTTGCCTATATGTGGGCTAGGCCAAGGAAGGTGTAGACCCTTTTCTTTGTGCTCTTCCCCTCCCCTATTCACTTGCAACAGAGCTGTGTAAATGTTCCAAGACATTTATGCTGCACTATGTATAGAGGTGTCTTGAGGCACTTCTCCTTGGAGCGAAGGAAACCCAGAAGTAAAAATCTGCACCCTGGGCTACTCTTCTAGCAATGCAATAGCAAGCTGCCCTTTGCACTTGGCTTGTGGGAAAGCTATACTTCCCCCTTAAAGAGCTAAAAGAATCTATGGAACTGTTTCAAATTGAAAAGGATGCTAACGTAGGTGAAATATACATACCTATACCTGGGATATCATGTTTAAAGCGTCCCAAAACAGAATGAGTTAATTTGATTGTCCCAGTGTTATTCAGCAGGGAAAATATGTTCACTTGATGTTGCTAGGTTACCAGCCTTATTTACAGATAGCTAGAAGTTTCCCACGCAGAGGCATTTGAGTAGTTTTGTGAGCAGAATTAGGAGGGAGGAGAGAACGTTATAAGGTACATTTTGTAAGTACATTGAACAGTGAAGCCTAGTGTTGGTGGAGACATTCAGAAGTGTCACACTCCAAGGAGTTCAGGATTCAGAAGGCATTTTCTCTGTGTGCGCGTGTGCATGTGTGTGCGAGAGAAACAGAAAATCACTTTAATCGATCAGTAAAAGATTAAAACGTGTAACCAGCTTTAGCAAGATTCAGCAATGAAAAAAGAATTGCAGAGAGATTAAGCCTAAAAACCACTATACAGATACGCCTTCTAAAGTCAGTGAAATAGCTCTGTTATAACCAATGGAAAAATAGATCTCTTATAATCAATGGAATTATGCCAATTTACCTCAACTGGGGATTAAGCCCTTTGTTTTTGGCATAGGATGAGCAAGATGGAAGTGACATATATGGCGAATGAGGGATGGAAACTCAGATAAGATTTTTTTTCCCCCCAGGGGCATGGTGTAGGATCAGAAAACATGACCAGAAGCCTCTTTTGGGAAGGGCTTAGAGCACTAATGAAGCTGACTCAGAGAGGTTGGAAGGAGCAAACAGTTGTGGCAATTCACTTCTATCACAGACAAAGTAGCTGGCAGCCTAGAAGGATACACATTAGGGGTATGTCCTGTGAGAGACTGACAGGCCCGCTGACAGCAATTCTGGGCCCCAGGGCAGAACAGTCAATGACTCCTGCCACCTAGAAAGGGATACACGTGGTTTATGGCCATGGGTAGTGGGTGAAGCAAAGCTGCCTTCCCATCCCAACTCTTCTACCCCTGCCCTGCCTTGCTCTCTGCAGTATCACTCCTCCTCCTCAGTCCCCTTCCTCTTTTCCACAGTCCCTTTTCATCCAGTTGGTGAGCAACAGTTGAGGGTGAACTGAGCAAGAAGCAAGGAGAGACCAAGCAGTGAAGGGTGGGGGGTGTAGAAAGGGGGATTGAGGGGAAGGGGAAGAGATGCAGCAGCAAATTGGCTGAGTGAAGGAGAGATTGTGACCTGTGCTGGACTGTGAGTAGACTGTAGACAGGGCTATGAGTGGAAGAGGCAAGATGGGGAGCTTGTCTTCCTGAAGGAAAGTTTCACCAGCCACCTGTGTTCTGGATGCTTTGAAAATTGATGGGCTCCTTTGCCCCCTCTCTCTGCCATTGGAAGGCCTGGAGACTGGGATGAACTACTTGATAAGGCTTATTGGCTGATATGCCTCATGCCTGGTTGCAGCCTTAAAGTTGAATGTAACATGTATATGGCGGATGTGAATGAAATCCCCTGGCCATACTGGAGTTTTGCCAACTTCAAGCATATTTACTTTCTTATTAAAAATGGCTTTCTGATTTATTTTTCTCTAGATTCATTTTAAAGACCTTTTTCAGATAAAGAAGTTACATCTGGATCTGCTCATATTTGGGCATGATTGTTCCAAGGGGGCATTCCACAGGAGTGGACAGATTGTTATCTCCACACTTTGTGAGGTGCCACTTACCATCTCCAGTTAAGCGAGCTGATGCTGTAAGTCAGAAAATAGATCACATAAAAATTGTGCCCTTGGCTAGTGAAATGGTGTTGCTGAACAGAAGTTTGTCTCTGTCTATGGACTATGACCTCACAAACACAGATCGGAAAATATAGTCCTTCCAGGACAACAATGATGATTCAAGTATCTAGGCTGAGATTTTCAAAGTAATGACCTGGACATCAAATTCTACTGTAAAATTAATTCTGTAAGCAGTTTTGAAAAAGGCAGCCTTAGTACCTTAATATGTAACAAATAGCATTTTCTTTGCTTTTTTTATTGTCACCCAAAAGCACAGGTAAATGTACCTTGAGAAAAGCATGAAAAGTATAATCTTTCATATTACTTTAGTAGCATACAATCAAACATCCATCAGACATACTGTAATTCACTCTGAAATGTTTGCTTGTTCTAACTGTTGCTAAACTGAGGCAATTGGGAATAGAATAAAGGTTGAAAGCTGAGTACTAAAGCCAATCTGAGAGTAGCAATATGAATGCTGCCTGGTTACTAAAGCCTCCCACACACTGAGTCAGATATGGGATTGCCATATATGCAATCTGATTGGCTGGAAGCCTGGGACCATTCATTTTTAGTGTGATACAGTGCTGGAGAATGAGATAGAGAGAACAAGTAAAAAAGAGACAAAATAGATGTATATTCTGCTGGTTTGTAGCTGGCATGATCTAACGTCCATCATGCAAACATTTCAGACTCTGTTGCTTAAGGAACTTGCGCAGAAACAGAAGAAGGAAAAGTGGCAATAGCTATAGACATTGGATCAAATTCTGCTGTGTTAACTATGCAACTCCATCTGAAATAATTCCCTGACGTCAGTGGAGTCCCACTGCTTCATGATTGTATAACTGAAAGCAGAGTTTGGCTTAGCTCATTCAGAGACAATGACAAGTGGGCACAATTTCTAACAGACAGAGCTGGTGCTGCATCTTAAAGCTAGCTTTGATGTAGTGTGGAGAAAGGCCACTGCCTAATTGAGCTTAGTGAAGGAATCACTGGGTGAAAGCCTATGGCCTATGTCATGCAGAAGATCAGACAAGGCAGGGGTGTCGCTGGCTGGGGGAGGGACCCAGGGCCCAGGCCCAGGCCCCGCCCCTTGCCCTCAGGCCCCGCCCCCAGCCTGCAGGCCCCGCCCCCTGGCCAGAGCCAGGGCCAGGCGCCGCCGCACCACTGCGGGCGGCCAGGCCCTGTATCCCCTGCAGGGGACGGGGCCGCCACGGCTGCCAGCGACCAGGCCCTGGATCCCCAGCCAGGGATGGGGCTGCTGCAACCACAGCCACAGGCAGCTGGGCCCTGGATCCCTGGCTGGGGACAGGGCGGCCACAGCCGCTGGTGGCTGGGCCCCGGATCTCCAGCGCAATTGGGCCGGAGTTCCGGGTCTCTGGCACTGGGGTTTGGGGCACGTGCCCCAGAGTGCCCAGCGCCAGCAACACCCCTGAGACAAGGTGACAATTGTCCCTTCTGGACTTTACATCTGAGCCTCCATCTATGAGACCCCCTTTGGGGCATCTAGTGTAGTAAAAACACTAAGATTAGTGGGACTCAACCAAACATGCTATGGCTGCCTCCTTCAGCAGTGCACTAGGGCTTGGTTTCAACCAATACTCAGCACTCTGGCTCTAAACCAACTGCTTAACCTGAAGTATCTCTCACATTTTCCACTTCAGTGGAAATATTCAAGTGCTTAAAGTTGAGCTTGTGCTTCACTGGTCTGGGGAGAGAGAGTACTTAGCACCTCAGAGGATGAAGCCCAACATGGCGAAGGCTCAGAACACTCTTTAGGGAAGTCAGAACTGACTTAAAAAAAATCTTACTTAAAAAGTAAAGAACCATAATTCTTTATGGTAACCAGATAAGGGCCCCAAATTTTCAAAGCAGGTTAGGCACCTAAAGATGCTAGTATATGCCTAATAGAATTTTCTAAAGGATCTAAGGACCTATTTGCATCTTTAAGCAGCTAATGAGTTTTAAAAATCTGATCCTACATGCCTTAGTCAGTATTCTCAGAGCAATGGCATTGGAGATCAATTTAGCTAAACTGTCTTAATATTGAATTTCCATTTCTCTAGTCCAGCGGTTTTCAGACTTAAGGTTGGGACCCAGTACTGGGTTGCAGACCCTCAGGTACTGGGCTGCAGCACTGCCAGCTGCCATCACCAAAAGACTGGGATGCATTGCTTAACGATGTAATTGTTGGGTTGTGGACATAAATGATTTTTTTTCAACTTGGTCCCAAGAAAAAAAGTTTGAAAACCACTGCTCTAGTCTGATGTGAATAATCACACAGCCAGCTAGAGAATGAATATGGATGTATACACAGGATATTAAGTCTCTTCCGTAAAGTTTAATCTTGCTATGAGGGAGCTTGCTTTGGCCAAAAGTGCTCATTCCCTGGTCCATGGTGGTGCTATATCATATTTATTACATGTGCTCTGACAAGTATTTAGATTTAGTCTGGTTTATACTCACTGTAGCCAATTACTTAACAAGAACACACCTTCTTTTACCAGTAAACAACAACAAAAGTCCATTTGGAAGGCTACTATCTAATCCAGGGGTTGGCAACCTATGGCACATGGGCCAAATGAGGCATGTGAGATAATTCTGAGTGGAACCAGTCAAGGACTGTAAAAGGGGTAGGGGAGAGAAGCGATAGGGTTGGGTGGGGCATGTGGCTGCTGTGTGGAATTGCTTGGAGATGCTAGCAGTTCTTGGCCAAGACCAGGCCAAGGGAGGCAGGAGGAAGGGGGCACACACCAGGTGCAAGCCTGTGGGGAGATGAAAGCCAGGTGCTTGGAGGAGGAGTTGCCCCCTGACATCCCTAGTGGCCATGCTGACCTGGATCCTCAGCTTCCAATCCTCCCAGCCCTTTCTTTGCCCCTGCACTGGGTGCATCCAAAAAACTGTTAGGATACTGTGCACGCAGGGGCCAGGCAGCTTGCCCACTGCTGGGTGGCCCAAGGGCATCTGCCACTCTCATTCCCACTGTCTGCTGGAGGAGCTGGATTAGCATGGCCTCCAGGGATGACAGGGCGAGGAACTCCTTAAAGCAGAGTCAGGCCAGTGCCTGGGGGCATGGCCATTCAGTACATCACTGTTGCCAAGCCCTGCTAGCTCCACAGCAGGAGGAATGGGGAGATCAAGAAATGAGCTTGAAGACATCCTGCCATGCTACCACCACTGACTGAGGAGGGAGGGGGTTACAAATACAAATAGTGACCCCCAGGCGCTAATCCTCTGTACACTCTTGGCCAGGGCACTGGACCTATGACACATGGGAGAGGGGCAGAAGAAAGGCGTAGATTGGCACACACTTTCCCAAAGATTGTCAATCCCTGAATCTCTCCTTTGTTTCTTTATTTGTTCTTCAAAAAACAAACAAAAACATTTAATTTCAAGTCTAACTTTCCTGATCACCATTTAATGTTCATTTGTTCTTTTGTCCTTTTTGTCAGAAAGCAAAATTTTGTGGGTACGTGTTCTTTTTTCCCTCCCAGGGGTTGGTTTGTTTGCTTTTTTATAAGTAAAAAATTGAACTGTTTTTGTTTTGACTTTTAGTTGAAAACTTCTCAATTATTTGGGTTAAAACCCATCTTCTCCCCAGGTATTTTCTGAGCTTGCTGGTTCATGACTGACTTTTTTTGGGTCCTGATCTGTTGATGGCTTTAGATGAAGAGGACCAAGGCCTTGAACTGACAGTGTAAGTGGGCTGCGAGCCAGTGGCTGGACTGGAGCATATGGATACGTTCAACATGGCTTGTCCCACTGAAAATGCAATAGATGGTGAGATCTCATCTGGAATATTGTGTGCTGTTCCGGTCCCCCAAGTTTAAGAAAGATGAATTCAAAATGCAATAGGTGCAGAGAAGGGTTACAATGATGATCCATGGAATGGAAAACTTGCCTTATAAGAGGAGACTTAAAGAGCTTGGCTTGTTTAGCCTAACTGTAAGAAGGTTGAGGGGCAATATGAGTGCTCCCTGTAAATATGGCAGAGGGATAAATACCAGGGAGGGAAAGGAATTATTTAAATTCAGCCCCAATGTGGACAGAAGAACCAGTGAACATAAAATGGCCATCAGGAAGGTTAGGCTTGAAATTAAATGCAGGTTTCTAACCATCAGAACACTGAAGTTCTGGAGTAGCCTTCCAAGGGGAGTAGTAGTGGCAAAAAACCAAGGTAGCTTCATATTTGAGCTTTCTAAATTTATGAAGGAGATGGAGTGATGGGACAGTTTAATTTGGCAGTTAACTCATTTTTGACTACTAGATAAATATGCCAGTGGACTATGATGAGATGTTTGATAGGGTAGGCTCTGAGTTCTTACAGAGAATTCTTTCTTAGGGGGTCTGGTTGGTGAGTCTTGCCTACATATTCAGGGTATAGCTGATTGCCATATTTGAGATCAGGGAGGAATTTTGCCCCAGGGGAGATTGGCAAAGGTTTTAGGGATTTTTCACCTTCCTCTCTAGCATGATGTACATGTCACTTGCTGGTGGATTCTCTGTATCTTAAAATTCTTTAAAACATGTTTTGAGGACCTTAATAACTGAGTCATAGATTAGAGGTTTATTATATGAGTGGGTGCATGAGATTCTGTGGTCTGCATTGTTCAGGAGCTCAGACTAGATGATTGTATGTTTACTTTAAAGTTTGAGTCTGTTAGCTGCACCTACCACCAGCTGACACCTCCTCAGTGTCCGCTTCTGAATCCCTTGTTTTAAACCTCAGACCCTCACACCCATTCCTGTTTTTCATTAGTTGTTCCAAGACATCAGTTGAAGCTGGGTCCAGTACCACCTCCCCATAGGCTGGGGGAGGGGTTTTTGAAGTGGGCAGGCTTGTGCCTGCCCATTCTCCCAGTCCTTAAGTAGGACCAGCTGGCACCTCTGCATTGCATCCAGCTTCAGTCCAAGGCACAGTGAATAGGCGGCTATTGTGGCAAACATTCATCCATGAGTAAGGGGCAAAATTTCATTAGCTGCAAATGAAACCAACTTTGCCATTAATCTTACCTGGTCATTATAAGGTTAGTGATGAGTTGAATAGGAACCTGAGGCTTTATACCAATTTTCTGAGTGTGTTGGCCAATTAGGCTATGTCTACATCACCAATTTTAGTTCAGACTTACTAATCCAAACTAAAGAAGCCCAAGGTTAGTCCAGACTAACCTCAGGCTAGTTTGAACTAACAGCAGCTTTTTAGGTTGAACTAGCTGTGCATTCTAGTTCAAATTAGAGTTTTAGTTCAAACTAGAATGTGTATTGCATGCATTTACTTCAAACTAAACAAGTAAGCCTGGACTAACCACCAGATCTTACTAGGTCAGAGTAGACAAAGCCTAGTGTGGCCAAGGGCTAAATTAGTCCTTAGTCTGGATTAATTTGGCAGTGTAGACATAGCCTTCATTGTCCTTTCACTAGTCAGAGAAGTGCAGGTCTGTTTTTACAGGAAGTTACTTAAAAATATCTAAGGCCTTCTTATGCTTCAATGGCTATGATGAGGCAAACCTCATTAGGGTGAAGTGTTTCATAAAGCTTGAGGCCAAGATCCAAAGGGGTAGCTATGTTAGTCTAGTTCACTAAAACAAACATCTCCCTCAGTATGCTGTTCCTCAGTGTTTGAATCTTTACAAGTGTTTTGATTTGCTGTTACAGCGTGACCTGTTCCTATGACTTACACTTCCCTGCATTTATTTCCCACCATTCTGTAAGTTCTCCCATCTTCAAAGCATCCAATGAAGTGGGATTTTCTCCCACAAAAGCTCATGCAAAAATAAATTGTTAATCTTTAAGTGCCACAGGACTCCTTGTTTATTTAAATAAATCTTGGGATAACTTTTGGAGTTTCTGCCTCTGCAAGTTTCTTTGAATCTAGTTTGAGCATTTCTCAATTCCCTAGTAAGTGTAAACTGGATGTGGACATTTATATTTCCTTTATCTTCATGAGCAAAGAACATCTAAAATTGCATTAATGGGAGAGAAGACAATCCACACAAGCTCCCTTATATACAATATATAGGCTGTTACACTCATTTTGTGTTCTACACCAAATGGTAAAATTGCTTTCCTATTATTGTGCAAACCATGGGAATAATTTTCTAGGCAAAAGGATTGTTTTCCTACTCAGTGCTTTTTTCCTTTAAGAGTCCTGTTTTCAGTGTTCTAGTTTGGAGAGGTAATCAGATGTAAGTAGGCTACCCTTATGAGAAGTGTGTTTAGGTAACAACATCTAAACTCAGAAAAAGAGACAGGATGCTTAAACCTCATGCAAAGTTATCTTGATGTTCTGTATTGTATTATACATTGTATACTGTTAAGTTTAACCACAGTTCCAAAGAGAATGCATATCAAGCATTTATTAAAATAAAATCAGCTTATAAAAATCATCCAAAGATTCTATGGTATCATTTATTCTGTTCACTACCCAGTTGTTCATATTAGCCATTTGGCACTTGTGGCAAGCTGTCCATTCTGCTCCTGTGCTTTGCTCTGTTGTAGGAACCAGGGCAAGCCCTGTTTGCCCATATCTCTAGGCAATTGGTGCCCCCCTGACACAGTGGGGCAGGAGGAGGAAGGGACCTAGGCCATTCATCTATACCAAGCCCAGCCCAAGGGCCCTATGAGTAGCAGCTATACATTGTTAACACTACTAGCAACTATGCTTCTTTCCCCTGGATCAGTTCTTCCTCCTTTTACCTGATAGCTAGGTTCTGCCTCCATCTCCAAACTTCCTCAGACATATTAATACCCATTACTCTCTACCCACTCCCTGGGCCTAGGGCTTTTTATCAGCTGGATCTTAACTGGGCTCAGGTGCCTCTAATTAACCTGAAGCAGCCTCTGCTCAGCCTGCAGGGAAGGAAGCCTGGATCATTCTAGGGCTTATATATCTGCCTTCTAGGACTCTCCTGTTTCCTTTTGGCTCTGTTGTCTCACATGCTGTAGACTTGCATACAGATTCACCGGGGGGGAATCTACTTTATATTTTTTGAGTTTCAGAAATAATTTAATTTTGCTTGAAAACTTGGGTCTCATTTCAAATACTTCCTGTTCAGATTTTCATCTGGAGAGACAACCAAAGATCAATGAATTATAAGGAGGATTCTGTTTTCTTTAGACATAATAAATCCAAGGTGTGGGCTACTGGATTGTAACATGAAGGAGAAAAACATGTATACTGCTCCCCTTTTTTCCCCCCTATTAACAAGCAGTTAAGCACAGGATAGTCAGACCAAAATGCCTGAATCCAAACTCTTATGAAACTAGAATTCAGATTTGACTGGTGTTTATAATAAGCTGAACTCAGACCTGGGCAGTCTAAGCCCAGGTCTACACTTGAACTTTGCAGTTCAGACCTATTTCACAAGCAGAAGCCTAGCTTTTGACTCTCTCTAGCAGTTATCCCCCATGCCACATAACTGCTGCCCCTATGCTTGATATTCAGAGAGGAAGGTAGCATTATCTCTGATGGTGAAATTCTCAGGCAGGAAGGAGCATGGAAACACTGGTAGAGAATAACAGGATTTGAGACCCAGAAGGAAAGCAGAAAAAACCCTTCAAGCTTTCGGTTGGCTGAACCATTTGTAACTTCAAATTTCACTGAAGAATTAAAATTTGTCATGATTTGTCCCCTTCCACTATCTGGATAGGACCCCACCTGTGAATGGACCTGGCTGTTGGTTCATGAGCTTCTAAGCTCTGCTGGGTAATGACTCTTGGTCACTGTTTTTAGCTCTGGGGGTCTCTCACATTCTCCAAGGTAGAGACACTTTGATACCCTTCTTGGACTGTGAGACACTCAGTCTAGCCACCTTAAACTTCAAAACCAGTACCCCAATGGGTATAAACATTCCAGCACGGTTCACCTTCATTGTGGACTCTCTGAGCTCAATTCATAGCTTCAGGGACAACAATAATAAATGTAGGCTTAGCAAAAATATTGTTTAGTTACAGACATGCTACACTTATAGCACCCTTGACAGCTACAGGTCATGGGGAAATAAGAAAGAGTCCTGAATGCTATTCTCTGAGTCTGATATCACCATTCATGTGAGTTTTGTATTTGGTCAGCATACGGGAACTAAATAGCCTTCTTTAACCTGATAGTTTTGCTTTTGTCCATTGGTGCTTTGGCCTTTAGCTTAGAGAAGCACCGCTCTTTTAAAAACAGTATTCGGACCTTTTATGCCTTTGTGCATCAGTTGGAGCAGTCAGGCTCTAGTCCCCCTCTCTGAATCTGTGTCTGTGCAAAAAGTCATTGAAACTTAGTGGACAGCTTCCATATGAGAAGAGAGTAAAGACTGGGACTTTTCAGATTGAAAAAGAGGTGACTAAGAAGGTATATTGTAGATGTCTATAAAATTGTGACATATGGAAAAAGTGAATGAGAAAGTAGCACTTACTGCTTCACACATCACAAGAACTAGGGGGTCTCCAAATAAAATTAATAGGTAGCAAGTTCAAAAGAGATGAACAGTTAACGTGTGGAACTCTTTTCTAGAGGATGTTTTGAAGGCCAAAACTATAAAGAGGTTAAAAAAAAAAAGAACCAAATAAGTTCATGGAGGAAAAGTTCATGGAGATTCATCAATGGCTGCTAGTCAAGATGCTGAGATTGGCCAACAGGAGGTGGATTGCTGGATATTTCTGTTCGGTTCATTCCCTCTGAAACCTTGCCACTGTCTTCTCTCAGAAGACAGAATAGTGGGCTAGATGAAGCATTGTTTTGACCCATTATGGCCAGTCTTAGGTTTCTAATGGTCCTATCCATAGAAAACTCTTTGTTATGGTAGGGGAGTCTTTCAGCACTAATATCTCTGGCAGCTTCTCAGACATAATACAGTATCAAGCCTCTGCTACAAAATGGATGTTCTAATGAATGCATAAAGAAGGTTGCATACAACACAAAGGACACACTCAAAAAGGAAGGTTTCAAAACAAAGTAGAGCTCCTGAAACAAAAAAGTCTTCACCGAAGATAGTGTGCCCAGTTTGACATGCAAATCCCCATACCTTTTTTTCCTACTGTGGAGGTACATTTATCTAAAATTTTAATGTTAAAAAAGCTGTTATCCCTGACTTCTTTTTATTTCAGGCAGTCTCTAAGCATTAGGTTTTTTTTTTTAAATCTAATTCTTAGCAATTAGCTTACTCTGTTTGAAATGTACCCAACCAAGAATGTGCCATCCAGGAATGGTTCAGGAAGTAGTACCAAGTAGTAGCATTTGCGGGAGGATGCAAATGGACTGCTGTGGCAAGATTAGTATTTAATTCTGTAGAGATGTAAAGTTGCTCCTAATGAGCTATACAGTCTATCTTGTTCATGCCTCACCAGCTATATAGCTTCATGCAGTAGAGTTGTAGCTGTGTTGGTCCCAGGATACTGAAGAGACAAGGTAGGTGAGGTAATCTTTCATTGGATATTTTTATGCTGGGGAGATACTCAGACTTTTGAGCTAAATGGAAGTCCTCTTCAGGTATGTCTTTCTCACCAACAGTTGTGGTTGAATAAAATCTGTTGCCCCGCTCACCTTGTTTCAGCTGTGGGCAGGAGTGAGCTTCAAAAGGCAACAGACTAGATAGCTCATGTTATTCTAGTGGGATTTTTGACAACCATTTAGGCAACTAAACAATTTAATTTTAAATATTTAATTTCATTTAAACATCTTTCTATGCAAATTTTTAGAAGTACATTGTCTTGCTAGAGTTGTCTTATATACTCCCCTTAAGATAAAATGACTTATGAGAATCTAATGAGCCATGAAGGCTTCTAGCAGGACTTGCAACATTTTCTAGCATTAATGTGCCTTATGCTTATTAATGAGGAGAGACTGACCTATTTTGTTTAAACAGACTTAAAGCTTGATCTAAAAGTAGAATTTTTGAATTTTCTGATATTGTGAGGGTCAGTGTTGCTTTTAATATTTGTAATGGTAGGTAACTGTATTAGGCAAATATGGAATGATGGCTGAAGGTTTCAGAGAAGTAATAGATTTTAGAAAGTAATAGCCTACTCTTTAAAATTCCTAGAGACAACCAAAAACCCTAATACATAGTATCGAATAGTTAAAATCAGATTTTGAAAAGAATACACATGCCTTTGTTCTAAAAGAGGCTTAATACACAGATGCTTACAGATCATTGTAACAAACTGCATTCTTTTATCACATCCAAAGTCTAACTCTAAACCTAAACAGCCAGGCAGCCTTTCAGTTCAGTCCTTATGTTTCATATATTTGAGTCAGATGGAGGCTACTTATTGTAATAAATTTTTATGCATGGTTAAAAATGTCTTTTTCTTCCTGTAGTCTAAGAAAGAGAAAATGAAGTAAAAGTGAAGTAACATCTTAATAATTACATGAGCTTTAAAGCACACTAGCCATTTACAAGCAATCAAGGCTAATGAAATACTACTCCACTGCACTGTGAAAATTTCAGCTCTTCCCATTGAAAACCACATTTTAAGGAATTGACAGTTGCAAACAATTATAAAATCCTCTGGATAGAAAGGGAAGAAGAGGTGAAAGGTTGGTAATGTATTTCAGCAGTGTGGGTGTGTATATATATGTATTACCAGAAAGATATCTTTGAAAATGCAGTGAAATATTTTGGCAGGGCCAGCTTAATGGGAGAACCAGTGTGGCACTGGGTTGGGGTGCTGAAGATTAGGGGCTCCAGCACCAAAAATTGAAAGCTTGGTCTGGGAATGGGTTGCGATGGAGACCTCTAGGGCCTTACATTACAGCTCCCTGTGCTTGCCAGGACAACAGGGCCAGGCTGGGCTGGGCCCTCTTCTCTGAGGTCATGTGACTTCACCTACCACCACGTGACCACCAGCCAGGCCCCACCTGTCCTCATAGGCATGCTTCAGGCACAGAGTTGGTGATAGAGGCACTAAAGAAAAACTTGGTTCAGGGTGCCACAACCCCTTGAGCCGGCCCTGTAGTTTGGGCAATGATTAAGGAATAAAGGGTAAAGAAACAATATGCATCTGCTTTGGGAGAGGACAACTCCTAGAAAAAATGCAAGGAGGTATATGTAATAGAATTGAAAATCAAAATGACAAAGTAGGAAAATCGGCTGGGTATCTTAGGTGCCTATACACGAATGCGAGGAGTCTGGGAAATAAGCAGGAAGAACTGGTAGTGCTAGTGCAGACAAGGGACTATGATATCATTGGAATAACAGAGACGTGGTGGGATAGTCTGCATGACTGGAGCTCTGCCATGGATGGGTATAAACTGTTCAGGAAAGACAGGCAGGGAAGAAGAGGGGGAGGAGTAGCATTATATGTAAAAGAGCTCTATGACTGCTCAGAGCTCCATTACAGAAGTGGAAGCATGCCAGTAGAAAGTCTGTGGGTTACATTGAGAGGGGAAAGCAACAAGGGGGATGTTGTGGTGGGTGTCTACTAAAGACCACCAGACCAGAAATAGGAGGTGGATGAGATGTTCTATGGACAACTAGCAGAACCTTCTAGATCACAGGCCCTGGTGCTCATGGGGGATTTCAATTACCCTGACATCTGCTGGGAGGCCAATACAGCAGTGCATGGGCAATCCAGGAAGTTTTTAGAAAGTGTTGGGGACAACTTTCTGGTACAAATGCTGGAGGAACCAACTAGGGGCCTTGCACTGCTCGACTTGCTGCTCACAAACAGGGAAGAATTGATCAGGGACGTAGAGGTAAATGGCAAGCTAGGCAGTAGTGACTGTGACATGGTTGAGTTCAGGATGCTGATTAAAGGAAGGAAGGAAAGAAGCAAAACAAAAACCCTGGACTTCAAAAAAGCAGATTTTGGCTCCCTCAGAGAACTGATGGGCAGGATTCCTTGGGAAGCTCATCTGAAGGGGAAAGGAGTCCAAGAGAGTTGGTTATATTTTAAAAAAACTCTGCTAAGGGCACAGGAAGTTGCCATTCCAATTAGGAGAAAGAACACCAAACATGTGAGGCAGCCAGAATGGCTTAGCAGAGAACTCTGCTCTGAGCTTAAACATAAAAAGGAAGCTTACCGGAAGTGGAAGCTTGGTCAGATGACCAAGGAGGCATATAAAGATGTTGCTAGGGACTGCAGGGATAAAATCAGAAAGGCCAAAGGACAAATGGAGTTGTGGCTAGCGAGGGATGTAAGAGATAACAAGAAGGGGTTCTACAAGTATGTTAATAACAAGAAAAGGATCAGGGATGGTATAGGTCCCTTGCTGAATGGGGCAGGCATCCTTGTGACAGAGGATGAGGAAAAAGCTGAAGTGCTCAATGCATTTTTGCTTCAGTTTTCACAGGCAGGGTCAGCTCTCAGCCCACTACCATGGGTATGGCAGACTGGAAAGAAGAAAAGAGGCCCTTGGTGATGGAAGGTCAGGTTAGGGACTGCTTAAAGAAGCTGGATGTGCACAAGTCCTTGGGGCCAGACTAACTGCATCCAAGGGTGCTAAGGGAATTGGCCGATGAGATAGCAGCTCCACTGTCCATTATCTTTCAAAACTCATGGAGAATGGGGGAGGTGCCAGAGGACTGGAAAAAAGCAAATATAGTGCCTATTTTCAAGAAAGGGAAAAAGGAGGATCCGGGGAATTACAGACCTGTCAGCCTCACCTCAATCCCTGGAAAAATTATGGAGTAGGCTCTCAAAGAATCCATCCTCAAACACTTAAGAGGAAAATAAAGTGATCAGGAACAGTCAGCATGGATTTACCAAGGGTAAATCATGCCTGACCAATCTCATTTCCTTCTATGATCAGATGACTGGTTTTCTGGATGCAGGAAGATCAGTTGATGTGATATACCTTGATTTTATAAAGGCTTTTCATACAGTTTCCCACAGCATTCTCATTGGCAAATTAAGGAAGAATGGGTTGGATAGGTAGACTATAGGGTGGATAGAAAACTGGCTAGATCAACAGTTTCAGCATGTAGGAATCAATGGATCCATGTCTACCTCGCAACCAGTAACAAGTGGTGTGTCCCAGGGGTCATTCCTGGGGCCGGTTCTGTTCAACATGTTCATCAATGATCTGGATGATGGAATAGACTGCATTCTCAGTAAGTTTGTGGATGACACCAAGCTGGGGGGACCACTAGACAAGTTGGAGGGCAAGGACAGGATTCAGGGAGACCTAGATAAATTGGAACAGTGGGCCAATAGAAATCTTATGGACTTCAATAAGGACAAGTGTAAACTCCTGCACTTGCGACAGAAAAACCCCATGCACTGCTACAGGCTGGGGAACATTCAGCTAAGTAGCAGCACTATAGAGGAAAGACCTGGGGGTCATGGTAGATGGGAAGCTGGATATGAGTCAGCAGTGTGCTCTTGTGGCCAAAAAGGCCAATGGCATACTAGGCTGCATCAAAAGAAGTGTTACCAGCAGATCAAGGGATGTGATCATTCCCCTCTATTCTGCACTGGTGAGGCCACATCTAGAATACTGTGTTCAATTTTGGGCTCCCCACTACCAAAAGGACAGGGACATGCTAGAGAGAGTCCAGTGGAGGGCAACCAAAATGATTAAAGGGCTGGAGCACAAGCCCTATGAGGAAAGACTGAAAGCATTAGGCTTATTTAGTCTGCAGAAGAGAAGATTGAGGGGGGATTTGATAGCAACCTTTAACTACTTGAAGGGATGCTCCAAGGAAGACGGAGCTCGACTATTCTCAGTAGTAATGGAGGACAGAACAAGGAGCAATGGTCTCAAGTTACAGTTGGGGAGGTTGAGGCTGGACATTAGAAAAAACTTTTTTACTAGGTGAGTGGTGAAGCATTGGAATGAGCTACCTAGGGAGGTGGTGGAGTCTCCATCTTTGGAGGTGTTTAAGGCCTGGCTGGACAAAACCATGATTGGGATGGTTTAGTGGGAGCTGTCCTGCCTCTGTTAGGGGGTTGGACTAGATGACCTATGAGGTCCCTTCCAACTCTATGATTCTATGAGTCATCAGGGTTGGCAACACATGGGTTGAAAAACAATGGGACCAAAACCTGAGGTCTAGTGTAGTAAGCAGTAACAGGCATAGGGAGCCAGTTCTGGATCTCTTGCCCTTAGCTGTCTACCCTAGTAGAAGTTATGGAAGAAGAGGTCTATTCCAAATTACCCTGTGGGCACAAGGTTAAGATCTTGTGCAGCTAGATTCTCAGGCCAGAGGTTGGTTCAGGGCAGCTGTAAATGACTATACCAGCTGGCACAGTTCAGAACAGCACGCAAGTTGCTCTAAAAACTGCATCATGGCTAAGAATCAGTGAGCTGCAACTGGTCTCATGACAATGTCTTACTCTCAGCTGCTCCCACTGTGAGCTGGGTGCAGCAGGGAAAGTGGCCTAGTATCAAGAGAGGAATAGAACAACAAAAATAAAGGCTATGCATAGATAGCAGAGTCCTTCATTTTATGGGAACAATAGAACAAAAGTAGACTGAAACAGTACATGTGCAGAAGGGGGGAATTCAGTATGTGTCCTCACTTTCTCATAACATAAAAGTCCTTGCTACTCTTTTAGGGTCGTCAACCTACCTTTTATCTACATACAGACATATGATGTCCTTTTTGTATGTATATTAACTTCTTCCTTTACTCTTCAGGATTCTTACATCTAGCATAGCTGTCCTGATAAAGTTTCAATTGCAGTTCATACCTCAGTTGAGGAGCTAGGTCAAGTTATAAGGGATGATTATAAACAAATAACACAAGTAGGTAGGGGAAAAATCAGAAAGACCAAGGCTTAAACCGAGATCAAACTGGCTGAAGGCATAAAAGATAACAAGAAAACATTTTTCAGATATTTTAGAAAGAAGAGGAAGACCAAGGACAGTATTGGACCATTACTCAACAAAGAGGGGAAAACAATAACAGAAAATTTGGAAGTGGCAGAAGAACTAAATGATTTCTTTGTCTTCACCAAGAATGTTGATGGCAATTGGATGTCTGACACAGGGAAGGACAGTAAAAATGGGATAGGATCAGAAGCTAAAATAGGGAAAGAACTAAGGTAAAAATTACTTAGACAAGTTAGATGTCTTCAAGTCACCAGGGCCTGATGATACGCACCCTTGAATGCTCCGTGAGCTGACTCAGGAGACACCTGAGCCATTGCCTGTTATCTCTGAAAAATCATGGATGACTGGAGAGGTCCCAGAGGACTGGAAAAGAGAAACTATATTGCCCATCTATAAAAAGGGAAATAAGGACAATGCAGGGAATTATAAACCAGTCTGCTTAATTTCTGTACCAGGAAAAATAATGGAACAAATAATTAAGGAATCAATTAGGAAATATCTAGAAGAGAATAAAGTGTTAAATGATAGTCAGCATGGATTCATCAAGAATAAACCATGACAAACCAACCTGATAACTTTCTATAATGGGGTAATGAGCCTTGTGGGTAGACAGGAAGTGGTAGATGTGGTATAGCTAGACTTTAGTAAACCTTTTGGTATGGTCTCACATCACCTTCTCATTAACAAACTAAGGAAATACAATATAGATGGAGCTACTTTAAGATGGGTGCAAAACTGGTTGGATAACTGCTCCCAGAGAATAGTTATCAATGGTTCCCAGTTATGCTGGAAGGACATAACAAGTGGGCTATTGCAAGGATCAGTTCTGGGTCTGGTTATAATTTATAAAATTTATAAGTTTTATTTATATAGCATATAATTTATAAAGCTTGCAGATTATACCAAGCTAGGAGTGGTTGCAATGCTTTGGAGGATAGGATCATAATTCAAAATGATTTGGACAAACTGGTGAAATGGTCTGAGGTAAATAGAATGAAACTCAATAAAAACAAATGCGAAGTGCTCCATTTGGGAAAGAACAATCTATTGCACACATACAAAATGGGCATTGGCTGCCTAGGAGGGAGTAGTGCGGAAAGGGATCTGATGTTATAGTGGACTGCAAGCTAAATATGAGTCAACAGTATAACAATGTTGTAAAAAAAAGCAGATACCATTCTGGGATATAATAACAGGAGTATTGTAAGTAAGACATGAAAAGTAATTCTTCTGCTCTACTCTGCACTGACTAGGCCTCAGCTGAGGTATTGTCTCCGGTTCTGGGCTCCTCATTTTGGGAATTTATGGAAAAATTGGAGACAGTACAGAGAAGAGCAAGAAGAATGATCAAAGGTCTGGAACACTTGGCTTACAAGGGAAGATTGAAGGAATTGGGTTGTTTAGTCTGGAAAAGAGGAGACTGAGAGGGGATTGGATAACAGTTTTCAAGTACCTAAAATGTTGCTGTGAGCTGGAGGGAGAAAAATTACTCGTCTTAACTGCCAATGATAGGATAAGAAGCAATGGATTTAATTAGAGCAAAGGCAACTTAGGGTGGATGATAGAAAAAAAAATCCTAACTGTCAAGGTGATTAATCACTGGAATAATTTGCTTTGGGAGGTTATGGAATCTCCGTCACTGGAAAAATTTAATAGTAGGTGAGACAAACGCTGGTCAGGGATGGTTTAAGATGGAACTTGGTCCTGCCATGAGGGCACGGGACTAGACTTGATGTCCTCTGATGGTCCCTTACAGTTTCTATGATTCTATCTTTGTCACTGCAGTGAAATCAGTCTGAGTTGCACCAAAATTCTGATCAGCATCATCCACCTATTCTTTGGCTGAGACAGGACTTTTAAAAATGGATATATGTTTTTGGTCTCTTTCACAGTTGTATTGTATCACATGGTCTTTGTGTGTCAAAGTCTCCAAACACTGAAAATGAAAGGTAAGCTGAAATGTTTCCCCAAAGCACTTGTATTTATTCTTCTGTTGCTAAAATGGAATTTTATTTGTGTGATAATATGACACTTTGGACACATGGAATATTACAAGACTAATGTATCAACATTAGAAGGAGAACAAGGAGTCCTGTGGCACTTAAAGACCAAAAAAATTATTTATTGCATGAGCTTTTGTGGGAGAAAATTCCACTTCATCAGATGCTTTGAAGATCTGGGACCTTACAGAATGGGAAGATTCAAAAACTGGGGAACAGCATATAGAGGAAGATGAGGTCAAATCACCTGTTTTAATGACAGAAAAGTTCCCCAGTGTTTGAATCTTTAGAACTGCTTTGATTTGCTGTTACAGTGTGCTGTGTTCCCATGGCTTACAGTTCCCTGCATTTATTTCCACCCATTCCATAAGTTCTCCCATCTTGAAAGCATCTGACAAAGTGGGATATTCTCCTACAAAAGCTCATGCAATAAATAAATTTGTTAGTCTTTAAGTACCACAGGACTCCTTGTTTGTTTTACTGAACTAGACTAACACGGCTGCCCTTTGAAACTTGGCAACATGTAAGGCATTGGGTATAGCCGTTTGAAGTGGAAATCCATCAACTTCATGAAACAATTCACACAGATTGACTGACATCTTCCTTTCCAAATGCAAACAATTCAACATTATACCTAATGGACTGAAGGTAAAAAATCCTTTACAATCAACATATTACTGACCACAGTGACAGAGTATGCCACCAGCTCTCACAGAAATTTAGAAACCCCCACTTGATTAGGATCTTGTACAGCAAACAGAAGAAAATTAAAAAGGAACTTTCAACACTAGAATTACTCATTCAAAACCAACCAGAACACATTCCTCCACATGGCTGGACTTCAGAAAAAAGACAACTTCCATCTACAGAAACACTTTGCTTTCCTACAGAAGAAGAAAGACACCAAACTTTCTAAACTACTATACACCACAAAGGATAACAAGACCGACATCTTCAACCTACCCAACAACATTGTTAATCTTTTGTGCTACATGCTTACTCCAGCAGAGGAATCTGGGCTATCTCGGGCACTTTCCTTCTGCCCCACAACGCCTCACACATAAGATAAAATTCTGTGGTGACCTGGAAGACTATTTTTGCCATCTCAGACTCAAGGAATATTTCCACCATACCAATGATCTATGAAGTGACGTAGTGATACCTTCTTCCCAACACTGCAAAAAGAAAAATTCTTCAGGTACTCCTCCTGATGGTTAAATCAACAGACTAGACTTCTACTTTGATTGTTTCCATCACCGCGCAAAGTCTGAAATCATGGACAAACAAGATCCCTTATACCATAACCTCAACTCTGCAGAACACAATGCCATCCACAGCCTCAGAAACAACTCTGACATTATTACAGAGGCTGACAAAAGACATGCTGTCATCATCATGAACAAATCAGATTATGGTCAAGTGGCTTATAAACAACTCTCCAAAAGAACATTCTTCTAACCACTTTTCTTTAACCCCACTGAGGAATACCAAAAGCAACTACACCTACTACTCAAGAAACTCCCCCAAGGAAGCACAGGAACAAATAAAAGACAGCCACACCACCAGAATCCCAACCTGGGATATTCTATCTATTACATAAAATCCATCATTCACTTGCTCATCCATCAATGTGATTTATGCCATCATGTGCCAGAAATGCTCCTTTCCCTTAGATACTGGACATTACAACAGGTGATTTGACTTCATCTTCCTCTATATGTTGTTCCCCAGTGTTTGAATCTTTACAACTGTTTTGATTTGCTGTTACAGTGTGACCTGTTCCCATGATTTACACTTCCCTCTATTTATCTCCTCCCATTCAGTAAGTTCCCCCATCTTCAAAGTGCCCAAACTAGACTAACTTGGCCGCCCCTTTGGAACATTATAAGTGTTATATGTATCACATGAGGGGGCTAATGATTGTACTCCTGACACATTGTAGGAACTAAGGTTGCCTGCATTAGTGATTTTCATTAATTATCTCTTAGCAACAACTTTTTGTGGAAGGTTCACTCCCTGGGGGAAACAGCATAGATGGATTTGACTTAGCTTAGAATGCCTGGGAAAAAAGAACCAAGTGTAAAAAGAGATCACCTTGATCTGGGAAAAGGGTCAAATGGTCTTTCCAAGAAATGATGTATGAACTTGTGATCAAGAGTGACAGACTGTGAAAAGGGAATGAAATATTTTGAAATCTGCCACCAGGATGTCCCTGTGGAAGTTAGTAACCCCTTGAACACTATGATTTTCTCTGTAATGCATTTATTCTAAATAAATAATACCTTGCTTTGTGAAGGTTGCTGGCTGCTCAGTGGTTGATCCTGTCATTGTGCTGAGAGCACAGGATGAGAGTTGCTGAAATGAAGTGAGACATGAGACAGTCACAATGAACTGTAGCCATCTGCAGCATAAACCTCCCATCTGGACAGATTCTGAATGGGTAACCATGTTAGTCTTGTTCAGCAAAACAAAAAGAGTCCTGTGGCACTTTTAGGATTCCTTTCTGAGAATAGCAAAAGGTCTCTATTCATCACCTAGGTGGAGTACCCTTAAGGAGACTGCAAAGGGGTCAAAGATGCAGTTACTTGGGGAACTTTGACACTCAGTAATTGCTGTGTGTTACTTTGGAAACACTGACAAATCAAATGCTGACCTCATTGGCATTTGACTATAGCAAAAGGGTAATCTACATTTGAGCTGGGAGGTGTGATTCCCAGCTTCTGTAGACATACCCACACTAGCTCTGCTGGAGCTCATATGCTAAAAATAGCAGTGTAGGTCTGAGGAGATTGATACTACAAATACCAGGGATGTGGGTTGGTAAGTACCTGTCAACCAGCCTGAGATGGTACCCCTGCTACAATAATATTTTCATTGCACAAGCTTGAACAGAATTAGGATGTGTATATCAGCACAAACTAGAAATCATCCCTCCCAACTCAACTACAGAGGCTCTTATTCACATCTTTGAAACATTGTTCCAAACTCTCTGGAAACTCAGAGAGAGGTTTCTGTATCCATTACGCTTGCTTCACATTTCAAAGATCCCCTTGCCCCCTCTCCCCCATCATAGAGACATGCATTTTATAATAATGAAAACTAAAACTCCAGAGAAAATTATGAGCGTCTATTCATGCTCTCCTGAGATCCTATCCTCGCTGTACCCAACTTCTTGTTCTGGGGCAGTGGTTCCCAACATTTTCTGTGCTGTGGCACATCTTGCTCCCTTTAGTTAATTTGAGGTACACCACGATATAGTTTCCAAATGAACTCATGAATATTGATAAGCCAATGAGCCAATCCAGAGCCCTTTGAGTAGTTTTTCAAAAAATGTTGTAGTATACCTTCTAAGGCCTGATGGCACACCTGTGTGCTTTGGCACACTGGTTGGGAAACACAGTTCTAGGGAGTCAAGAAGGATTCATTTCAGCATCACTTGTGTGGCTGAGTTCTGTATATCTGGATATTT
The DNA here is from genome assembly GCA_007922195.1 of Podocnemis expansa. NCBI lineage: Eukaryota > Metazoa > Chordata > Testudines > Podocnemididae > Podocnemis > Podocnemis expansa. The sequence continues at coordinate 25,462,814 of ML681966.1, forward strand.
TTCTCAAAGCTCCAGCTCCTGGAGTCAGCATGATTATCACAGCATTCATTAAAAAAACAAACAAAGAAAGTTCATTTCTAGCGCTTGTGGTTACAGACAGAAACTGGAAAACATGACCTAAAGGCACTCTAAAAGCACAAACCTGAGGCAAATAATTCTCTCCCTCCACCCCCAAAAATATTACCATTTGTAAAAAATTTGATAGTTTTAAAGCAATTCTATGATTTTTGGTGGCTCTGGCTCTGGATTTCTGAATTCTTGAGGTTGACAATACTGTTAATCACAAGACCACCTTGCGCAAAATGGATGTAAAGCCATCCTCATTAAGATGGCAATATTACACCAATTTAGCATAGGTGAACATGACAATGCTGTAAAGAATCAGTTCCAATATTTTTAATAAGCTACTCTTCCTCCCCCTATTCTGCTGCAGTCAACTATAGCTGGGGAAAAAGAATTCTAGATAAATGAAATATTTTCAGAAACTACTTCTTTTATTCTTGCCAACTTCCAAAGAGGCAGCCGTGTTAGTCTAGTAAAGCAAAAAAAGCAAGGAGTCTTGTGGCACTTAAAGACTAACAGATTTATTTATTGAATGAGCTTTTGTGGGAGAAAATCCCACTTCATCAGATGCTTTGAAGAGGTTGAACTTACAGAATGGGAATAAAATAAATGCAGGGGAGTGTAAGACATGGGATCAGGTCATTTTTCTTTTATTCTGCCATTCTGCAGCAAGAATCCAGGCAACTGCCTGATCCAATGAATCTGTCTGACATTTCTGTGGCTCAATATCTACTAATAGGCAAGAATTCTTCTTCAGTGATACACAAGTTAAGTCTACACGGTATTCACAGAACAAGATGTTTACAGTCCCATCTAGCCTTCTTTAATAATTGATTGTGAAAAGCTTAGACTCAAGTTGAGCCCTATAACAAGTGATGTAGGCTCCCCCTTTGTGGGAAGCAGCAGACGTTCTTCTCTCATTATGAGGAGCTTAGTCTATGAGTAGGCTTTTCAGTTACAGAGCTTGAAAGTGAGGTCTTGTCAAGTTGGAGAAAGATGAACATGAGCTAAACTGTATGTCTCAAGACTGTAGGATGCCCTGTTACACTGTAATACTTCATATTATCAGTACTGTAGTGACTACAGTGTAGTCAAGATGTAGTTAAATATGGCCTTAATTTGATTAAGGTGTTTTAAGACCATGAAATAATCAGACCTGGCTTCAATTAAGTATCAGCTTAAATTCACTTAGTTTTAAAAAAGAACATAGTGAGTACTCTTCAAAGTGCATAATACAAGACTGCGTGAAGATAGCTATTTTCAGAAAATGATCATATCCAGGTCACAGAAAGTCAATGCTGAGGTCAATTGAGGGGCAAGAACTAGGGTAAGTTTATAGCACAGTGTAGGGTGAATTATGCAGACAGGTCCCATTAAAGTTAATGAGACTTACACTGCTGAATCCTTAAGTACCCATTGTTAGTGAGGCTTTGTGTGTGTGTGTGTGTGTGTGTGTGTGTGTGTGTGTGTTATGATCAGTCAGTCCTTGGTGCAAATGCCAACCAATTATTAAATGCTATATCATTCTCATATTCTGAGCATAAACTAAATTTGAAGCTGAGTTTCCAATCACAGAAAAAGATGCATTAAAACGTTTGACCAGGAATTGTTTGCATGTGCTCACCTTCACTTTGTGGCACAAAGAAGAGCAGAATATACCAATGAATGGCTAATGATATTTTTTTCAAAAGTTCCAGTGACATAAAAACCAAAATTTTCATTGATTTTTTTCGTTTTTGTTTTGAAAATGGGTTATACACTGGTGCTTTTGAAAATTCTGCCCTGAAACATTCTACTTAGAATGTTTAGGGAGCATAGTTTTATTTTATCTTGGAAAAAAACCCACCATATTATTAGTGCCCATCCATTCTTCCTTCATCAGACTTTTTCAGTTTTCTGGTTCGTTTTACAAACACTTCTTTTGTCATCCTGTATAACCTGGCTGGATAATTGTGTAAATTTGCTTTTTTGCACTTTTTATTACCTGAAAAAGCTTGCACATTTTAGATGTTATTAGAGGGCATTTCTGTAAATAGCAAGACTCAGGAGCACCTCGACATGGAAAAAGACTTGAAGCTCGGACACTGGGATTTGGGGCTTGTGTGCTTTAAGCATGCCACTGCTGCAGCCGCTGCTGCAGCAGATCCAGGGATCTGGCAGCAGGACTCAGGGCTCGAGTGCCGTAAGCATAGCACCTGCGATGCCCCTGGCAAGACTAATAGTCAACCTTGGTGCTATTTTAGAGTTCATGTTCATCATATTTAATAATATCAAGTCTTTCAGGTATACTGATGCCCAATGTGGAACATTCATCAATTAGTAATCTGTTGGCCCACATAATTAGTCTGAAGATTTATTTATTTATTTATTTATTAGATTGTAGTCAGCCAAGTTGTCCCAATACAAAATATACTATTTTCTTATAGAAAGACTTTAAGATGGGGAGTTTAGGATATAAATGGTGACTGTTGCATTGCCTAGGGTTTCTAACATGGTAATTGTTTAAAATTGATGACTTTTAGGGCACAGTGTACTTACAAAATTACTTACTTCATAACTTTCTATTCACATTTCATTCAGTTTGCACAGCAGTCCATCTAGACTATTAAAGGCTGAACTAGTGTCCTGATAATGGTTGTTTTTTTAAACATACAGTTATTAAAATGAAGACAGGGTCAGAGATACAAGTGTGTATATGGGGAAGCATGAAAACAAACAGTCCTATAGGGCAAGCTAGCTATTTTAAAGTTGAACATATTGTAATACTTCTGAGGGGAGAGTTATATTACTTGTAATGAGAATGGGAAAATCAGACTGTTGCCAGGATGTTACAAGTATATGAAAGGCTAGATTGCAGCATTCAAGCCTTTTTCATATAGAGAGGCACTATGGAGCAGCACACCCCAGGGTATTCTGGCATGATTCCTTCCTGAGTGGCCTGGTGAGCAATGCTCCCAGCAGTGAGAACCACCCATTCTTCCTCATCCCCTTTAGATTGCACTGCTCCTTTGACCAGAGGGCACTGCGCTTGTGACAGGCTTTTATGCAGGCTGCTCAAGGGAGAGATTTTTGGCCTAGTTTCTCCAGTGGACCTAAGGTTCCTAAACTCAACATTTAGGCATCAGTGCCATGCACAAATTTGCCTCTCAGCTGCCATCTAGGCCTGTGGGTGCCTGAAGTCCCTAGGCTTCTCTACCTTTGCCATTAAAGTCCCCTGTCTTTTTAATAGTGGGCATGCAGAAAGCCACCTAGGTCATGACACTGCCAAGAAGCATGGTGCTTAACTTCTTTCTAAGCACCAGCAGCATACATAGGCAGGGGAATGCCTAGTTTATCTCATCTGTGCAGCCCAATTCAGAAAGTATATGCTAAACATGTCTGTAGCCCCACAAGAAAGAGCTAGGAGAAATAGATGCCAGCTCTCCCAACACCCCAGTATTTAGTGCTTGCACCCATGAGGTGGGAGACCAGGTTCAAATCTTCCTGCTGCCTGATTCAGAGTAGGGACTTGCATCCAGCTGTCCCAGGTGAGTGCCATAACTATTGGTCTCTCAGGTTCAGTGATGTATTTTGTACAAAGTTGATTAGCTTGAACTGGAGATACTGAGAGACCTAGCACAACATGTCCAGTACTACTCCAGTTGTTGGGGTATTCCATCTGGGAAACTTAAGTTAAAGTTCCTGCTTTGAATCAGATGTGAACCTGCATTTTCCTATATACTGGGTGAACATTTCTATTCTGGACTACTGGTTATGAGAGCAGCACTACCCTAGTGACCTTATTTACTTGAGAAGGTGCTGAAGTGGTTTAGGAACCTAACTCCAGAAGAGGGTTCACAGCTGTGAGTCTCAAGTGCTGATAGGTATCTCCCTCCAACCTGGAATTAGGCATCTTAATGTCAAAGAGGGGTGCAGGTTAGATCACACAACTCTCATAGGGTATGTATATACTGGAGCCTTAGGTCAACTTAAGGAAGGTTAAGTTGACCTACAGACTCTTATGACCACACTGGGCTTTTATTAAGTCGACTTAAGTGCTTCCTTAAGTTGATTTAATAACACCACCTCTTAAGGTTGACTTAATGTTTAAGTTGACTTAAGCCAATGTAGATGAGGAAAGCCCTTAAATTGACTTAATTGGCTTCCAGTCCCCCTCCCAGAGTTTTGGTGCAGTGTGAGACAGCTACCCACAACGCACCACTCCTCCATCAACCTAGCACCCGCCAGTGTGGAGACAGACAGTCGACAGGAGTTTTCAATGTGTACTCTCTAGGTTGACTTAACAGAGCCTCCAAGTGTAGACATACCCATAGGCATTTCCTATGGGTTAATTTGAACATTTCTTTGGTCAGTTTGTTGGCTTTTGTGAATCTCTTTTCAAGTGCCTAACTCCCCTACACATTGTGTAGGAAGCATATCTGCCTAACTTAAGACGTGAATGCCACTAAATGGCAGAGTGCTTAAAAGCCAGGGTCTGCAATACTTAACCCTGCAGCACTTAAGTCTTTCTTGGGAATCTAGTCCGTTGTTTACAGCTTCCATGACTCACAGGTAACAGCTTTTCATGGGCCATCCCTAAATGCATAGCCCAATGACTCATACTGCTGGAATTTTCTTTCACAAAATTTCCATTAAGCTATGTTAATTGATGATAGTGTCCTGCGTGTGAAAGGTCAAGAACCCCCCTCCCCCTCACTTTGATGTTGTTGGATTGTTTGTTTGTGTTTATACATTTTGATTTGGCTCTTGAAATTATTTTGATAAATCACACTTGTTGTGATTAAACTGTTTAATTTTCCAGTGCTATGGGCCACATTGTTTAGAAAAGTGTATGAACATGCTGTTGTATATAGTCACGTAATTACACACCCAACTGATCCATTTGTATATATAGTTGCCGCATAACATGGCAAGCTTGACACTTCCCTAGAAATCTGGCCATATATACCAGGAGTGGCCAAACTTATGGAACTCAAGAGCCACACTGGTTGGTTATTAAACCTTCAAGAGCTGCTCTGAGGCATATAGCTATGTACTTTCATCTACTAAATTGATTTGCTGACGTTCTTCCATGAGCCACACTTTTTCATTCAAGAGCCACATGCGGTTCCCAAGCTGCAGTTTGGCCATGCCTGATACATACGAAGGTGATTGGAGTTCCGTGTATGAATAGGGAACTACATCTTAAGGGTACTATTATGTACTTGTATGGATAAGACAATTAACAAAATCAGGGGAAGGACTAAGTGGTAAAGAATTCAGAACTGGTGTCTAAAATGTATTGATCTTGTTATAAAATGCTAACGTATTTACAGTAGTAATGGAAATATGAACACATCCTTTCAGTCGCCATCATGCACTGAATTACTCTTTTTAGAAGCAGTACTATGACCATTTTTACCATAGCAATTAGATTACGACAGAACAGCTGTTTTATGGTACTGAATAGATAAATTATTTCTCCCTTAATTTAAACTTATACTTTTCCGAGAAGAGAGACTGTTGACTTCAGTTTTGATAACTTTTCAAAGAGTTAGGATTCCTTACTTCTGTTCCAGGTTCTGCCACTGGCTCTGCCTTGTATGTTTGTGCAAGTAAAAGCCTCTGTGTGTACTCTTCTTGTAAAAGAGAAAAAATGTTTTACTTTCCCACAGGATGTAATGGAGATGGATTGATTAATTCATGCTTATAAACAAAAAGAAAGGACTATTTCAAGAGGAGAAAAATAAAGATTACAGTGTCAATAATAATAATAGTAATAAATAATAGAGGACAAAGAAGAGATGTTGAGGATTTTATTTACCAAGCCTCATATTTCAGGAACAAAATGGACACTAAATAAAATTGCAAAGTAACACATTTTAAACTGGTACTTTTTCACATGTTTCACAATTATTTCCTTTTGTCTTGAAGTCAGTGCTATTTGGACTAAATGATATCCTTTGGAACTCACTGTTCCATGCAGTGAGTTGTATTTAAAAAAGCACTGAACACTTAATGATAAAGAAAACATCCTTAACTATAGTTATAAGATTTTAAAACAAATTAATCCTACAAAACCCCAAATTTTGACGCAATTTTAAATGTTCCTTCAAAAACTCTCATCATTTAAGTCATGGAAGGGTTTGGGCTGTGGCAGGCATCAGGAAGAAACTTTCCTGTTTGTCTAGATCAGTGGTTCCCAACATTTTCTCGGCCGTGGCAAACCTTGCTACCTTTAATTAATTTGAGGCACACCACCATATAGTTTCCAAATGGACTCATGAATATTCATGAGCCAATGAGCCAATCCAGAGCTCTTTGAGTAGTTTTTCAAAACATTTTGTGGCACACCTGCTCAGACCTGACTGCACACCTGTGTGCCATGGCACATTGGTTGGGAAACGCTGGTCTAGATTATTCCATAACTGCCGAGAGCTGGATTTTTTGTTTTGTTTTCTACCTTCTCTGAAGTATCTTCTCCTGACCATTGGTGGAGAGAAAATACCATTCCCCTTGTGTTTCCTGGAGCCCCTTCATTTTTCAGCACCATACAAGCAATTACCATGTTACTGTAGGGGTAGGTGGTACGTTTACAGAGCAGGTATCCCAGTCCAGGCTGACACTAGTACTCTTAAAAAATAATGGGCAGGCAGAGCTTTGAAGTTGCAGCTCTAACTCTGAAGCCTAGGGCAGTTGGTAGACTTGCATTCGAATGACTGGGTACCTCATTAATCTGAAATTTCAAACATAAAATTTCCTCTGTTTCTTTCTGGTATTTTTTTCTTTGATTGGTGACCTGAGATACTACAGTGAACTGATTTCAGAGGGGTAGCTGTGTTAGTCTAGTTCAGTAAAACAAACAAGGAGTCGTGTGGCACCTTTAAAGACTAACAAATTCATTTATTGCATAAGTTTTCATGGGAGAAAAATCCCACTTTGTCAGATGCTTGAAGATGAAGAACTTATAGAATTGGAGGAAAATAAATGCAGGGAAGTATAAGTCATAGGATCAGGTCAGACTGTTACAGCAAATAAAGCAGTTGTTTAGATTTAAATATTGGGAAACAGCATATTAGAGGTAGATGAGCTGAAAAGAAGGCAAAAATCACTTGTTGTAATAAGAAAAAAGCCCCAAATCCCTATTTAACCCTAAGAAAAAGGTGTAAAATCTGCTTATGAATACCAATTCTGCAGTTTCTAGTAAAACAAGCAAGGAGTCTTGTGACACTATTAAAGGCTCACAGATTTATTTATTGCATGAGCTTTTGTGGGAGAAAATCCTGAGTTTGTCTCAGGACAGGTATGCCCTCTGCAATGTGCATCATCCCAATTTACTCCTTTTGAGGGCAGCCTTAGCACAAAAGCTTAGAATTAAAGTGGCATCATGAATAATGGCACACAGATTGCATATGTCATATAAAAAATTCTTGCTGTGAGGGCAAGAAACAAAAACTGGAAAGATCAATGGAAGAAACAATGGGTGGGAGTATGAATATTCTGCAGTGGGACACTTGCAAAAACTCACTACAAGAAGACAGAATAATTAGGCATGCTAAGAACAGATCAAAAAACAAGTGAAGTTATTTTGAGAAATGGCTTTGTATTTTGACAAACTGAACTGATTAAGAAGCTGTTTACAGGAGGAAATTTTACCTGTATAACTATGCCAGTATAATTATACAGTTGTAGTTACAATGATTATTAAGACAAAAAATCTCTCTCACTTTAATATGGACATCTTTACTAAAAACTTTTCACTTTCTTGGAAAAAGAACAGTAAAACTATGCTAAATGGTATTCTGCTTCTTTTCCCATTGACTTCAAAGGCACAAGATCTGGTCCTTCACATCACACGGTTTTTCATCAGTTCTTCACTATAAGTCCCCTGCCCTTCCCACAAATAGCACTGTGGGGGGGGGGTCACAGGAAGTTTATGGCATAGACAAGAACTGAACCCAGATTTAAAATCCAGTGTGAGTCCTCTTGAACCACAAAGCTACTTCACTAGACTTAGGCTATGTCCACACAGACATGGTTAAATCAATTTAACTTAAATCAATTTAATAAAATCAAAATAAAAATCATTAAATTGATTTTAAAAGTCCACACCAAAAAACCCCAAATCGAAATAGCAAGTCCAGACACAGGACTTGCTATTTTGATTCAGGAGAGGGGCACCACGTGAGGTGTGGCAAGATGGCCCCCTAGAAGGCCCACGCTCCCACCCGATATATAGAAGAAGAGCAGCACCCTGGGAAGGAGAAGGGCAAATCACATTAAAATGAAATAACTGTTATTTCAAAATAGTGCATCTGAACGGAATTATTTCAAAATAACTGTTTCAATTTAACAGACATTTCACTTTAAAGTAGGTTTAACCTATTTCGATTCAACGTCTCTTGAATCAAAATGATGGAGCTCATCATTTCGATTCCAAAGAATGTCGTGTGGACCGAATATTTTTTAAATCGAAATAACCAGTTATTTCGATTTAAAAGGTATGTGTGGACATATCCTTAGAGTTTGTGTAACTCTCCATTGGAAGATCACATAGGGTATGTCCACACATCTCTTTTATTTCAAAATAACACTAGTTATTTCAAAATAAAAGAGATTAGGTCCACACAATGTATTCTTATTTTGAAATGACGGGCTCCGTCATTTCAAAATAAGAGCCATCATTTCGAAATAGCTTAAACCTCCTTTAAATCGAAACAACTGTTATTTTGAAATGGTTATTTTGAAATAATGCCGTTTGGACGTGTTATTTCAAAATAACACTTTTGCCCTTCTCCTTCCCAGGGTGCCTTCCTTTTAGCCTATATTGGGTGGGGGCATGGCCCAGGGAGGGGGCTATGTTGCCACATCTCCCACGGTGCACCTCTCCTAAAGTGCAATAGCAAGTCCTGTATTTGGACATGCTATTTTGCTTTGAGCTTTTCCCTTAATTCAAATCAACATTTTCTTAATTTGAATTAACTTATTTTGAAATAACAATGTATGTGTGGACATAGCCATACAGTAGAGAATTTCTCTTGGGTCAAACATCAGCCACAGAAACTCCTGTGCTACATACCTCATCTGTGGCTTGAGCATAAGAGATGACCTAAGCTTTCTGATGTCCCATCAATCCCCAGCTACTGTTCTGGCACTGAGCAGCCTTCAGGATGCCATAAATTATGCCACCGATCAACCTTGCCCACCACAGCTTTCAGGTCAAAGAGGGGAGAGAAAAGGAGAGCTTTCCAGTACACCCTTGCATGCTCCACCCTTCATCCTATTTACAGGTACTGCTTTGTGGCAGTCAAGGCTCTCGCCTTGTAGTTCACAATAACTTCACAGTTGTGTTTGGGATGATGACTTCAGGATATTGTAATTTTTCCTCTAATGACAAATTAAACTAAGTGCTATGTTGTGTGATACCAACAATAATTTACCTGTACACATTATAGCCTAGTCAGTAACTGAGTGTATATTTCTCCTTATCAGAAACTGTAAGTGTGTATTTGTTGCCTTTACAGGACTATCATGAATAATGAAAAATGTTGTGTTTAAACCAAAACGTTACTTTTGCTGTAATGATGCACTCAAGTGGGTAATCTAATTTAGCAGTTGCTCACTGAAAATACCCTTGAGCTAACACGGATACTTTTAAGTGAAGAAAAATGACAGTCTCTGATCCAGCAACTTTTTTTCTGTCCGAGGTATCTGCATTTCTCTGGGTTATTCTGTGTTTGAGATTCTACAGCTAATAATGAAGAGGAAGTGTTTTATTGTCTGGCTTTCAGTAATGCTATAAATAGGTTTGACTAATACTGGGAAACTGCCTAAAAGAAAAATAGCTTGAGACAGGGTGGAGGATTGCACAAGAAGTTCTGCACTCACTTCCTAATCAGGGACCCATTCCTGCTTAGAACCACTTCTCATTGTGGACACGGAACATGAAAAACAGGACAACTTTGTGAAATTACTTCTCTAGTGATTAAGGGTGCTGAGTAACTTGCAGGAAATGATCACCTCCTTACAAATTTGGGCCTCAAATTTGTTCTGGTGTCTCTCTGGAGAGGAACTTTCCACTTTTAACAAGAACAGTGTTTTGTTTTGTTTTTTAATTTTTATTTTTCCCCCTGAAAAGTGAACATTTGGGTTGATTTCAATTAATCTGTTTCAGCTGGGGAGAGGAGAAAGAAAAACAAGCACTTTACTTTTCACTTCTGAAAATACCTTGTTTTGGAACTTCCCTCAGTTTCATTTAAACTATTTTAAAGAAAGTTTTTCAGAATTGAAACTGTTTCATTTGATCCAAATGTAAGATTTTTTTAAAAGAACTTAAAGATGAAAACATACATTTTTCTTTAGGGTAAACATGAAATTATATATTTGTTTCAACCACCAAACAAAAATTATTTACTTGCACAGCTCTAAACCTTGGGGTCACATCAAAAACTAGCATGATATTGTCTTGATTCACAAAACAGCTTGAGTCAGTGACTGTTAATTATTAATGTTTTCTCACTTGATTTCTTTTCACTTACTCTGCTCTGATTTAAATTTGGTCCTAATTATATTTTAGATAAAAATCTAAAATATGGAAATTGGCTACGCTGAGTCAAATGGATTTGTTTATAAATATTTTTCTAAAGGTGGTTAATATATTCCAAAGATACCTAGACTGTCTAGTGATTAAGTAATCTCTTTTTTAAAAAAAACTCATATACAATAAATAATAAGACCATGAAGTAGAAAAAATAAAAAGACTGCAAGTTTGGATTTAGAAATCTATCTGCCTACTAATTCCTGGGTGGCCCCTATTTTTGGATCCACTCTTACAAATCTTTGCCCTTTACTTTTGATAATATAGTCAGGGCTTTTCTCACAATAGTAGCACAAGCCATAATGTTCTGCAAGCTCTTGGAGGGGTAATATACCTTTTGAAATTCATAGGATTGTATCTGTCAGAATTTTGAATCCATTTGAAAATTGTTCTTAAAAATTTAAATTGCTCTTAGAAAATTCCTTAAATTGTTTTTAGAAAATGCCCAAATCAGCATAAATGAGGTGGAAAAAGCAGTTTGGGACCTTTTACACTGAAGATCTTCACTACAAATCATTGTTTTGGGATATCTTCTCATATTTGGTCTACAGAGTACTAGCCATTTTGGCCCAGATCCACAAAGGAACTGAGTGTTTCAGTTAAGGCCACTGAGTGCCTCAAGGGATTGAGGCACCAACCACAATTCACAAAGCCCTTCTGACCGTTTGCATTGCTGTCTCATGGTGTCTAGACAAGTATTTCACATCTACAACCCAGCATAATCCTCAGACCTAGCAAAAAGATGTTCCAAAGCACCTAAACCTGGGGTCCTAGTGCCTAATTCCATTTGTGTAGACCTTGGCTGTAATCCACAAAAGCCTATAAATTGAGCCTTTTAAGGTAGCCTGCAGGAAAGCAATCCTGAAGAGAGAGATGAGTTTTAAGCCCCCCCAGGAAGTTATGCATCCATCGCTGCTTGGGAATTCTCCACCGTGAATCTTCTCCTGGAATTAGATGCCTTAGCAGTGCTGCTGCCAACACAATCAGCCTGCTGTATATTTTTAGCCCAGTGGTTAAAACATGCACTTAGGACATGTTGAAATGTGATGGGGTGTGCATCCCACATTAGGCCTGAAAGGGTTAATGAAGAAGAGTGCTAATTAACCCAAAAGGCCGATGCTGAGAGGAATCAGGCGGCTAAATAATCTCTGGATTGAGTGAGTGAGGCCAGCTGGGGAGGAACAAGCTGGACTGGAATTTACAAAAGCAGGAAATTGGAAACTGAAACCGAGTTGTGGTGAAACTTTATGTAGCCACTCCCTGGGAGCTGCATTTCAGCTGGTGACTGCAGGGCAGGTCAGGAAGGCAAGATAGGGACATCTCTGCTGGTTAGAAGGCCCTGAGTCAGAATCTGGAGAAGAGGACAAGCCTTGGTTCCCCTACTAGCCAGTGACAGTGAATGGGAAGCCTCTTGGGGTTGATGAAGGAAGACTTTGATACCCCAGAAGGGGACAATGTAGATTATGACCTGACTGGACAGCAGAGTCACACAGAAGCAGCCTCAGCAGCTTGTGAAGTAAGGGACGGCAGACTGAGAGAAAGAAAAAGAGAGGCTGCATGGAACTTCAAGAAGGGATGTTGACCAGATGAATTATTCCCCAGAGTGACCAGGAGGAGGCCACATCCCAAACATGAGTGGTGCACCTCCATTACAGGGACCCTTACTCAGTTTCATCCTCCATATCAAGAAGGGATTTGAACTTAGGTTTTCTCACTCATATATGAGTGTCCTGACCACTCAGGTATTCACTCTTTCTTGACTCTAATGCATATTTAACTAATTATACACTGATTCAAAGGGACCCACACTAAAATGTTCCACAACCCACTCACCCTAAGATGTGAGAATCCAACTTCAAATATCTTTTCCTTATTGGGGGACCTGAACAGGGGTCTTGAAGATTGTGGAAGAGCTCCCTAAACACTGGTGGAAGGGGAAGAAATTTCATTGCTTCTCTCTGCCCATCACTGCTGTTGTGTGGGATTTGGTTTGTTGAAAGTGCAGTTACTGGGTCAAGCTCCCCTCACACCAGGCAAGATAGATGGGGAATGCCCAGTTTGAGGGTGCTGCTGGGGCTTCAGTATGAAACAGGTCATGCAGTATATGCTCATTAGCAGAAAGTTAGGCACCTATGGGACTTCAGTGGTAGGAAGCGAAACATCTCCTTCATTAGATGGCAGATGAGCAAGGGTTGTGGGGAATCTTGGTGTCATTTAAGTGCCTAAAGTTATTGTTAGGTGCCTAAACCCTTTTGTGCCTTAGTCCTATGGCCTAGACCTAGAGAATAAGGAGCAAAATGTAGACAGCTATAGATACAGAAGGAAAAGAGAGGATCAAAGTGACTTGATAATTCCAGATGGTGGAGGCTCCATGGGGAGGAAAACTTCTTGCCAGCATCTGTTGGTGAACAAGGGAAAATAACTGAATGGCCTTATTTGCATTTCAGTAATGTGACAGTAAGGCATTTTGGTTAATTGTTGAATTTAGGGTAATCATTTGCAATTGCCCTGATGGATAACTAAACAAGAGAGAACAACACCAAATGTGCTTGGGGGAGGGAATCACTGATGAAAATAGTAGTCCAGTGTGCTTGGGTAGCAGTGCCTGGACGAAGATAGAAAGGAAAGGGGCTCCTATATTTTGAAGCAAATGTGATCCTGGTGATGAGGATTCTGTTCAGAGTCTAACATTACTGATCCTTCTACAAAGGTGTTGCAAAGAAGTGATGGAAAGTTAGTTTCTGCAAACAAGAGTAGGCTTTGCAAGTGGCTCAGAAATAGACCTTGGCATTGCACTGGCTTTGAGACATATGGACACTTTGGCCATTTGACACTAGCTTGCGAATGCTGAATAAAGATCTTTTGTGCAGTTTTGCCTGCCACATCTCTTACTGCTAATGAAGTGGTGGTGAGCACAGTATAAATACCTTGAATGAGCTTATAGAAATTTCAGGGATTGACTTTTGCCAGACGAGGTCTATGTTACACATTACTTGGGCCAGGGAACAAAATCTCTTCCAAGAACTCTACCGTATTAAAAACTCAGAGAAGTAACTACAGTCAAAATGCTGCCTTGCATGTAGCAACATATGAATTATCATTTTTGAAATCTTTTGGCACATTACATCGAAACAAACAGTGAATACATTATTTAACATTAGGTAATCTGCGGTCAGATTAGTGGTAGTCCAGGACTGCAAATTTATTGAAGAAATAGCAGCAATTTAGCATAGGTCACTTCACTGTGGTACCTGTTTGCTTCCAGTGAGTATGGCTTAGTTCCAAAGTCGAGAGAGACTGCTCAGCAGAGCTTTCCATTTAAACTGCATTTGGGGGCAATTTCTTTAAAAAAACCACCTCAGTAACTGTTCTTACTTAAAGTACAATTAAATTAAAAACCTTTACTAGACCTCAATTTCCATCACTTTCATGTTACCTGTTTCTCACCAGATATTTTGCAGTAGCCATGTTCCATTACACTTTCTAGGTCTTTGCTCTGATATGTAAGTGAAGTTACTAATGGAGAAAGATACTGGATTATTATGGGTCTGATCATCTGAGGCACTGAGTTCCTTGTAGTAGGTGCTGAGCACCCTCAGTTTCTGCTGAAGTAAACAGAAGCTGAGGGTGCTCAGCCTGCTGCACCGTTGGCCTGCATATCAGTGATTTACAATACTTTCAGAAGTAAACTTTCATTATAGTGTTCAGGGATTTTGCCCTGGGCCTTCCATTAAAGTTAACAGGGAGTATGCTGCTGTATTCTCATGCTGAAAATGCAGCAATCAAGTGTGCTAACATTAGTACTCCCTATATAATCTGTTGTGCCTAATGATATTTGATTAGTTCATGGATTCCACACCTTAAAATAACTGTCTCTATAATGGAGACATAGTGCTGACACATCAGGTGAGTCATTCTTTTTGGCATTCTAAGTGCATTTTCAGTGACTTAGAACAGACTGAAGGTAGGTCTGTGCTTCGAAGTGAAGATGTAGGTCTGGTCAAGGTAGAATGCTAAAAACCAGAGCATAGCCAGTGAAAAAGGTCTCACCACCCCAAGAATGTGCACAGTGTCTCTAGATGGGTACATATTCAGTGTGGCTATCCCCTTCTATCACTTGTGCTACCACAGCTATGCTGTTTTTAGTGCTCTTGCTCAAGCAGAACTAGTGCAGGTATGTCTCCTTTGAGCTGGAGCTGTAAATTGCTGCTAAGAAGTCTAGTTGCACCCATAATGGGCTGACTGTACTTGTCAGTCAATTACCCTCATTTAACCCAAATAGTTAAATCTCAGGGGCTTTCACTAAGAGATAAAAGAGCAGTGAAAGTATTGGATGTATTAGGGAAGCCGCACGAGTTACAAAAATGTGACTATCTGTTAGGCATAAATTGTAAATGACACAAATGGCATAGAAAATTGTTTGTTTTGTAAATAGACAGTTGGGATAGGTATCCGCTTCCAGTTGGGTATATTTTACTGGGCCACCATCATCTGTAATTGAAGACAATGATTGTCTTTATATAAGTATGACACACAACTCATTAGTTAATGGCTTTAAAAATGTGTTGGATGCTAAGTGCTGCCTGTTTGCAATAAGATGCACTTACCACTTGCACCACAAACTCTAAACATGGGATCCAGTTTGTCCCCAGGCCTGGACCAACCCTGAGCACTTACTCTGTATAATAGTGGCTCTTGGCTTAGAACCTTGAAAAATGTAAAACTAACCTGAGGAGCTCAGCAAGTTGTAGCCTGGAACGAGCCCTAACCCTGGAACTTGAACCATTTGTAACACTCAACCTAAACTGAGGCACTTGCCTTCACTGCAGGTCTGGGAGTCCTCCCCATTGCAGCCTGGTCCCTATCCTGGGGGGCCCAGTCAATTCCAGTCCTACCCTAGAGAGTACAAATGCCCCAGTCCTAGTCTTGGTAACTTTACCCATTATAAACTGCCTTAGTGTGGGAAGCCCTGTTATTTCTAAATCTCATCCTAGCTCAGAGATAATGACCAGGCCCCGCCCTATACTAGGGATCTGGACAGCTTGCAATGTTATTAGTTTGTAACTCTAACACCACCTGAAAAACCCAACCAACCCTAGCCAAAGGAACCTTTCCTTTGTAACCCTAACCCCAGACCGGGGAACCTTTCTCCTTATAACACTAATCCTATCCCTGAAAGTCTGAATGGTCCCACCCTTAATCTTAGCCAGAAGGTCCGACCTGCTGCTACCTAGTGTTGGGAGAATGTGAAGCAAATAAAGTGAAAGGCTATGTCTACATTGGAGAGCATTTTTCAAAAAGCTTTTTTCAAAAAAATTATTTCAAAATAACTTTTTTCAAAAATCCTATTTCATGAGAATGGTCTGGGGACCAGCTCACTGTCCCGAAAGACCATGGCTTTTTTTCCCCCTGAAAATAAAAGTCTAGACTGGACTTTCTTTTTCGAAAAAAAGAAAGTCAATGGAAGAGATAGGCAGGCTTTTTTGAAAAAAGCTTTTGCTGTGTCCAGCGATGGCTTTTTTCAAAAAAGCTATCTAGAAAAAAGTTTTGTTTTTTTTTTTGTTTTTTTTTTTAAATGTAACCAGGTTTAGTGTTGGCGAAAAAGTGTGCTGGTATTTCGAGATACCAGAATGCTTTTTCAAAAAAGCTAAACCTGACAGATTTTTTGAAAGAAAAAAGCCTTTATCAAGATAGTTTTTTTTTTAAAAAAAGCCATCACTGGATGTGGCAAAGGCTTTTTTCGAAAAAGCCTGCCTATCTCTTCCATTGGCTTTCTTTTTTCAAAAAACAAAGTCTAGTGTAGACATTCACTTTTGAAAAAAAAAAAAAAGCCACGGTATTTTGGGACAACGAGACATCCTCAGATTGTTCTCCTGAAATAGCATTTTTGAAAAAAGTTATTTTGAGATAATTATTTTGAATATATTTTGAAATAATTTTTTTGAAAAAAGCTTTTTTGAAAATGCTCTCCAATGTAGATGCATCCAAAGACTAAATCTTAGTTTTGGCTCAGCTTTTAAACCGCCCCCCCCAGTAGACTAGAATGTAAGGAATGTGAGTGAGAGCACAAAGTTAAACTTGCCCCAAACAGTAGAGATTTTGCCTTTCTGTAATTAGAGGAGTTAAGAGAATGGAGCTGCGAGGGGAAAAGATGGTGACATTACAAACAGTGATCCTGACTGAACAGAACTCTGCTTCTGCCTCCCTATTTCTCCCATAAAGTGCAAAGGAGATAGCGTCGCAAGCTGCAGACTCACAACCCCCCAGAACAGAACATGATCATATATTCATGGGGGGGGGGGATTGCAAGTGGTATAATTAATCCTACTGAGAAGGAGGGGGAAGGGGACAGAACCATGGTACACGGACAGAGAGTGAGTGCATAGGTTTATGGAATGGGGAGACAAACTCTGTAAGTGTATAGAAAAATAAGCCTGACTGGCATGAAGGACTTGGAGTTATGGTTCAGCTTGTCATTGTAATCCCCAATAAACCCTTTGCAGGGAGCTTGCAGACTGAATTCTGGACTGTTGCTTTCTGGTGAACTGTGTCTGAGAACTAAGTGGGGACAGACAGGGTGGGAGAGCACTCGCATGGAGCAGCTCAAGCACTATCCCTAGTAAAACTAACCAGGGAAACTGACCAGCTCCTATCTGAATCCTGACCCAGGCTGATCTCCCCTTTATATGTCTAACCCTAGCTTGCAGATCCCAAACAAACCCAGGCTTCGCATTTGTTAGGGCAGCCTAACAGGCCCCAGCCCTACCCCTAGTTTAGAGGGCTCTCCCCTTTTTAACACTAAGACGGAGCCTATCTGGACCCAACCAGGGGTTAAAGTGTAATTTGGGGGCCCCCAGAATCCTCCTGTGCTGGTGGACCCCCATCCAGTGCCGGTGGGGCCCAGCTCTCACACCAGTGGGCCCACTTGGACACCAGCACCTCCCACCCTCCGCCCCCAATGCCCCCGCAGTCACTGTGAGCCAACCGCCCCCATGCTCATCGACGGCAGCATGGCTGGGGAGGTGAGAGCGGTAGGCCCCAGGGCGGCACCGAGGCTGGGGCTTGGGCAGGAGGCCCCAGGTTGGGAGTGGGGCCTGGAAAGGGAGGGGTTTGGGGCAGGGCTTGAGGCCCTAGTAATGCCCCTAGCCCCTGCCCCTGCCTGCTGGAACGCAGCGGAACACCACTCCAGGGCCTTCTGTATTCAGGGGCCCAGCATCTGGGCCCCTAAAAATAGAACATGGACCCGCAAAGCAGCATTCTGGGGCCTGCTATTTTTCAGTGGTGGGTCCTGAACATGGTGTTCTGGCTCCATGTTCTATTTTTACGGGCCCTGGAACACCGAGCCCCTAAAAATAGTGGGCCCTGGAATGGTGCTCTGGGCCGTTCTGGCATACTTTAACCCCTGGACCCAACCCTAATCTTAGTCCATGTAGCCACACAGGCTTCTACCTTAACCCATCCCACTGACCTTAGCGTTCATAGTTCTAACACCAAAAAGGGAACCTCAACCTTTACAACTAACACTAGTCAGTTTTCTGATTAGTGATCATCAGAAAAACCCACTCGGTCCCATCCCTAACTCAGGAAGCCCTATCCAGTTTATTTGAGGCTAAAACAGAGCTTGGGAAACTCAGCTGGTGCCAGCACTAACTCTAGGCTGAAGATAGTGACCCTTAGTAATCCAAGCCTAGATAGCCATGCTAGCCGCAGCCTAAACCCAATCTCAGGGGCCCTGCCTTTTTTGACAGTAGCCTGGGGAGTGTTCTGCCCCCAGCCCAAACCCTCTGCTGGCAAACTGAACAATGCCCTACCCCAGGGAGTTCCAATCTTTGCAACCCTATCTACAGGTCATAGAGTCCTAATGACCGTAGCCATAACACTAGCACAAGCAATCCAATCCTTTGCAACTTTAAACATGGACTGAGGAGCCTGCTGGTCTCAGATCCCCGCTCTTTGTAACCGCAAGCCTAGATCTGTCGGCAGTATCAGTCATGGCCCTTGACCTACACTGAGAATCAAAACTGACTGTAAACAAATCAGTAAAGATACAGCACCATTCTGGTAATGTAATAAACAGAAGAAAGCAACAATATAGGCTACAGTTGTTCTTCAAGCCCCTGGTAGTGGTGATTTCCATTCTCTTCAAAAAGTTGAATGTTACCATTTTCCTTTCTGAAGCCACAGTAAAACCCAAAACTATACAAATACTGTTACAAAGTAAGCTTACCAAGTAGCCTTGAATAGCATTTTAAGTCAAAATATTCCCAAAATCAAGATTTGTTATCAAAGGTTAGTATAAATCAGCCATTCAGATTGCTTTTTCATATCTTATCTCCCATTATTTTGGACAGTATAGATGACAATGTAAGATCTGTGCACACTGGTGAACAGAGTAGATTAATTTATTTGATAAGGGAATTTAGTATAAAGGAATTGCATTATCTGACCAGAGCAGTCAGATCAATGGGTTTGTTAGCAAAATATGTTGTGCTAAGAATAATGAATTATCCTAAACTTCAAGATGGGAGAGAAGTGTGGGTGTTTGAAAAGTATTTTTCAATATTCTGAACAGCAGGGGAGTTTTCTGACAGTTGAAGATTTATGTGAGAAAGCAATATAATCTGTAAACAGTTTGTCAAACTGGTTTTACATAATGAAGTGACTGAGAATAGCGTTCTTAAGTTAAAGGTGCATCATGATTCTCTGATTCTCCAGTGGCTGCAAGATTCCATTGAGAAAAGCTGTTTAGTGCATCTCCTCTGTCACTTTTAAGTGAAGGGCAGGGCAGATCAACAAAGCTTATTCCTTTCCACGGAGCTTTAGTTCTGCCCTATAACTAGGAGATCATTATAAAAACCTCAGATGGGAATTCTCTCTGAGGTAATTCTAGATCAGAAAAATGAAGTAATTGATGCAGCTGGTTTTCAACCATTAGTTCGGGCTTCACTGAGTATGTTTGGGCTGGAAAAAACTATGTTAAGGGACTGTCACTGCACATTAAAGTCAAAGGATACACTCTTGGAGAGGGTTTCTGCATCTTGCACCTTGTTAGACATGTGCTAGCCCTTAAGGTGCATTTGGGTCCTCTATCTTTTGGGAGATAAGTTTTTAAAAACCTGAATTCAAGGACAGTTGCTAGCACTGTGGATATCTTGTTCACGGTTTCACTAAAAAGAACATACTTAGGAAAGTTGATGTAAACTGCCATGGCTTTTATTGTTGTCATTAAAGGTATGCTACTTTGTATCAGCTGGGCATCTGGCCCTTTGTAACTGTTTTAGTTTGCCTACTGACAAAATTTTAGTTTTGCTTAGCCTTGGTTGGTTGGTTTTTCTTTCTTTTTTATAGCTTTTCAGGAACATTAGAGCAACCATCATTAGGTATAGGTGCCAAGTGATTTGTTCAGTTATATGGGTAAGCCAAATGTCTTCAATATTCTTTTCAGTGGTGGTAATATTGATTTTTATCTAAGGCAGCCCATTGTGGCTATATATATATATTATGAAGGGCCTAATTCTCACAGGTATAAGTGCCATAAGTACTGTAAATAGTATTAAAATAATTAAAAACCCATCTTGCTAGTTGATGCCCCAAAGCATTTTGTTATCTTATACACACTGCCTTGTGAACATTATCAACCAGCTAGAATTATTAGTTAGTCAAACATTTCTGTGATTTCTGATACTCACTATAGCATAAGCTCTGATAATGATATCTCCAAGACAGCTCTGCCAGTACCAAACCAACATAATCTTAGAGCCATTATAGTCATTACATTTGTTTGTTTTTTCCATTAATTTCATTTTTCCTCCATCAAGAACAATTATAAAAACAAATATACTGTAATCAAGTCTCAGTGGTGGGAAGTAGAGTGAGCTAAAACCTCATTAGCCATGAAGTTCTGAATCAAAAAGAAAATAGCCCACATACTTAAAACAGAAGCAAATAAAAACTTGTAGAATAATCTCTTCCAAGACATCATGTACTTCATTTCCTCTTCCTAGTAGGCTGCCAGTTTTCCATCCAAGAATGACATTAAAATCACTGTATGCCTTTCTCCCCTCTAATTCTGCATCCTTCAGTCCATTGCTTGTCATCCAGTGCATAATCTCATTTTCAGTGTCTTTTCTTTTTTAACTGTTAAAGTTTTCTTCAAGGTTACTCCTGAACGTTGCATTTAAACATGGTTTAACCTTATCCCTTGTCTCCATGGGCCAATTTGCTTATTTTGTAAAACATATTTGCTTTCTCTTTTATGTTCCATTTGACACTCAGACAATAAGGTAGCTTCGAACTGTTTTCCTTGGAACCCAGTTGAAAAAAATCATTTATGTCTGTGACACCACAAATCCATCTTTGAGTAACACATTCCAGCCTTTTGGCAGGGGGTGCTGCAACCCAGTAGTAGGTCCAGACCCATGGTTTGAAAACCCAATCTAGTCTGATCTAGACAATGCAGGAGATAGAACTTGCCCAAAATAATTCCTAGAGCCATGCTATGAAGTTAGTAGTATCACTGTCCTTTATGGATATGAATTCAGTAACCATCACATAGAAACAATGGTTTGTTAGATCTTCTGGTAGGTGGATCACTCTTTAATTCCAATGAAAATAACACAGAGCAATGGAAGCTGAAGCTAAAAATTACTTCCATCTTACTATACATTAAAATCTTTTTACGTCTCAGTGCATCAATATAAAATGTTGATGCAATCTAGCACTGGAGGAGACCTTAATATTACTCATTTGAACGCATTGGAATACCAAAGAATCAATTTGGTAGATATATTCTAATTAAACACTTGACTGTTGTGGAATATACCAGATACTTCCAGCAGATGTGCACCATGCACCATTCCAAATATAATATATGTGATAAGTTTCAATACCTCATTATTTTGTTTTTTTAAAGGTTAGTTATCACTTCAAAATGGCAGCACAGGAATATGTGGAGGTTAGAGATGAGCAGCTGGCGTTATAGACCTAGCAACCCTTAATTTATTTTCTGCCTGCAAAATCAAAGAAGTGTCCCTCAGATAGGGGTTCATCTTTTATTTGGCCTGAAAATGCTTAGATTATAGATTCTGTTTGTGTGGATGAGGAGCTGGGGGTGGAGGGGCAAGGCACACTGCATTATATTACCCAATTCTTAGATGAACTTGTGTGTGGGGGGGTGAGTTCTTAAATTGCTCTTTATTCATTTAATTCCAATTCTGCCATTCAATTCAAGTTTAAAGAAGCAAGGGCTCCAAATGTGCTCTAACTACACAGATGCAACTTTAGAGTGCAAATGGAGAGTTGCATCCACCTAGATGAGAGCAGACTTTAAACCCACAGATGGAACTAGTTCATGTTGTTACAGCACCTGAGTTACTGGGAAATCCCATGAAATCTCATACAATAAATACATTTTACTGAATAAGACTAACACGGCTGCCCCTTTGGAACTTGAAAAATCAAATTGCCCTTTAGTGTAAGTAAGTTAAAGGGCTGTATTAAGGTTTTTAAGGAATATCCCTATGTGGAGAAGTGGTACCTCACTATTCCATGATATGGTGTACATACTGACTCAATTAACAGAAGGTTGGGGGGGATAGTTGCTGTGCCACCATTTCAAAGGGTCTGTTATGTGCTCCCCTCTTTTTCTGGTGAAGGAGGGAATGGGGGGCAGAAGACAGTGGTGGCAGGGAAGGAGTCAAAAAAAGTGGTAGTCTGCACCCTATTGCTCAGTGGACTGTCATCTTGTTTGTCTTCCTACTCCTTGCTTCCCCTTCACACATCACCCCATATGTTTAGGCACAATCAAGGCTATAAAATATAACTCTATTAGAAGTGACTCTTTAAAATTAACATTACTGGGCTTTTTTATTACTGTCAAAATGCCCAATGGGAAGAATAGGGTGTCTGAATCCCAGAGAACAAGCAATTGAATAGAGAAAGCTACAGTGCATTAATATGGCATTCTCTAACCACCATCAAAGAGAGAAAATGAAATGCTGTGACTAATTATAGCAACCAAGTCCTGGCGAAAATGCTACAATAAGCAATAGTAATGCATGTAAAATATATGCCTACAGAATGAAGAAAGACTGTGTAACATATAAAGCAAAGAAGGAGCACAATTAAACTGAACCCTTATTAGGACTCTCAGTAATATAGATACATAGTGTAATTTTTCTACCATATTCTGTACCTTCAGTATGACTGCAGAATTGTTGTCATGGACAGATATACTGTACTTTTTAATGTGTGCCTCAAGTTTATGTGATGAGGAATTGAAATGTTCCTAGTTAAAGAGCTTAGTTTATCAAAATAACAAAAAAACAGGAGAAGGGTGGGGGGAAGGAATTATTTGAACTAATTTCCTGAACAGCAGCAGCAGTAACATTACTGAGACAGAATAACACATGAAATATAACATCAGATAAGGAGGTGCATTATTAAAGGTGATCATTTCAAGAGGCATAAGCATGTGAAAATGTATGCTATATTATCTGTCTACATATATATTGACTGTGCTTTTGAGGAAGTTGCAGATCTTTTATTCTTGAATTCCCATCCACCTCTAATTGTAATCTCAACTGTGCTCTTTCTCTCTAGAGCAACAGAGAAACACTTTCTGGACTCGTTCATTCTAGCATGCATCTACAGCATGATTATTGAACTTCTTTCACAGCATCTAGTGACAAAAGCATTTGACTGAGAAAGAAGCAGCTGGAGACTTAGAAGCAAAGGATGCTGCTGAGCAATACAGATGTTAGTTACCTGAACTTCAAGCAGGAAGAGAGCTTGACACCATGATAATCCTCAGGATCTTGCATTGTCACTCAAGTCTTGCTGTGGAATGAAGGCTAAGATTTCTTTTGATGATCTGAGAGAGACAAGGTGGGTGAAGTAATATCTTTTTTATTAGACCAGTTCCTGTTTGATGAAAGAGACAACCTTTTGAGCTTACACAGAGATCTTGATGGTTTTTTTCAAAAGACAAAGAGCCATCATAACACAGTACATTCTGAAGTAGAAAAACATGTTTTTCTTCCTCTGAGGCACATTAATTATCAATACTGTTCTCATCAAAGGTAGGAAGGATGTCACTTATACAAGAGTAGGGGCATGATCAGAAAGCACTATTATAGTGTGTTAATTAATGATGGATTACAGTGGAATTACTTACTATAGGGGAGAGGCTGATATCCACATTACTGTCAAATGAATTTAGTTATATTATGATAAATATTATAGAAACAGTATAAGAAAAAAAAAAGGACCTGGTTACACTCTCTGGAGTGAATCAGGACAGAAGCTAAAGGTCTACACGACTGATTTTGATAAATGATGTAATATGAAGTTGAGAAACTAGGTTAAATCAATTAGGTCGAAGTCAGTGTTTTTGCTTAAAATTAAACACACATACGTGTTTGTAGAATTGGGACTGGTAACTATAGGTTCTTTAAAACAATCAAGGAGTCCTGGGGCATTTAAAGACTAACATTTATTTATTGCGTGAGTTTTCATGGGAGAAAATCTCATTTTGTAAGATTCTTTGAAGGTTCTTTGGTGAAGAAGCTGTTGCAGTACTGGTTTTGCACAGCTCATCACAAAGGGACTCTCTTTATGGTTTGGGTTCCTATGGGCTAGTATAGAACCAATAGAAAATAAATACATCAGCTATATTACAGTTACCTGGAGCTTTTACCCTGATGCGAGAATTTAAGAATACCAGGGGGAAAAAAAGATATTCAATAACCTCCTGGTCTTATGCTATCTATTTGTGCATTTCAAACTGTAACTTTACCCCCACTCCCCATTTTTATCCTACTCTTTTTTTTTTCTTTTTAAATATTACCTGAAAATACCAAGGGCCTAACCCATGGAACAATGCACATGAGACTGCTCAGCTGAGTAAAGATACTCATGTGCACAAGTGTTTACAGGACTGAGCCCTCAAAAGTGCTTTTGATTAAGCAGGCATGTTTGTCATCCTGGTGGCAGGAACAACTGCTTTTTGCTTATTTATTTTGTCTTTTGAAGGAAGTACAGTACAGTAAAGGGCAAATGGCTGGTTTGCTCAGCATCCCACCAATGCTGACTGTAGCAGACATTTCAGAATTCTAAAACCACAGGATTTCATTTGTTCTGTTTGCCACAGCTCAGGCCAACTGCACCTCTCCCTCCACTCAGTGTTCAAGAAGGGCACTTTTTGTCAGGCTTCTGGCTTCCCTGCCATTGTCCCTCTGTGTGGAGATCTTCATTTCTTTCACTTCCGATAGGGGTGTTACCAGGCTGCATTGTTGTCTGCCTTCACTGTCTGATTCCCAGCACAGAAGGTTGGCAAGGCCACTTGCTTGCTGTTTAATGCTGTTTAAAAGATGCAATTACTTGTTATAAGGCAGCACACAGCATTTTCTATGCAGGTCCATTTTATTCTTAAAGTAAAAAAACATTACCAAGAAAACCTATGTATGGATTTGGGCAGGAGCAGTCCTTGAGAGCCTCCACCCATAGGGGATTCCTTGTGGTTACAAGCTCATCACAGCTCCAGCTCAGAACAAGGACCCACTCTTATGAGACTGCAGTAGGCCCAGTTCATAGAATCATAAGGTTAGAAGGGACCTCATGAGGTCATCTAGTCCAGGTCTCTGCCAAAAAAGCAGGACCACTCTCAGTTCTTCCAAACCTTCCCCTATGGATTATGGCCCATTAAGGACCAGGGGTCCTGTCTGTTTGCTGGATCAAGAAGAAAGCCTAGAGCTAATTTAAAACCAGGCTATTTACTAATTTCTCTAATTTACCCTTCCTTTGGCAATTCATACAGTTCCATAATAATGCATCCATAATTGCACATTGAAACACTAAATGCGAAGGCATCACCCCATCATATCAAATTAAACCTTATTGAATTAAAATTATCTTAATTCTATAAGGTTTGTTCAGGAAATTGTCAATCTGTCACACCTGTCATACAAATTGCCATAGGAGGTCACAAAATAACCTGAGATGTTTATGAGAATCCTTCACTTTCAGTGCTTTCATTTAAGCATTTTGACTTTCTTCTCAGTTTTATAGCTACTAATATGCCCATTTAATATATGACTTTGCATTATCAATAGTACTTGATTTCTTGTAGAAAGAATCTGTGTATCTGTATCTTTTCTGTTTCTTAAAAATTTAATTGAGCATATACAGTACAATGAAGTAACTGATATAAATGCCTTTTCTGTAACATAGGCTACAGTTTAAAGCAACAGATCTGCATCCTTTTTAAATGCTATACAGAATGTTAGAACTAAGCAGCTGGCAGACTGTTCAAAACTGAGGAAACAAGTCACAAGAATCACTCTTGTTTCATAGGGAATCCAACTGCCTTTGAAAAGACATTCCATTACATCTGTATGATAGTTATGGTTGAGGTGGCACCAGGACCAGATTAAGAGGCCGTGGGCTGTCCACCACTGTGGGGCTTCCTCACCACTGTCCCCTTCCCCCACCAGCAGCCCCAGCCCCCCCACCACAGTGGGCCTGTGGGCAGTTTGGAGGGCCCTGAAGCCATTGAGATCCAGTGGTGGTCTGGCTGGTCTGCCCTCTGATTGCAGAGCTGGCTGGCACAAAGTGCGGCTTCCAACGTGGCCCTACAGGGCCCAGGGCCATAGAAGGCCATGCTGGAGACTGCATTCCATGCCAGCTGGCCCCACACCCCAGAGCACAGCAAACATGCACTAGCTTGTCCCACGCTCGGAGGCAAACCAGCCGGCCCAAAGGCCCAGTGGTAACATTGAATAGTCCAGCCTCTGGAGCCAGGACCTCACCCCCCCATCACAGACACGGACCACCTCAGCGCCTCCTAGACCCTGCCAGCAATGTAGGGGGCTGAGCGGGGTGATGGGCTGGATCATGGAGGGGCTTTAGTGGCTGCAGCCTGGGGCCCCCTTTTAGGTTGGGGCCCAGGGCTGCAGCCCCCATAGCTCCTGTGATGATCTGGCCCTGGGTGGCACTTTCATTCATGCCCTGACCCTTAAATTACACTTTGGGGTTGAAATGTTTTCTGCTTGTTAAGTTTGAAGTAAATGTTTTGGAAAAATTACATTTACATTTATGAAGTTTTTCACACTGAGTGCTACATACAGTGCAGTTAGTGTGGCTGAAAGATGTATTCTTTCTAAACTAACATTAAAATTGTTTTATAAATCAGGTTAGTACATGGACATGTAGCTCTGTGTCTGCACTAGATTCTTAACCACAGGGCTCTGGATATATCTGCATAGATTTGAATTGCTAAATAGAGAAGTAAATGTAGCAATGTTTATTTCATTTCTTAGATGTTTAACAGTACATATAGAAATGCACTTGAATCTTGCATCAGAGTGCTGCTTTTGTATGCCTTATAACTTTTGGAGGGGTGGGAAAAGCGGGGAAAGGATGTATTTAACTGAGGTCTTGCTTTTGTTCCCATTAAAATCAACAGTAAATATCACTGATTTTGATGGGAGCAGGATTGGGCTTTTATGATTTTCCTGCAAACCAGAGCCATCCCAGGGAGATCAGTTTCATGCTCTTAGTAACACTGTAAATCATTTAGATATATTTCAGAAGAAATCAGCAGCAAAAGACAACCAAATTTTAAATCTGCAAGAGAAGAAATGTCTAAATATAAAAAAGAACTGAATAATGACAAATATTAATTATTTGATCACATTGGATTGTATTTGCACTCTGGTCTTCAGCTATAAAGCATTATTTGTGGGGACCTAATGGAAGTGCTTTCAGTAGAAATATGTGAGGCCTGGACTCCTTTGGAGGTTAGGGCATTCTCAGCACTGCTGGAGGAAAAACCTCTATGGCTAACAAACAGCATTAATGAGCTTTAACAAAAGTCACGTTTATTCTTCCTAAAGCAGGAGTCAGCAACCCCTGGCATAAGTGCCTGTAGTGTTACTTGAGCCAATCTGGAGCGGCATACGGCACCCTCTGTCGAAAGTGCTGCTCCTGCCTCAGAAAAGTAGGCAGTGGTATCCTAAGCATCCCCAGGCATGCTTTGGAAAGAAGCTGTCCAGACCATCAGTGACTTCCTTCTATTGTGTTCTGTGGAGAGGAGAAGCTCCAGGTGGTTTCTTTCTAGGACATGCCTGGGAAACCCTCCCTCCTCCAACTCCAGCTGTGGCCACCACCAAATTTTCAGGTTGCAGTTGCTTTTTTTTTTGGCAGAAGGGATGGCTGGAGCTGGCAGAGATGAAGGAGGCAGGGCTGGCATGGGAGTTAGCAAAGGTTGCTGTCCCCTGTCCTAAACTAAAGGGTAAGGGGCCACAGCATAGTTCCCCAACTGTAGTGCAGGAAGATAATGGCTGCTGCATTCCAACAGTGGGCTCTGAATGCTAGTCAGAGCATGAGATGAAGAGGATGAGGATTAATTTTCATATTGACAGTGACCTAACTCAAAAATACATTGAGAACAGGTCTTCAATATGAGGTCTACAAGCCTGTCCAGAAACAGTAAACAATACATTTTTCTCTTATATAAAAAAAGTTATTACATAGCATTTTGTAAGCACGGGGAACATGGCCAGTGGAGCTGGGAAACTCATAAAAACTTACTTAGTTAATTTTTTTGTTATTGAATAATTGGTTGGTCAAAATTAACACTTTATGCAGACTTATTTTCAGTTAGAGCTCTTCTTTGAATTAATGACTTTTATGATTAATTGCTTTGGTATGTGTTTGGACACCTAAACCACATGGTACTCTTCAATGATTGGATGACTGAAAGCTTTATAAACAGGAGAGAGATTTTAAGATGGCTATGTAAACATTTCTGGTCCAAGCTGGTGTGTCACACTTGTGCAGTAATACTCAAAGCCGTCTCTTTTTGTGGGCATTCTTAGGGAAAAAAGATTGCTCCATGTGCATTTCAACAGAAAACTAATGTAAAAGATTAATGTATAGGCAAATTCTAGGTATTTATTTCTACCTTCAGTAGACGTCCAGTTCTTGTTTCTTATATAGTGGATAAAATGCAGCTGGGAATGTAAATAGACTCATTCTAGCTCTACTCTAGCCATTGCTGTAATGTGGCATCATGGGAAGTGGGGAGAGATTGCTTGGGACAATTTGTGTGTTTTCAAGTCTTTCTGAGTCTAAACTTGGGTAGCTAACCCATGCTGCTTTTCTTATTAAATATATTCTCAGTACTATTTTAAACACATTAGCTTGAGCAGAGATAGCATGAGCTTCTCTAAATGGGCTGAGAGGCACATTCCTATCTGCAGTGTAGTCAGCCCTTTATTGACTTGGGAGTCTTAGACCTTGTCTATGCTTAAAAAAAAAAGGGATTGGCTTAGCTAGGTTGCTCAGGGCTACATAAAATTTTACACCCTGAACATTGCAGTTAGATTGACCTGATCCCTCGTATTGATGCAGCTAGATTGATAACTTTAAAACTCTGCCCTTAGGACTTGCATTTCTTTATAAAATGTCCTTCTTTTCTTGTTATCAACAGAAGAATTTTATCATTTTTACTTTTTAAAATTCCATATCATGGATTATTAAGGTCATTTAAAATATTTGGCTATGTCCACAGACATAGTTAAATTGATTTAACTTAAGTTGATTTAATAAAGTTGCTATAAAAATCATTAAATCAATTTAAGCTAAATTGATTTAACAGGTCCACATTAGAAAGTCAAATCGAAGTAGCATGTCCATGGACAGGACTTGCTAGTTTGATTTAGAAGAGGGATGCCATGGGAGGTGTGGCAAGGTGGCTGCCTAGAAGGGCCATGCCCCCACCTGATATATGGAAAGAGGAAGGCACCTTGGGAAGGAGAAGGGCAAAACTGTGAAATCAAAACAACCATTAAATTGAAATAACACGTCCACACAGCATTATTTCGACATAACAGTTGCAATCCAAGCATTGTTTTGATTTGAAACTAGGTTTTATTTAATTGTTCTAACTTTCCTTGTTTCGAAATGATGGAGCTCGTCATTTTGAAACAAGAAAACATTGTGTGGACCTACACTTCTTAAAATTCAAAGAACCAGTGTTATTTTGATTTAAGAGCTGTGTGTGGATATACCCTTTGGGTCTATCGCTAATTAGCAATCTAGTAAATTCTCTGGTTCTAGTAAATTCTGAAAGATAGCCCCGACAAGTGTTTTTAAAGTATTTGGATTCTGGGGCTAATAACAGATTATATCTGAGGATGATCTGATTGCTTTTATTTCTCAAAAGGCAGGGAATTTTGTTCTAAAATAGATTCTTGACAGAGACTCCTTCACACTGCCATAGAATTGCTTCAAAGTATTGATATTATCTTCTACAAGCCATTAAGCGTTGTCAGCTCTGAATCTGAAAGCATATTGATCTGTTGTCTGTATACTGCACATACCGGAAGGATCTGTTTTATCTTGAGAATACAGAATCTGATTTCACTTCATTTTCTTAAGACTGGTAGTGCTTCCAAAAAGGAGCTAAACTCATCATCCTGACAAGTAATTGGGCTTTCCTGGAGCATTTTGCATATAACTATTGTGAATAAGAATATTTCCTTTGCTTTCAATAGTAACAAATATTTCCATTCATGGGCTGGCTTAAATAATGCTATTTTTTTTTTCACTTATACACACTCTTATACATGCTAATTGTATAGCATGATCAATGCTATACAGTTAGTCAACATTGTTCACTGTGCCCAGAAAGGCTAATTCATTACATGGCAATTTATTAGGGTAGGTCAAATTTTATCTTTGGGTTTCTCCCTTTTGATTAACCACAGTATTATATGAACACACACAAACTTGACACAGGGAGCATACACATAATTTTATCTGCAGCTACAATAACAAACTCTGAACCTGATTCTGATCTTACCGGTTTTTTTCAGAAGCAAGTTATCTCCTTACACTTTTGCATCCTGTAGGCAAGATTATCACTTTGCTACAGTCCACATACAGGAGCTATAAAAACCAGTGGGAGATATCCACCGATATAAGTTTTGTATAAAGCCATTTTTAGTAGCCCTGCACAAACCCCCTTCCAAGTCTTGGTACCACCCCTGGTTGGGCTGAAGGGAGGCATGTCAGAGGTGACCCCACAGAGCTAGAGGCATTCTACATAGGAGGGCCAACCCTAAAAACTTCAGGATGGGAATGGTAACTATAACAGCTTGCTGAGATTTATGCTGAAAATGGAATTGCATAGGGTCAACTTATAGCCGCTTTTGTCTCCCCTCTCCCAAAGCAGTAAATTCTATGCAAGCACAAAACCTCATGTCTTCTCTCCATGCTTTTGGATCAGAGGATACAAACTTGTTTATTGGAGGCTATGGGAAAGAAGACAGTGTGGGAAGAAGTTGGAAAGATCCCATGTAGTTATAGTTGGCAGAATAGGCTGTATATCCTTTTATTGAGAGCTAGTGAGCTACAAAAAGTCCTAGAAACTGTCTGAAACCAGCAGACTCAGTAAGGACTCTTTACTGTATATTTATTACAATCATGCCCTAACTTACCTCTGCTGTGTAGAACACTGCAGTGTCTGAAAGCTCTCTTGGTTTTGCTATTCTTTTATATAAAGTTTGCAATGTATGACCAGTGTGTCTGTGTCCTAGACATTTTTAAAACAGGAATTTCTAATAACTGTAAAATGAACATATAAGAGAAATGAAAATCAGAATTTCTACCTAGGTCTGCTTTAAATCTAAACATACTATAGAATAGACATTGCTCAGATTTATGCACTGACTTAGCCATGATTATCCCAGGATATTGGAGAGACAGGGAGGAGAGTAATATTTTTTACTGGGCAACTTTGGTTGGTAAGAGACAACCTTTTAAGCTTCATAAAGAACTCCTCTTCAACTCTGGAAAATGAATGTACTTAGTGACACAGTTTAGTACAGGTTCCAGAGGGAGTAGCCATGTTAGTCTAAATCAGCAAAACAAACAAGAAGACCTGTGGCACTTTTAAAGACTAACACATTTATTTATCTCTTGAGCTTTCGTGAGAGAAAATGCCATGCAAACCCATATGATAAATAAATGTATTAGTTGTTAAAAGTGCCACCAGTCTCCTTGTTTGTTTTGCTGATCTAGACTAACGTGGCTATGCTTTTGGAACTTGTTTTGTGAAAGGTGGTCACCCAGAGGCGACACGGTTTTTCTGTCTTTTATCATTTTCTGGTGTGAGTTCATTCCAGAGCATAGTGGTGGTTCTTTAGTTTCACTCACAGAGTTTCTTTTGGTAGCCCAGTGCAATTTGAGTTGCCTAACCACTGTTCTAAAGGACTAGCATAACTTTTTAGTTGCTTGCTTGACTGTTTTGACCCCTGTAGCTGACATCTTCTGGTTGGCAGAAATGAATAGGGTCACTGAGTAACCTTGTAGATGTCTTAGTTTCTGCATACATGGCACATAATAAGATGAAATACCTAACATGTATGCTTGCAGTTGCACATAGATAACAGTAATGGGGATAACAAGGTATCCTTGAACCAAAAAAACCAAGGAGTCATGTGGCACTTAAAGACTAACAGATTTACTTTTTGCATGAGCTTTCGTGGGAGAAAATCCCACTTCATCAGATGCTTCGAAGATGGGTGAACTTACAAAATCCCACTTCATCAAATGCTTCAAAGATGGGTGAACTTACAGAATGTAAGTTCACCCATCCTCGAAGCATCTGAAGAAGCGGGATTTTCTCCCACAAAAGCTTATGCGAAAAATAAATCTGTTAGTCTTTAAGTGCCACACGACTCCTTGTTTTATTTGCTGGACTAGACTAATGCAGCTACCCTTTGGAAATATCCTTGAACAGGTGGAGATACATCTTCTATATCTCCCCGCCTATTACCAGATGATGTTTTGACAACTCCATTTATCGTGGTGAGAATGGAATGTAGTTAAGTGAGAGAATCCAGTTTAGGTAATTAGCATATATGATATTGAGTAGAGAGGTAATTAGATAAAGGTTATTTATGAAAGGATATAAAAAGTTATTTATACAAAGGAATGTGCTCCATCAACAACTGATTCCTCAGGAGGTGCTGCCAGTTGGATCAAAGGCCACTGACTCCCTGGCAGGGCATCTATGTCAAGGGGTGGCAACCTTTGCTGGCATCTGTGCTAACTCTGCCCACTGCACTCTCAGTGGTGCTGGGGGCAGGGCCAGGCCTTGGGTCCTGACTGGGACCTGGACTGGGACCGGGCCAGCTCCTGTCGGTGAGTGGCCTCCAAATCCCTACCAGGGGGACCAGGTCCAGGGCCAGTTCCTGCTCCTGCTGGTGGGCACCATCCAGTTCCCAGCTGGGGCTGGGGCTGGCTCCCGCTGGCAGCAGCAGCTCTGGGCGGGACAGCCCACCCCACTCCACTCCAGCAACTCTGCCCAGCAGGGGTTGGAGTCAGCAGGGGCCAGGAGCCCCATGGTGCAGCTGCTTTTTCTCTGCTTGCTGCACTCCCCAGCAGGGAAGTGTGGCCAGCAGGGGTCTGGAAATGTGGCACACAGCTCTTGTGGCCCCAGGCTGTGCTGGGGGCAGGGCCAGGAGAGAGCCTGAGTGGTGCTGCGTGCTGCTCAGGCTTCATCTGTGTGCCATATTTGGCACACATGCTGTGGGTTAGCAACCCCTCTTCTAGAGAAAGCCATTCCTATATGCAACCTTCTGAGTTACTGTTTAGTTCTCCAGGCTTAGTATAATATATTCTAGCTAATTTTACACTTTCTTTGTAACTAGTATATCTATAGAAAACCTTGCACATTAAACTTTATTGATCTGGAAATTGGGCATATCATGTCTCACTGGTATTCATACTAATCACTAGCTCTGGTATCAATAGTTGCTGTTGATACATTTTGTGGCACTGGATGAGGTCCACCACCTACCATAAATGGCATGTATGGGTCCCTGGGATCTTATGATGTGTTGTGAGGGATGTTGATCATCATAGCAGTGGAGACGTTCTGTAGGTGACTGCTTAGATTATAAAACAAAAGGTCTATGCCAAAAAAAGTATCTGTTATGCAGAAATATATATATATATTTTTTTTTAAAAAAATCTTTTAAAATAGAAACATTAACTGTAGGCAAAAGAGATGTTGTGGGCAAACTGATGATGTCTCTGGGGTGAGCAAACTGTATGGCCCCAGGGCCAAATCTGGGTACAGAAATAGGATGGCAGGCTGTTAATGGTGTGCAAGGGGAACAACTGCCAGGTGGTACTGCTTGGGGCCAGGACTGACAGAGCTCTAGCCAGAGAACTGATGGATTCACATGATGGGAGAGCAGAGGGGATGAGGTGCAGCACTGGGAGGGGGACCAGCCACTGCAGTGCTACACAACTTGTTTGGCAACCTTTCTGCAGACCACCTGAATGGAGCTCATGGACTACTCAAGCTGGAGGGCCTGGTGAAAAGCTCAGACAGGCCATATACAGACCGTGGACTGTAGTTTGCCCACCCCTGTTGTATCTTATTTGAGTCACTGCTTGTGCATTGATTTCTAGTTTCCTGCTGGGTTGCTTTGGAAATATACAAGACCCTACTGTGTTGCCCATTAAAAAGAATCTAAAATTATATTTAAAAGGCATTAACTGTATTATCTAGACTCCCGTGGGGGTCATCACTACTCAGCAGAGTATTTGTGGTAGCATTTGGATCATGTGCCAGCAAAATTTTGGGGGAGCGATGCTCCTTTTCAAGGGAGGCGTTTTTTCCTGTTCCTATATTAGGGTATCCTCAGTAGGATCAGACTGTAAGAGCTGTAATCTCATACCACTTGATGAACAGGGAATATCTAGTGAATGTATTATTGTATTGTGTTATTGCTGATTTTTTTTCCTGGCTATGTTGGCTTGATTAGCTATCTAATCTTGTGCAAAGCTAATATAGTTGTCAAAATGGAAAGGTAGCATTTTACACTCACTGTGCACTCACTTTGCATCAGTCAAAAGTCAGTGGAGAATCAGACTTACTTTTAGTGTCTAGCCAAGTTGTGAATTTAAGCTCCCAGGCTTGTCTTTTGAAAGTGCTGTGCAGGTTTCCTTTGAAAATGCTCTTTTCCTTTGCTCTTAATTGAATGTCTACCTCTGATCTTTTCTGTTCCTTTTTTTATGCTTGTCCCTTACCCATGCTTGTCTGTCAATTGGAAGTCATCTACTCCTCTCCTAGGGGATGTGCTTCCCTGTTGCCTGGGCCTGTCTTAATTATGTACAGACATTTCCTAGCTGATCAGTGCCTTTTTTTCCTGCTTCTCTGCACATGCTGGCCCACTGTCCTTCTCCTCTATTCTCTGGTGACTAGCAGTTCGCTGCGCTGGTCCCTGTATTAGGTACAGATACTTTGTTTCATCCACTTCCATATTTTCAGCGTCTTTTCAGAAACTTCCAGACTCATTTTCAAATTGAAGAGATTGGACTGTAGAAGTAATTGGGAACCAGGCCAGGTTACTGCAAAATGAGAAGATGTACTTAATGGACTGAAGTTTGACAATCACTGTTCTATATTTGTCAGTGTTTCCTGTGTATATAATCTCCTTCAGTACCTGTATGGCTCCTATTAACTGAGTGCTTCACAATTTTAATGTATTTCTCCTCCTACCTGTGAGGCAGGGAAGTGTTATTAACCCTATTTTACAGATTGGCTTGAGGTCGCACAGGAAGTCTGAAACAGAACAAACTTTTAGGGTAGCTAATTTCTTAATCTGTGAGCCATCCCTTGCTCCTATAAATGCTTATTTTCATACTGCTCATCCTTCTAGCTGAGGGCCTGATATTTTCACTTTAAGCTTTCAGACTGGACTTCAGTTAATTGAAAGACCACAGTAATTGTTGTGATAAAAGGGTAAGATGTCATAAACACAGTTAGTGACACGATTAAAGCATAAAGCAGAAGAAACTGAGTGGTAACAGAGATTTTCCAAAAACTCAGGCATCTTTAAAAGTAGAAAATGGAACAGAAAAAGTACCAGGCAAGTACATTTATTTTTTGAAGAAAAAGAAAGGTTATTTATTCATAAACTAACTGTTTAAAAATTCCACTTTGAAGAATATGGACGTTAAAATGGAAATATCAGAGTAGGCGTTAATGTAGGTAGGACTGAGCTATTCCTAACAGCTTTTGGTTATAGTAAGTGGAATTTCATTTCTTAGCATGATTACTGTACCCACTCGTTTGCAGAGCTTGGATGCAGTAAATGGCACAAAAATGTTTTAATCTTTTATGCAAAATAGTTTCAAATTCACTAATATTCTTCTAGATGGTTTAATATATTT
This sequence comes from Podocnemis expansa, assembly GCA_007922195.1. Lineage (NCBI taxonomy): Eukaryota > Metazoa > Chordata > Testudines > Podocnemididae > Podocnemis > Podocnemis expansa. Next base: position 25,498,707 of record ML681966.1, read on the forward strand.
TTTGCCATTGTAAACTTGCCATTCGAATGCATTTGAAAGTCTTGGTATGTGTGAAGTAATCTTTCAACAAAGACAAATATAAGAGAAAATTTAAAAACATAATTTTTCAAATATTAATTCATTTCAATTGTCCCTCTGACAGTATGAACATTGATTATGAAGCTAACCAGGCTTTTCACAGTTTAGGCTTCTTCAGTAAAAGAAAGAGAGACTGTCAGGTAGTATAATACAGTATCTATTATTCCTTCTTCAGTGTTCTATGTGAAAGTTTACTTCAATTTAGCATCAAAATGTTTATTTGAAATAATATTCTATAAAGGACAAAGTCATTGAAATGCCTACATCAAAAAAGAATAGCTTGAGTAAACGCAGGGACATATTACTTCTACAGAGACTGTAATTACCTCATTTATGCCAAGGCGTTGCAGTGCTAGTCTAGTTCAGTAAAGCGAACAAGGAGTTTTGTGGCACTTAAAGACTAACACATTTATTTATTGCATGACCTTTCTTGGGAAGTGGGATTTTCTCCCACAAGAGCTCATGCGATAAGTAAAATAGTCTTTAAAAGTGCCTCAGGACTTCTTGTTCATTTTACCTCATTTATGTCAGTCTTGCTCTCCTTGAACTCAGTTAGTTTTGCCACTGACTTTAATGAGAATAGGACAGGTCTCAAAATGGATAGACAGGACAAGTAACTTAAACAAAAACGGGATCATTTTCACCACACTACAAAGGTGTTTGTTGGAAACCTCCAAGTGCTGTGACTTCACCATTCCTCTTTGCTGGTCAGATATGAATGCCTGCAGCAGAGGCGGCCTTAGGCAATTGGGGGCCCTGACGAAGACCCATTGTGGGGCCCCTAAAGAGCCCACTATTGGCCCCCACTATTAACTGCCCCATATCACCCCCCAGGATTCGTTGTTTGTTTTGCTGAACCAAACTAATGTGATTATCCCCCTGGAACTCGTAAATTATTCTTGGGTATGGTATTTTTAAAGATCTTTCCATCGTGAAGCTTGTAAGTTGATCATCTTTCACTTAACATAAATCAGCAATGCTGAACTACAAAGTTGAAGTGAACATTTTAATTTTTTTGAAAAAGTGTGAGCATTAATTTATAAATAAGAAGTGGTAACATTAATGATGGCGCAAAAATAACTAAAATACCACGTTTAAAATTTTGGCAGTCAAATCTGACAAATTTTTTTATATAGGCTTGGGTTTATGTGCACTAGAGATATTAATACAAATAATTATAATAAATAAAAATAAGTGAAAAGGAGGTTTCTAGTGTGTAGCTATAAATGAAAAACACCAAATTTCAATGAAATTGTCTGAAGTACTCAAGTTTATAAGACTCTGGCCCCCTCAAAAATATTAAATGGTTAAGTACAAAAGAAGCTAAAAAATTACTTATCAAAAGAAAGACATACAGCACAGACATCACACACAGGTGTAATGATTGCCTAAGGGAAGCACTGTATTTAGATGTAGCAGCCTATATGGACCTACCTGGTAACCTGAGCTAAAAAAAAGCCAAAGTAAAAATTGTCACAAAGTCAAAGAAAAAGGCAAAAGAACAGGTAAAAAAGAAAAGAAAAGGCAGTATTTCACAAAATTAAAAAATGGCAAAATAAATGGCCATACTGAGGAATTAAAAGCTGAGGCCACTGGAAAAGTTCCTGCTGTTGTGCTGTCTATTACTTGCTCCTGCTTTTTTAGCATGTCAATGTGAAGGTGATGGGCAAAGAATGGTGAAATCTGCATTTCAGATGAAGCACAGATCCTAATGATAGCTTGCCTTGATGAGCCAAGAGTGAAAAGTGCTTAGGCTTCCAGCCCTACTAGTTCTACTAGATGGGAAAAATTTCTATATTTTTCTATGTTCTCATTTCTGTCTACCAGATTGAAGATGGGACCCCTTATTGTTTGGGGCCCTATGCAGCCGCCTGCTTTGCCTACCCCAAAAGCCACCACTGGCCTACAGAGAGACAAAGAATATATGCAGTGAGTGTGGTGAAAATGAAAACCTTCAGGCTTAAGAAGCATTGTTTCACATTCTAAACTTCTTTGTGTATAAACCATTAAGATGTTGGGTATCAGTTGAGATTGCTTTATGTGCTTCAACCATAATCAGTATATTAAATATTGTTTTTTTATTTAAATAAAGAAAGTCATTCTTTGATTCAGATAGATACTGACAGACACATTTAGGGAGGTGTCTAACTCCTTGTTAGATTCCAATATGTTTTTGAATGGAGGACAATGTTGGGTTTCAGACTAGTCTAATGTACATTTAAGTAGGCTGTTCTCTGAGCTCTTAGATTTTTACAGAGGCACTTGTTCTCTTGTATTGGAATCATTGCCTTTGCTCACCGACAGAACTAGATTATTTTAATTTTGACAATTCTGAATGGCAATATTTCCAGTTTTGCAATAAGAACAATTTTGCAGTTTCCTCTTTCCTCAACCCCTCTTTTTGCTTCACCAACCATATAATTAACAAGTCATCCTGACTGACTCTTCATTGCCTCTAGACTTTCTGCCCATGTTCCTACCACCAAAAAGACAATCCCTGTGTTTATTCTGTTGGAAGTAGTTGGCTCTCTGTGGTTTATACATGCACCTGGAATTCTTGATGCAGCAGCCTTGACACTTCGTCTGAAACATCACTGTTGTCAATTGCATCAAGGAATTCTCAGGCATGTTTTACAAGTACAGGCACTTGCTGTGTTTGACAGAGAACACAGCTTTTGGAGAAGGAAATTTACAATACACTGAGTGGGTGAGTAGAAAGAAAGTTAGCAATGGAGAGAAGGGGAATACAATCTATCTTGGTCTGGGGTGCCAAAGTACTTAAGGCTAAGCGAGGTTAGGTGCCACTAAAGAATCAATCTGTTTCCCCGTACATAGACAGGTTGCTATAGTTTTGTTATTCCAAGGAATTCTGCATTATATGTACTACATCACCTGTAGTTCAAGGCAGCTCCAGTTTTTATTTACTTGCTCTATCTCATATTTGGAGCCAATACTTCAGATTGAATAGCCCGCTCTAAGAATCAGCAACGTGCTTAATCAGCATATGAGATGTGATTCTGAATATCATATTGCTGCTCTATAAATCAATGGTACACCCAAACTTGGAATATTGTGTGCAGATGTGGTTGCTTCATGTCAAGAAAGATGTATTAGAGCTAGAAAAAATTCAGAAAAGGGGCAGCAAAAATGATTAGGGGTATGAAACAACTTCCAAATGAGGAGAGGTTAATAAGATTGGGACTTTTCAGCTTGGAAAATAGATTACTCAGGGGAAGGGAGAAAAGGAATATGACAGAGGTCTATAAAGTCATGGCTAGTGCTCAGAAAGTAAATAACTGTGTTATTAAGTGTCATAACACAAGAACTAGTGGCAGTAAATGAAATTAATAGGCAGCAAATCTAAAACAATATTACTTCACAGGGTGCACAGTCAGCCCGTGGAATTCTACGTCAGAGGATGTTGTGACAACCAAGACTACAATGGGGTTAAGAAAAGAACTAAATAAGTTTCTGGAGGATAAAGCCATCAATGTCTACTAGCCAGGGCAGGTATTGATGAAAACCATGCTCTGAAAGTGTCCCTAGCCTCCATCAGCAAGAAGCTGAAAACTGGCAACTGGGAATGGATCATTTGATGATTACCTGTTCTGTTTGTTCTTTTCGAAGCACCTAGCACTGGCCACTGTCAGAAGATCAATACTGGATTGGAGGGATTATTGTTCTTATGAACATTAGTCAAAGTTCAGCTCATGTCTCATGGTTTGCTAATAATAAATTGCCAGTGGTGAGTAGTGCCTTTGCAGCAACAGTAATAATGGTACTCAGTGATATAGAACATAACAGTTTTATAATCTGATCACTTTTGCTTTTCCATGTGCAGATTGAACTGCAAAAGTGAGATTTGAGCCTGAACTCCTGCCGTCTCCCTTTTTAGCTTTCACCAATTATTTTATTTTTGTATGAAATGTTGCAAAATACTTTTAAATGATTCCTCAATAAAAGCAACTGCAAAGGATTGCCAGTGCTGTGTGATAATGTGCACAGCAGCAAATTATAAAATGCTAGCATCAAAGGAGGTAATGAGAACAAGCTAAAGAACTATGTTGGCCTGAGTAGAAGGAATCCTGAAAAATTTCTAAATGGCATTTCAATTTGCTGTAACCTTACATCATATTTGCCAACATCTGAATAATTTTTCTTCTCCTGCAACTAGATTTTATTCAGTGTAATTGCTAAGGGGCATCCAGCCCTACTAGAAAGATTAGGGCTGTCACAAGTTCTTCAGTATGTGATAATGATCAGCCTCAAATGGAAACTTGGGCATCAACTGTGGATATTTTAAAAGCCAGATATGAGTAAAAATGAGACTCTAGTCCTGATCCTTTATTTTCCTTCTAAGAAATCCTTTACCACCTAATTTTGTTTAATTTCAGAGGATAGAATAGCTAATATTGGACTCCAGAATGCCTCGAGAAAGCTATTTTTAAAAATACATAGTCTAACAAATATATTGCACATCTTATTTCATTTACACAATTTGATGCACCTTGGTTTAGCAAAGACTGCTTGAATTTGGCTAGTACAGTTGGACTGGCTCTCAAATCAAAATCAAATGTACATCCCATATAGCTGATTTTTCACTATTATCTCACAATGTAATTTAACCATCCTTTGCTGGAGCATGCTAAGCTGCTAAATTCTTAAACATGTTGCTGAAAAAAAAAATGCAAGGAACACCATAGGAAGGATCAGCAAAAAAGACAGGAAATTAGGAAAAGAAAAAAGGTGCTGAAAGAACAGGAATCAAAAGGAAAAGTGGAAAGGCAGTAATAATGGTTGCAGTGGCAGGAATAGTTCATGACTGAATGTCTATGTGAAAAACAATGCAGACACTCCAAAATGGTGGTATGTTCTACAATTAACTGGATTTCACTCACCCAGTAATTAATTTGTGCCTTCACTCTCACACCAAAGACAGTGATGGAAGCCAATCCTATAGTAAAGTAATTAAGGATTTGTTAACTAAGAAAAGCAGAGATTTACAGGTTAAAGCAGGCTATATATGTGTGCAAGTAACTTCAGTCTCAGGTTCCAAAGGGTGACAGCTGTGGTAATTTGTCTGCGCTGAATGACTTTTCAGTGCTAACCCAGGTTGATGCTGGGAAAGTGCTGTTTTATTTTGTTAGCACCAGCCCTTGTAAGAGTCCAAACTGCAAAAAGAGGAAAATAATCTTTGTCAGTTATTTTTATTTCCCTCTTCCAGCATTCAAACCAATGGGACAAGGCCTTCTGCACATTCTTATCCATGGGTGGATGAGGCAATGACCAGTTTTTGTCCTATAAAGGCCTGCTTGATTGTGAATAGCCCTCCTGGAAGTGTTGAGGGGGCATTTATCCTGCCTGAGTTCACAAGTCCAGAGCAGGCATTTTTCCTATTATAAAACAAACACAATTTTATCCTATAGCATGAAATGTAGCCATTACAGTTTAGATTAATGCATGCAGGAATTTACAAGCATTCTACAGACTTAGGGTCTAAACATATCCTTCCATCTTGAACAATGTTTACATGTATATGAGCCGGTCTAGTTTCCAGCTATCAATTTTTCAGTGCTCAGCTGATGCCTACAAGCTTGGCAAGAACTGGCAGCTGATTTACCAGTGCCCCAGTAGCAATCAAACAAGATACAAGTAACAAGCAATTTTACATTTAATTGGAAAATGCATACACCCAAAACCTTCTAGTTAAGGAATGCAATAGGACTAGAATAGTCATATGTAACAGAGTTATATTTTTGAGGTAACTTTGTCCCAGGCCATATAGCAACTAAGTGGCAGAGGCAGGATTAGAGCTACCCATTTCCATTAGACTATGAGGTCTATGTATGTTGTGGGAATGGGCTTGTTTGTTTTTGCTGATTGGAAAAGGCATAGAGGTCTCAAGTTCATTGTCGGAGTGACTAACTTCCATAATGAATTATTAACAACATCCCCTGGCAGTTCTGATTTGCAATATTGTCTCAAATTTTCACACACTTTTATGCAGGAAAAGAAAGTGATGCCTTTAGCATAAATTAAACATATTAGCAGAGCCTCAAAACATTTGAAGGCTTGCTTCACATACGTAAACAGGACCCTATTCAGGAAAGCACTTAAACACATGGTTACGTTTATGTATAGACATAAATGATTTCCTGAATCAAAGCTTTTTGGGAGGCCCACACTAGTTCCATTTCACTCCCTCCTTTTCACGTCCTTCCCCAGTCCCAACAGAAGCCTTTGGCTTTTCCATCTGACCAAATGACAAAATAATAGAAATGACCACATAGCCTAAATCACTGCTGTCATGGAATTGCTTCCTCCTCAGGCAATGGCCAGATATAGTATAGCTCAGAACTCCATCTCTTGAACCTCCTGAATGATTATGTAAAATTAGACACTGTGGTACAAGTCCATAAATTTTGCCTCAAGTATATCAAAAGATCATTAATTTTATCCTGCAGTAGTCAAGACAAGCTCATCTCTTACTCATTTCCCTCAAGATTAGTAATTTTTGACATAATAGAATTATAATGGATATCTTGCAAGGTACTTTGGAATAGAGATTGTGAGAAGATAAAAGAAGTCTTTAAATTTTTAAAGAGTTCAGTTCATTTAACTTAGGATAGGTTTGTATTGGCTTCTACTACATCAGAAGAGGGAAAGTGACTGGGAAGGAAGAAAGCCTGACTCTGAAGGTTTCTTTTACTTGAACTGAAAAGGTTTCACAGTCTCTGTGTTCAATTTCTCTTTCAGAAACTGGGGTAAATTACTTCCTGTGTCATGGGGCTGTAATGAGAACTTGTTAGCTAATGTTGGTATAGCACTTTCAAAATCTAACAGTCTGGTGCCCAAATGCAAGTTTTTGGCAGTGCATTATTTTAGTCTTGATACTTTGTGTGTGTGAGAATTGCAAGACTCTAAATACAGAGAAACTGCCTGACACCTTGTCATTATTGAGCATTTTGAAATGACCACTTAAAAGCATTGTCATTCACAAACCAAATAAGAGTGAAGTTCTTTTCAATGACTTGTCATTTTTAATGAAAGCCTCACACCAATTTGGTATGGAACATAATTAGCTAGGAATCATAGAATCATAGGGTTGGAAGGGACCTCATAGGTCATCTAGTCCAACCCCCTACCAGAGGCAGGACCACTCCCACTAAACCATCCCAATCATGGTTTTGTCCAGCTGGGCCTTAAACACCTCCAAAGATGGAGACTCCACCACCTCCCTAGGCTGCTCATTCCAATGCTTCACCACTCGCCTAGTAAAAAAGTTTTTTCTAATATCCAGCCTCGACCTCCCTAACTGTAACTTGAGACCATTGCTCCTCGTTCTGTCCTCTGTTACTACCAAGAATAGTTGAGCTCCGTCTTCCTTGGAGCATCCCTTCAAGTAGTCGAAGGTTGCTATCAAATCCCCCCTCAATCTTCTCTTCTGCAGACTAAATAAGCCTAATGCTTTCAGTCTTTCCTCACAGGGCTTGTGCTCCAGCCCTTTAATCATTTTGGTTGCCCTCCGCTGGACTGTCTCTAGCATGTCCCTGTCCTTTTTGTAGTGGGGAGCCCAAAACTGAACAAAGTATTCTAGATGTGGCCTCACCAGTGTAGAATAGAGGGGAATGATCACATCCCTTGATCTGCTGGTAACACTTCTTTTGATGCAGCCCAGTATGCCATTGGCCTTTTTGGCCGCAAGAGCACACTGCTGACTCATATCCAGCTTCCCATCTACCGTGACCCCCAGGTCTTTCTCTATAGTGCTGCTACTTATCTGAATGTTCCCCAGCCTGTAGCAGTGCATGGGGTTTTTTGTCCCACGTGCAGGACTTTACACTTGTCCTTATTGAAGTCCATAAGATTTCTATTGGCCCACTGTTCCAATTTATCTAGGTCTCCCTGAATCCTGTCCTTGCTCTCCAACGTGTCTACTGTTCCCCTCAGCTGGGTGTCATCCACAAACTTACTGAGAATGCAGTCTATTCCATCATCCAGATCATGGATGAAAATGTTGAACAGAACCGGCCCCAGGACTGAACCCTGGGGCACACCACTTGTTACTGGTTGCCAGCTAGAAGTGGATCCATTGATTCCTACACGCTGAAAGTGTTGATCTAGCCAGTTTTCTATCCACCTTATAGTCCACCTATCCAACCCATTCTTCCTTAATTTGCCAATGAGAATGCTGTGGGAAACTGTATCAAAAGGCTTGCTAAAAATCAAGGTATATCACCTCAATGGATCTTCCTGCATCCAGAAAAACAGTCATCTCATCATAGAAGGCGATGAGGTTGGTCAGGCATGATTTACCCTTGGTAAATCCATGCTGACTGTTCCTGATCACTTTATTTTCCTCTAAGCGTTTCAGGATGGCTTCTTTGAGAACCTGCTCCATAATTTTTCCAGGGATTGAGATGAGGCTGACAGGTCTTTAATTCCCCAGATCCTCCTTTTTCCCTTTCTTGAAAATAGGTACTATATTTGCTTTTTTCCAATCCTCTGGCACCTCCCCCATTCTCCACGAGTTTTCAAAGATAATGGACAGTGGACCTGCTATCTCATCGGCCAATTCCCTCAGCACCCTTGGATGCAGTTCATCCGGCCCCATGGACTTGTGCACATCCAGCTTCTTTAAGCAGTCCCTAACCTGACCTTCCATCACCAAGGGCCTCTTTTCTTCTCTCCAGTCTACCATACCCATGGTAGTGGGCTGAGAGCTGACCCTGTCTGTGAAAACTGAAGCAAAAAAGCATTGAGCACTTCAGCTTTTCCCTCATCCTCTGTCACGAGGATGCCTGCCCCATTCAGCAAGGGGCCTACACCATCCCTGATCCTCTTCTTGTTATTAACATACTTGTAGAACCCCTTCTTGTTATCCCTTACATCCCTCGTTAGCCACAACTCCATTTGTCCTTTGGCCTTTCTGATTTTATCCCTGCAGTCCCTAGCAATATCTTTATATGCCTCCTTGGTCATCTGACCAAGCTTCCATTTCCAGTAAGCTTCCTTTTTATGTTTAAGCTCAGAGCAGAGTTCTCTGCTAAGCCATTCTGGGTGCCTCACATGTTTGGTGTTCTTTCTCCTAACTGGAATGGCAACTTCCTGTGCCCTTAGCAGGGTTTCTTTAAAATATAACCAACTCTCTTGGACTCCTTTCCCCTTCAGATGAGCTTCCCAAGGGATCCTGCCCATCAGTTCCCTGAGGGAGCCAAAATCTGCTTTTTTGAAGTCCAGGGTTTGTGTTTTGCTTCTTTCCTTCCTTCCTTTAATCAGCATCCTGAACTCAACCATGTCATGGTCACTACTGCCTAGCTTGCCATTTACCTCTACCTCCCTGATCAATTCTTCCCTGTTTGTGAGCAGCAGGTCAAGAGATGCAAGGCCTCTAGTTGGTTCCTCCAGCATTTGTACTAGAAAGTTGTCCTCAACACTCTCTAAAAACTTCCTGGATTGCCCATGCACTGCTGTATTGGCCTCCCAGCAGATGTCAGGGTAATTGAAGTCCCCTATGAGCACCAGGGCCTGTGATCTAGAAGCTTCCGCTAGTTGTCCATTGAACACCTCATCCACCTCCTGCTTCTGGTCTGGTGGTCTATAGCAGACACCCACCACAACTTCCCCCTTGTTGCTTTCCCCTCTCAATGTAACCCACAGACTTTCTATTGGCATGCTTCCACTTCCGTAATGGAGCTCTGAGCAGTCAGAGCTCTTTTACATATAACGCTACTCCTCCCCCTCTTCTTCGCTGACTGTCTTTCCTGAACAGTTTATACCCATCCGTGGCAGAGTTCCAGTCGTGCAGACTATCCCACCACATCTCTGTGATTCCAATGATATCATAGATCCTTGTCTGTGCTAGTACTACCAATTCTTCCTGCTTATTTCCCAGACTCCTTGCATTAGTGTATAGGCACCTAAGATACCCGGCCGATTTCCCTACTTTGTCATTTTGATTTTCAATTCTATTACATATACCTCCTTGCATTTTTTCTAGGAGTTGTCCTCTCCCACTCTCCTCACGTATTGGGGCTTCAGTGGAACACTGAAGACAATTATTTGATTCCCCCCCCCACCCGATGTTCCAACTACCTTCTCTTTTATTCCTGGTGTTACAGTCCCAGCAACCCCCAAGTTCCATCCCTTTCCCCAGATCTCCCATATTCTCACTTACCTGTGGGCTTTGGTCTCCTTCCCCCTTTGAACCTAGTTTAAAACCCTCCTCACTAGGTCAGCCAGTCTGTGCCCAGATATGCTCTTCCCCTTCCTGGACAGATGAAGGCCATCTCTGCCTATCAATCCTCCTTCGTGAAACAGTACTCCATGGTCAAGGAAGGCAAGTCTCTCCTGACCACACCATCTTTGCAGCCAGGCATTCACCTCTAGGATGCATCTGTCTCTCCTCAGGCCTCTAGCCTTGACTGGAAGTATCGAGGAGAACACCACCTGTGCTCCAAACTCCTTCACCCTCGCTCCCAGAGCCTTGAAGTCACCTTTGATCTGCTGAGGATCACCTCTTGCAGTATCATTGGTACCCACATGGATAAGAAGCATGGGGTAGTAGTCTGAGGGGCGGATGAATTTTGACAATCCCTGCATAACGTCTCGGATACGGGCACCTGGCAGGCAGCATATCTCCCCAGAGGCCTTGTCAGGGCAACAGATAGGTGCCTCCGTTCCTCTCAGGAGTGAGTCCCCAATCACCATAACCCTACGTTTCCTCTTAGGTGAGATGGCTGTGATCTCCCCAGCCTCTGGGGTGCATGGACTCTCCTCTACCTCCTGCGTTGTCTCTAGTGCCACATAACAGTTCCTCACCACTATGGATGGTGGGATGTGAGCAGGCGTGGAGCACTGTCTACTGCCAGAGGTGACCACCTGCCACTGTCCTCCCTCTGCCATAGGCATCCCATCCATTTCCAGATCTGTGGCAGTAGTCCTCGGCACCGGGGATAGGGACCTCCTTCTTGCAGGTATCATCGTGGACACTGTCAAGGAACTTTTCCAGGGCATAGATACCCCTTAGTCGTGACACCTCCTCCTGTAACTCTCCTACCTGTTTCGAGAGAGATGCCACCAGAAGGCTCCTATCACATAGATTCATCTCTGTAGCCTGATCATCAGTGGCAGGAAAATGAAAGCCACAGTCCCTGCAAATCCACACCAGGACCTGGGTGGAGATATCCATGGTCAGACAGTCTGTTTGGCTACAAACCAAAGCAAAGGAAACAGAAGGGGCACTGTCACAAGGAGTGTGGCTCCGCTTCACTATCTTGGCTTCACCAAACTCCTCCCCCAACTCCCTCTCAAACTCCCCTGTTCCCAGTTCTCTGGTCGCTCAAGCAGTGGCTTTTAAGGCCTTCTCTGCCTAGGTCGGCCCTTGCCCCTTTCTAGTCACACAGGGGCAGGCCAATCACAAGGCTGCTAAAGGCTGGTGATTAAAGGTGATCAGGGAACAATGGTGCAAACAGCCCCCACCCGATCACACAAGCACAGTCCTACAACTGACAGCAATCACCTGTAGGGAAAAAGACACAAACACAGTCAGCAAATCACAAGTCAGCAAAACACAAACACAGTCAGCAAATCACCTGTAGGGAAAAAGACAAAAGCAAAGAAGTATGTGTGTGTTATGCCTGTCCTTAGCATTACATCTTTCTAGTTTGTCCTTTCTCCCACCAAGGCAACTTAGACACAAGGCTCATTCTTTTTGCACTCTGGGCATGCTCACTTAAAAAAATTCTTTCATTCACTCTTAAAAATTCATTTTCAAGTACTGGATAATTATAGATAACAGATTATAAAACACAGGGTCAGCTGTTTTCTTCATTCATCTTTTGTTTTCTTTGTTTGTGGGGTGATATGTACATTAAAACAACAGTTATAAGGTATGACTAAGGCTATGGTGGCATCTTTGGGTTCACCCTGAAATCAGAGACTCTCTAAACTTGGGCTTTTAACCTCCACATATGCAGCTGGTAGGTGGAAGACACTACAAGCATACATTATACCAATAAAGCACAAATATAAGAGATCCACAAAGAAGTGAATTCAAGACTTGCTAAGGAGTTCTGTGGCACTTGAAGACTAACAAATTTATTTATTGCATGAGCTTTCATAGGAGAAGATCCCACTTTGTCAGACACATGGAGTAGAGAAGTCGATAAGAAGCCAAAATGGGGAATTGATCCTTGGACACCGCTAAGCATCCACAGGCAACAGTCAGTAAACATCAGTGGTAGAGGGATGCCACCACCGGTCAATATAGAAATACATACTATAGCATTTGACTCGCAGGGTTTTATGACACAATTCCAGGGGTAGTAGAGACATTAGCAGTGTGAAAAAGCATGTTGTAGTTTGTCTAACAAAATTATCTGACACTAACCATATTTATTCAAGAGTGATATGCCTACAAATAAGCTGCAAGTGGTTGACATGAATATTTTCTCATGAATTGGCTCCCATACTAACAGCTGTGTTCACTGACTCTGATGACATGAAGATTGCCAAGGCTAAATGTAACCTGAAGAAGAAGCTACAGACAAAAGTCTCAGCTAAACATACTTTAACAGAAGTCACCACCACAGTTAGCAGTGGTTCAACAGTCAGCAAGTAGTATCATCAAGTACTTTTAGCAATTTTGGAGTTTACATTAAGCATATGCTAGCAGCAGGTGACGTATACCTCATCTTTGGCAGGTACAAAGACTTCAGGCTAGAGTGTCACCAGACATAGCAGAGCTACAAAAGCAAGATGAACGTATTGGTTGAGTACAAGTACAAAGCTACCTTTTACAGAAAATTTTCTTTATGGTTATTAATAACTTAAGCAGTTGATTGACCTCAATTTGTATAGATTTCATTCAAGGGGTTTTACCAACAACATACACTAAAGCATAAGTTAGTCATCACAGCCAAAGACAACACCACAGTTAAAATAAAGCAGGTGGTCGTGGTGTTCAACAAAGATGATATATGACCAACTCATATAAGGAAGCCAAAAACATCCCTAATGAATCCTAATAGTTGCAAAAGAGAAATCAATGGGAATATCAGTATTATCAGATGACACTGATATACTTGTCCTCATCTTACCCTGTTTACTTTGAACAGGACCTAACATCTTTAACGATTATGGGAAAACCCAGTACATGTTGCAATAGACATCAATCCTACTACAGAGCAACACTAGAGTACAGTACCAGGATTGTTAGCTGCCCATACACACTCAAGTTCCAAAGAGGAGCCATGGTCATATAATTCAGCAAAACAAACAAGGAGTTCTGTGGGATTTTTAAAGGCTAACAAATTTAGTTATCCCATGAACTTTCGTGGGAGGAAATCCCACTTCATCAGATGCTTTGAAGTTGGGGAATTTACATGCTCAGGCTCTGATACAGTAGCTTTCTGTCTTGGCCTGGGCAAAATGTTGTGTGACTTCTATACAGAAATGACATTCTGGCAACCAAATTCATGACTGCATGCTATGGACCATCAAACTCTGTTGCAGTCTTTGAAGCATGGTAAAAATTATGGGGAGCAAAAATTGGCAAAGATACCGAAGCTCAACTCCTTATCTCCAATAACTGAAGTATTTATAGAAAATGTAAAATAAGCGCATCTTCAGGAATGTGTAAGAAAACTGGTCTTCATCCAGAGACCACCGAGCTTGATCTACTGCAGTATAGATGGATATGCAGTTCAAAGTCTTTCCAAAAATTGTACTGGAGAATGACCTGGTTGCTCCTCCTTGTATTTTGAGGTTAATCAAATGCTCTTGTAAGATTGATGCACCTCATTGATCTACAAAATTTGGATGTAACAGTGACAAATTGCCACATACCATACTCTGTGCATACCAAGGAAGTTAGTATTTGGCAGTGACTAGACAAAATCGGTTTTAGTATTTGCAGGTGAAAACAGTGATGGCAAATATTGACCTGTATTATTCCTATTATACTCAACTGCGGTTGACTGAGTAAACACTAATAATCATTTATTGTGGTTCCAAACTAAAATATTTGGTTAAGATTATTGTAACTTTGGATGGAAGAGAGAGAGAAAATTTGAGTTCACATTAGAGTGGTCAGAGTACCAAATACCCCTCATTAGATAGCCATCATATTCAAATACTGGTACATATTGATATGGCTAATTTTAAATATATGTGCTTCGCACAATAGAAATGTCGCAGTTTTTGTTTGCCCCAAATTCTGTAAACATTGATAGAGCAGGTGGGATTAACAAGGGTGTGATGAAGCACTGGTGGTTCAAACTGCTCAATGGGATAATGTCACCAGAAACATTCTTTAAATGTGTGCTCTTGAGATACAGAATCCACTCCAGAACAAAAACATAAACAAAAAGCTTTGTGTGGACCCTAACACAAGCCTGATCGGAATGGCATCTGTACTATAAAGTGGTGTTATATGGGCTAACTGTTATTATTTTTAAATGTGTTTTAATGACATTATTGCCCACTCAGAGATTTTTGCTGCCTGAGGAAAAGTGGAGAACATTTGCCCACTCATATGCCTAGAGTCACCGTGCGATAGCAGTCACAAAACATCTAGCTGCTTCTAATATCCATTCCTCTAGGCAACAACATTGTTTGCCTCCAAGAGCTAGAGCCAGCACTGAGTGTTTTATCATTTCAGATGATGATGTTGATATGAATTTTGTTTCTCCTTTTGGTGGTATGAATCATAAAAATGGCTGTTGCATTAAAAATACATTTGTTTGAGCTATCTCTATATGTTGCAGCATTTTTTAGTTGCTTGCAAGATGCAGAAAGCAGCAAAAAAGAGTGGCATCTGGGTTTTTTAAAAGAAAGGAGAATAAAATATAAAAGACTCTTTCTTCACTTGTTAGGAGTGAGGATAGAAGAAAATGAGAAATTTAAATAAGATGGCATAGAAATGGAAAGAAAATAAGGCTCTGTAAAGCAAGATCTGAAAGAAATTACAGTACCACCCATAAAGAAAGAAAAGAATACGGCTGAAGCTGATAACTATAAAGAAACCATAAAAGCTATCAGAGAATTTAAAAGAAAACTTTACAAGAAAGAGGGAGATAAAAGACTGATGAGCAAATAATAGTGTAGGATTATTTTGTTTGTTTTAAATAACTGATGGTTTAGAAAATTAAAATGACACTCCCGTTGTCACAAATTGAGCAGAGATGGGTCTAGATCTTAAATCTTACTTTGGATATTTGGATTCTGAATTCAGGAAGCAAATGTGAATATAATTTAGTTTAATATATATTGATCAGCAATATTATAGAATCAACAAGGGTTAACAGAGTGAATTTGGTACAACTGAAGAATTAAGTGAGATTTTATTGTTTGCAACAAAGAAGGGGGGCAGAGAGAATTTAAGCATAAGAAATAATATATAGCAGAATAAATATTGTAGATGATATATTTTAGATCTATACCATAATAAATATTGTAAAATGAAATCTCTTCATCCAGTGTCAGTAATGAAAATGGGCTAATAGGAAAACTTAACAGGTGTTTTGTCAAACTTTACCTAGCATGTAAGTGCCACATTTTCAAAAGTGACTCGGGCATCTAGTCCCAGATCTACAAAAGTCTTTAGGTACCTGCCTCTCATAGACAGCCACTCAGACCACTGACATCCTCATAATCAGTAATTATTTGCCATGTAATTCGTAACTCCTAGTTCTGAGAATTAGCCTTTTGCAAAGCTATCTAAATCCTGAGATTGCCATCTAACTAATGAGCTACTTGGAACCCTAGCTTAAGATAAACCCCTGTAGGTTCCAAAGTGAGATTGCCTGTATTGACATTATGGTCCAGTCCTGGAACACCCTGGATTAGGACAGCTGGGTGCAGGTCACTGAAAGGTGGAAGAACAGCATAAGAGATAGTTTCAGGTTTCTGAGAATTCCTTACTTATGTGATTCAGTCTCACAATGCATTGTACGGGGAGCCTGGGCACACAACTTGGGGGTGGAGCTTCCAGGAAGCCAGGGACATCCTTAGGTGGGTGCAGGGCCCCTCACCCCCCCGGGCACTGGGGGCAGGTCCAGCATGCCCAGGGGAGGGGCAGACCCCTGTGCCGGCCATCCCATGCCAGGGAGTGGGCAAGCTGGCCACAAGTGGCAGAACAGGAGTGCAGGGTCTGGTTCTCAGCAGCCCTTAAACCATCAAACTTTTCCTCGGGACCTACTTCCAGACCCCTCTGCCATGCAGTGATCATCCACTGAAAAAATGTGTTTGCTGCCAGAAAACTTAACAGTGACCATGGCTGCAAAGGGGGCAGGGGGAGCAATCCCTCATGGCTTTCATCCTTTCTCTCGAGGGTTCAATTGCATCTCTGAAACCTACACATCTAATTTGAGATCACCCACATGGAACATGCAGAGGATGATCCCACATGCCATACTCCTACCTCAAATCAGGATGTATGTCAAGTCTCTAAAATTGCATGTAGTAGCCTGGAGTGTGTGTATGGGAGCTCGCTGCAAATGGTGGTGGTGGGGGAACTGGGTGGGGAAATGAGATAGAAGTAATGAGGCAGAGGAAGGTGAAGAGAGCCAATGCCGGGCTGGAAAGAAAGGTCCTGGAAGATCCTGTCTGCTGCTGAGCCTGTCCAAGTCCCTCCAGGTCCTGCTGCCTTCTCCACTGCCAAATCCCAGGAACTGAAGCAGCCCCTCTGGGTCCCACTTTCCTTCCTGAACTTCACCTGCTCCCTGAGTCTGCATGAGTTTCCATGAACACACAATTGTTCACAATATTGTGACTGGAGGGGTGCTAGCCCTCTCTGCTCGGTCTGGTGACCCCTGGCAGTGTGCATAAGGCAGCAGCACAATGGGGCTACCCACTCCACCCTTCAAATTAGGACCTTGTTATAACTTCTCCTTCCAGCAGATCCATCCCTGACTTGGATTTTATTGTTACTTAGGCTTTCTAGTTGTAGAAAAAATACCATACTTTATAACACAAGCTCCTACTGAAACAGTGTGCTTTTCTCTTCTCATTTTAATTATCAGTCAAAAAAATCTCTGGAGTTTTTATTAAAATCTACAAGTTATAACTTTTGTTGCAAGCAAGGGACTTCTCAACCCACTAAAAAAAAGAGGCAAGTCCTAATTTGCAAAAATAATTGCAAACCCCATATCTCAGAAATGGTGGAATAAGGTTGGTGGTCACAGTTTTTTCTTTTCTTCATTGGGTCTATTGATAAAAAAAACACAAAGGTTGCTTGCCGGTGACCTCAGTCCTTTTCATATGAATGAGAGAAGCCCAGAGAGAGAGTAACTGGGAGAGGAGGCATAGAGGTTGTTTGAACAACAATTAGCACCTCATTGTTAGTCCTAATGACTCACCTTTGTTGCAATCCTGATCTACTGTCTTAAGTAACTTTCACTCCACTCCTCTGGCCTCACAGTAGAGCCAGCTACTTTTGGCCAGCTCACCCAGTCTTTGGCATGGGGGTGGGCAGTGGTGTGGCCCTGTGGGGTCCACTAAAGCACAGGGCGCTGTGTGGCTACCCCTCTCACCCTACCCAAAGGACAGCCCTGCAGGGAGCAAGCTGCATAGGGGCAGTGGCATTGCTAGCGTTGGGCACCTGGGGCACGGGCCCCGGGTCCCAACGCCGGTGCCCCGGTTCTCCGGCCCAATTGGGCCGGGGATCCGGGGCCTGATCCCTGGCAGTCCGAAGCCACAGCGGCCGCGTCTCTGGCCAGGGATCCGGGGCCTATCTGGCCGCCCGGTAGGCCCCGCCCCCTGGCCCGGGATAGGGCCAGGGGGTGGCTACGCCGCTGCATAGGGGGCTAGGACTCTACAGTGGAACAATGGCTAAATATTCCAAAGAATCTGCTTCTTAGACAGTTTTGCTAATTTTACTCCCTCTCTGAATTTGGCCATCCTCTGTTAACAATGGAATGGGAGAACAGCTGAGTGCTTTTGGAAGGATGAAAGAACTTGCTGTTACAATTGCATGGACTGGTGGTCACCTTGGAATTCATAGAATCATAGAATCCTAGAGTTGGCAGGGCCTCATGAGGTCATCTAGTCCAAACCCCTGCTAAAAGCAGGACCATTCTCACTAAATCTTCCTGGCCAGGGTGTTGTCTAATCAGACCTTAAATATCTCCAAAGACGGAGATTCCACCACCTCCCTAGGCAACTCATTCCAATGCTTCACCACTTTCCTACTGAGAAATTTTTTCCTAATATCCAGCTTCGACCTCCCCAGCTGTAACTTGAAACCACTGCTCCTTGTCCTGTCCTCTGTTACTACTAAGAACAGCCTAATAATAGAAGAAGCTGGTTTGAGGAGGTGGAAAACACTGAATACAGTACTAGAGCAAGCACTGCTGGGATACAGCTTTTCATTCCCCAGATAAAATGTAGCTTTACTGTGAGCATAAGATAGTTATAGATGTACCAGGAAAATTAATAGGAAAAGGATCAAACTTGGAAAAAAGGAGACAGGTTGTTAACAATAGGCATGCTTTAGAATGCTTGAATGGTCAATCAAGATTCTTTTCTGAAATTTTTCATTCTGGAAATCATGGACTGATTGTCAGTGTCACTTGCTCCTCATTTAGACTGAACACTACAGATGTCTCCCATCATGCTCTGAAGTAGAGTGCACCACTTTCTCAGCGTTGGCTATCTCCACACAAGGCTTTTAAATTGAAACAGCAGTCGTTGTTTCAATTTAAAAGTTGACATGTCCAAACGATGTTTCTTTATTTCAAAATGATAAGTCCCCATCATTGTGAAATAACGACCCTTATTTCAAAATAATAAAACCTAGGCTGAAATCAAAATAGCCGTTATTTCGAAACAGTTGTTTTGAAACAACGGCTATTTTGATTTCGGTGTGAATTGACCTTCTTCCTCCCAGGGTGCTTAGGAAGCAAGAAGTGCCCTGCCACCCTGGTGCCTTGCACCTGTGCACTGAAGACAGCATGGCCCAGGCTCGAGCTGCTGTAGCACAAGGGTGATGCTGGGCCCCTATCTGGTCCCAGGAAGAGACCCTCTGCCTCCTGTGGATCTGGGGCTTGGATGACATCTGTGCCAGATTCCAGGCACGTCACTGAAACAGGGATGTGTACTGGGACATCGCAGAGGCCCTGTCTGGAGAGGTCTATGAGTGCACAACAGAGCAGGTGCGTTCAAAAGTGAAAAGCTTCCAGCAGGACTATGGCCGGGCCAGGAAGGCAAGGCAGCTCCCAGGGGTCAGCTGTTGCCACCAGCTGCCCATTCTATGAGGAGCTGGATGCTTTTTTGAGCCAGGAGCCCAGTGGCTTCCCTTCCTGGCCGGTGGACTCCAGTGAGCCCTCCATCCTGGCCACATCCCCTGAGGGAGGCCCCTCAGACACCGAGGCCTCCCTGGACGTGGGAGACTTCAGCCAGCCCGGGACCACACCACCTGCTAGTCCCAAGCTGTTCCCCTCCTGGGAAGAGAGGGCCATCACCCCCGAAGAGGCCACTGCATTGCAGGCGACATCCATGCAGACATCATGAGTGCCTGTAGCTGAGTGTCTCCCCCCACCCCGCAGCAAGGCAGGGCCAAGAGTGCAATGGCACAGATACCAAGGGGGCATGGTCCTGGGACAGGCAGGGCTCAGGCCTGTGTGGGTGCACAGGCTCTCCCATGGATGCAGGTGACAGGGAGGCATGTGCAGACAGGGTCCTGGGTCCAAGCAGGATGGGGGTCCCTCATCATGGGAGTGGCAATAGGCAGATATGGCAGCATGCAGGGCAGAGAGCCCGCAGCCAGCACCGCTGTCACATGGCCTCGGAAGACTTCCTGGGCCACATTCTGCAGAGTACAGTTCGTTACTATAGGCCATGAGGCCACATGCCTCCTGAATGTAGTGTACACAGCACACAGATTGGGAATCTTGCAGGATTGCAGCTGACAGGCTGCACACAGCCAAAGCCAGTAGGCTGAGAGACTCAACTGTTCTCACTTCTGTCCTGTAGTTCATGCTCCCACCCGCTGTCCTGCTTCTGGGAGCCTGCCCATCACCACGAGGCTGAGGAGGAGAGCCTGCCGGATCCGTGATGAGATCCTCAACAGCCTGCTTGAGCTCGGCCAGCAAACTGAAGAGTCCTCCTGGGCCTGGCAACAGGAGCAGTGGAGGCGCCAGGAGGCCACCAGTCCAGGAAGCTGTGATTGTAGCCATCCGGGATGTCACCTCCAGCCTGCGGTGCGTCACCAACCACCTGGCGCCCCAGGACCTTAAGAGACATCCACCGTGACATGCCACTGTCCCTCGCCACTGGTGCCCCCAGACCTGGGATGTCAGTGGGGAAGGGCATGGGACAGCGGGCCATGGCCCAGGGGTGGCTTCCCCATAACCTCACCCCACCATGTCCCCAAACTCTTGCCCCACATCCCAGCTCTCATTTCAGTCCCCCCTAGTTCTGCCCCACCCCACATCCCAACTCCCAGTTCAGTCCTCTCCCCCAGTCTGCTCCCCACCCCACAGTATCTGAATCTTGCTGTCTCCCAAGCTCCCCCTTTCCTGACCCCCTTCTTTTTGTAAATAAAAGTTCTGACACGGAACAGTTCTAGTGGAGTGTTTTACTGGGTTAGGTTCAGGGTGTGGGTGGGTGGGATGGGGGAGGGCTGTGGCAGAACGGGGGAGCAGGCAGTGTCGGGGGGCAGGCCTGGCTCTCAAATGTCCTCCTGTACAAACATGTCTCTCAATGCTGCCTGCACAGCACTTGCTCTGTATGGCAGTCGCTCCCTCAGGGCCAACACCTCTGGCTGCTGGAACCAGGCACTGACAAGCTGTGCCTCAGCCTCCCACATGGAAGGGATTGTCTCCCCCCAGAGTTCACAGAGCTTATGCAGTGCCACGCAGGCACTGATGACCTCTGCAATTCTGTCCTCAGCGAGGTGCAGGCATGTGAGGAGGCGCTTCCAGCGGGCTTTCAGTCTGCCAAATGCCTGGTGGCAGTGGCTGATGCAGTGGTTGGAAAGCTGCTGTCCAGTGTCGATGGGTCTTGTGTAGGGGCATATGAGCTGGGGCAGAGGGGGTAGTTCACAGTAGCGACAATGAGGACAGGCACCTCGATTTCCCTCATGGTAATATTATGGGGGGGGGGAGAAGGTGTCCACCTCCACGCCCCAGTACAGGGAGGAGTTGTGCAGAACCCTGGCATTGTGCACCCTCTCTGGCCATCTGACGCAGCAGTTCTGAAAGATGCCCCTGTAGTCCACAAGGTCCTGCAGGATGACCCTTCCTATGGTATCCCTTCCTGTTTCGGTACTTAGCTGCCCATTGCCGTGGGGCTCGCACAGGGACATGGGTGGCATTGAGTATTGCCCTGCAGTTTGGAAACCCTAGGGCGGTGAGGCTGGCGACCGTGTCCTGCAGTGCTCCCTGGGTGATGAGACATGGCAGCAAGACTGTGTTTATGGTTTGGGTGACCTGCAGCAGCACTGCGCCGACGGTGGCCCTCCTGACACCGAAGAGATGGGCAATGAACCTGTGGGACTCGGGAGTGGCCATCTTCCAGAGAGCAATGGCCACTCTCTTGTCCATAGGGATGGCTGCTCTCATCACTGTGTCCCTTTGGCACAGGACCGGGGCGAGCTTGGCGACCAGGTGGATGAAGGTCTCTCTGCTCACCTGGAGGTTCCTCCTCTACTGCTTGTTGCTCCAGGTTCACAGGACAACCTGCTCCCACCAGTCTGTGCTGGTGTCCAGTGCACAGATGAACTATGGCACAGAAGGGGGACAGTCTCTGGTCTACCAAGTGCTCGAGGATGGTATGGGAGCCGTGGAGCATCCATAGCCATCTCTCTTGCAACCTCTTCCCAGTCACAATGGACAGGGAGGTGAGGTCAGTTCCTGCTTTTCTGTGATTGGCTGGCAACATGGCCCTGCCAGGGGGCCATGTTGCCACACCTACCATGGTGCCCCTCTCCTGATTTGAAATAGCAAGTCCTGTGTCCGGACTTGCTTTTTTGATTTGAGGTTTTTGCTTATTTCAATTTAAGTTATTTTGAAATAATGATTTTATTTCAAAGTAACTTATTTCGAATTATCTTATTTTGAAATAAGCGTTTACATGTGAGCATAGCCATTGAGTATTACCTTCCCCAGCCCTGCAAAAGGCCTTCCTCTAACTCAGAAATTCATGAGTGGATAGGATGGCTGGAGAATTAGGGAAAAAAGAAATCCTTGAAAGTGCATACATCCAGAGTCATCTTAACTTCGCTACCCATCTTCACTGTTGAACAAATGTTGTATGGACTTCTTGAAAACTCAGTGTGGGGTTCGCTTTAGTTTGTCTGAAACAAAGAGATTGGTGGCCTTTCTTATTTCATCCACGCTGTCTTGTTGATGCCTCTTGTGACTCTGTATTGGTGGTTTGTGAGTCACATGGAGGAGACTAAATTATAAATTGAATAATTTTAAAATTGATAATGCAGGTACACTTCCTTCCAATCTGGTGTATTTCAGAGATCAAGGCTGAATGTTTTTCATGGCTCAACATAAAACTTTAGTTAGAATTTTCATCTCTGTTGGAATAATCCTTTAGAATTAAGGATTAATTCAAGTTGGTCCCTCTATCATCATAAATTCCACCCCCCCCCCCAAATTGTCCTACCCCCCAGGATAGGAGTAATGTGTTCTTTATAGTGCTGGAAAAGCTTCATTAAATATTGAAACTTCATCTGTTATATCATGTATTATAAAGCAAATCTGTCTTTGCCTTTTGAGTGGAATCAATCTTTCATTCTTGTTTTATTGTGAAGTTGGATTCTGACTTCTGTGTCGATTAAGTTTTATTTGTTGAATGTAAAAAAACTACATGAATGGTAAACCATAGATGAGACAATATACATAAGTCAAATTCAAAAATTAGTGCTTTCCAGATAAATTAACTTGTATTATATTGGGCACATTTAGACAAGAAACAGTAATACAAAATCCTTTAAATATGGAAGGGGGGCTGAGTTATAATTGTTGAATGAACCATAACTTTGAATACCTGACTTATGATGGACACTTATTACATGCTTTTAATACTGATGCAATTTATTGCCTATTTTAGAAATAAAATGTTAATAGACTTGTGATATTTGGCAGGGACTAAAGCTTCACTGGCAAGGTGATAGAATAAATAAGGTAATAGGCCTTTCCATTTCTAATATCCATGATTCAATCAGATTCTGGATTGAGCTTAGGCTTTCTTCTTTGCTCTAATTTAAATTTCTATTTTTTTAGGTGAAAAAAATGCCAGTGTTACAAATTGCCATAACAGTGTACATTCTAAAAAAAAAAAAAAAAAAAAAAAAAAAAGAAGCTAAGCCGTGTGTGTCAAAGTAAAACTGTTGCCATAGTAACTGGCTGAATAGTATATGTGCAGCAGCCTAGTTTCATCAGTCAAATTGTCCTTTGTCAAAAAAACAACAGCCACATAGCCATTTTTGTCTTTTTAAAAAAGGAAGCTAAGTAAATAGAGCTTAATCAAATTCAGACACATCTCTGTCAGTTTTTTCCCCCCAAACTGTGAGCTTCTGCTTTGCAAAGGACAGTTTCTATTCTACTTTTTAGGCAGAGTGCCCCCAAAATATGGAAACTGGGTTTTGTTTTGGGATGCTCATTTCTTTAAACATTACTTTGGGGCTGGTTCTAGGCCAAAAATCAAAAAGGCCTATGATATATATGATTATGATTCTCCCCAAATGGATTTTAATAAGATGTGATAGTCCTGGGCATGTAGTTGCTGCTTGCAATGGTTCATGCAGTGTGTTAGTCTCAGTAGTTAGTGCATGTTACAGCTTCCCCATTTTGGGATGACTTCTAATGAAAATGGCATGTTGCTTGGTTGCAGATGAATTCAAATGCCGGTTAAATCAATATGTGGCGCCTCCTCCCATTTGAGATGTTCAGCGATTAGTTGTGGCAAGAAATAGTGCTATCTGAATGTGAGGGCAGGAAAATCCCCTTTATAGTTGAATGAACATATTTATTGTTTATAAATTGATTGGTTGTATCTGGGATGGAATAAATGTTTTGCAGCTTGATTTTATTTTCCGTAACATCCGAACCAGCAGTTAGTCATGTCAGATTACTATTTGTTTATTTTGTCCTGAAAGTCTATGACCACTCAAGAAACATTACATCTTCAAAACAGTTCAAGGAAAGGAAAAAGGGCTATATATATATATCACTAGATGTAACCCATCAAAAATGACAGGGGAAAATAGAATTTATGAAATACTTATTTATTTTAATCATTAATAGCTCTTTAATTACAACATTTTTTGCAAAAGTTCTATGGTCAGCTAAAACTTCATGTAAACTTTCAGATTTTCATAGTTCCTTCCCCAAGTGAGCTCCAGATACAATTGATAATGTGCAAAAACTGGCTCAGGAAAATAAATGTTGTTTGTTTCTTTGTTACCATGGCAGCACTGTGACACCTCAGGAGACCCAAGCTGTCAGAGGTGATGGTCTAGGCCACTGAGATGTCAGAGGTGTCTCAACCAATCACTTCCCTAATCCCCTGCCACATGTTATACTTCACATCATGGAAGCACACTGTGAATTAGGAGGGTTGATGAAAATCACTATAAAGTCAATTCTAAACACTAATTTATAGTCCCTGATATTTATATGGCACTTCACATGTACAAAGCACCGCATAAATGTAAACTAGTTAATTCCCACAGCTTCCTTAAAAAGTAGGTAAATATAGCTAGTTTAGCTTTACTTCTTGCCTAGAGTTTCAGTGATTGAGCCATTTTTTTTTCTTCCATTGGTGCCTCTGGAGTATAGTGAATGGCATACTAAAAATAGAGAGGTTCCTCAGGTTAAAACAGTCTCCTTTTTGCCTGAATATTCTTATCACTTAGCCATTAGAACTGAATGAAATTTTTCATCACAACTATTGTAATAAAAATGGTCTCTTTTCCCCCAAACAGAAAATTTAACAGCAAATTTTATTGTCAATTTTCTCTTTCTTTCTGGACAAACTACTTTTTTGTTTTTATTTTCAACTAAGGAGTGGGGGAGAGAGAAACAAAAACTAAGTGAATTTTAGGAAACACTTTTTATTTGTTGAATAAGTGGGTATGTCTACACTTACACTTTAAATCAAAATAATGATGGTTACTTCGATTTAAAGTACTGCATGTCCCCATTAGCTTTCCTTATTTGAAAATGAGCAGCTCCCTCATTTTCACATAAGGAATGGTCATTTTGTTAAAATAAAATCTGCCATTATATTGAAATGATGGTTAAATTGAAATTATTATTTTGAAATGATGTTGCATAGATGTGTTATTTCAATTTAACTAATTTCCAGAGGGACAGCAGTGTTAGTCTAGTTAAGCAAAAAAAGCAAGGAGTCTTGTGGCACTTAAAGATTAACAGATTTATTTATCACATGAGCTTTTGTGGGAGAAAATTCCCCTTCGCCAGATGCTTTGAAGAGGGGGAACTTACAGAATGGGATGAAAATAAATGCAGGGGAGTGTAAGACATGGGATCAGGTCATATTGTAACAGCAAATCAGAGCATTTGTAAAGATTCAAACTCTAGGAAACAGCACACAGAGGGACAGTGAAGTCAAATTACCTGTTATAATGTGAAAAGAATCCATAGTCATGATTCAGTCCTGCTTTCACACAATCTCATCTGCATATTAGTTCAATTTCAGCTGTTTCTCTGTGAAGTTTTGATGTCCCCTTGATTTTCTTGAGGACCATTATTAACAAATCATAAATGGAGTGATTATGAAGATGGAAGTGCTCAGCAACTGGTTTTGGTTTTTTTTTTGTGTTGTGATTTCTGATGTCAGTTTTGTGCCCATTTATTCTTCTGCACAGGGACTGTCCTGTGTCCAATGTATAAGGCGTGGGGGCATTTCCGGCACATGATGGCATAAATCACATTAGTGGATGAGCAGGTGAATGATATTTTGATGGAGTACCTGGCTTGACAAGGTCCTATGACGGTGTCTTTTGTGCAGATATGTAGACAAAGCTGGCAGTGTGGTTTGTTACAGGGATATGCGTCTGCTTTAACGTTTCTGTTGTTAGGTCTGTAGTTGCTGGTGAG
The DNA here is from genome assembly GCA_007922195.1 of Podocnemis expansa. Classification (NCBI taxonomy): domain Eukaryota; kingdom Metazoa; phylum Chordata; order Testudines; family Podocnemididae; genus Podocnemis; species Podocnemis expansa. Next base: position 25,524,863 of record ML681966.1, read on the forward strand.
TATCTGTTTAAGGTATGGGGGTTGTCTGTAGGTGAGGAGACATCTGTCTCCCAAGGCTACAGAGAGTGAGAGGTCATCTTTTAAAATGGTGACCACATACAACCCTCAAGTCAGACCTCTACAAAAGATCATTAAGGACCTACAGCCTATTTTAAAAGATGACCTCTCACTCTCTGTAGCCTTGGGAGACAGATGTCTCCTTACCTACAGACAACCCCTGTACCTTAAACAGATACTCACCAGCAACTACAGAACTAACAACAGAAACATTAAAACAGGCACATATCCCTATAACAAACCACGCTGCCAGCTTTGTCCACATATCTGCACAAAAGACACCATCATAGGACCTTATCAAGCCAGCTACTCCATCCAAATATCATTCACCTGCTCATCCACTAATGTGATTTATGCCACCATGTGCTGGAAATGCCCCCACGCCTTATGCATTGAACAAACAGGACAGTCCCTGTGCAGAAGAATAAATGGGCACAAAACTGACATCAGAAATCACAACACAAAAAATCAAAACAAAAAAAACCCAGTTGCTGAGCACTTCCATCTTCCTAATCACTCCATTTATGATTTGTTAACAATGGTCCTCAAGAAAATCAAGGGGACATCAAGACTTCAAAGAGAAACAGCTGAAACTGAACTAATATGCAGATGAGATTGTGAAAAAGCAGGGCTGAATCATGACTATGGATTCTTTTCACATTATAACAGGTCATTTGACTTCACTGTCCCTCTATGTGCTGTTTCCTAGAGTTTGAATCTTTACAAATGCTCTGATTTGCTGTTGCAGTATGACCTGATCCCATGTCTTAAACTCCCCTACATTTATTTTCATCCCATTCTGTAAGTTCCCCCTCTTCAAAGCGTTTGTCGAAGTGGGATTTTCTCCCATGAAAGCCATGTGATAAATAAATCTATTAATCTTTAAGTGCCACAAGACTCCTTGCTTTTTTTCAATTTAACTGTTATTTTGATTTAACACTTTTTGCCCTTTTCCTTCCCAGGGTGCTTTCCTCCTTTTATGTATTGGGTGGGGGCATGGCCCTTCTCGGGGGCCATCTTGTCACACCTCTCATGGTGCCCCTCTCCTAAATCAAACTATCAAATTCTGCCCATGGACATGCTAGTTTGATTTGGGTCTCTACTGGGGACATGTTAAATTGATTTAACTTAAATCGAGTTAATGATAGTTATTTCAATTCAGTTATATTGATTTAAGTTAATTTGATTTAACACTCTAAGTGGAGACATAGCCAGTGTGTTGCAGATAACCATGGTACATATTTGAGTGAAGGATGGGGATGATATTTGTGTACTATAAATACCCTCCACTCTCTACATTTTGATACAGTTTAAAATACTTGCTTTTCCGCCTAGAAAGTTATTGGTTTTCTATTTCAGGACAAATACAACACAAGCTTAATGTGACCACAAAAGGGTTTTTCCTATACTTATTCCAGAGGGGTAGCCATGTTAGTCTGTATATAGCAAAAAACAATGAAAGTCCTATGGCACCTTAAAGACTAATGAATTACTTCGGGCATAAGCTTTTGTGTGATGCAATCCACTTTGTTAGATATTGTCATATGTCAGGCTTTAGTCTTTTAAATGTTAAGGAATTCTTTTGGCATTCACTAATGTAGGACCTGACCCTGTATTTTTACACAATCAAGCCCTATGCTAACTTCATTGGGGGTTAGGGAGACAAGAGGATTGTTTGGGGGCCAGAGACTACAATTGCACTGAATCTTCTGATAGTTTTGCAGAATTGTTATTTGTGTTTTCAGGGAAAATAAGTCCTCAAAGGGATTCAGAGATAACAAAAATGACTTATTTTTATCAGCCCTCATTCAACAGCTTACGTTTATCTTCTTGAATATACAGTTGTTTCAACCTGTAGACTGGAGTTTTAAAGATACATATGGACCAAAGTCTGCTTGATGCCATTCAGGAAGAAGATAAAAGTCTCCCTAAGGCACTTTGAATTCCCTTTTGTTTGGGGGGCATGTACTGATGCTTGGGGTGGCTGAATGCTCAAGACATGATTCCTTTGTTACCAACATACCTGCTCCCAGCAGGCCTGGTGGGAGTAGAATACAGTCAGGAATACCAACTCTGACTTGCCCATGGATTTTCCTATAATAGAGAAATGCCTGCTAGAGCAGCCCCCTTGGAGGCCATGATCTGGCCCATACAGTTGCAACAGACAGCAATTTAGTGGTTTTACTCTGTCCCTCTGCATATCAACAGTCATTCCATTAAAATAGGATGGGAAGCAGGATCTGACAAGAATCTACGGATGTACCTTTTTATGCAAAACATTGAACACTGTACATGCTTGACTCCATTTTCTACTGTGTTATTAGTATGATGTATGTAACTATAATACTTTCTTTTAAGCATGGTGTTTCAATGTGGATCTCTACATTACAAATCAAGATCATAGGACAAAAGATTATTTTGGATAAAAGCTTTGAATTCAGGGGTTCATCCTTTTGTTTAAATCTATCACGTTTGTGCTTCTAGCTTTGGTATGTGATCTCTAGTTCCAAACTTTATAGTGGCTGGGAATGTAGAGTACCAGCAACAAGAGAAGTCACCCCAAATGGTTGGTGGGAATGGTGGTGCAAGCCTCTTATTGGGATCATATGCATTACCATTGTAGGGGAAGGAAACTCTATAGTACAAAAAAATATTTGAAGGGACTAAGATACTACCATGATTAGAATAGGATAAGACAACAAACGAAACTGCATAGAACTCTCTTGGAGTAGCCTCAGTTTACTTCAGATCTCAGGGTCTTCTCTGTGCATTATTACTGCTGAATCACAGATTGATTACAAGAAGAATACAAACCATTAAATCTGTCTATGTTTAACATCAATGCAAGTGCAGAATGCATTCAGCTGCAGATATCTTTTTTCCCCTATTCTTACATTATTCCCTTTGGCTGTGTCCACACTTTGGCAGTTAAAATGATTTTAGTTAAACTGATTTAATAAAATCAATATAAAAATCATTAAATCAATTTAAGTTCAATTGATTTAACATGTCCTCACTAGAAACTCAAATTGAACTACCATGTCCATGGACAGGACTTGCTAGTTCAATTTAGGAGAGGTGCACCATGCCCCAAGAATGGCCATGTTCCCACTGAATATATAGAAAAAGGACAGTACCCTGGGAAGGAGAAGGGTAAAAGTGTTAAATTGCAATAATACATCCACCCTGTGTTATTTTGAAATAAAAGTTTTGATTTAACCATCATTTCAATATAATACTAGGTTTTATTATATCAAAATGACTTTCCTTATTTTGAAATGAAGGAGCTGGACATGGACATGCAATCTTTTGAATTGAAATAATCAGCATTATTTCAATTTAAAGACTATGCATGGACATACTTAAGAACACTGATTAAATGAAGTCTTCGTAAGCATGTTTCCCTTAGGAACGATGTTTATCCATATATTACAATTCTTAGGTTGTGAATGCATAAAATAGTAATATTGTATTCTAATCAACATATTTTACTTTGAGCAGGTGGTCTGTATCCAACAAGTAAGATAGCCATAAAATCTGAAATACTGTTGTCCATTTTATGAAAATGCAAACCCAAATATAACCTTGTTAGAATTATTTAGGTTATTGTTTGCAAGTGAGTAATCACAGAGAAGTCAAAATTAAATCATGTTGTCTCTCCAGAGAGAATAGCTTATTTGATGTACATAAAATTGAATGTTTTAGATGTGTTGATGAATATGCTTCTTAGAACTTTATATGCTGTAGGAAGATGAACAAGAATTTCCTTGTAAAATATAACAGGCGGTCAGTTCAACAGAAACAGAGGAAATATATTTGAGTTTATGACTTGGCTACAAATCCAAACAAAAAATGTTTTACTTTCAGAACATCGGTCAATTTATGTATATACATTTAGTTTTCCTATTTGTATAATTTTATTTTCAAATATAATTGCATTACTTAGCTTTTATCCAGCACTCTGTTTTCAGTAAAGATTGTATGCATAACATTTTTTTCATAAAGAGCATAGTCCTTCATATAAGTAAATACTGTTACAATGAGACCTTAACCTAGATTTCTTGCAGTTCTTGGAAATGATGTTTCTGAAGCCATTGAGAGACTTCAATGTATAAAGCTGATTGGTTGTGAGAGGTAAGTGAGTACCTGGAATATGAAATTTAGCCAAAGCTCAGCCTGTGAATTGAAAATGAATAAAACTCATGTCATTTTGTTCTCAAAAGCCATTTTTAGCATGTTCAATAATTACAGGTGGTTTTAATAAAATGTGCATTGGAAAGAAGCCAGGTTGATGCAATGTTTAAATATGCTTAGCTGAAAAATAGTGTTTTACTGCAATCTCACTTTTTAACTGGCAGTAGGGAACAGAAGTATTATGGGTTTAGTGCAACAGTAGGAAGATCTGTGAAACATGTAATTTTGGGCAGTGAAATAATGTCATACAGTCTGAATACGGAAGAAAACACAGAAGCTGATATAAAAGACAATGATAATTTGAAGTAGCAGTTGTCTTCAGGATCTTTTGTAGAAGAATGCATAACATTATTAAAAAAGTAGAAGTAGTTAGATAGGAATAGAGTCTTCTAGAATCCAACTTCAGTCAGCAGAGGATAGTCACCTAATCCTATGCAATACTGATTCCTGCTCATTGCTTCAGAGGAAGGCAAGTCTCCAGCTCTCAAAACAATTGAAAAGCTGTGTTAGCTCATCAAATCCACTCATGCCCATTCTCTCTTTAGCAAAATGCCTAGCTCTTCCTTTCTGATCTGGAAAGGATATTAAATACTTTGGTAGGTGTCCAGCTGCAGAGAGAGCTTGAATGAGATCTAGCTGGATGTGCCTGATTTTGCATAAGAACTGAGATTTTAGGGGAGTGTCATGAGTTGGGCTATGACTCCGGTCGATGAACCTGCCAGGGTCCAATTGCTGGGGTCTTTGTCAGGTTTCTTTTGCCCAGGTGGTAGCCAGGCTCCACGATCAGCATGCCCTTAGTAGTCCCCCATTTAGGGCTTGGGTAGCCTGGTGGCCACAGCTCTCTAGAGAATCGCCACAATTTAAAGATAGTGTTGCCTAGTGGTTAGCGTCTCTATAGATGCCCCCCACCCCACTTGGGGGCGGGAAGGTATGACCTATGATCACTCCAGCTAACCGATTCTGACCCATGGCTCTGTCAACTGAACTCTGACTCCAGCTATGATCCTGAGCTTGAATTTCTGGGTTATTAACTCTGGCTCTGACCCCTTGACAGGTTCACTCATGGTCTGGTCACTGGCAGGTGGAAGCCTATTTGCTCCACGATAGCTGTCTACATACCAAGCTTTTTCTAAGGGGTGGGACTGATTGATAGCAGTGATTATCCAAAGAAATAGTTTGTGGACCACCCAGAGAATGAAAAGGTACATAAACTCTTGGGCAAATACTCATACTGAATATGCTATGAGAAAGAAAGATTGGTTTGTGAACAGGAAGAAGGTCTAGATCCATTATTAGTCTTATTTACAGCTGTGCTGAGGTGAGTGAGTCAAGTATTTAACTCTTAAATGTAAGCAATATGATAGCAATAGTTCAAGACAGCTTTAGAAAGGATGCCAAGCAGAAAGCTAGTGTGGCTTCTCTGCCAGAAGTGTTATCTGTGCTAAAAGTACTACTAGGAACTTTGGCTTAGCTATAGCTCAATCATTTATCTAAACAGAATCTGTGGGCATCTTCGTGGTGCATTTCAGGTTGCTGGGACTTTGCCAACACTATTTAACCTTCATTGTTCTCCTTCCATTTATGTCAAGATTTTTATAATTAAATTGGTGAGTTCAGGTTTTTTTTTTTTATTGATTGCATTTCTTGCCAATGGAGAAGTCTCTGAATGTATTTTGTCACATTCCATTTCACTTCAGTGGTATTAGTTATTTGGGCAGCAAAAAGCTATTGAGACAAATTCATTACTGCTTTTTCTCCACAGAAGTCAGCATTACATGAGGGATGAATTTGTCTCATACCCTCACAGGACTTTGTTTACTAATCACTTTTATGATGATAGTGACTCAAGACCAACCAAAAATGGGGCCTTGTTATGGAATGCACTAAGCAGACACAAAATAGCAGATAGTCCCTGTCCTGAACAGCTTACAGTCTAATAGACAAGAAGGACACAGGGTGGTGGGTGGAAGGAACAGAACGCACAAGCAAAGCGAACAATATAATAAAAGCAAATATCATATCAGTGCTATGACTTCATTTAGAGATGGGCATAGTTTGATGGGGAAGAGCTACATGAAAAGGGATAGAGGCTGGGGAGAGGGGCAAATGAGGTCTGACAATGAGACTAACTAGATTGGATTTGGTTTGGTGTGCTTGAAATGTGGAGGAAGATGACTGCTCTGTGTTGTTTACTATTTATTGTGGTGTGATTTTTATGCACTATGAGAATAATATCTATTTAAAAAAACAAACCCTCAACAACATTGTATTTCTGACTGCCTTCCAACTGGACATCATGGAGAACTCATTCTGTCTTACCACATGAAATGTGTGATTATAAAACCCAAAATCAGACATCACATGACAAGTCAAGACAGATGTTAGCACTGAGTTTAGTGAACTTTATATATGTGTTCAGACTTCCTCCTTCACCATTACTCCCTCCATGCTAATTTGCGTGGGTACTAGCTACTTAGCTGGCTCATTATGGACAGATGCTACATAAGAAATATAATAACTATTTTGCTGTTTTCTCAGAGGTATGTAAGTTAGCAATCAAAACAAAAACCCACACCATTTATCTGATAACAGATTATAATGGTCGTGGCAGATTTATCAATGCATGTGGAGCCAGTTTGGTAAATGCATATCATGAAAAGCATTTTGTTTTGTGACAGATATAAATGAATGCTGTAGAGCCATTATGGTCTATTATGTAAATATGCTTGATATTGGCTCACAAAGGCACAAGGTCATCTCCTATCTCATATGCACAAGGCTCATCAATAAAATTCAAGATCTTTCACTTCTGGGAACTGTTCCTTTTAACCCAGGCCACTGAGAGGGGTGTGGGCATGCCAGAGAGTGACTTGGTTGCATTCTTCCACACACACCTCATAATACCTTCTATTAAATCTCCTGCCTGATCCAGCCCCTCACACTTCTGAGCCAGCGGTCAGCTCCTCAATTTGACAAACATACTCAATCGAACCTGGAACCTCAGACCTATTATAACTGATGTCCTTATGCTAGACCACAAAACCACCAAGAATGTTTTGGTGACCTCACAGATCACTGTCTTCTGAATTTGATTGACACAGGCTCACTTGCCAGCTACCATTCAAACCCACACTGTGGGCATTTTTGGCCAGTGTTGCTTAATCAGTCCAATATACCCCCAAGTTCTGCTCCTCAACTTGACTACCATGCAGATCTCAAGATCATTGTCCCCAAGATGACTAATCAGAACTTCAGGTGGAATTATGATCCTCAGGGAGTGCAGAAACAGCAGAGCAGATTCCATAGCCTGCCTCTTCTGCTGAGCTACTGACTACTTAAACTCCAGCTTAAACGTGCAGCTGGGATCCACCTGCACACTGGTCACCTTCTTGTGAACCCAGTGGACTATGAAGGTCCTGCAAATCCAAGCATTTAGTGTGCTGTGAATATCGCCTTGAAACAGAAACAGGCAGAGCTAGTTACACTTAATGTTTCCAGTAACCTTTCCTCTGAGGCAGACATAAGTTCTGTAACAAATAGATTTCTAGTGCCCTATTGCCAGAACCATGCAAGAGTCAAAACCCTCCACTGCTGCCGATGTTGCCACCTCAGTCCTGAAAAACAAACAAGGGGTCCTGTGGCACTTAAAGACTAACAAATTTATTTATTGCATGAGCTTTTGTGGGAGAAAATCCTACTTTGTCAGACGCTTTGAAGATGGGTGAACTTGTACAATGGGAGGAAATAAATGCAGGGAAGTGTAAATCATGTGAACAGGTCACACTGTGACAGCAAATCTTGGGAACAGCTTATAGAGAAAGATGAGGTCAAATCACCTGTTGTAACGAGAGAAAAATCCAAAGTCCCTATTAAGCCCTGAAGCAATGCAATCAAATTTGCAAATAAATTCAATCTCTGCAGCTTCTCTTTGAAGCCTTGATCTGGTATTCATTTACATGAGCACTACAATTAGTAAACTGTCAATGGAGTGATCAGGAAGATTGAAATGCTCATCCACTGGTTTTAAAATGTTGTGATGATTTCTGATGTAAGATTTGTGCCCATTTATTCTTTTGCACAGAGGCTGTCCTGTTTGTCCAATATATAAGGCAGAGGGGCATTTCTGACACATGATGGCACAAATCGCATTGGTGAATGAGCAGGCGAATGAGCCTCTGATGGCATAGCTGGTTTTAGTAGGTCCTCTAATAGTGTCTTTTGTGCAGATATGTGGGCAAAGGTGGCAGTGTTGATCATTGCAAGGATATGTGCCTGCTTTAATGGCTTTGTTTTTAGGTCTGTAGTCGCTGTTAAGTATCTGCTTAAGGTTGGGGGACTGTCTGTAAAAGAGGAGAGGTCTGTTTCCCAAGGCTTGAGATAGTGAGGGATTGTCTTGTAGAATAGGCTGTAGATACTTGAGGATGTGCTGTAGAGGTCTGACTTGGGGGTTGTAGGTGATGACTAGTGGTGATCTGTTGTTTTCTTGCTTGGGCTTCTCCTGTACTAGTTGACTTTGCGGTACGTGCCTGGCTGTCAATCTTTTTATTCACGTCTGAAGGTGGGCACTGTAGTTTTAAGAATTAATACTCTTTAATTATATTATCACAAAATTAGTGGACACTTTTAACCTATATTTCAGTTCCCCGTCTGTAAAATCAGGATGATAATATTGCCACATCTCACAGGGATGTTACGATAATAACATAATGTTTGTAAAGCACCACATCAATGCAGAAACTGATAATTCTGTATTCACAGATGTGTGCAGGCACAAATCTGACATCAGAAATCACAACATTATAAAACCAGTGGGTCAGCATTTCAGTCTTCCTTATCACTCCTTGTTTGTTTTACTGAAGTAAACTAACATGGATGCCCCTTTGGAGCTCAGTCTTGAAAGAGTGTCTATGAAATTTCGTTTGACTGAGACTGCCCTAGACTAGTGACCCCCTCCAATGGAATGTACCCTCATGCGTGGGAGCAAGAAATCCCGGAGCTTCTACCTCATTGACGTGGACTCTACCGCAGCAGACTACTGCTTCTCTTGGGGTAGATCCCAGCTCAACATCTTTGTCCTGGTATCCTAGATCTGGGAACCTGAAAGAAGCTAACCAAAAACAAATGTTGCTGCTCCTAGAATGGAGCACAAAGAGGTTCCACACAGCCTCGGCTAGGGTTTAAATTAATGCAGGAAGAGGGCAAGGGACCAATCTGCTATCTTCTTCCCCAAGCTCACCAGTAAAGGGGAGGGGGAACTGTTCAGGATATCTTCTCCTCACCTTTTATACAGGGGTTGTCCCAGTTGCTATGGACCCATCAAGTTTTCCATCCATTGAGGCAGGTGGGTGGCACTAATTGAATTGTACAGGGTCTAATCAGTGTTTGGGAGCCTTTAGCTTTGGGGAGTGGGCCTTATTCTCATTTATGCAAAGGCCTTTTGTATACTATTTTGGCAGTAGAAAAAGAATCTCAAGCAGGTTGGAAGTGGCTCTGTGGAAACATCCCCATGCAGGGCCTCCTTTAACAACTGTAAAGCCAATGAAAGGACCCTCGTGCAGAGATGTGATTTGCATGTGACCAGAGTACTAGAACCCCTCTACTTCCTAGAGGCCACAGAAAGTAGGAGGTTCCAGAATATGAAGAGCACAATGGGGGCTTAAAGCACTGGTGCATAATTACAGGGATGAAATAACTGAGTATGAATCTGAAGATCTAGGTCTTAGACTAGTAAAAGACAATGGTGAATGAAATTGCTGCCTCTGAGATGAAGTGGAGCTGTTCAGAAAGTGTTCATCCATGTAATTTCATGATTTTCTGACCAACTCAAACTCAAACAACTGTTAATTCTTAATGGTATTTTCTTTCTTAAATAGCACATAAATTGGGACTTTTAATTCTGCCAAGTGATAACTTTGACAAAGATGCTAGCCTAAGCGATTAAGATGTGTGTATTTTAATTAACAAAATCTGCAGAGAACTAGTAGCAATCACAGAGAAATGAAAAATTCATATTCTCAGTATTACCAATAACCAGGGTGAAAAACAGTGGGATTCATCTTCATTTACATCAAGAAGAGATAATTAGGAAGGATATTAAGAAAACCATGTCATTTCAATCCTGCCAAAATATTGCAAGAGAGATAATATCCTACATATACCTTTTATCAAATTAGGTGAGTTTTTTCAATTCGACCAGTAAGAAATAATAAACTCTTGTAAATTGGTAGTATTAATTGAAAATTCATTTAAATAGACAGTCACTGTGGAGTTTGAGCAGAAAAATGTTTAAATAAAGGATTATATGATTATGTCTGTGAATGAAAATGCAGTGAAAGATATTTGCTTTCCACATGCCTATTAGATTTAAACAGTGGAAGAATTTCAGAGGTACAGCTGCATTTAGGTGAGCTAAGTGCCTGTTGTTCCTCTGAAAATCAATCCCCTCATGTATATTTGTTTTATGAATTTATGCAAATGCAGTTTATACTATAAACAAAATTGGAGTTACCAGGTTGATAAAGAAATGTCATTTTAATTATGAAACTGAAAGCTGGTGTTTTCTGGGAAAATTTTAACTAAATATTGACTAGATAATTATTGTTATATTTTACACTGTTAGTCACACCCTCATCCATAGTCAACTCAAAATTCCTAACAAAGTCAATGAGAGTTTTGGATACACAACAACAACAAGAGGAAGCTCAAGACAAGCAAATAAGCATGTGGCTATTAATTTTACCTTTAATCATTCTGGGAGCTTGTATTTGTGAAAAGAATCATTAAAAATTTCAGAATATAATATACCATGAGTGCAAATTATACACAAAGGCATTAATTTCTGTAGGTGAAATACTTTTCATTCTTAACATGAGCTCAAGTTAGTCAAAGCCTACTGTCTTTATATCTTACATTGATATAGCATGTTTTAGTCAAGAGGTTGCAAAGCATCTTACAAACTTAATTAAGCTTTATGGCATTCCTTTGAGATAACTAAATAGCATTTTCATATTCTAGATCAGCAAACTGAAACAGGGACTTTCTTAAAATAACACTGCATGCCGGAAGTAGAGCAAGGATGAAACCCAAAAGATGTAGATCTCAGTCCTTTGTTTTTAGCCAGTAGATTGTGCTTCCATTTTTATTTGTCTGTCTGATTTCATTCTTCAGGAGTCTAAGTGAACCATTGAACAATTCTTTTGAGAGAAAAAGAAACATACACATTATTAAACAGAGGACCAGGCAGAGCTCTTAAAACTCTTACAACATAACAAGTGTAGGTAAACCATGGAAAGATAATGCCAACATGATGGGATTTGGCTTTGTTGTGTGTTAAATAAACCTCAGGAGGCACTAGGGCTCTCGTGTCCACACTGCAGTGCACAGACCTGATTGAAAGTAACCATGTCCCAGAGGCCTTTGTGCTGCCACCTGAAAGGTGCCCATTGTAGTCCTGGGTACATGGTGTACTATGGGAAATCTTTACTGCCCTCCATCCATGCCAAAGGAAGTTTGAACAGCCCATCAGTGCAGCCTGTTGAGCACATTTTGGTCACTGCTTTCCCAGCTACTGGGACCAGCAACATGGATGAACTTGTCTTGCTTTCACTTTCAATCTTGTATTTGGAAACTCTCAGAGCATTTGCAAGGCACTGGTGGACATTTTGGTGGTATTTTCTGTCTCACCGGATGGATTTCATGATGGAACAACAGGAAGATGAAGAACTAGAGGAGGCTCAATATAATAAGGAGTTGTGTGGCACTTTAAGAATACCAGGTTTATTTTTCACATGAGCTTTCTGGGAGAAAATCCCACTTCCTCAGATGCTTTGAAGATGGGTGAACTTACAGAAATGAATGAAAATAAATGTAAGGGGCTAGGCATAGTCACTATTGCCCCAAATAGCTAGATGGGATCACATCGTCATGCAGCCCTGGGCTGTCCAATGGTGTTTCCAGAAGTCTCCATAAAGAAAGCCAAACTTCTAGATCTTGGTGAGCAACTTGTTGCCACCTTCCAGTGCAAAGAGACACAGCTGAGATCATCTTTGCCAGCCTAGAAACGGGTTACTATAGCCATCTGGAAGTTGGCTACCCCAGGCTGCTACATGTTTGTTGCTAAACAATATGGGGTTGGAAAGTCAACTGTGGGTAATCAGGCATATGTTTTAACACAGGGTAGCAGGCATTAAATATATTCTGTATGTAACTGCTGGTTTTGAGAAATGGGGTTTCCAAACTGTGCCAGGGCTATTGAGGGGACATGTACGCACATATTCCAAGGGGGCAACCATGTTGGGTTAATCCAGTAAAACAAACAAGGAGTCCTGTGGCACTTAAAGACTAAAAAATTCAATTATTGCATGAGCTTTCATGGGAAAAATCACACTTCATTAGATGCTTTTAAGTTCCCCTATCTTCACAGCATCCAGTGAAGTAGGATTTTCTCCCACAAAAGTTCATGCAATAAATAAATTTATTAGTCTTTAAGGGTATGTCCACACATCTCTTTTATTTCAAAATTACACTGGTTATTTCAAAATAAAAGAGATTAGGTCCACGCAACATATTCTTAATTCGAAATGAGGGGCGCCATCATTTCAGAATAAGAGCCATCGTTTTGAAATAGCTTACACATCCTTTAAATCAAAATGGCTGTTATTTCAAAATGGTTATTTCGAAATAATGCCATTTGGACATGTTATTTTGAAATAACCATTATTTCAAAATAACAGTTTTGCCCTTTTCCTTCCCAGGTTGCCTTCCTTTTAGCCTATATTGGGTGGGAGCATGGCTGAGGGAGAGGGCCATGTTGCCACACCTCCCATGGTGCCCCTCTCCTAGGCTATGTCCACACATACATCATTATTTCGAAATAACCCATTTTGAAATGAGTTATTTTGAAATAAGTTAATTTGAATTAACAGTTTGTTAATTTGAATTAAGGGAAAGCCTGCTTTCGAAATAGCCGTTGTTTCGAAGTGGTTATTTCGAAACAAGGCTGTTTAGACATGTTGTTTCAAAACAGTTGTTTTGGCTATTTCGACTAGATGCGAGGTTTAACGGTTTTGAAATAACAGTGCGTAGTGTGGACTTGCCACTTCTTATTTTGAAACAACCTCTGTTGTTTCAAAATAAGAAGCCTGTGCGGACATACCCCTAAAGTGTAATAGCAAGTCCTGTGTCTGGACATGCTATTTCACTTTGAGTGTCTCCCTTAATTCAAATTAACATATTCTTAATTCGAATAAACTTATTTCAAAATAAGGACTTTATTTTGAAACAACTCATTTCAAAATAACTTATTTCAAAATAACAATGTACATGTGGACATAGCCTAAGTGCCATAGGACTTCTTATTTATGTACGCCCATAGTTTTCCTTCCTCAAGGAGCATGAGTACTTAAACCACAAAAAATACAACCCCATTGTTATGCAGGCACTAGTGGACCACAGAGGCATGTTTATGAATGTCAGTGAGGCCTGTACAGGAAAAGTTCACAATGCCAGAATTTTTCACTGCTCAAGAGTCTACATTCATTGACAGTCTGGGACACTATTCCCACCAAATGACATTGACATACATGATGTTATGGTTCTCCCCGTTATCCTGGGGGATCCCCCATATGCTCTTTTGCCTTGACTTATGAAACTGTATCCTGATTTCAGAGGCCATGTCAAAAAAAAAAGTGTAATAAGGAGGCGTAGACAGCTACTGAATGTACTTTAGGAAGGTTAAAAGCACACTGGAGGTGTCCACAAATCTGTTTGGATACTAGTGTCATCAATGTTGGCCATGTTACTGTGGCTTGCTGTACTCTTCACAACCTTTGTGATGTCAGAGGTAAGCCTGTTCCCCCGAATGGACCTATGACAGTAAGGAGACATTAGGTCAGTTTCCCTGGAGAGAAAGTGCAGCTACTGCTGAGGGAGCTGGTTGCACACAGGCAGCAGAAGTTAGAGATAGTTTGTGTTCTCACATTACGGGCTTACATGGCCAGTGGAGGGAGGGAAGGGCGCAGGGACAGTAGCTGTACGGATGCTTATTTGGGGGAAAGAGGTTCATTTGGGGAGGGGAGCACTGCTGGAGAGGAGCGTGGGCTTGATTGCCATGCAGTGTGATGTGGAATGACATAATGAATGACTTTGTTTTGAGGGGCAAGCAGAATAGGTGTACAGACAGAATACATGGAACTGTGAATTGTTGTATTTAGCTAAATTGTTGTATCTAGCTAAATAGAAGAATATCGCTTTCTTGCTTACTAATGCTTAATTGCTCTGGAACATGTATTTAGCTGTATTAACTCAAATTATGACTATATGTGATACAGTGATAGCAAAAAACTTTCTTGAAATCATAAAATGCTTTATTTGTAAACCTGTCTAAGAAGACTAAAACACTAATTTTCAACAGGCCAGATGCCATAACAACTCCCTCTATCGTCACTGCCACAGAAGGCGGGAAATAATTAATGCTCAACACAATCTCCAAGGGTATGTCTACACTGAACAATTTAATTTGAATTAATGAGGATCAATTTGAATTAAATAAATATATGGCCACACTGGCTTCCATTAATTCAACCTAAGGAATGACTTAGTTCAAATTGATGAAAGCTAACTTCAAAGCATAAAACCTAGTTTAACTTTGAAGTGATGATTAATTCAGACTCATTAGTTCAAATTAACCCAATGTAGGTGTTGTAATTCGAACTAACTGTTAGTTCAAATTAGCCACAGCCACTGTTCCCTCTAACATGTGCGCATGTGTGCACAACTTTTCTGGCCCCAGTGCGTGGCATCTTCTCGCAGCAGAGGGCATCAGGGCTCAGGGGCTAAGATCTGAGCAGCTGGCCAGTGAGGAGGCACCGTCACCTCCCAAAGCCCCTCAGTGAGCACTGTCTCCGCATCCGAGCCTCTCACAGCAGTGCCTGGCTGGAGAAAGGAAGAAAGACCGGCTGGCCTAAGAGGCTCAGAGAGAGCACTCGCTTCAGGGCTTTGGGAAATGACAGTGTCTCCCTGATGGCTAGCAGCTCTAATCTCAGCTGCCAAGCTGAGCAGAGCAGTGTCTGCAGGGCAGCCTTGGAACTTGCAGGCTCACAGATGGGGAGGAGGAGGAGCCCAATGCCTTTTTTCATTTGTCATTATTTCTCTTCTTACCATCTTTCTTTTCTTTCTTTCTCTTCCTTTCATCTTTCTTTTTTCTCTTTCCTTTCTTCTTCTCTTTCTCTTCCTTTCATCTTTCTTTTTTCTCTTTCCTTTCTTCTTCTTTTTCTCTTTTCCTTTCTTTTTCTCTTCCTTCCTTTTCTTTCTCTTTTCACTTGCCTTCCTTCTCTTTTTCTTATTCTCTTTCTCTTCCTTCCTTTCTTGTTTCCTTCCTTCCCTCTTTCTCTTTTCACTTCCCTTCCTTCTCTCTTTTTCTTTTTTCTCTTCCTTCCTTTCTTGTTTCCTTCCTTATTTCTTTTTCTCTTTCTTCTTTCCTCTTTCTTATTTTTCCTTTCCCTTCCTTTCTCTTTCTTTCTTTCTTTCTCTTTCTTCTCTCCTCCTTCCTTCTCTTCCTCTTCCTTTCTTTCTTCTCTCTTCCCTTCCTTCTTTCTTTCTTTCCTTCTCTCCATTTTTAAGAAAAAACTTTAAAAATAGTTTAATTAAAAAGCTTTCTAAAACTTACATTTCAAATAAAAATTCAGACAAATACAATTAGTTAAACCCAATTAATTAATTCTATTTACAATAAACACGTTTTAAAAGAGGGTCATTTTAATAAACACATTTTAAAACATAGGTTATTTTAATTTTTAATAAACACTTTTTAAAACATAGGCCTATTTTGTACAAAAGAAGCAAGGAATCTTGTGGCACTTAAAGACTAACATTTATTTATCACATGAGCTTTCATTGGAGAAATCCCACTTTGTCAGATGCTTTGAGATGGGGGAACTTATAGAATGGGATGAAATCAAATGCAAGGGAGTATAAGACATGGAATCAGGTCATACAGTAACAGCAAATCAGAGCAGTTGTTAAGATTTAAACACTGGGAAACAGCAGGTAGAGATGGGTGAATTCAAATCACCTGTTGTAATGGGAAAAGAAGCAATAGTGAAGATTTAATTCTCCTTTCAAACAATCAAATCTGCCTATCAATTCTAATTCAGCTATTTTTCTTTGATGTCTTGATGTCTTATTCACCATCAAGCCAGCTACTCCATCAAGGGCTCATTCACCTGCTGATCCACTAATATGATTTATGCCATCATATGCTAAAAATGCGCTCACACCTTATACATTGGACAAACAGGACAATCTGTGTGCAAAAGAATAAATGGGCACAAAACTGACATCAGAAAGCAGAACACTCAAAAACCAGTTTCTGAGCACTTTCATTTGTCTAATCACTCTATGGACGACTTGTTGCTGACTGTGCTCAAGAAAGTCAATGAGATGTCAAGACTTCAGAGAGAAAAAGCTGAATTAGAATAGATATGCTGATTTGATTGTGTGAAAGATGGATTAAATTGTAACTATGGATTCTTCTCCCATTACAACAGATTATTTGACTTCACCTTCCTCTACGAGTTATTCCTCAGTGTCTGAATCTTAACAAATGCTTTTGTTTGCTGCTACAGTGTGACCTGTTCCCATGTCTTACACTCCCTTGCATTTATATCCTCCTGTTCTGTAAGTTCCTCCATCTTCAAAGTGTCTGATGAAGTAGGATTTTCTCCCATGAAAGCTCATGTGACAAATAAATCTTTAAGAGCCACAGGACTACTTGCTTCTTTCGCTGACCTAGACTAGCACAGCTGCCCCTTTGGAACTATTTTGTAAAGTACACAATTGTAGTTTAGGTAAAAATTGATGATAATGTGTAAGTGTAAAGTTGGACTTACAAGTTACCATAAGGCAAAATTTCTACTCACAAACTAAAATGTTTGCTCATGACATCCCAATCCTTAGAGGGACATTGACCAAAGGTTGATTTTCCCTATGCAATAGTGCCCCCTACCTAATTCGAACTAGCAAGTCCTGTGCTGGCTGGGCTTCCCAAGCATAAGTGCTGGCCTGCCCCTCCCTGCAGCTGGCTGGTCTGTGGACCCCAGAGTCCCCCAGCTGGCCAGGCTCCTCCAGTGCAGGCTCCCCAGTCCCCAAGACTGCCTGGTCTTTACACTGGCAGGCGGAAATGCTGCAGTGGGGGGAGGGGCTGCAAAAGTGGACATTCCTGGGTCCCCACAACCATTAATCCAGCCCTGCTTTCATGACCAAAAAGCAGTTTACTTTGTAAAAAGGAGTGATCAGTTCACTCTCGACAACAAACCCTGATAGTGTGCTTGCACATTGGTGATAGGAAGAGTAGAGGGTAAAGCTAACATGAGCTGCTGTTGTTTACCAAGGGGCAAGAGGGCTTCCATTTTCAGTCAAGTGGGTTGCAGATTGTTCACATAGAGAACTCTAAGGAAATTGTCCTGTGGAATTGTGGGATACATCTGGCTAACTCCGAGGAACTGAGTCAAGGAGGGCTGTATTTACACTACAGAGCCATAGAGCATGGACCAGTGGTACCAGTTTGACTTGAGCTTGGACCTTCTACCTCTCAGGGTTCTGGGACTGTGGGGTCAAGCCCTAGGTCAGTACAATTGTAGTGTAGATGTAATGGATGTTAGGGTTGAGCCTACATTGCCTTTTAGACATACACTGTGTCCAAGAGGCTCAAAGAGAAATGGAAGGAGAGATGGGAAAGTGAGTGCCCAAAATAGCACTTGAATGATTATATTTTGCCATTCTACAGTATGATTATTCCAACTTTCTTTCTTCCTTTATGACCTGAGGAGCAGATTGAACTGTGCAATGTGTTGCTGCTGGCTTTTCTAATACTTTATTCAGTAGTTCACACAAACTTTTCCTCTCTGTGGCTTGCTGTTCATTCTGCTACTGGTGAACTGAGGCTGACTGACTGCTCTCTCTAACTATGTACCTGTTAACCTTGAAGAGATTGTAAGCTAACCAGTAATCTGCCACTTATAGCAATATAAATTATCCTCACCCTTTCAATTTATTGTTCATCAGTAATTCAATCTGTCATGTGCTAATCCCTGTAGTTGTATTGATGGTTTTTAATGCAGCTTTAAATTCATCCCCATCAGGATGATCAGTATTGCATACATACTGTTGGTTAGATTTATGCGGCAAAGCAATATATGGTTTGGGTTTCTAATTTTTTATAATAAATACCCTCTCTCTATTTCCAGTGCTTTGAAAAAGGAACCAGTGTTATCTAGTGACCAGAAAAATCAAACCAATGGGGAGATAGTTTAAAATTCCATTGCTGACACTCATTCAGTGTGTGGGATTGAACAAATTGTACTTAACCTTTCTGCATCTAATTTGCCACAATTGTAAAACGGTAATAATATTTACCATTGTTTTTAAATTGTTAGGTGTTGAGGCTCAATGTATTATCACACATTGACTCATTGTTCTAATTTATTGTGTCATAAGCAGGTCTGTGGGTTTTTTAAGAAAGGAATAAGGTACAGAGACCTTTCTCTTCCTTGTTCCTTCAACATGGAGAGATCTAACACAAATACAGTCCCTGTTCTCAGGAACTGCTTCCTTCTGTTTTTCCCTGTTAGTTTCTTAAGTAGGGGTAGGGAGCATTTTGAGGGCAAGAACCCACATCCTGATGCATTGGCCAGTATAGCAGAATGGATCTGCAATGGAGAGTTTATGACCTCTTTCTATGTTGTTTTGCAGTGAGTGTGGCTCTCCTAGTTTTCCAGAAAGTTCTGGAACACATCATGCTCTTTCTGAAGTAGTGCAAGTGCGTATTGCATCTCAATATGATTTGAGCTGTCACCTGTGAGATAAGAAGAAAACCTCCATTGTCCATCCCCCACCAACCAAAAGGGTTCTAGGGCTAACTATAACTAACTATTACCTAAATATTTTAGGCTGTGTATACATGTGGAATTAGTCCGAATTAATGAGGATTAATTCAAACTACATTTCTGCATGGCCATGCTAGCTTTACTTCAGAGTAAGCAATTCCTTAGTTCAAAGAACCCTTACTTTGAAGTTATAAAACCTCCCCTAACTTCAAAGTAATGGTTAATTCAAACTTACTAGTGCAAATTAACCCAGTGGAACAGTGGTAATTCAAACTAACTGTTGGTTTGAATTAACGTGGTTTGACCTTTTCTGTTACAGGGTGCCTTCCTCTTTCTATTTATTGGGTGGGGCATGGCCCTTCTTGGGTGCCATGTTGCCACACTTACCATGGTGCTCTCTTCCTCAATCAAAATAGCAAGTCCTGTCCATGGACATGCTAGTTCAATTTGGGTTTCTAATGGGGCCATGTTACTTTGAATTAACTTGCTTCAAAGTAACTATTATTAGTTTGATTTAATTAGTTCAAAGTAAGCTAATTTGAAGTAATATTCTGTGTAAACATAGCCTTAAAGAATTTTTTTACAGACAAATGCATATTTTTTTATTATCATTTTTCTTAATTTTCCAAATAGTGCTGCAGTTCATGCCATGGAAGTATGTATTGTAGAGTGCTCATATGTGCCCCAATTGAATAACAAACCAGCATATTAAATTATTCAACTGGCTGGGGGTAACCTTAAATATGGTTCAGTGCTATGAAATGCTAAGAATCATAATGATAAAAGCAGTGAAATATAAAAATAAAAATCTTCTCATTTAAAATGTATGCAAAGCCAATCAAAAGGGTCTAAATATAAGAAGAAAGAAAAAATAAAGTGGCAGATGACAACAATAAATTTTGAGCTAAAACAATACATAAAACCCTCTGTTTGGAAATGACTTAGAGTTTTGCATTTCTTTTTTTTTTTTTTTTAAAGTAGACGCGATCAAGGGGATGATTTTTAAAGGGACAAAGACATGTGTGGGTATCCAACTCACATTGTGTGTCAGTGGAACCTGAGGCCTTTATTCACCAAGGTATTTAGGTGTCTACAGCCCAGCTTTAAAACAAACAAGAAGTCCTGTGGCTCTGAAAGACTAACAATTTTATTTATTGCATGAGCTTTTATGGGAGAAAATTCCACTTCATCAGCTACTTTGAAGATGGGGGAATTTGCAGAATGGGAGGAAATAAATGCAGGGAAGTGTGAGCCATGGGAGCAGGTCACACTGCAACAGCTCAAAGCATCTGATGAAGTGGGATTTTCTCCCACAAAAGCTCAAGCAATAAATAAATTTGTTAGTCTTTCAGGGCCACAGGACTCCTTGTTTGTTTTACTGAACTAGACTAACATGGCTGCCCCTTGGAAACCCCAGACTTAGGTGCTTAGATCCTAGCTTTAGGCTATACTACAATCCATAAAACAACTGCTGCCCGTGTGCGTGCATGCGCACACTCCTAAACCACTTGGCCCCTAACATTCTGCCTCAAGCATTCATATTATCCCACTCCAGATGTTGGGATGCCTATTTCCTGTGAAAGCCATAGAGCAACTCTTGAACTGGGGAAAGACAGGTGGATGAACACGATCTCATATGTGGTGCCCAAGTTGGTAGGTATGTTCAGATGGGGCCCTCACTTAATCTCTCTTGTTGAAGTTGTTCCACTTTGGATAAATACTGAAAGAGGGACTGGACTCTGAATTTCCCATCTGTTAGGTCAGAGTGCTAACCACAAGATATAGATTCATTCATTCTCTCTGGGCCAATGACTGTTCCATTATAAAAAAAAAATTGAAATAATCATTACTACAGAGAGACAACATGCTCTGTGATTAGGGGAGGTGGTGTTCAGCATACAACCTTGGGGCTGCAGGCAGGAGAGGAGCTATGTTGCTATGGTGTAACAGACAGGAAAAACCAGAAAAGATGCTCTCTGGCTGTATGAACCTAAGTTTGCGTTGTATATTTCAAACTCAGTGCTATACCACTTGCAGGAGTGGTGTTAGCAAGTCAAATTACAACTCCATTTTTTTCCCAAATTTACCGCTCTGACGGTGGTGACATAGACTGCAGAAGGTTGAGGTAAGCAGCATTATGTCAAACTTCACTGTCAGGGTAGACCAGGGCTTACGCTTTGTAGATCACAGTATTGTTCCTATGAGTTCTCAGGCATCAAGATTTTTAGGGTTGTAATGTCCAGATTCCTTTGGACGTAGAAGTGAAGCTGGGTGCCAATTAAACTATTGTGCCTTTGAAAATCTCCCCTTTGAGAGAGAGAGAGAAGAGGATAACCAATTTCAACTTATGCTTTATGTTACATTCACTGAAATCTATGCAAAACACTCATTGACTTTAATGATGTAGGGTCAGATCTTGTATTAATTTTTGTGCCTAGAACAAGAAAGGCACAACCTCTTGATCTAAAACACAATGTATGGCTTCATAAGCGATGGATGGAGATGACAAACATGTGAGCTGTGTACTTCACGCCAGGCTCAAAGATGAGATAATTGGCATAGACTATTAAAATAACTAAAATCACCAGTGCTGCTTTAAACATCTTTATGGTAAAATGATATCTGAAAAGAATGGTGTTTTAATGATATGATCAGACTTATCCAACCACGTGAACAAATGTGCTGATGTATTCTGAACAAGCTGCCATTCCTGCAGAAGCCCTGTTAGGAGTTATGGTTATCAAGTAATGTGATCCTGAGGGTGAGAGTTGCAATTGTGAGGTCATTAAGGATTAAATAAAGTGAAAGTTCCTTGTGTAACTCATATTGAAACATATGCAGCTGAAAAGAACTTGTGATATATATGAAAGATGGCTTTCCATTGGAAAAGGCAAGGTAGTGCATTAAAAGTGTCACAGAACTCCTTGTTTATTTTCTGAACTAACATGGCTACCCCTTTGGAACTTCTTTCCACTCAAAAGCCTCATGGGCAAACTCTTCCTGGAGTTAAGCATCTAAACCAGGTCATCTGGTTAGGAAGCCCATACCCAGGGAAAACCATTTCTGTTTTCTACTCATGGTCAGTGCTCCTCTCACAAGTAATCTACATTTCTTTGTAGCCCAAAATGCCTTTTGTGA
The DNA here is from genome assembly GCA_007922195.1 of Podocnemis expansa. Classification (NCBI taxonomy): domain Eukaryota; kingdom Metazoa; phylum Chordata; order Testudines; family Podocnemididae; genus Podocnemis; species Podocnemis expansa. Next base: position 25,547,134 of record ML681966.1, read on the forward strand.
GGGAGTCCATACAATATCCCTTAAAAGAACATAGAAAATTACTGAATAAGCATAATGCAAGAGTGCCTCATGAATGAAAGCCTTCCAAGGTCTTTTTATTGATGCAAATAGTTCAAGGCTAACATCATGATTATGGTCTTTGGAACATAATGAGTTTTAGTTAGATATTGCATTAACTGTAACACAGGGATAGATTTTAACATGCCATTTTCTTTTTTCATTGTATATGTTGTTAAAAGAATGAGCTGCCAGAATTTCTTGCATTTGACAATATACTTCATAAGAGGGCTTAATATACAGAGCTGCTTCTTATCAATTTTTATCTGATCAGCTAACCAGTCAGGGTTCTACCTGGTCATTGATTTTCTTTTCTGTAAAATGATTATGAAGCTCTACCCAATCATGTTTCAGAACCATATATGCTTAACAGATGGGAAGATTTTATTTTCAGATTGAGAGGGGAAAAAATGGAGCTAAAAAATCTTAGAACCCATTCAGTCTACAGGCTCATGGGGTATGTCTACGCTGGAGGCTTAAGTTGACTTAAGCAACTCTAGGGCCACATTTGGAGTTCATTTATTCAACTTAAGCACTTGATTAAGTCTACTTAATAATTCTCACCCTTAAAGTCAACTTTTAAGGGTTAAGTCAATTTTATTAAGTCGATTTAACAAAATGTGGCCATTAAAGTCAACTTAATAAAGTTGACTTAAGGCAGGAGTGCCATTTAATTTGACTTTACAAAACTGACTTAAGCCAGGGGACCCATTTAAATTCAATGTTAGTAAATCAACTTTAAATGGGTGCCCTGGCTTAACTCGACTATAAAGTTGACTTAAACAAATGGGGACACTCTAAACTGACTTAATAAAGTTGAATTTAAGTCAACCTTATTATGTCAACTTACCTGAGCCCTCTAGTGTAGACATAGCCATGGATACTTCCCATTTTGCAGAGATCCAAATACAGACTGAAGATCCAAGTTGAAGGACAAAACCAAACAATCAGCACAGGAAACAAATGACAGATTATTTTTAAGAACAAATATCTGATAAAATCATATATTCATCATTTTGTATTATTAATGTTAATACTACATAAAGGCAGAAAATATTTGAATCAGACATTTTGGCAATCAGAAGTGCTCTGTAGATTATTCAACTCAAATCACAAAATGATTCCCACGAAGTCCAGTCTCAATATCTAGCTCTGTCTTAGATTTCTTGCAGGAGCTTGGGCAAGTCACCTAATATCATTGTATTTTTATTTCTCAACTGTAAAACTGAGATAAAACTGCCTTTCTTCTGCCTCTGTCCATATTGTATATGTAGTTTATAGGTTCAAACTTAGACTACAAGATACTTGAGTAGGGATCATGCTTTGTTGTCTGAGCATAGAATCCCCATCATAATGAAACCCTGATCTTTGTTGAGGCCTCTAGAAAACTGCTGTAATACAAATGTGGAGGTAGAATATCCTTGATTTGATTAGTATATTCACAGGGTGAAATTCTGGCCCAGTATCGATAGGAGTGTTGCCATTAACTTTAGTGAAGCAGGATTTCATCTCTGTAACCTTAAAATCCACAGGGATCACTATGATCCTCTAGTTTGTCTTTCTGCATGACATAGGCCAAAGAATTTCACCGGGTGATTTCTGCATGAAATTCAGACTGGCTGTCTGGAAAATGTGCTCAAATTCAGTAAGAGCTGAGCTGTATCCAAGCATGTTTTATGATGATATTGTGGATACCCCAAACTGACTTATGCTTGTACTATCTGGATTCCAACAAGATTTTTCAACTTATTTTTTCTGGTCACATGGTAAGCCAAATGGTGGGAAGCCTCCTTCCATTTGATCAGGAACATTAACTTATCTCACTGGAATCAATTTTCAGCTAATATCTCAAGGAAAAAGGTAAAAATAGAGACTCCACTTCAGCTGAGCTCTCTGAGGCAGCTGGGAAAATCCAGAAAATATGTTTAAATATAGGCGTAAGTGTTTTAAAACTGCTGGAATTTGTCCATTTCTAGAGGTTGCTTTGCCTCCAGTCCCTTCCCTGCCCACTCCCTCTTGTTAAATATTCTTCAAATAAAAAAATGCATAGACAACTGGTGGCTTAAAAGACTGGTAATGGAAGACTCCATCACCATCTAATGGCTCCTTGGGTGCTAGGAACATGTAAAATATGATTTGTTGGTTTCAGTTCACTGCCTAAATGTTAGTTGTAATGGCTATCCATTAACTGATGCTATAAGCCACCACAATTAATTAACACTAATTGGCACTTCTGCTGGTAGTAAAAGGTGATTTGTATGGATATTGAGCTACTCTTTCCTTTAATGGAAAGGTTTCTTCTGCCAAATCAGAGAGGAGGCTGGTTGCATGTGTCATGGAGAAATTTAAAATTCAGTTTTCTCTGCTCTACCTGTTAAGTGATTAACCACAGGACTTTAGTCTGCAGAACAGAAAATTTAGCACATTCAAAAGCATTACATTCATTTTTTTTTCAAGTGAGTAACTTAATTTCAAATTTTGAGTTTTAAAAAGAAATCAGTGATGGTCCCTTGCAAACCAAGGTTCTGCTCAAAACATATAGTTGAGCTATGAACACTTGATCTTAAGGATTTATAATGCAAATGCTGACACAACCTTAACTCTGGCCATCTTGCCACCGTCATATTTAGATGACAATTTAATGATTGCAGCTGCAGCTGAACTGAACAAATAGTGCAAGAAAACAAAACAAACTGCAGCATTATAAAATCGATGGGTGAGACAAACTAGTAGCAAACTAAGGTGCATGCAGATACAATACCAGACAGAAATCTTGTTAGGGAAAAAAATACAACTATTTAAGAATCACTGACACAAGAACAACATAGGATATAAATAAACGGCACCCAGGTCTGCTTTTGGTGTGCAACATAATAAAAAAATATATAGATAATGCAATTAGCTTGTTCCTTTATTCTTCTCCACCCAAGAAGAATTTGAGGCCATCCTGAGCAACACTGGCTATGTTAAACTAGAGACCAGCAAGTGACTCATCAAGTGACAAAAATAGATTTAAACTGAGAAAGAAAAGCTGAGACAAATGTGCTTGGTATTGGGTGGCAAATGAAAGAAAATCAAGACAGATGAAAAAAGTTAAAGAAAGAAGCAGAAGGAGGAGTTGTTTCTGCCCAATTCCATTTATTTTACACCAATGTTCAGTAGAATATCATATATCATGCTATTAATTATATATAATACAGAAAAATGTAAAGATGATCCTGTAATGTTTGGAGTTTTGTCAGTATTACGCTTACAGTCAAATTTCCCATTGACTGATGGGGTAATGTGTATGTATGACATGAAAAAATTCTTGCGTTATTAGAGGAAGCAGATATTACCATGAGCATTAACCTTTAAGACTGCCAGAGACAAACTCCATTTCAGACTAAATTTCAAAGGGACAGCTGAGTTAGTCTAATTTAGCAAAAAAAAGCAAGGAGTCCCATGAAAGCTCATGCAATAAATAAATCTTTCAGTCTTTAAATGCCACAGGACTCCTTGTTCCTTTTCAGACTAATTTCTAGTATAACTTGAGCTGACGTTAAATATTTTTAAAATTCTTGTTAGTTTGCGTGTATGTTTAGTGTGTTACTGTATTTGTACTGTGTCTGATAATACTTTTAGACAAATTTCATGTGGTTTCACAGACGGCAAATCTAACTGGAATCTGTGCTTTGGCAGCCAATATAAGGCTAATGTGTCATTTAGTACTGTAGGTGCAAACTAGAATGGATTTTCACACTTTGGGTCTGAAATCAAGTGGCAAGTGGCAAACTCTCTGTTTTAGGAAAAGATGGTTAAGAAAGCATGCTCCACCCAAATGCAGGCATAACTGGAAAGCAAGGACATTGTAAGTAGGTTCCAATCTGAGTTCTAACCTTCCTTTGGAGTTGAGAGTGGATTTTATGACAAAAAGCAGACCATTTTATTTTGTGTAGTCTGACCTCCTTTATAACATAGGCAATAGAACTTCCCCAAAATAATTCCTGTCTTAACTAGAGCCTTTGCAATGATGTCCTGTAAGATTTTTATCCACCTCAAGGAGCTTCTTTGACACAACTTTCGGGCACTTTAAACCATTGCTGGTGCAGATAAAAGACTTCTACAGTAGTTAGTCACACTTAGAAAGGAAAAGTAAATCCACTGGTGATGGTCAGGTTGTTGATATGTGGCATTTCCTGAGGTTCCATTCTAACCCACCTAACCCATCTAGAATATTAGCAGCTTGATTAGATAACAGTAAAAAACACTTAATTTAAATCCACTTTGGCACTCATTCTAAGATAAAAGCGTGAGCATGTCCAGACTTCTGCCAGAATAGGTGTACATTGATGTATGTTGTCCCCCAGCACAATCTGGCCTGGAATGACCTAACAGACAGCCTGCTCTCAATCTTCCCTCCCTCTCCCCAGTCCCTTAGTTCTTTGCAATTATTTATACTCAGGCCCTGGGGTCCCATTTACTTGGTCTTTTCCAAATATAGACTCTCTCGAGGACCTCAGGGCCAACGCTTGTCGTTTGGTCAGGACTCTCACAACCCTCCTTCTCAGCACAGCTGTTCTCATTCAGGTGAGCTGATATCTGTTTCTCCCAGCTGGCTCCTTTTAACTTAGTTATTTTTGTTCCCTGGCTGAGAAAAATCAGCAATCCTTCCCTTATTGGTGTTTGCTTTGTGATGAAGGAAGAAGCAAATGTACACCCTGTTTCCTCAGAACAGCTTCTGGTTGGCTGGGAGAAACATGAAAATTTTCTTACCCTGTATTATAAGATGCATAGTTCCTGGCTCTGAAAAAGACACCCTGTCCTCTCCTGCTCACCTCCCAAACATTAACTAGTCCCCAGGGACCATTTCCTCTCATCCATCACCTACCCCAGCCAGTGCTTTTGTTCTTGGCTTTTGCTCTTGCCTCAGTGCAGGACACTGAACATCAGTTCTCAAAGGTCCCTCCAACCCTCTATTTCTGTGATTCTCTAAGTATCTAGGCCTTTGTCCATTCCAGAATTCCAAGAACTTTAAAGGTCCATGGCATGGAATATGAGTTGGCTGACACCTAATCCCCACTACCCTTGAAGGGGACAGTCTTCACATTGCCATGTGAATTAAACATTTCTTTCAGCAATTTCCAAAGAGATAGCCGTGTTAGTCTAGTCCAGCAAAAAAATAAAAAAAAACAAAACAAGGAGTTGTGTGGCACTTTAAGACTAACAGATTTATTTTTCGCATGAGCTTTCATGGGAGCAAATCCCACTTTGTTAGATGCTTCGAAGATGGGTGAACTCCAGTTTAGATTCAAATACTGTGGAATACCATTGCAACATGTGATTGACCTCATCTTCCTCTATATTCTGTTCTTCAGTGTCTGAATCTAAATTACTGCATTGACTTACTATAACAGTTTGACCTGATCCTATGACTTATACTTCCTTGCATATATTTTGCTCCCATTCTGTAAGTTCCTCATCTTAAAGCACCTGACAAAGTAGGATTTTCTCCCTCAAAAGCTCATGGGATAAATAAATTTGTTAGTCTTTAAAAGTGCCACAGGACTCCTTGTTTGTTTTGACGGGAGAGGATGTTTATCCCTGGCTCATCTACCAGGTTCATCAGATGAGATACAAAAGCACCTAAGGTCCTTTCCTCGGCGCCTAACTCCTGGTTTGCTAGGTGGTTCTTTACTGAGCTGCCCAGTTTCCAAAATTGTCTTTTAGGTGATTAAACTGCCCCCCGGCATTGAAACTGATGTGGAAGTGCTTGACATGACACTGAAAATTCTATTACGCAGTGGACAGCCAATAGGCATTGCTGCACTCAACTGAACAATGCCTAAATCCTTCTGGAAGTTTGGGCTTCCATGACCATGGGGGGGTCAAGGTTGGAATACTGTTTGTAAGATCCCTTTCTCTTTTTTGTCCATTTCTTATAATAAGCATGATCCTTATTCAGCTAACAGTTCTGCAGAAGTGGAACATTTGCTTTCTAGGGAAAATCAGTCAAATTGCACTACTTTTGCAGCTTTGGTGTTCATATTAATGATCTACAAAGTGCTGAGTGACAGCCTGCTGATACTGACAGCTATGGAGAGTGACAGCTCTGATATTATTTCTGCTTTCCGGATCTTAGGGTCAATGCTGCTGGTAAGAGGCTCTAGAATCGTAAGAGGAAGAAAGATCACTAAACTATGACATGGTGAATGAATGTGTCAGAGTTTCTGCTTAGACAAATTGACAAGCCTGACTCAGTGCCTCAGGGAGCAACTTTCTCAAAAGATAGGGATGAAAGAAGATGAGATACTCTGAAAGAAGACAAGTTACTGTACTCTGGGTCTGTATTCTTTTCTTTATTTAAAAAAATGAAGGCACACTAGTGGCTTTTGGAAGCAAAAAGGTATAACTTGTTCAGCTCAGATCGAACTGTGCTACCTAGAATTAGAACTAATTGTTTATTTCAAGCCATCTGCAAATACCTGTATGGTCTTACATTATCAAACCATTAGAGGACATGGGGTACCCTTTTTTTGGAAAATGGCTGTTTCCGCTTTCTGATTGGCAGGGAGAACTATTAAAGGTCATTTTTATACACAGTGATGTTCTTGATAACAAATATAAATGAACGAACAAGTCAAGGCAGAAATAACTTTATTTTTATCCTGATCTAGAACACCTAGGAAGATTTTTTTTGTCAGTTCTGGTCTTGCTTTATTTATTTATATATATATTTTTAAATCAGGCAGACACTTTGAAAGACACTATATGATCCACAGAACCTTTTGTTTTTCAGTTTCTCTATTTCTTCCTTAAAACTCGGGGCTTTATTTTTTTTTTTTTTAAATGGGGCATTCCTGAGGTAGGGAGAAGAGGATTCTCTTTCTCTTCCCATTGCCCCCTTCAGTTTTAGTGGTGAACTTCTCCCTGGGTTTCAACTGAGCCTGGTCAATACTAATTTAGTATAGGGATGGATTAAATCCCAGATCTATAACATGTTCTCCCACCCCAACTCCACCAACACAATAAGGACCCCCATCAAAATGATGCAGCACAAGTCTGAAACCAGAAACATGGTTTGACTTTCATCTCCCTGTGCAAAATTCTGCGTATATTTCATGTTGATTTTTCTTTAAAAAAGCTCATTTTGAGTTTGACCCTGTTCACACAACCTGCTCTGTCTTCACTTTACTCCTTTTAAGAAGGCCTTATTTTAATCTAAAATTCACAGGCAACACTTGTTCTTTATTTTCTACTTTGTAAAAAAGATTCACTAGGGAACAGATTTAATGCTAACTTGATGTGTTAAGAGGGAGTTGAAAGTTACTTTCTGCCCTAGATGTCTACCAGTCTCTATCATTAACATCTTAGTCAGTGCCAGTAATTACTATTTCTACATCATGTCTCTTTTTTGGTTCATGTCTAGAATTTTTTAAACCCTATTCTAAGTATTTTATCTGTTTCTTCTCTTTTCTTTTCTGGCCTTATTCTGTTCCGTTCTGTCAGACATTTTGAGCATGCTCCGTTAGAGCTTCTCTGGGCAGGAGTTTCAATAACTCCCAGTGCCAGAAGACCTCTCAGCCAGGACTCTGGCTGCCGGCTGTGGGCGGCCAGCAGCCTTCCCTGCACTGGGGAGCTGTGGTGGGCTGCGCAGCCATGTGGCTTACAGGGAACATTGGTTAGTGGCCCCCTGCAACACTTACCAGGCTTATCATGTTGTGCCAGCTCTGTTGAAAGCAGGCTGCAAGGCTAGAAGGTGAGACTGCAGAGATCATGCAGACAACAGAAGTACAAAAAGGCAGCCATTCTAGCCCATGGCTTGCAGAGGACAGGAAGGGGAAATTAACTTTTCCCATAGTTGATCTCCAGATTATTCCATTGGGTCTGCATATACATGTGAATATTTTTGTTTGACTTCAGGGAAAAGTGAAATGCCATTTAAAAACTGTTGTACTTACCTGTTAATTTATTGTTAGTCTTTTGAGTGCTGCTACTTTGACTCTAATTAAGCCATCTCATGTTGCTCTGGGCTTCTGAAACAGACTTTTTTGTCTTTTTGTCTTGTGTGTAGGTCCCAGTATGCCGGTATGAAGGATGGTGCTGTCTGGACTCTTATTACATTTCTTCCAAGAGACATTTCCCAGCTTCCCCCTTTCCCCTCTGTTACTGCCAGTATCAGTCCTGTGCCTTCTAACAAGTAAGTGTTTTTCATTTTGTTCCATCCATTTTCCAACAAACAGGATGAAAGTTCCTCCTTTGGAATTTCATCTGAGGAGACAGCAAACGTATCACTAATATCCCTAAAGTGGATATACATTACATTTATTTTACGTCCATTATGTACTGCCAGAATGGTTTAAAGGGACATTAGTGTAAATGAAAAGCAGGTCCTATACCTTGAAAGTATCACAAAAATATTTTGATAAAGCCATTGTATTCTATGAGAAATAAAACTAAAACCATAAAATTAGATTCCCATCCCTCTGAGGCATCCTTAGACTTTTATTGCAAGTACTGAAAAATTTGCAGGTAGATTTGTAACACTGGCAATAATATTTTAGCAAAAGGCCTTTTACACTTTAGATTGGACTTTATCACCTCATAGTGCATTATGACCTACTTATCTAAAATATGACCAACTATTGTTTTGTTAAAACCAAATGTGAAAAAGATGCTTATCATGGAGGCATTTCAATGGCGGGGGGGAGGGAAGAATGAGGTAGCTGCTAGATTCCAGATAGCCAAAAAGTTGTAACAAAAATCCACAACATTCTATTTTAGGATGCATTGAATGTGGTGCATCCTGTTTGCCTGATGCTTTGAGTCAGCATGGGATACATTCACCTAGGATGTCAGTCCACTCTATAATCTTCACTAGTTCCTTCAGTGGCATCCAATTACAGAGAATTTCAGATCACAGTGGGAGTGTATTTGTTCTTCCTTGTGTGTTTGTCTAAGAAGCAGGAAGGAGAGAACAGACTGGATTAGATCTCAGGGCATTTTCTCATGAAAACAAAAATAGAACAGACATGCAGTATTAATCACTCCTGGAATCTTCACTTCTCATGGGGTTGAATCATCAGAATTCATGTTGAATTTAACAAAAGAAGCAAGCAGTCCTGTGGCATTTGAAGACCAACAGATTTATTTTTCACATGAGCTTTCGTGTGAGAAAATCCCACTTCGTCAGATGCTCTGAAGATGGGGGAACTTACAGAATGTGATGAAAATAAATGCATGGGAGTGTAAGACATGGACTCAGTTCATATAGTAAAAGCAAATCAGAGCAGTTGTTAAGATTCAAACCCTGGGAAACAGCACATAGAGGAGGATGAAGTCAAATCACCTGTTGAAATGGGAAAAGAAGCCATACTCACGATTTAATCCTGCTTTCACACAATCTCTTCTGTATATCAATTCTAATTCAGTTGTTTCTCTTTGAATTCTTGATATCCCATTGATTTTCTTGAGTACAGTCATTAACAAATTATCCACAGAGTGATTAGAAAGATAGAAATGCTCAGCAAGTGGGCTTTGCATGTTGTGAGTTCTGATGTCAGTTTTGTGCCCATTTATTCTTTTGCACAGGGATTATCCTGTTTGTCCTTTTGCACAGGGGTTGTCCTGTTTGTCTAAGGAGTGGGGGTATTTCTGGCACATGATGGCATAAATCACATTAGTGGATGAGCAGGTGAATGAACCCTTGATGGAGCAGCTGGCTGGATTAGGTCCTATGATGGTGTCTTTTGTGCAGATATATGGGCAAATTTGGCAATGTGGTTTGTTGCAGGAGTGTGTGCCTGCTTTAATGTTTTCTGTTGTTAGATCTGTAGTTGCTGGTGAGTATCTGTTTAAGGTTAGGGGGCTGTCTGTAGTTGAGGCAAGGTGTGTCTCCCAAGGCTTGAGAGAGTAGGGAATCATCTTTTAGAATAGGCTGTAGGTCCTTAATGATCTGTTGTAGAGTTCTGACCTGGGGGTTATATATGGTGGCCAGTGGTGTTCTGTTGTTTTCTTTCTTGGGCATCTCCTGCAGTAACAGTATTCTACAAGATGATCCCTCACTCTCTCAAGCCTTGGGAGACTGACGTGTCCTTGCCTACTGACAGCCCCCTAACCTTAAAAAGAAGTAACTCACGAGCCATCACCCACAGTGATCCCCAAATGATTCAACAACACTCTATGGCCAATGATACTGATGGTAGCAGTCCAAGTTACCAATATGAGTGTGGAATTTTGATCTTCATCAATCATCTGGAGATTATTGTTGTTCTTCATTTTGTTGGGTTTTTTTAAGATGATGGTTTGGGGCTATAAAGCCCTCAATAGCCAGAGATATCTTGGAGACAATTTCTCTCTCTTGAGATGCTGCCACAGGTGCAGACAGTGGAGGTACCTGAGATAAAGTTCAATTTGTGTGAAAGAAAGTGTGTGTCTAACAGGGCATTCTCCACTAGGATCTTGAGCTTCTGGCACTTTTCCCTGGAAGAGCAGAATGAGTTTCAGGGCATACTATAAATGCAGTAGTTTCTCCCTGGACTACTAGGAGCTAGGAGGTGGATGAAGTAGGGGATTCTGGTGGTGGTGGTTTGGTTGGTAGTGTTCAAAATGTTTTTTCTAGGGTAGTACTCCATGTGCCCAGTGTTAAGGTCCTTATATACGAATTCTTTTTCAGTGTGTGATTAGCAAGGGTGTTGGGAGCCCAGGATGGGTGCCCTGTTATGCAGTTAGCATAAATCTCAAACAAAATGTTCTCGTTGAGGTGGAGCTTGTGAGACTCTTCAAAAACCTGAATGTTATGTCTGGCTATTTGGTTACTCTTCATAGCCTCAGTGGTCACATTTAGATGAAAATAAAGATGTTTTCTCTTCCAGTCCCTCTTGTTTGTTTTTTTTCCCCCCATATTCCCTCTTTGCCTGGGGCTGCTCATTCTCCCCACCCCCTCCTTTCCTATCTCCTGCTCTTTCATGTTTTCTCCTCTCACTTTGCTCTTTTTCTGAAACATCCCCACAAAGATACCCACCTTGCTTTCTAAGGCCTGATTTGATACTTTATTTCTGAAATGGATTTTCCAATGGAACACTTACGATTGGAGGAGAAGGGGCTTAGCTTGGTGCCAGCTCTGACAGATTTTTTTGAAATTGCTAATGTGGAAGTAACTAAAGCCATAACAAAGCAGCAGAGTGCATTTAAATTTTTACATTGACTTTGAAGCACTCTGCATAATGTAGAGAGCTTAATAGCTATGGTAGAGTCTTATGGTTATTCAGAAACCAATGAGAGTTTGCTGTGTTGCCAAGTGACTGTCAGGAAGTTGGCATAGATATGTTTCTTGTGATCTATTCCAGGATACCCAGAAGAATTAAATAGCAAGAGCAAGATTTTCTCTCCTGCTTTCTGTAATTCAGCAAGTACTAGGGAATCCTGAAAAGTTAGAACTACATTAATTGCTGCACTTATTTTCTTCTAAGGTTGGTGCTTTCAGTTTTGCATTACATTTTCTGTTTCACTGGATCCAACAGTGCTGAAAGGTTAGAATTGTGGATAATTCCTGAAGCCTTGTGATAACACCTTGTGTTAGGTTAAGTGGAATACATATTGCAAGGCTTTCCATGTGGGAGTCTAATGAACTAGGAAAATTACAGGAGTGTCTGTGCTGGTCTATTTACTTTACCACTTATTCCACCATTCTGCTTCACAGATACATGCTGCTCCCTTGTAACTTAGTTGAAAATTCTCAATGTGCTTTGCTGCTCATAGATTCTAAGGTCAGAAGAAACCAATATGGTCATCTGGTCTGACCTTCTGCACCACCCAGGCCACAAAATCTCACTCACCCACTCCTGTAATAAACATCTAACCTATTATTGAGTTATTAAAGTCCTCAAATCATGAATTAAAGCCTTTGAAGTACAGAGAATGTACTAGGAAATGAATCATGTCCCATGCTAGAGGAAGGCAAAACCACCCCCAGAGCCCTTGCCAATCTGCCCTGGGGGAAATTCCTTCCTGATCCCAATTATGGAGATCAGTGAAACCCTGACAATATGGGCAAGACTCACCAGCTAAACACCCAAGAAAGAAGTCTCTGTAATAACTCAAAACACACCCCATCTACTGTCCCTTCTCAGGTCATCGACCTATGTACCACCATTAGTCAAAAATTGGTCAGTTGCTAAACTAGGCTGTCCCATCATCCCCCCACAAAATGTACCAAGCTCAGTTTTGAAGCTAGCTAGGTTTTTTGGCCCCACAACTCCCCTTGTAAGGCTATTCCAAAACTCTGCTCCTCTCATGATCAGAATCCTTAGTCTGATTTAAAATTTACCTCTGGGTAGCTATACACAATGTCAGAGCACTTCACAGAGGTGGATTCATGGATAACAGAATTTTGTGTGTTCAGGTCTTATGATTAGATTAAAACTATGTGGACCAAATTCTAGCAACGCTAACATGGGTGTACAGTGTGGAAAGAAGGTAGTGTTCCTTCCCTTGTTTGAATATATATATATAGAGGACTAGCAGCGTGTGGCCCACCTTGGAGAGCGGCTTCTGGAAATGTTACAGAGAATTAGACTCAAGTTGTCCGCACCAGGTAGGCTGTTCTCCTCTGTTCCATGCCAGAACTTCAGCCCTCTAGCTGAGTCCACTCTGTTCCCCATTTCTGGGGTCAGTCCCATTCTCAGGTAGCTCAACCACTCTGTAATACATCAATGGCCACAAGTGTTCGGTGCCTTTTGGCACTCTGGGGGAGTGGGGAGGGACCTGAGACTGCCCACTTCTCCTGGCTCCAGTCCAGGAACCCTATGTGCTGCAACCGTGGCACCACCTGCTGCCTCCTGCTATTCTCTCCTCTATCTATTACCTGCATCACTTTCCCCACACCCCCAGTGACGTGCAGACCTTTACCTTTGGGCCATGCTTCCTCAGTCTGGTCCTGGCCTACTTCTCTAGAGCCTCCACTGCTGTCCCTGCCTGCCACCCTCACCTCCAAACTGCTGTTTCTGGATTTCAGCCACCGTCTGTGCCTTCAGGACCCCAGCTCCTGATCAGTTCCTCGTGTCATCCAGTATGCTTTCCAGGGTGCTGGCTCCCTCAGCCAGCTAGCTCTGGAGAATAACTTCTTCCTCAAGCTCTTAACTCAAACCACATGCTAGTCCCTGTAGCTCCCTTATATACTGAGCAACCAGTTCCTGACTGACTGTGAGCCACTCTCAGCCTTTTGGCTGCTGCTCCCAGGCCCTGTTTGACCCTTTATATACTGTAGTAGGGCAACTAACCCACTACAATAACCCTGCAGGATGCAGCCATAATTTTGATGCTTGGGCCCCGAGAGTGTAGGATGTAGCTGTCCAAAGCTGCTGGAACATACGCTGCACCTCAGAGGCAGGCTTAGGCCTAGGCATGGCCATTGTCCTACATGACAGTTGTGCAGGGGAGAATGTGGTATTCCTGAGAAGAGGACTGCTAGTGAACATGCTCTGGGTTCCTCAGGCTAATGTTTTCATGAGTCCTTGCTACACTTCCCTATTTTCCTCCACTGTGGTTCCCTTTGATCCCTGAGAGATTCTTTAAAAGAACACAGCTACAAAACCTGCAAGATATGTCTTATGGTAGCTTTCTTTCAAGCAGCAAAGTCAAGCCTACAGATAATCCACATGATGAAGAGGAGGATAAACTCAGTCAGTTCATTATTCACTTGACTCTGAATTTAACCAAAGTCTTTTGCTAAAGTGTATTTTAGTAGTTTTCTTTTGAAAGCAGCTATATAGTAAATGAACTTTTGAAGTAGAAGGGGGTGTGTGAAAATGCAGAACACATAGACCCACACTCTTAAAATGATCCATAGTATGATTGGATATACTTTTGGATTTTTAAGTGTAATATTAGCACATGCTATCGGATTTTTGTTTGTTAGTGTGGTTTGTGAATTTATTCCAGCCCCTATCATGGCTGTAACTTTGTCAGGAATGTCTCTAGACAAGTGCTGCTGGCTACAGGCCCAACCTCCCTCTCTTGTCTCTAGCATGCCACATCCCACTCTATACTAGGGTTTGTGAGAGGCCCAGCATGATCTGAAAGAATTGTTCTTCTCTTTGATGTAGGGTTTCTATATGCTGTGTTGTCACATAAGAGCTAGAGCAAGGGGCAGACTCTCATCCCCTTGATTATATTTGTATTGCATTGGCTATGTCCCTAAATTTACTAGCGTACAAGCATGATGACAAACACCACACATTATGTATTTCTTAACTGACGTAAACTGAGTATAACAAAGTCTAATAAAAACTCAGTTGAATGAAGGGCTCTCTTCAGCAGCTTCACAATGTACATTCTTTGCATCTTTTCAATTAGAATCTCATGGCAGATGAGTAGTCCAAGATCATCTATATAAGAAGATTTCAGGTTTTTCACTCTGTGTCACTCAGAGCTAGAATGCCTTTCTCATTGTAAAGTAATGGAAATGGCTACAAGTCATAAGCATGTCTCAGAGCTCCATTTTGTTTAGAATATCAACAGGTTCAAACATCGCTAGGCTCTGTAGTCTGTTATTGTCTAATTTTTAAGCGCTCAGCCATTTTGACTATATTAATTCCAACTAGGCAACAGCACACGCTTTCAGTTACAGTAAGGCATGTATGCATGTAGTAAAAAGAGTCCCAGTGAAATTTTAGGGGTAATTCAACCAAACCTAGACTTTCTCTATAGCTAATCTGTATGCAGTAATTGGTAGCTGGGTCAGTTACAGGATCTTAGAAAGATAGCAAAACAACCTTTTCCATCTTACATTTTGCTTTGATGCTGGGAGTATCTTTCACAGACCTGAAGAGGAGCTGTGTGTGGCTCCAAAGCTTAACTCCCTCACAAACAGAAGATGGCCTAATCAAATATATTACCTCACCCACTATGTATTTGTAGGGGGAAGACAGGACAGAAGTGGTACAGACAGAACTCCCAATTTGTCCCAGTCAGCTCTTTGAAAATCAGAACACTTATATATGTGTCTCAATAAAGATTTCAGGGCTTAACCTTAGACTCCTATTTTTTAAAACTTGGCTTAGAATGTAGATCCTTTATGTGGAATAAAGAGTAACTGTTTTTATGCTGAGGAAAAGCATGAAGGTAAGAAAAGGATAACTTCTGGGCTTGAAGAGTTTGACAAAAATGTATATCAGAAAGATCTTGCTTCCCCTGAGTGGAATGTGCTGTGAAACGTGCATGTGCTTCACTTTTGAGCACATATATTGTTCCACTGACATAAGATGGAATAACTCAGGGTGTAGTCTGCGCCCATTTTATAGTCAGTTCCCTGGGTCTGCAAGGCAGGCCTGACCATGGGCAACTTCCGGTCACGTGACCAGAAGCTGCCTGAAACGCTCCAGCTGCTATGTAGCAACTGGAGGTCTCATGAGGAGGAGGAGAGGAAGAGATGGTGAGATCAGGCCCACCCAGCAGCAGTACAGATTTTGCCACTGTGGTTGCAAAGCTGGTCATCAGCCAGTGACTGCAAGTGAAACAGAGGCACTGACACCGGTGCCTCTGCTCTGGTAACAGACACAGCTGCTGGCCGGCCACAGCAGCTTCCAGGTGCTGTGTTGGGTGGGCCTGATCTTTAAGTGCATGAGCTCCAGCCTTTCCATGGCTATGCCCCTGCAACTCACAGTCAAAAACATGTTTGCGTGCTTTACAGGTTCTGAACTGTTGGGTATAAGGTGAAAACTTAAAAATAAAAAAGACGTCTCAGAAAAAAAAACTGCATACACAGATCTTGCTACTTCTCTAGGCTATTATAGGCTTGGAGCTGACTTAGCACAAATTGCAGTAATTCTCGCTAATAGATGCTTCGAAAACTTAAACTGTTTCTAACACAAATCTATCTTGATTTGCTTTTTCTTTGGAACAACTTGACATAGACCTTCCACTTAATATGAACATAGCTGCATCCACAGAAGTGAATTTTCTGTAGTGTCTCAGACAGGAAATAATAGTAAATAGCCAGTTGCATTTGGGCCTGGAAGGTAGATTTTGGCTGAATGAAAGAATACAACATAAATGTATAGGAGAAAATTGTTAATTCCTGTTGAAAGCTGGGAAGGTATATTTACAAGGTCAAAGTTTCCCATAGTTCAACAACATTAGAAATACCTGCTATACGGTCTTCATAAGTGCAGCATATTTTGTTGGTGAGATGCTTCAAAAGAGGTTCCGCAAACTTATGATATTTGAAATAAACTGTCATGAAGGTAGAGTAAGTACGGCTGTTAAAGACCTAATTAGGATCCTTGAAAGTTAACTGTTTTTTCTGCCATGCCTACTCATTTCAGAAGCAGCTGGCACTGGCCACTGTTGGAAGATGGTATTCTGGGTTAGATGGACCATTGGTCTGACACAATGTGGATATTCTTATGTTGTCATCAAGCCCCTTGCTCTGACACCTGCTCCTAGTCTGAGCTGAAAGGAAACAATATCATAGAGCTCCAGCTTCATTGAGATACTGAGGTACAATGCGTCTCTTAACTATAACTAAGGAAAAGGGCAGCAGTTCTCCATAAATACTGTACAGAGGTTTCCACCCCAAATCCAACACCCAGAGACTGTACGCCAGCCGGAAAGAAGGAGGGTGGGGTTTGGTGAGTGTCAAAGCCACTGTCTTGGATGAAACCCAGAGCATCCAGGAGTACATCAGTAAGATGGCACCCAAAGATGAGCTGCTGAGAGAATGCCTGAGGCAGCAGCAGACATGGGAGGAAGATCAAGCAGAAGAAGTGCCATGGCAAGACAAGACCCTGCATGGAATGTACCATCAACAGATAGCTGAGGTGGCTGACATTGGGAAATCCTACCAGTGGCTGGAAAGGGCTGGACTAAAAGACAGCACAGAGGCACTGATCATAGCCACACAAGAACAGGCACTGAGCACCAGATCCATTGAAGCAGGGGTCTACCACACGAGACAGGACCCAAGGTGCAGACTGTGCAAAGAGGCCTCAGAGACAGTCCAACACATAGTGGCAGGATGTAAGATGCAGGCAGGAACAGCATACACTGAACGGCACAACATTGTGTACAGGAACATCTGCACGGTGTATGGGCTAGACCCTCCCAAGACCAGATGAGAGATTCCATAGAAGGTCGTGGAGAATAACAGGGCTAAGATTCTGTGGGACTTCCAGATCCAGACAGACAGGCAGGTACTGGCCAATCAACCAGACATCGTGGTAATAGACAAGGACCAGAAGACAGCGGTGGTGATAGATGTAGCAGTGCCAAGTGACAGCAACGTCAGGAAGAAGGAGTATGAGAAGCTGGAGAAGTACCAGGGCCTGAAAGAGGAACTAGAGCGGATGTGGAAAGTAAAGGCCAAAGTGGTCCCGGTGGTGGTAGGAGCACTCGGGGCTGTGACTCCTAAGCTGGGAGAGTGGCTCCAACAGATCCCAGGAACAACATCAGAGCTCTCTGTCCAGAAGAGTGCAGTGCTAGGAACAGCTAAGATACTGCGCAGAACCCTCAAACTCCCAGGCCTCTGGTAGAGGACCCGAGGTTGAGGAAGACACATACCACCCACAGGGGTGAGAGGGGAATTTTTTTATATGTGTGCGCG
>ML681966.1:25564781-25643194 GCA_007922195.1 Podocnemis expansa
TCAGAATTTGAAAACAAAAGTATATATGTATGTATGTATAATTCAAATTCTGAGTTAATGAAATAATATGCAAAACCCCCTGCAATAACTGTGAATCACTATCTTTGTTACTCTGAGGTTCCCTGTAATTTCAGAGAATGACTCTGGTACTACATATATACACTATTACTTTACGTTGCACTTCACATCTTATAGCTCCTCAGTAGAGGTTTCAGATTTCTCTAGAAACATGACTGACATAGCTGGAAAAGCGTATTTAAATGAAGTGATGCTGCTGCTATTCACCCACCTGCATATTCTGTCAGGAATGTTTCTCCCCACTCCACCCCCAGCAGACTCATTAGCATAATGTTTATGACCAGTGAGGTTGTTTAAGAGCACTAAAAACATGAAGTACTGTATGTGCTCTTTAATTAGGAATTGCAATATGTGCCATCTGGAGTGACTAAATGCTGCAGCATGAAGTTGGTTGCATGTCTTCTTTAAAGCTCCAGAAAAATAATTTCCTTGAAATAAATAGTACTGGATTCTTTTTTAAATAATTTTGGTTTTAGTTATGTTCTCTTCATTGCCTGTTTCTCATCTAAATTATCTCTTGTGGATGTCTAATATACATTTCCTGCAGAAACATTCCAAAGGGAGTAGCCTTATTAGCCCAGTTCAGCAACACAAACAAGGAGTCTAGTGACACTTTTAAGACTCCTTGTTTGTTCTGCAGAAATGTATTGGCTTATCATTTCCAAAGCTGGAATGCAGACCTTTCTGTGGCTGATAAACTTCTGTAGGCTTGATCTTAGAGCTGAACACTTGGGTTCACTTTGCCACGCTTATAAAACCAGTTTCCCCTGCATGTGTGTACCCTCTCTTGAGCTGGTTATAGAAGTCTGAGTATATTCAGCTATTTATTGTATGTGAGAATACATGTGAGGCCTGAACTCTCTGCATAATGTTTTCATACAGACTTTTGTAAAACATTATAAATCTGTACTCTTACTTATGATGTTAGAATGAAGGATGCCTAAAAAAAGGATCTTACTAATCACTCAGTCAAACAAACAAAATGTCTACATTTCTGGGATTTACAAAAGAAAAAGAGAGAGCCACATACTGCATGATTCTTTCTTATTAGCAAAAATGCCTTTCTCCCTGCATCTCATGAAATGCCTAGTCAAGACAGAATTCAGCATCACGTCAAAAAGAGAGAATCTGTCAGCAAAATAGCTGATTGGTTGATTTTTTGTGGAGGGAATGGATTTTCATTATTAGAGTCACTAGATAACTGTACAACAGTGTATCACTGCTTATGTACAGTTAAGTAGATGGTTATCGAAAGCTCTGAGTGCGTTTTAGTGGTTTGCATAAGATAACCACAGATCACACTATTACTGGATGGATGTTAGATATTAGATACTGGATATTAGAAAAACTTTTTTACTAGGCGAGTGGTGAAACATTGGAATGAGCTGCCAAGGGAGGTGGTGGAGTCACCATCTTTGGAGGTGTTTAAGGCCCGGCTGGATAAAACCATGACTGGGATGGTTTAGTGGGAGTGGTCCTGCCTCTGGCAGGGGGTTGGACTAGATGACCTATGAGGTCCCTTCCAACCCTAGGATTCTGTGATTCTATGATGTGTAGAACTTATCACATTTAAAAAGTTTATTGTCAGTCTCAGTCTGATTGTGTATGAAGATGGAATCTACTCCAATGATTTCCTTTGAACAATATCATTTGACAAAATTAGCTCGTTTTTCTCTTTGTGAACTTTGAACAAATTCAGATTTTCTCTTTCAATGAGAATCTTTCTGTCAACTTTGATGAAGTATGGTTTAGGCCCATAGATATTTGTGATTGGTCACTTTAGTCACGTGATGTTAAATAAAAAAGATAGAAGCTAAACTAAAAAAACCCCACTTTATGAACTATGGAAAGAGGTAACAAAGTGGAAATTAGCAGAGCAAAGACAGATTTGAATACCATTTTAAGCCTCCTCTGCTGCAATGACTGACCTTTGGAGCCAGGAGATGTGTCCCAAAAAGGTACATACCATTTTGTCTGGATTAGCACAGGGTCAGTCACCACATTAAGTTCCCAGACTGGGTCGCTGCATGGCGATAAATTTCATTCTTAAAGAACTGGCTTGGGTAAGATTTCTCAAGACAATCTTCCACCTCGGGCAAACTTCTTTGGGCTGCCCTGCTCCAGTTCAGTTGCTGGACATGCATAGCTTTCAGCGTGTAGGTATGAGGACAGAGAACAGTTGAAGCTGTGCACTCACTGATGTCTCAGAGCATACATTTCCCAGCACTCATTTTCAACTATCATTTTATTCTCCCAGTTTCAATAGCTTCTCCCAGGAATCTGCTCCATTAGGCAGATGCCTAGTTTGCCTGTAGCTAGCACGTAGAGTGCTTACATAATGAGTGTATCTTCTGTTTCAGGGTATTCAGGCATTTGATTTATGTTTGTTTTAACCACAGGCTTTTAAAGACTCCTGTTTTCATTCACATTCTGTGAAATCTCTCAGGCAGAATTTTAGGTCACAGATTAAAAGCGGTTGTAGTAGCAGGGCACATCTGCAGATTGAGCAACCATTGCTCACTCTTTAACAGATCAATAAGTTACCTCCCACAAAAATGTCTGTTGATGATAAATGCATGTGGTTGATTAAGCTGCATTTCCAAATGTCAATGAAAAAAAAATCACTGTCCAGAATATGTAGTACTGAGCAGAGAAAGCAGTCTTTCATATCAGTACCAGGCTAGTAAAATCAAACTAGCAATAATAAAAAGGTATCTTGTTTTGATTTGTAATTCTGTGTTTTATTATGTGTTAGTGTGACCCGCTTATGTTTATCCATCCACTTAAACCAGAGAACATTGACCATGCTGAATAAACAGGGATGATGTAAATGAAGAAACAAAATGGTCTTTCAGATTTGTGATTTTCTTTTATGCTGCCAGTGCATGGGCTGCTGAAAAGGCTGAGAAAGAAATGAGGTTGAGTATTCAGTCAAGAGGCAGAGAGACCCACAGTTGTCATTTAAATGCAAACGATGTTGGTGAGAGCTTAGTATGAATTTAGTGAAAAAGGAAAGGACTGCAGAGCACCACCTGTCAATGCAATCTGCCTAAAAATGCCCTCCTGAAAAGGAGGGAAAAGGTTTGGTTTGTCATAAACTAGATATGCTACTTTTAATACAGGAAGAAATGCCAGATTATTCTTTCCAACATTCATTATACAAAATTTAACTCACATGAAAGCAAGTGAAATGCAAAGGCTTCCACTATTTATTGCACTCCCACACGCAATGTGCTATGTATTTATGGCACTTAGATATTGCATGTTATGTTGTGATAAAAAATACTTTTTGGGATATGCAGGGAGAGCTCATTTTAATTGCTCTTTGAAAGCTACATAGTCAACTTTTTTTTTTTTTTTTACTTTAAAAGTGTAATTTTTTTCACTGTTCCCTTTTAGACTTTGAGGATGTGTTATAATTCCTAGAAAAATTATCGATTCCTAGATGTATAATTAAAAATATATATTCCGAAAGTTCTCTTTCAAAATGATAACTTGTATCTAGTGAACATAATTTGCCATGCAATGACTAGTTTATCAAAAAAGTAGACAGCTCGCTAAGAAAAGTCCATTATATGCATTTAGACCAAAATTATTCCCTTTTTGGTAAAGCTACATAATGATGTGAAAATTAAAAAGTTTCACCTTGAAGCATTTCCTTCCTTTAAGGAGAGGAATATGTGGCTTTTTTCCTTTCACAGAAGTGAAGAGTGAAAAGCCATCAAATCAGTCACAAAGTTTTGTGCTGAAATTCTGTGGATATCAACATAAGTAAAGGAGAATCAGAGTTTTGGTGTGGAAGTTAATGCCTCTGCACTCCTAACAGCTGCCCTACTGCTGTGTTGAGTGTTCACTTCTAGAGACCCTTTACAGGGCATCTGATGTAAGGAACAGGGCCAGTTTGGAACATAATACTGAAATAAATGTTTATACTTCTCAAGGAAATTCCCACACCTGTAGCAGGGACAGCCATTCTCTTATTTGTCCTTACCCAGTATTGTCACCACAATTCATGCAGAGCATGAATGTGGCTTTTCTACAAATAAAGATTGGAGCAAGTTGCAGAGCAATTGATTCTTTACTTCTATCCTTTCTTCCTTCTCAAGTCCATTGCTACAAAATTTAGATAGGATTACCTTCAAGTTGAGATTTGGAGACAAATGTTTGAAAGTTTAGAGCTCTCTTTGCCCTAAAGTGGACACAGATATGCATCAATGATCACTTAACTTGTCATTTATAAACACAAGATACTGTGAGCTACCCATGAGGACCAAAACACAAGAAAATAAATAACTGCTTGCAGGCTAAACAAACAAGTAGTCTGGTGGCACTTTGAAAGACTAACAAATATATTTATCGCATGAGCTTTCATGGGAGAAAGTCCCACTTCATCAGACGCTTAAAGATGTGAAACTTCCTCCTTGTTTGTTTTGCTGAACTAGACTAACACAGCTACCCCTTTGGTGCTTACAGGTTTTTAATAGTCTTTTTCAAGATGCAAATGATTTCTATCAAGCCACACTGGGGTGCTTGTATAACAAACAGTAAATCAGTGCATGTTGTTTTCTCATGGTGATTACTACCATTCTATATAAAGGATACACAGTTGATGAGACTGCTGCTCACAAAGTTGAAAATCTGAAAAAATTCTGCTGCAGTGAATTTCATTTCTCTTTCCTCATATATCTTCTCTTGAGACAGAACACCTTGTGGAAAGAGTAACTGGACCACAAAGTCAGTAGACCTTAAAACACAAATGCCTATGAAAACTATAGAGACAAGGTGGGTGATATAACAGCTTTAACTGAACCAGCTTTGGGTCCAGTAAACAATATTAGCTCGCCTACCTTGTCTCTCTAATATCCTCAAATTAACAGGGCTACAACAGCATTACAAACAAATATCAAAACTAAAGGTCAGGCATATCCCATGGCAACAAAAGCAGCAGAGAAGCAGAATGCTTAGAAGAAAACATCCCTGGCTTTTGACCTCCCAAAGTTGTGCACCAACATTCCTCGCTGATGTGAGGAAGCTGCAATGGACAAGAGGGGAAGACACAGATAGCAAAACAAATATTGTAGACTGAGGATGCATGGGTTTAAATGGGTTGAACATCATGGATGTCATACCTTTTTCGTACTGCTGATATGGAGTGAAACTGGTTCCACTGAAATCAGTGGCAAAATTCCCATTTCTTCAGTGAGGCCAGGACTTCACACATCCTTTCTGAGCCCTCTTGCTTCTCATTCCAGAACTGCCAGCGCAACTAGCTCCATACTATTAGCTCTCCCTCAAGGGTGGACCCTAGGCATTCAAGCTTACCTAAACTACCCAGCAGGGGTCACTGCCTACCATTAAATTGACCATTCTGTTTCTTATAAGAAATTCACTAAAGTTTACATATTAACTTTTAACTTAATTAGAAGGCAGTGTTAGCATACAAGTGAACATTCAGAGGGTTTTTAAGCTTGGATTGAATTAATCTGAGGAAAGGGCTTTTCCCACCCTCTGGTACTAAAGATTAGTGTAACAAAAGTTGGAGGGGAGGGGAAAAAAGGACAGCAGGTATAATAAAAATGTGACAATTACTGTTCACATGTTTAAAATACATAAATTAAATTATCAAAATATGTCATTACTTTTTACTCAATTATATTTAAATTTGCTTCTGAGGTCAGTTCAATGTCACTGGCAAGATGACTGGCTTGGGCTAACACACAACCTGTATGGATACACAGGGAAATGAGTAACTGATACAAGAACTGGTACAAGAAAGGTAATGACAAATTATATTTAGCCAGTTTAACAAAAGGTCAGGGATGCTGTGAACGGACTGGTCCTGGAGGCATGTATAGTGTTGTCTCAAAGAGGTTCCCGCTTGTAAGTCCCTGATTACTGCCTGCTAATGTTTTGCCTTACTAATAAAGGATTGTTAATCCAGTCTGCTGAGTGGTGAATTTCAATCTAACATTTACCACCATTCTTCTCCTCACATCAAAAAAAGATGTCTTCACTTAATCAATGACAATTACTCCTAATGAGTCCCACCCCATCATCATTGAATCTGTTTTCCTCACCTACATAACCAAAGCTGGATGTCTTCAATCATATGGCATGTGGGCTGAATAGCATGATATTTGCTTAAAGTACAGGCTTTGTCATGTCAACTATTTTTAGGAGTGGCCATGTAGACACAGATCATGGCTGTTGGTTGTCTGGTACATTTTCAGTTGTAAAAGGTTTTTGTTTAGCAAAGGATTTATATCAATAATATGGCAGTAGTTTGAATAATAGTTCAATTCTCTCTGATGAAAATGAGACTTGAGATTGGGGTGGGGAGAGGGGAAGTGTCATACCTCTGTTAAGCAGTAGTAGATTTCTGGGGCCTTGCAGGTTAGTGGCCTTGAATGCACTATAGCATAGTAAGTAGCTTACAGACTAGGACTCAGAAGAACCAGTTCTGAAAGTCATCATGCTGAGTGACCTCAGACAAGTCACAACCCTCCTTGTGTGTGTTCCTATCTGTACTATGGAGGTGATGATTCTGACTTCTTTTTTTAAAGTGCTATGACATCTGCAGAAGAGAAGTGCTAGATATTATTATTTGGAGAAGAAATGGGTGACATAAAATAAAGTATTTTCCTAGCACAACTGTTTTTAGTAACAAAATGCACATAAAATCTTGGATTCTGAAGCAGAGGAAACTCTCTCTGGTAGAAACCTGGACGAAGGCACCTCTGCCCCATCCCAAAAAAATCAATGCTCCTGTCTGCCTCCCTGTAGGACTCGCACATGACTGACAGTTAAAGCTGACACCTCATCCCAACCCCTGTGTTTTCCAAATGAGTGATGCCTCTAGCCCCAAGCACCTCTCAGGGCACATGGCCTGAAACAATGAACCTGAAATCAGGCCTTCCTTTGCTCATCTGTTTGTCAGTGCAAAGGAACTTTAAAACTTTAAGGCTATGTCCATACTTACACTGATAAATCAGTTTAACTTATATCTATTTAATAAAATCAATATAAAAATCATTAAATCAATTTAAGTTAAATCAATTTAACAGGTCTCCACTAGAAACTCAAATCAAAATAGCATGTCCGTGGACAGGACTGGCTATTTCAATTTAGGAGAGAGGCACCATGGGAAGTATGGCAACATGGCCCTCTAGAAGGGCCATGCCCCATCCAATATATAGAAAAAGGAAAGCCCCTGGGAAGGAGAAGGGCAAAAAGCATTAAATCAATTTAACGGTTAAATTGAAATAACATGACCACACTGTTATTTTGAAATGACAATTTTGATTTAACCATCATATCAATATAATAGTGGGTTTTATTATATCAGTATGACTTTCCTTATATTGAAATGAGGGAGCACCTGATTTTGAAATAAAGGAATGTGATGTGGACCTACCATTTTTTTAAATTGAAATAATGTTATTTTGATTTAAAGAGAGTGTGTGGACGTACCCTAAGGGTATGATCACAGGAGAATAAGTTAACTCACTCAACCTCCTTACTGATTCTCTGATTGTGGTTATTGATTGGCAGTAATATTCAGATGTCAGTGGGTCTGGAGCCTAATTAGTGATCAACATTACCCACAAGAGCCACAGTAGTGTGAATTCATTATTTCATTTACTTTTACATATAATTCTCACATCAAAATGACTGACCGCAAACTATTTTATCAACTACAGTTGTTTAATAACATAGTAAAAGCATCCTGATTAGTTAACTTAGACAAATTAATAAATCATGTGCTATAAGCCACAGGAAACATGGTAAAGAGCCAGTTGGGGCTCATGAGCAGCCTCCGTTGGAGCACCACTGCTATATGACATTTCAACTCTTTCGATAGGGAGTCTCACTATAGGGGAGTGCATCAACGCTCCCTGATGACAACTCTGTTACAATACCCATAAAACCATCCAAAATTTAAGTTTTTGTTTTGGAACTAAAATTTGATTCTTAAAGTTTTAATTGGCACTCAGGCATGAGTTGATGTATTAAGAATCCATTCATATTAACATTTTACCCAGGTTCACTGATCTTCCTTGGCTCAAATAAGGGAAACTATGTGCCAGAAACTACCATGTGGATACTTCTGGGATAATAACAAGCCATATTGTACAACTGATTTTTAATCAGAACTTCCTAGTGAAATCAACATTCTCAGGAACTTTACATGCTTGGTTGTCACAAACATTATGAAAGTAGGATTTTTTTTCATTAAATAAAAGCTTTCATATGAAATTTAGCTTGAGATCTGTTACAATTTAAGTTCTCATTTTTAACTTTGAAGAATTAATGGTTCTGACACAATTTATCAATGACATTTTATATAATATTTGCATACGTTATACACAACCGCACGTCTCTACGATAGTAAAATTGCAATTGTTCCAGAACACTTTTCTTAAGGCCGTTGCCATATCACTTTGTGCTATGAGCTTATCAGATGGTCAACAGTTAGGCAAAATTTAGCTTAGTGGATTAAATATTTATTCAGATGTGTGACAAAGTGGGATTTTCTTCCATGAAAGCTCATGCAATAAATAAATCGGTTAATCTTTAAGTGCCACCAGACTCTTTGCCTTTTTTTTTTTTTCCTCCAAGGAGATCTAGACAAGGAAATGGCAATACTGAGTCACTAGTATGCTCTTTTTTGAGTTAGTGCTGAATCAGTTCTCTAATATTGTGAGACCAGTCTGCTACCACCTCAGTAAAGGATCAGTCATCACAGCAGGGGCACATTTACCTGCTGGAGGAGCTGTTCTTTTCAGATAAGATGTAAAACTAACACCTTTAATAACACCATGTGCTTTTGCTGGGACTTAGAGCTATTAGCACCATTGTCCTGGACACACTCCTCTTTGACAGATTCTTTCTACCTAAATTGAACATCACACAGGCAATTCACACAGCTGCCCCTTGGGAATTTCCCAAAACAGCAGATCTCTTGCAATATCAATATCATAACTTTTACCAGTCTTTGTAAGGGTAAGTAGGGTGATCAGATGTCCTGATTTTATAGGGATAGTCACAATATGGGGCTTTCAGTTTATCTTATGTAGATGCCTAATATTGTCACCACATCCCGATTTTTCACACTTGCTAGTTGATCACCCTAAGGGCAAATAAGTTGTACCCCACTGTAGTTCACAAAACAAAGGTATTGGAAAGACTGACAATGCACTTTGTTGTTATATAAGGCAAGCTGATCACGTAAAAGTTTTGTTAAATCAGGAGTTGCCTTGTTTCTGTTTCTTAGGCACTTTGTAAGTATAAAA
Source organism: Podocnemis expansa (assembly GCA_007922195.1). NCBI lineage: Eukaryota > Metazoa > Chordata > Testudines > Podocnemididae > Podocnemis > Podocnemis expansa. The sequence continues at coordinate 25,574,153 of ML681966.1, forward strand.
CGGTGATGGAAAATTTTCCTTTAACCAGGTATCAGTTTTTCATAAATTCCTGAATAGCCAAAATTTTGTGGTTACAGTCTCACAGATAAATTTGTGAACAGAACAACCAGACCTCAGGAACAACACAGGAGACACACCCATAGGGCAGGCAAATATGGTCACTTAGGGCACAGTTGCAGATTGACTGCTGTGCAATCCAGGCTTGTTAGAAAACAGAAGGCTCTGGCCACTCCCCTCTTTACTATCATGCCCAACCATGACACCTTATGCTAGGAAGTAATGTGTAAGTATTAAGACACCATGACCCTGCCGACATTTCCCAGCTGGCTACACAGGCCACTTTATGCCTCCTGAAGTCCCACTATGGTACAGAAGTGCTACTATCTCCTGGTGGTCAAAATAATTTAAGTTGATTTTGGCATGCAACATGTTCTTGTACTGTACATTTTTTCCAAAATTGGCCCAATGAGTCCTGCGATAACTAGATAGAATAGAGATGCAGGACTCATTAGATGATACTTTTTCAAAAAAAAAAACCAGATTGGATAGCAGAAGAATAAACTGACAAATGAGCAGGTGAGAAATCATAGGTGAACATTATCTAGAATCTTAATTATTTTTAACTGAGATTCACAGATACACAAATACAACTTACTCAAACTAGCGTCTGAATTTAAATTAGGATAAAAATGTGTGTTTACTGTTTACAGGTTGTAAACTATGTTTATCTGGGCTATTCCCACACCAATTTGACACACCCTGCAAAAATTGAGTGCTAAATGAAGCTGTTTTGTTCACTGGTCATTGCCTCTAATATCAATAATGCACTGGTGCTGCAGTTGATTGAATCTAAATTATTCTAAGTTATTCTTTCTGGGTAAAATTTTGCAATGATATATAGAAAATATTTTGGTTTCTGGAGTTTTTTTTAATATATTCAATTTTGATTCCTGAAACACCGTTATGATTGTGAGACATGTTAAATAAGAAATAGGGTGTGCTCCACTGTGAACTTGCACCTATGTTTAATTAATATGATGGCCTTAAAGAAGATCTAATTTTATACCACTGTTTATATTTAATGAACATTCTCTTTGGAGGAAACCAAAGGCATTAACGTAAAAATGGAGTCTGTAACTGAACAATGAAATGATCTTAAAATACGGACAATTTAACAGATCATTTGGATAATTCAGTTAAAATGTTCTTGCTCTGTTCTGAAAAATGGAACTGGAAATAATATTCGTGAGGAGGGGCTCCATATTTTTCACTCTCTCGTGATTTGTATCTCAAATACGTATTGTTTAATCCAGGGGTGTCAAACTCATTTGCTATGGTGGGCCAGATTTTACTTAAATGTACTTCAAATGAGCCATACATTCCATAAATTGAAATACTAGAGCTCTCTTGTGGTATCACAGAGCAGTGTGTATGCAAGACTGTGCTCCACAAGACTACATTCTCTCTCTCTTAGGGAGAGAGTGTGGTCCCATGGGCCAGATGGAAGAGGTTCATGGGCCACGTCCAACCCACAGGCTGCATGTTTGACACCCCTGGTTTAATCCCAGTTTAAAGTCACTGTAGTTTCTTATATTCTTAAAAGTAAGCATGTGCTTAATCATTTTGCTGGATCTGGGCCTTTAGCATCACACTTTTTCTAACTTGCATACTATCTACACATTGGGGCTGAGAGTCAAGCTGTGTCCTTTCCATCCTGTGCATAATCATCAATAAAATGTGTGTTAATCAAATTTGTTCCTCACTGACAGGTATGCAACTTTTCTCTGCGAGTTACACCTTCAATGACATATGTAACTGTTAGGAACTTTGCAAACGACTCCACTGAGGTGCTAGAGGGAATAAAACACAGTTCAATTTCACTTAACTGTATTGCCTTTTCAGGAGTAAAAAGCAACAACAGCTTTTGAAGGCTCAGAGTTCAGCAGATTTTGATGAAGCAGGCTGATGTGTTGAGAAAGGCGGTGCCATTTTGCCAAAGTCCCTTTTTAAAATAGAACATTGCTTTAAAAATTCTTCACAGATTGTTTTGACTATTCTCTGTCCTTTCTGAATTCATTTGGAATTGCTCACAAACATGTTCAAGAGCTGTCAGCCTTAGACTCCAGTTTAGGCTGCATGGCTCATTCAATCTTTCTGGCTGTCAATCAGCTGAGTAAAAATCCAACAACACTTAGTTGGATTTTTGGGAAACATTAACTTTTTATTTTCATTACCTGATTGCCATAGATGGTAGTCAACCAGGGCAGTTACAGGCTTTGTATCTGGTGAAGAGGAACAGTTTGGGAATCACAGAATGTTATATGGCTGTCTTAGAAGGAGAGTCACAGGTTTGCTATAGTCATCCATAACTGAATCCCTGATTGTAGAGTCGAGCAGTATCATGGAATTTCTGGGGGGCTTTGCATTATGAATGCTGAGCATGTCAAGATTTTATCTTCCTTTTGGGTTACGTCTGCTGGTGTCTTGTGGTCATTCAAGAACACAGATATGTTTTATATCACAGTGCTTCAGCTGAATTGTTGAATGCCCACAAAGACAAGCTCTGGGTTACTGAAATAATTATTGAAGAGCTATTAGAGCAACAGATTAATCTGTAAGGAATAGGTTATTATTTTTAAATAAACACTTACAGATTTACCTACTTTTTGACCTATGTTCTTGTCTTCATCTTTACACTGTCTGCACAAAGTACATTTATAATAGCAATGGTATATAACCCCAAAGAGTGTCCATGACTGATTTATTCACTTAAATCAAGTGCTATTTCATCAATCATATGTGTAAAAGATGAAACAATTTTGAAAAACTGTTGACACCTACAAAATAACATTTTACTCCAGCTGAAAGAACTTGCTTTTAGATCAAAGACTCCAAGAGTGTGCATTTTTCTGATTGGAATCAGTTTAATATCTCTCTAATCTTGCAACCCCATGTACATGTTTTGAATTTTGTGTGTCTAAATACCTCTGTTTACTTCCCCAGTACTACTCATGTACATATATCTAACTACATGCCAAAGTATTTGCAGCACTGGAATAACTGGAAGTCTTGATTTGAACTAAGTCTTGCCTAAACCACTGTTGGTCTCAGGAACTAAAAGGAAGGTTGAGACAGCTATCTGTAAATTGAATGAAAAGACTTGCAACTAAAAATCTCATTAAAAGTGACATGATTTTTGTAAGTGGTGTACACCCATAGCTTCCAAACCTCTGAAATATAGGCCATTTTTAGGAGCTTTGGGGGGGGGGTGTGCGTGCGTGCGTGCGTGCGCGCACTTAATTTTCTGCTTCAGAACTAGTGTGTATGAAGGGGACGGAATGATAGAAACACAGGATTAGAAGAGACCTAAAGGATCATCTAGGCTAACCCACAGCAAGTAATGCAAAATTTGCTGTGTCTAAGCCATCAAGACACATGGCTATCCAGCCTTATTTTGAATATCTTCAGCAAAGGCACTGCTACAACCTCCCTAGGTAGTCTGTTCCATTGTTGTATGGTTCTTACAGTTAGCAAGTTTTTTTTGAGGTTTTTATTTAAATCTGCTGTGCTTTAGTTTGAACACATTGTCTCTTGTCCTGTTTGTTGTGGCAAAAGAGTAACTGCAGTAACTGCTCTCCATCTTTTTTTAAGGCAGTTATTAAAGCATTTGAAGACAGCTATGATATCCCCTCCCCCCAATCTCCTCTTTTTCAAAACTAACCTTACCCAGTTCCTTCAGCCTTTGCTCATATGCCTTGTATTCCATTCCTTTGATCATCTTTGTCACTCATCTCTGGATCCTTTCCAGTTTCTATACATCTTTTCTATACATTGATGACCAAAACTGAACACAGTGTTCCAGCTGAGGCCTAACTCATTCTCAGCAGAGCAGTACTATCACTTTCTGTGACTACCATGTGCCTCTGTTGATGTGACCTAAAATTGCATTTGCCCTTTTTGCAACAGCATCACATTGCCAACATATTGAGGTTGTGATCTACCACAACTCCCAGAACCTCCTCAGCACTGCTGCTTCCAAGTCAGTTATTTCTCATTCTGTATTAGGGAAGAAAAACCAAATGCACCAAGTATAACACCTAGGCTATGTCCACACATACATCATTATTTCGAAATAACCACTTTCGAAATGAGTTATTTCAAAATAAAGTCGTTATTTTGAAATAAGTTAATTCGAATTAACAGTTTGTTAATTTGAATTAAGGGAAAAGCCTGCTTTCAAAATAGCCATTGTTTTGAAATGGTTATTACGAAACAAGGCCATTCATACATGTTGTTTTGAAACAGTTGTTTCAAAACAATGGTGTTGTTTCGAAACAACGTGTCCGAACGCCGTTGTTTTGAAACAACCATTTTGAAACAATGGCTATTTCAATTAATGTGAGGTTTAATGGTTTCAAAATAACGGCCGTTATTTCGAAACAACAGGTCCCGTTGTTTCAAAATAACTGTGTGTCGTGTGGACATACCACTTCTTATTTCAAAACAACCTCTGTTGTTTTGAAATAAGAAGCCTGTGTGGACATACTAATGTTTGTCTTTGTTGAATTTCATTTAGATCCATAGACTCTAAGGTAAGAGGGACCAATACGATCATCTAATCTGACCATCTGCACAATGCAGGCCACAAGACCTCACCTACTCAGTCCTGTAATAAGCCTCTAACCTGTGACTGAGTTACAAAAGTCCTTAAATCATAATTTAAAGACTTTAAAGTATGGAGAATACATTGTGTTGTCTACAGCCAATTTCTCCAATCTATCAAGATCAAGGGATGATGGGTATTACTTTTATTCATCTATCTGTGATGAAGTGTTAATGAGTCTGCAAAGGAGCCAATTAACCAGACAGACCACAGCAGAGGGGAATTAGGTGACCAAAGTAATCCCCTGAATGATGACAGAACCCAGGTGAAAAGGAACAGATGGGGGGGGGTGTGATAAAGCCAGGAAGTTGTTAATGGAAGGGACTGCAAGGAAATAGTTAACAAGCACTCCCTGGGAATAGAGAGATGTTTGATAGTTCGGTATCTACATTTATACCCTCAGAGGATGGAACTGAGTTGGTGAACCAAGAGTGGGGAGCCAAAGGGACTCTAGGAAAAAAGTAACAGGGTCTGAGGGAAAGCAGATGACAGTTGCTAGGCATAGGGTCACTATACTGGAACCTGGAGTGGTGAGCAGGGCCAGGTCTCTTTACCAGCCACTGAAGAAATAGCATCATCAGGGTAGGGCGTAATAAAACTACTTTAGATCAGTCGTATGAAAAGACTTTGATATGTCAGAAGAGAAGACTATGGTGACCTGGACAGTCTTCATGACTTGGCCCTCCAAGTATCCTGAGTTGTAGTAAGTGAGAGGGAGCTGGTGGCACGTGCAGAAAGTGGCAGAAAGGGGCACCCAAACCTGAGTGAAACTAATCTCCAGTTGTAGCAACAAGGCGGTATCCATAGCAGTGGTTGAAACATTCTTTGACATTATCTACTTAGCTTCTTTTTATCAAGAGAGCTATTCTGCAATCTCAGGAGTAAGAGTGTGTGTCTGTGTGAGTCTCGTTGTGGTTTTATTTTCTTTTTTAAGAAACAAGGGTGACTTAGATGTCTAAAGTGGCGTTAGGCACCTAAGCCTAAATTTCAGATTCTCAACACTCTTACTCAGCTGCTTTCTAAATTCCCTAGACACCTAAGTTTCCACTGGTGAATTCCCCAAGATGCCTGAATTTCTGTCTGCAGGAATGTGCAAAGTTGTCTCACTCTTGGCACCACTGAGCTGTTTGGCCTCTAATTCATGTCTAAGTCCCTGTGGGATTCACAAACTAGGCACTTCTCTGATTATCTTAGTTGGGGAGCCTGATCTTGTAGGCATGCTCAGAACACACCTTAGAGCACATCTGGAAGGTGCTCGCACTATGATGGGGACCATGGTATCACAATATACACAATACAGCAAATCCAGTAGTTTCAGCCATTTCTGTAGTCTCTTATTTAGGTATTTACTAGCATTAGAAGACCCGAAGTAAAAATTGTTTCTTGTGTTAGTCTTCCATGTCAAGCTTTTGCAGAGATGAGTAGTGTGGAGGTCAAGGTTCTCTTTCACTCCATCTATCAAGATATTCACAAAAGCATAGCTTTCTACTGGATGTTAATAAAAAGTTCAGCTGTTTTCATGAGTGCACATGCTTTTTTGTGCAGTTGACAGACTAGAATAAGACAATAAACATGAAAGTGGTTTTACAGGACACTTAATCTAGCAATAAATTGTATAGAGTGAAATGAAGAGGGGGTTTGAACAATAGGATTAAGGAAATCATGTAATAGTCATTCTTGATGCATGATTGCCCTGTACCTACTGTCCTCTTCTCATACCTCTTTTCCTCATCCCCCCCAGTTTTGTTATTCAGGGGCAAAATGAGTTAGAGATTGAGGCATACTATTAGTAGAATCTGACAGTTTGCTGTTATTCCTGAAACTACTGCGGGTATGTCTTTGGTAGAAATGTAGTGGTTGTGCCACTGAAATGCAGACACTCTACAGTGGTAGATTTCAAAGGAGTAGCCATGTTAGTCTAGTTCAGCAATACTATAAGGAGTCCTGTGGCATTTTTAAAGACTAACAAATTTATTTATCACATGAGCTTTCAGTAACAGAAGTATTTTCTTCAATTTCTGTAGCAACTCTACCTCTCTGAAAGGAAGTAGCTACATTAATGGAAGGATTCTTCTGTTGATCTAGTGTTGTCTATGCTGGGGCTTGTGTCTGCCTTCTTACATCATACCAGGCATGACACTTTTCATGGAGTTAAACTGACCTAACTTTGTAGGGTAGAGCAGCCTTGTGTAAGCCATGCACTAGGCTGTCTTCTGAGAATGACAACACAGCCCCCAGCAGTCAGAACTAATGGTAGCTCAAGCAGAGAGAAAGATAAAGAAGAAACAATTTTAAAAGTGACCAACAGCTCTAAAAAATAGCAACAATATTGATGAAATCCTACCCCCAGTGATGACAATGGGAACTTTGCTATAGGACTGGGATTTTACCCACTGAATTTAAAAATAACCATGAAAAAGCAGCATGTTACCTAGAGGCTGAGGAAATAAACATGCTTGATGTTTTATTGTGTCCTTTGTATCTTTGAACAGAATTCACAGTTTTTGAATAATTGAGACTAACAGTGTTAGGAATGCAGATGTGCATTATGCCATACTTTTGTACGTCATACCATATACCCTGTTTGTGCAGACAATTAATTCCCATGTCTTTCCTCTTCCTGATAAGAGAAACAAATCCATTTATTATAGTGGGCACCTGCTCAGGACTGCTATAAAGCTGCAAAATAGGTTTTGTAATCAACTCCTGAAGAAGTGCTTGGCATATCTGGAAAACTTGTGTCTCTCACCAACAGCAATGGATCCAGCAAAAGATCTTACCTTCTGCACCTTGTCTCTCCTGTTTCTAGCTGTTCATAGCTTTGTAAGACCCTTTAAGAGGAATTTTTCCAGTCTTATGCTTACTACTTGAGAAATACAGGCAAAATCTCATCACACCATTTTAACTGAGAAGATAATGGAAACAAGATACTGTTGTTCAAGCATGTTGAAGCTCACACAAATCTTAGTGGCCAGACAGTATGTAATAGTGTTACTATGGATTAAGATACAATGATGATGAATGTTAGGAAAGGGGAGCTATTAAATGTACATTGTCTTTGTATTACATGAAAACTACATCAGAGTGGAGCACTCTGATAAACGTACTTGTTAAAGAAATACTGTCAAAGAAAAATTATTGTGTGCTTATACTATGTGTTAACCAAATTTCAGTTGTATCAGTTTTCAAACTGACAACATGCTTCTTCACAGATGGAAGAGGTCCAGAGGGAGAAGTGGTTCTGGTTCTCTGTATTTCCTGGCTAAAATCCTGGTCCAAGCAGCAGATGGCCTACAGAGGGGTAGCACTAGCTCACTCGCATGAGGCAAGAGACCTGCTGTTTAACTTGATGCTCTCTGAGGCAAGGATTATATTGTTGTAAGTTTTAGACAGTGTCTGGGACAATGGAGCCTTGATCCACGGGTGGGGACTCTGCACTCTTTCCAATACAAATAATAATAGTTAGGAGGGTTAGAGCATGCCATTATCAAAGGGTGTTAATACATCTCTGACATGGAGACATCGAGGGGGCTTGAAGCCTAGAAGGAGGACCTATTTGTTGAAGGGGATTTGGTAGTTCTTTGGGGGAATAAAAGTATTTTTCTTTCAGGTGGTCTCTGACTGTGGTTTGATTTTGGAAAAGTTCTCACCTGGGATGCCAGCTGCAACATTTATGACTTTAGGGTGCACAAGAGGATCACAGAATCACAGAACCTGGAAGGGATCATGTGAGGTCATCAAGTCCAGTCCCCTGCACTCATGGCAGAACCAAGTACCCTCTTAAACTATCCCTGTCAGGTGCTTGTCTAACTGGCTCTTAAAAACCTCCAGTGATGGAGATTCCACAACTTGCCTAGGCAACTTATTCCAGTGGTTAAGGATTAAAAAAATCTGCTAGCTGTTTAATGAAGGATTAGTTGTTGTGGCATAGGTCCTCACTCCCTGAGGGAGTCATCAGAAGGCGACAGAGCAAAGCAAAACTGCACATTTTTGGGCATAAAACAAGACTGAGATGTTTAGCAGCATTTGCATTGGTTTATTCTATTTTCAAAATGTCTGATATCTGTGATCAATGCTTTTCTTCATACTGTTTAATGGAAGGTTAGTGGCTAATAAATTTACCATAATCTTACTACTTGATGTTGCATGCACAACTGAAGGTGATTTGATGACAGTGCAGGAACAATACTGGTACAATTGTCTCCATCTGGGTATGTGGTAACACCCTATTTTCATATCATGAGAAAGCTAAATTCTACTATTGAATAGGTTAATGGACAGAACTTCTGACTGGTTTGCACTGAACTACAGAGATCCAATCTATTCTCTGTTTCCAAAACTGACATATCTAATGCTAATCCATTAGTTTGGGGCACTAAAGATGGCAGAGCACAAAGAAGAGAGAAAAAGGGCCACCCTCACTGTTAAGTGTGTTTGTGAGAAAAGGGGATTTGTTGCAATCCTCATTCTTGCTTGCTTAAGTCATTCATAATACTAGAATCGACTTCTGTGAACATGTGACTGTGGGAGGGCTGGGGTATCATTGCCCCGATGCAACATTTGGGGCACAGTCCCTGGACCAACCCCCACCCAAAACCAAGTCCCTGGTCACGTCCCCCCGCCTGCACTCCCCCATCCCCCAGCACACTGCCTCCAGGCCTGATCTGGCTTCTGCTTCCAGGCCTAGGGCTGGATCCTCCAGCTGCTGCTGGTTGCAGCACCAGGTCCCTGGCTGGGGCCAGATCCTGCCACAGGCCCTGGGTCCAGGGCCAGGAACAGATGCTGTCCCCCAAACCTGACCTAGGGCCTGGGCCAGCCAGTAGCAGCTGCCCCCTCCCTTACCAGAAAGGAGAGATTTAAATTTCCCCCCTCCCCTCCTACTCTGCACCACTTGTCTCGCTAAGTGCTGCAGGGGAGGCGCTGGGGTGCGGGCAGGAGAGCTCAGGGCAGTCACAAGCTCTCTGAGCCTGCATTGCCATGGCTCAGGACACTTGGAGCACTGGTTCTGATTTTTGGGGCTGGGCCCAGAGCCAGTGATGCTCATGCCAGGAGGACTTCCCACAACTGACAAACTCTGTAGCTTTTGAAATGTATCTAGTTCTGTATTTCAACCCATGCATTCCTGGCTGTATCCTGGTAGATGCCTCTACACACAAGAGGGAGGATACTGTGGCACACAAGAATTCTGGTAAGAGACTGGTGACCTGCCTGGGTCAGAGTTACAAAACATCACACTGCAGAAGTTGAGTCCTGTGGTTACAGTTACATACTGATGGCTTCTAGGAGCAGATGGCCACTACAGCCCCATGCTGACAATGTACAGGTAACTTAAAAGTCCAGTTTCCAATCCACATTTGTGTCCTTAGTTTTGCAACACGTGCATGTTCTTTTCCTCTCTTTACACTTCCTCCCCTAGATAGCTGGTAGCTAATCAGAAATGGGAAGAGAGCCCCTCAGGCACTGAGGCTGCCTAAGATCCAGTTACCTTTGCAACAACCAGAAATCTATTGAGCCCTCAATACACTAACTGGGAAAACACTGAATAAACCAAGGTACAGTTTGGAAAATGTATAGCATTCAGGGCCGACTCAAGGGGTTGTGGTGCCCCAAGCCAAATTTTGATTTGGTGCCCCACCCCATCTCATTCATGGAGGTTGAAGATGGTTTTCCAAAGTGCATAAATCTCTAGCATCTGCCTGCAGAAGGATTTAAAGTGCACTCTGCCTACATGACTTAAGCTGCAGGTTGACTAACAGTTCCTGAGCTACTGGGAAAGACTTGAAAAGGTGGGAGCCAGCCTGATCTTCAGGGGGGCTAGGTGCCCCTAAGAACTGTCATCTGAAGCCATGTCTGTCTCTTGCCTCACAGCAGAGCCGGCCCTGATAGCACTAAAGCAAATGGTTGGTTAATTTTCAACCAAACTTGTATATAGAGCTAGATTTAAATGCATGTTGCTGATAAAACTCCTTGTTCTGACTGCCAAATAGTCTTATTAGTTGTTCTGTAGGACAGCAGGTCTGAACATTTTTCATGTCACAACATGGTTGACAGCATGTGCAGCTGTGTGCGACAGAGTGCCCCCCCCCCCGCTGCACTAAAGCCCACCGCTGCCACCACAGTAAAGCGCTCAGCTGTCTGAACCCAGTCCCCTGAAGCCACTGGAAGCTTTTTCTGTGCTCCAGCTTCTTGCAGGGGCCAGTTTCTGATGACGCACTTAGGTGTAACAACAGCGAGAGTCTTGTGGCACCTGAAAGACTAACGCATTTTTTCAGGCATAAGCTTTTGTGGACCCATGAAAGCTTATTCCTGAACAAATTTGTTAATCTTTAAGGTGCCACAGGGCTCATGCTGATTTTGCTGTATACAGACTAACATGGTTACTCCTCTGGAAATTTACACTTAGCTGTCTGTCACACAGTGATCAATTGAGAACCACGCTTGAGGATGACTAGTTTAATCTAATACATGTTTAAGCTAGAAGTGCAAGACTTAAATTACAGAACTTAAACCAGAAAATTATTCTATGAATCCAGTTAGTTTTCTACAGTTGTTTTGCGTTTATTCATTCTGGGAAGTAACTCCTGATGCTTCTGAAGACAATAGGTGCATCTTCCTGTGGTTTGGCAGGCAGAAGCAAGATTTTCACTTACAAGCTGCCAAACATATCCTCCAGAGAGGATCCAAAACCAGTGTGGTGTTTCTGATTGTTAAGGTTTTCTTGGTGACCTTTATATTGGCAGACTTGGGTGGGATGTATGTCACTTGCACAATGCTGAGGGGTCTGATACTTTTCTCTTATTCTATCACACAGGTAGAGTAACCTTTAAGCTTGAATCAGTATTGATTTTTGGCAAGCATTAGAACACCAGAATCCTAACTAGGGGTATGTTAGCCTAAAAGGGAATATTTAGATTCAAGATACAACCCTTACATATAAATTGATGTTTAACTCAAATACATAGCTGCAGTGGTTACTATTTGTTAATGTTGCACTGACATCAATTGTTTTCAATAGGTAAATGTTAATATTTTAATGGTAGTGATTTTGGGAATTCTTGAAATATCAGGGTTATGCTAATTAGTTTTAAATAATTTCAAAAATGTAATAGCAATAGTATGGGGAATCATACCACCATTACTAATCACTTTCAGATGGTAACTGGCAGTAATTAGTGGCAATCACTGTATGTTCAAAGGACTGGCTGATGCTTTAAGCCAGTTTTCTACCTATAAAAGAATATTCAGCAGCTTTATTTAGAGTCCAGGTTGTGATTAATATTGCATGTTACTAATACAGGCCAGATGATGCCTGGCCATCATGTGGGAGTGTGGACCAGAGGCAAGTAGTGAGATGCTAAGTCTCAGTCAGGAAACTATTAAGACTGTCAGAGGAAAACAGAGCACGTAGATGGGTGACAAAGCTGGAGACAATTGTCTTGAGGAAGTGGGGCACAGGTGTGGAGTGGGAAGGGAATCTAAGATTTTAATTTGTCCTATACCAAATAGGATTAAAAAAATCCAACCAGAAAAAAATAGTCATAGTCTGCTGCTCACAATGAACAGTGAAATCAAAGGAGCTTTTTCTGAAGACAGGATTCAATGAGTAAAGGGAGCTGAATCTAGCTTCCCATATAAAACATATTTTGTCATCCTTATTCCCTTGTAAACAGCCCATGTACGTAATCTAAAAACCAAAAAGACACCTCCATATCTAAAACCTGAATAAGTCCAATTCCAAGTTGCAAAACAGCAATAATGGAAGACAAAAGAATAAACAAAAATCTACTGCTTTTAATGACGTTTCCAAAGTGCTTCACTTGCCTGTTTTGTTTTACTGTTTGACCTGATGACACAGGTATGATGGAGCTGGTGTCAATCAAAACTAAAATAGCTACAGGCAGTTCAGAGAAATCAAATAAAATCAAGAAAAGCTTCAGAGGCAAAAAATAGGCATGAGTTAAGCAGAAGGTTCCTCCTTGTATTAAATCTTTGTCATTAAATGACCTTTCCAGCCTGCAGGCAATATTCTCTATTTTGATCGACACTGGGGATTTCTCCTCTTCTGTGCAGATCCCCAGTACATATTCTGCACTTGCTCTATGTGTGTGGCTTCCATTGAGTCCTACATGCAGACAAAGGGCTGGCATTGAAAGATGTATATACACTGAAGCTAATTGGAGTCTGATGTACACAAGAAATGCAATACCAGGTCCTTGTTTCAAAGTTTCCCCACCTCTCAATTTATGGTTTAAAGTGGGTGTTAAAATTATATCACTAATTTTTCTAGTTTTTAAGATGATTGCCGTGTAAGAGTGGTTAGTCTAAACTAATTTACTTTCTAAATAATACACAATTTAAATGACAAATGAATGCACAAAACCGTATAAACGTAAGTAAAAGCATTGTATGTGTCCCAAAAATATTAACCTAAAAGGAGGCAGAGACCAGACAAGGATGCACTGGAAAATGCAGTGGATGGCTAGAATCTCTAAATATCAAATTTTGAATAAATGTGAATGTCAAAGTATTGTTTTTGACATGGGTTAGCATTTGTAGAGCTCCTGCAGAGGTGAATGAGCATGGCATTTTTATCAATGAAAAATAGGCATTATTCCAGATAGAATTGCTCCCACAAGAATTTTTATTTTATAAATTCATCTTTAAAGGCCATGCCTCACTGATAATAAACCTGGCAGATGCATTCACTACTGAATGGAGCCTGGGTTTTTGAGCAGTTTGATGGGAGTCTTCTGTGCAGCTATCTGGCTAGAGCACAGCCACCAACTGGTGAGAAAAAGTAGTTTTTGAGATAATTAGAGCCTAGCCTGTTGAGGGCTCTGCAAATCAGAACAATGACTTTAAAGTGGACCTGATAGTGTGGAGCTAGAGATGAATTTATATCAGAGAATTGCTTCCTACAAGAATTTATATCTCAAATAATGCCTATTATTCATTAATAAAAATGTCATGCTTATTCATTCACTTGTTCTTTAACATCATAGCCGAAGTCTGATGTAACTCCATAGAGTAACTAACCCTCCATTTTAAATTGTTTACTTCATTTTGTATTGCGCAGTCTGTTTTGCTAAAAATTTGCTTAGCTGTGTGAATTTAGTTTGAATGTGTGAATGAAGGGTTTGTGTGTGTGTGTGATGGGATCAGTCTCCAACACTAGCCTGCCCTGATTACAAACTGACAGCTGAAGACTTAATGGCTGAAGAACAATGCAGATAAACCCTGCAAAAGCAAGAAGAATCCGCCCAAGAAAGAAAAGGACAAAAAGCCCCATCTAAAACAAGATCAAAGTCACATCTGCCGTTAACTGATGACTTATGGTCATCTAGTATCCTGTGGCTGTATGACACAGCAAGATCCATAGACTAAAATGTATAAAAGAGGGGTGAGACTGCATAGCTTTGGGTAATGTTCTGTGTAGCATCCAAGAGCACTGGTGCAAAGATGTGTACCCACCAGAGTCCTCAATCCTCCTCATGCCCAGCTTCCCTGGTCACATAGCCATCATGAGCTGCTAACACCAGCCGCGAACTCAACCTACAGTCATAAGCAACAATCAGGACTGGTGACCAACACCAGAACATCTGGGATGTGTGTGTGTACTAAATACTAGTTATTAACATAATTGCATTTTTTCCTCATAATAAAGGTGGCATATTGCCTTGCCCACTCAAATAAGATCCTGCTAACTATTTCATTTTATAAATATAACACTAGTGCCTGAGAAGCCAGTGCAGTCTGTGTGCAGCAGTAGTGGCCTAAGTTCTTTTCCACTAATGAAGGGGACTGCAGGGTTGTGTATCAGTTGCAGCTTTCTTTTGTGTTTCTTGCTTAGGCTGAGCTAGAGAGATCAGCAATAATCCATCTCAGAGGTGATGAACCCGTAAACTACTGTGTCCAGCTCTGCAACCAAAACGACTAGACAATGGACTAGATCTACGAAGGAACTTAGGTGCCTAACTGCCACTTTAGCCAGGAGTGAGCAGAGAGAATTTAGAGAGGAGTCTGGCTGTCTGTGTGCATGTTTGCTGACTTCTGTAGCTCACTTTCTTAGGCAACTTATTCTCCCTATTGAATCAGAGTGCCAAACTTAGGATTGAGGATTCTAGCCTAAAAGGTATTGCAATGGTCAGCTCTAGAATGCCTGGATCCCTTTATGGATCTAGCCTCAAATGCCTTTTTCCTAGTGAGAAAAAAAGAGGCTCAGCACCATAGTTATATTTTAGTAGTTCTATTTATGAACATTAAATCTAAAATGTTTGACAGGTGTGAGCACAGCAAGCAGTGAGGTCCAACTGGCAACACAGAATGTAACTGTGGAAAACCTTGGCACACCATCTCATTGGGATAAAATGTGCTTTGTGCAGCACTGGCTGGTTTTTCTTTGCTGTGCTTCCAAATTGAAAGCAGACAGATCATGATGTTGACGGACTAAGGCAACCTCTGTGTTCTACTAAGGAAAAAAGAGTGATACTAAGACAGGATTCCATCCTTTCTGCAGGCCCTTTGCATCTCCTATTCCATATCTGTCACTGGTTAGAGTTAGGAGCACAATGCAAAAAGGTATAAACAATCAACACTTATTAAAACCAACTTATTAATAAACACTGAATGAAGAAAACATAGCCTGGGCATTGATGTTAAAAGCAGGCCTGAAGCCAGAACCTGTTACCTCTATGAACATAAAACTGTATAGAAAATGAGAATTAACATATTACCATCACTTCTTCTCCCTCTTGGACAGTTGGATGAATCAATCCTGGGATGAAGTGGAATGGGATGATCAGAAACACACCAACAGGAATGAGGAACTCAGGGAATCAGGAAAAAGGAAAGTGTTGAACTAGTCTTTATTCTTCTATTCTTGGTCTGGCAAGCTTCATGCATGTGGTCCTAGGCTGCTGTCTCTAGGATGACAGCATCCACAGGATGTCACTCACAAGCATACGTACAGCAAGTGTCCTCCAAGGGGAAACTTCCAGTCTTCCTGTTCAGAGTTTTGAATACCTCTTTTTAGTTCTCTGCACCCTTCACTCCATGTTTTGCACAGTGCTGATATTTTGCTCCATGGCATAGCATTTATGGAATAAACCAAAAATGCTGAAATATTTAGGTCAAACCATGTTTTGCCTTACAATGGTTGTTTCTTGGATAGCAATTCCACGGGGAAAGGGCTGCTCGTGCCATTTACTGCCCTAGATTACCTACGCTAATCTACTGTATGATTGTACCATCATTTGATTCTTAGCAGGTGGTAGCTGATGGTTGCCTACAATATCTCTATTTCCTCTGACTGCCCCGGGTGGAGGGAGAGGTGGGCCCAGGGCCAATCGGCCTATGGGGGCCCCATCACCCCCATACACGGGGGGTGGTTGTATGGGCTGGCCCAGAGGCTGGGCCCCATGCTCCTGCCCCTCTCCTGGGCTGGCCACTTCACCTCTAGGGATGGGGCAGGGTGGCCCAGAGGCTGGCCCCTATGCTCCCACTCCTCTCCTGCTTGCCACCAAAGGCAGTGGGATGGATGGAGAGAGCAGCATGGTGGTGGGGAGGCAGGGGCAGCAGTGCAACGGTGCAGGTCCCACGAGTGGGTCAGCACGGGACCTGCAGAACCACAGCGCCCAGAGTGGTCACTCCACTTGACCCTCCAAAGACAGGCTTGCTATTTACTCATAATCAAATATAGATTCCCATTATGAGCTACTGCTTTTGTAGACAGTAACTACACTTGTATGTGATTTAGCTTTTCTTGAATGATCAAAAAGTTCATTCACAAAATAAAGCTCTATTTCATGCCTACAGAAGTAGAAGACAATATCTTTTGGTTGACTGGCTTTTGTAAAAAACTTATTATTCTTTGTCATCAAATGTGCCAACTGCATAATGAAATGATTGGGTATAATTAAACCCCCAAAACAAGAGATACATTTGAACTATATATAAAGAAGTAAAGCTGTAATCAATCTGTATATTCAAAAGAAATTTAACAGGGGCTAAATAAAGTTACTGTTAATTTGTCAAAACAGCTGATCAGGTATGAGGCATGAAATTATAAAACACATACATTTTGGATTGTTACATTTTTATTTCCCTGTAATTTAGCTTCTCTTTGATTACAAAGCTAGACCCTGTTACATGTATCACTTTAGCACCACCACATATGGGTAATATGTCAAATTTTATGGTACAGTGTACGTGTCAAACCCAGGAAATTACGTAGTGAAAAGCAGAGTTTAAAAATGGCTACAAAAACTTATTATTTTTCCTTTACTTTTTCCACTTACATTCAATAACTCCCTTCACCCAAAGATCTCAGGCACAAACATTAGTCTGCTGTAACTTCATTAGGCTGTTGTAACTTATTTTACAGAGGTACAAACAAAGGCACAAAAAGGTTAAATTATTTCCTCAGTGTTACTCATTTTACAATGTTACCCAGCAAACTTAATGACAAAGCAGGGAACCAAACATAGTTCTGACTTCCCATTGTATACGCTAACCAATACACCCCTTTTAAAAATTGCCATGTATTGATGAATACATCAATATTTATGCTAATACCTCACTAACTATAGGAAATTGATATTGCCATAAATATCAGTAAATGAGGCAAAAGGAAAGTTTATTAAAGAATAAAACTGTCACAATGGACACTTAATCAGTACAGAAATAGTAGACTCATTCTCCCTTCTCTTTCAAATGGAGAATGCATTAGGAATGGAGGAAATTGTGCAAAAATAGCAAAAGGCAGTCTATAAAAATTGTACTAAATATTTATCTGTCAGCTTGTATATGATTGCATTCCTACTGCACCTTTGATTTCTTCACTTGCTTTCTGCCTACCAATCTATCACCTTCAGGATTGGTTTTAGCATACAAAATCTCTGACGGAGCAACTTCAAACATCCACAATTTACATGGATTAAAAATATCTATCAGACACCTCTCCACCAATATAAATCCTTCCCCATTTAAAAAAAAATTACACTGCTTTGAGATCAATGCTGCACTACAACCTTTGAGGTAAGTCATGTATGTGGCTCTATATCTGTGTACAAGACTATTCCTTGTGTAAGCGGGGGGATGGACCGGCTCTTGTGGGGAACTTCCCAGACTTTGTATACCACCCTGGTGAAGGTGGGTAGCAAAAGGATCTGAGTCCCTGCTCCCACTTCCTTTACCCCAAGGCCTGCCTGACCTCAAAGGCTCACCTCCCAATCTCTCATTTGGAGGGGTCTCTGTAACCCCAACAAGGCTGGGCCCCAGAATTTCTGGGGGCTCGACCCCCCACTCTTATCGTGGTCTCTCAGGACAGGGCTAGGGTGTCCCCACTCCGGGGTGCTGACCACACTGACCACTCTTCTGGCCCACCAGTTACTATATACAATTTATTTAAGCATACAGAAATAAAAAGAATAACCCAATAAGAAAATAGAAAAAAAGTGGAAAAAGGTGAACAGTAAACCCCCAGCGCCACTGCCTGGCGCGGGGGCACTACAAACAGAGTCGCTGGGGCCTGAGGAACAGTCTCACAGTCTGTCCTCCACGTTGCAAGCCCTCTGCCCAGGCCTGGCTGCGACTGGATGATCCAGGGGGCCAGATGCAGGCTCCAGCTGTGGCCACACGTCCCCAAGCTCCAGGAGCAGGGCCCTTTTTCCCAGCATCAGCCCCCCTTCACTGCTCCCCAGCTGCTCACCACACCCAGCTCCAGATGGCTGCAGCTCTGGCTCCCAGCCGCTGCTTGGGTCCCGTGTGGCTCTCTGGGGTGCTCCTCGGGCTCCTCTGGTCCTCCTGCCGTCTGCACAGGTCAGCTCAGCCCCTTGGCTCCTTCCCTGGCCTCCTGCACCCAGCTCCAGACAACTCCAGCTCCAGCTCTGCTTGGCTCTCTGCTGGTCCAGCTGCTGTGGGTCTCCTCTGCAAAAATCAACTCAGCCTGGCCTCCCTTCCTGGGTCCTCTGGCTCCCAGATGCTGGCTGCTTAGTGCTTCCTCCTTAGCTCGGCCCCCCCCCCCCCCACACTGGTTTGCCCAGGCATGTCCAGCCTGCAGTTTCAGCTCAGGGGCAGGGGAACACTCTCAATCAATCAGGCCATCCTGGGACACTGGCCTCTGCCGCTGGCCCTGGGGCTGTCTGTTTCAGAGCCCTGCTTCCAGGCGGGAGTGGCCAATCAAAAGGCCCATTCAGTAAGGGGCTATCAGTCCCCTTACACTTGCATACATAATATGACATCATGCTCTGTGATAAACACATTTCAAAAAACCATTGTCATCCATGAATTTTAAAGGCCAGACAAAATCATCTGGTAAGCCCAATTCGTTAGGAAGTCCTATTCAGGGCTTTCATAGCATGTGTTGTGCACACACAGGAGGTGTGAACCTGTCTGAGGCCTAGAATGGGTAATATCCAGTCCATCTTCAACATCAGGTTTAATAGAGAATAATATGGTGTTCACTCAGAGCTATTCCTGCAAGCTTTATCTTACTGGATATTGGGATATCCAACATGTTTGTCTAGGCCTTGAAGATGGTGGGATATTGAATCTTCAAGGTGCAAAATGTTGATGTAAAAGAAGAGACGCAAATCTGAGAGTGGAACACATTATTTTCCCTCTAGGGGACCTTAGCTTGTTTGATACTTAAATTAGATGACATACTTGTGTAGGTCGTGGATGTGAAATCCACCCATTTTTCAAAGGCTTTTTTTTTTTCCCCCCCAAAAAAAAAAAATCCACAAATCCATAAAATCTATTGTCTTAAAAGAGGACTTTAAAAAAAGTTCACATGAATTTTTCAGTTTAGTTTTCAGGTACATAGCTTTCTTATATAAAATGAGTTCTTAGATTATCACTTTTAAATTTTAATCTCCATATTTCAAGACATATTACACTTGCTTTAAGGTATTTCCATAATATTTTTATGAAAGAGCCTCACAGTTCAAAATATTCTGCTGACATTGCCTAGCAACACAAGTAGATTAATATATTCCAGAACATAAATAGCAGTTACTGAACAAGTGTATGTAAATCTATTACCCTTTCGTTTCCTGTACTAATACCTTAAGAAAATGAAAAGCAAGGTTAGAAATAAACAGGCTAGATTCACAAAGGAATTTAGGTATGGCAGTGCTGTGTGTCACACCTAACTTTTAGCATCCAAGAAAAATCACTGGGATGCACAAAGCTTCAGTTAGTCATGTGTGTTCCGTATATGATGACTAGGGGGAAAGGGACTGACTTTTCAATTAATTTGAAAGGATTGAAAGATTGATCTTATAGTGGTGACTTTGCTGCCATCAGCATAGATGTGGAATGAGAAAGTAAAAAAAATTAAGATGACAGGTGGAGAGGATTCTGAATAGAGAGATCAGAGAAGATGAGCAGCAAATTATGTGGGTGGAGGAGGAGAACTAGATCAAAATGGCAGTTTAAACTCTGTGTAATGTTGTGGCTTTTATATTAAAGACAATAAAATATTCTCCCCTAACCTATAGGGTACAGAGGGGCACTTGTCACAATTGGCCCATGAGTATAAACTTCTCAACTTTCTGACATTAGTGTTTTATATCAGATTTTGCCATCTTTGGAAGACAATGTGCAATTTCAGGGAATACAAAAACATAAAACCAATTATTTTATTCCTGTGGCTCCTGAGAAACACACTTCATCAGTTTTAAAATGTTGCCTGAAGATCTGAAGTCAATTCTGCTGCCAGGTGCTAAAGGCAACACTGATAGGAGAATTCCAAACACCTAAGTGTTGCTTGGTAGGTATTAGCTGTTATAGGTGATTGAAGGTTTTATAACATCCATGCCTCACTTTCTAAAAGTGTCAGTGTGAGGGAAATAAAGAGGTGCTGACAACTATTATTGTGATGCTCCAGACAGTATTGTTATAAAACTGGGAGTTCCTGCCCCCAGTATTATCACTATCTTACTGTTGCTGTTTTTTGTAACAGATTCCAGCAGCTTCTTTGCTAAAACTGTGACCCTAAGCAAATTAATACAAGATAGAAAATGATGTAGATATCTGTAGGGGGAGGTCCACTACCAAAGTGCCATTAACAGCTTTTTTGTTTTGTTTTGTTTTTGGTGGGTTTTGGGGGGGTGTTTGGGAGTTTTTTCATTTGTTTTGTTTTGTTCCTGTGAAGTAAAAACCTGCATAATAAGAATAAAATGCTTGTAGGAGAGGAAAATCCCTGGTTTTGTTTGCTTAGGTGTTGCTAACTACTTCAGATTTAATACTGGCTGTTTACAAGTCTTTTTGTCATAGCTCAGCACAACTGTGTGTAATTAACATTTGAGAAAATAAGATTCATGTTGCTGAAATGAACCTGTAAAAAGCATTGTGGTCATAAGCTCTTGAAAACCTATGCTAAACAAAAAACAGCAACATGACTTTTTAGGGTCAGATTTTGTTAATATGCTGGCTAATATTGTACTCACAGACCCTGATTCAGCAAAGAGAATCCCCCGAGTTTTCAGTACGGCTCCACATGGAGGCACAAGTCTGCACATGGAATTGTCCCTGTAGGGGCCAAGCCAAAGTGAATGAGGGTGGCAGAATCTGACCTTTGGGAGAACCACAATTATAGTCCCCTGAGGACTTACATTGCATTTATGGTTTCAGAGCTCATTGACACTTAGTGGGTGGGGGGTGTCCTGTAACATCCTTTATGCAGTTTAGTTGTCTGAGATAGCAGTAGCAGACCAAAGTGCTGCAAGGACCACTGATGCTAGATCTACTTGAAGCCTTTGTCTGTTTAATCAAGTGGACCAACCAAGAAGTTGAAATACTGTGAATGTGGGATGACTAACACTTGACAGGCTAAAAAAGCCTTGCAGCCAGAAGCTGTTACATTATCACAGGTGCCAGAATAAAACAGATTGGTTGCTCTGTGTAATACACAAACCTCATAAAATCTTCTCACAAGAATCCAAGGCTGCAGTGCAGCACTTAAAAGCTATCCTATAAGATGAATGATTAGACTTCTATCCTGCAAGCTGCTCTGTGTGAGCATACAGATGTCCTATAGAGTCCCATGTCTTGGAGCCTAAAATCCCAGACAGTGTGGTGAGTTTTATGGATGTGGTGAAGGAAGGTCTTGAATGCTCCATATTTTTATTTAATATTAGCTATGGGTTTTTTGGACCAGCTAGAAATTCCACATTTCAATAGGGCAGCATATGGTGAGGGAGTACACTCACAAGGATCTGTTGTGATGCCAACTTCATTAATATTCTTGCCAATATTATCAAGCAGTAGCTAACAGCTTATGCTAAGAGACAGTGGCATGTGGTTGGGCACCTATCACTATTGCCAACAATATATGACATGTTCTACAGTCTGATACATCTTTATCCCTGAATAAATAACTACAGGTTGCTTATGGATTCATCTCAAAACCACCAGATTATTTAATTGCTACAGGCCAAATTCTTTCCACCTCATATTACTCTAAGAAAGCATTAAAGGTGATAAAACTGTCAGCATTCAGCTGCACAGTGAAGGCAGATCAGAGGAGCTGTGCAAAGGGCTGTATTGACTTTGACTGGATTTCTTCATGGCGCTGTACAGAGAAGCACTGTGGATGAGGTCAGGTCAGCAGATCAGGGGAATGTGACTAGTGCATTTGTACAATCAAATTATGACCTGAAACCATTCAGGTGAGGATAATGTAGAGGCAGAAGCCACTACTTAAGGAGTGTGTTGGAATTGCAACAAAGAACTGCCCCCTCCTGAGGGGAGATTTCCTGGTCCTGCTTGCAGGCTAAGGGGTTTCATAGTGAAGTGTACAATCCAGGAACCACAGTCAGAATGCAGAAAGCCAGCCCAATAAGAGATGAGGTGAGTTGTGCTTCTTTGTTTTAAAGAAATATGAAGCAAGCTACTCTTTGTTTAGGGGGTTCTTGTGGGTTATCATTTTGAATAGTGTTAGGGTGCAGCCTGCCATCAACAGTACTTTAAATTTTTAATCTAACTTGGCTCTTTACATACCCTGAAATATAACAGAGTATAGTTGATGCTGTGGAAGCTAAGGTATATGGCCTAATTAGGAGGATTCTGTCCCCCTGGTCTTCACAGAGTTCCCTAACCTGCCCTACATTTATGGGGTACTGGAAGTTGATTGTATATTTAGGTATGAACTTACTTTTTCCTCCCCTCTACCCAAAAAATGTTATTGGCTTTAATAAACTTTTCCACAGCTCATGAGCTTGGAAACAGGATAGAATGTTCTGGAGCGACTTTAAGCATGGATTATAAAGATCTCATGGCATACAGTGATCATGTCATTTTTGCAGTATTTTGTACACAAGTCACCTATCTAGCTGCTATCCTCTTCTCAGCATGTGGCTACATCTTATTGCTGAAGTCGTGCATACAGTTAGTGAAGAGCTTTTGTGTTCTCCAAGATTAATAGTTCTATGTAGCTGTAAAATATCATAGTGTCCTTTATTTTTCTCTAGTCTCTCTTTGGCTCTTCCTGAAGGATAACAAAACACAATGGCTATGTCTCCATGGCTCTTTTATTTCGAAATAACACTCATTATTTCAAAATAAAAGAAATTAGGTCTACACGACATTTTCTTATTTCAAAAGGACGGATCCTGTCCTTTCAAAATAAGAATCATCATTTCGAAAAAGTAAAACCTGGCCCCCCCTCGAAACGGCCGTTATTTCTGAAGGGATGTTTCGAAATAACGCCGTTTAGACCTGTTCTTTCAAAACAACACCATGTAGACCTGTTGTTTCGAAAGAACTGATTCAGAACAACAGGTCCAAACAGCTTTATTTCAAAATAACCATTTTGAAATAACAGCCGTTTGGATTGCAGGCTTTCCCTTAATTCGAATTAATATTAACATTTTGTTAATTCGAATTAACTTATTTTGAAATAAGGATTTTATTTCGAAATAACTCATTTTGAAATCCTTATTTCGAAATAACAATGCATGTGTAGACATAGCCAACGAGTATGTACACATGCAGCTTTTAAATTGAAATAACGCTGGTTATTTCGATTTTAAAAAGTGTAGGTCCACACGATGTATTCTTGAATTGAAAAGACCAGCTCCATCATTTTGAAACAAGGAAAGTTAGAGAGATTCAATAAAACCTTATTTTAAATTGCACTGAGGCTTAGATCGAAACTGTTATATCGAAATAACACCATGTGGACATGTTATTTCAATTTAACGGTTGTTTCAATTTAACAGCTTTGCCCTTCTCCTTCCCAGGGTGCCTTTCTCTATTCATATATTGGGTTGGAGCATGGCCCTTCTAGGAGGCCATCTTGTCACACCTCCCATGGTGTCCCACTCCTAAATTGCACTAGCAAGTCCTGTCCCTGGACATGCTAGTTAAATTTGACTTTCTACGTATAGACCTGTTAAATCGATTTAGCTTAAATCAATTTAATGATTTTACAGTGATTTTATTAAATCAATTTAAGTTAAATCAATTTAACTGTCTGTGTGTGGACACAGCCAATAAAAATATTAAACTGGGGACTTGTATTCATTAAGTTCACACAACTGTTTAATATACAGTTATTCTGGACAAGTAGCTGTGCTTTAAGTGGTTAGTTCAATCTTAAAGCATTATGAATAAATTTATATGCAAACTATTGATATAAAAAGTTTATGGTGCCTTCATTTTTAACTTGGTAGGATACATTACAATAATTGAACATGATTGAAAGGCACATTTAGCACTTTAGATATCTTAACAGATTCCCTGCAATACATAACTTGTCTCACTACTTTTGTCCATAAAGACTATTATTTTAAGAGATAAGATGAAAGATTACTTGTGAAAAGGAAAAAAAAATTTCAAATCTGTTTTTATTGGCTGCTGTTCAGAGACTATAGGTAAGAAACAAAATATGCTGTGGAGTTTTTTGCTTCCCTCCCTTGCAAAATCTTTTACATGTTCTATTAAAATATTTTGCTTTACCTTTTGTAATTTACTGGTTCAACATACTATCATTCCACTATCACTATATGAAGTTTGAAGTCATAGTAAAAGTGCAGAAAAGGTTTTGCTTTTCTATTCATAATACTTAAAACATTTTGAACTTTTAAATGAGCAGATAATAGAGTTTCCAGAGTCACTGAATGGATACTTTATTATAGCACTAATAGGATAATGAGGAGGTTTCTACTTCTCTATGGGGAATTCACTATTAATACCTTCCTAATGCTTTTTGGCTAGCACATCATTAAAATCAAAGTGGGTTATGATTAGTAATGGACAATGATGAAGACTCACATCAGTTAGCTTTCTAACAGCAGAAGGTCTGATAAGGCTCTGCAATAAATTACACTTTTTACTTCTATTAGATCTTGTCAGCTCCCTATGGACAGAGGGCTGGTCAGTCAGACAGTAGTATTAGGCGACAGGCGCTCACTAGTGATATCTGCCATCAGTTTTCCAGTCCTGTGTGGTGAGGTGCCTATGCTGCTTTCTGTGAGTTGAGAGCTTTATGGTGACAAATATGAGCCCTTGAAGAATGAGGGGCTCACCACTTTCATTGCCTTCCTAGCTGGTGCCTGTCACTGATTTCCTTCTTCCTCTTTAATAGGGAAACTCCATTCACTATTATAAAGTTATTTTCACACCTGGCAGTTATTTCTACTCTATTTATACCTCTACCTTCACAGGGCGGGGTATAGTAGTGGATCGGGGCTGCAGGGCCCCTGGGCCTCCACACCAGTGCCCTCCCCCCCACTGAAGGGCCTCCTACCCCACAAATTGGCCAGCTCTGGGGAGCAGCTAGGGCCAAACGCCAGTCGCAGTCTGGCCGGTTGGCCCTGCAGGGAGGCGGGGCTGACTGCTGTGTGTGATGCAACTTCAGGCCATGCCAGACCCCATGCTGCATGTGTGGCGGTCAGCCCTGTCACTCCCACTGTGCCTCCAGATGACCGACCAGGCTCCAACCAGCCCGCCCCATCCCTGGGGGTGGAGTGGCTGGCTCAGGGGCAGGGCAGTGTGGGATCTCAGAGCTTGGCCTCAGGCTGGCCTGCCCCACTCCTCTTCCCAGTGCTGGTCTTCTGGCAGGGCAGAGGGGCCCCCACATTGTGCTGGGCCCCATGGGTAATCTGGCCTTGGCTGGGGAGTTTGGGTCAGGACCAGTGTACAGTTATCTAATCTACTAGAGGCCACAGATTTCATTAATATCTAGTCAGGGTCAACTCAAAAAGTCCTTAAGAAGAATAGCCATACAGGGTTAGACCAATGGTCCATCTAGCCCAGTAACCTGTTTTCCAACTGTGGCCAATGCCAGGTGCTTTAGAGGGAAGGACTAAAACAGGTAATCATCAGGTGATTCACCCTTTTGCTGTTTGCCAGAATGGGAATGGTCAATTCCTGCCTATCGGTCATTGATGGACCTATCCTCTATGAAGTTATCTAGATTTTTTTTTGAACCCCATTATAGTCTTGATCTTCACAACACTTTTTTGGCAAGGAGTTCCATGGGGTGACTGTGCACTGTGTGAGGAAATACTTCCTTTTGTTTTAAACTTACTGCATATTAATTTCATTTGATGAGCCCTAGCTTGTGTGTTATGAGTAAATTAAATTTCATTATTCACTGTCTTCACAGCAAACATGATTTTGTAGACTTCTATCAGATTTCTCTCCCAGTTATCTCTTTTCCAAACTGAAGAGTCCCAGTCAGGGGCATCTCTGCCCCAGGGAAGCACCCGCGGCACCGGCCTCGGCCACACCCCCCCACCAGGAGGCCATGCCCCCTGGCCGCAGGCCATGCCCCCGCTGGGGATGAGCCAAGAGTGGCCATGAGTGGCTGGGCCCCGGATCCCTGGCTGGGGACGCGACCAGGAGCGGCCTCTGCGGCTGTGGGCGGCTGAGCCCTGGATCCTCAGCTGGGGATGGGGCTGCCGTAGCAGCCATGGGTGGCCGGGCCCCAGATCCCTGGCCACAGATGGAGCCAGGAGCGGCCTATGGGGCTGCCGCAGGCACAGGCAGCTGAGTCCTAGATCCCCCGCCTGAGACGGGGCCAGGAGCAGCCTCCGTGGCTGTGGGCGGCTGAGCCCTGGATCCCCAGCCAGGGACGGGGCTGCTACGGCCGTGGGCAGCTGGGCCCTGGATCTCTGGCCTGATTGGGCCGGAGACCTGGAGAGGTGGGGCCCTACCAGACCCAGGGCACTGGCGCTGGGATTTGGGGCATGTGCCCTGTGTGCCCGGCGCCAGTGATGCCCCTGGTCCCAGTATTATCTCGTCTCATATGGAAGGCTTTCCATACCCCTAAAGATTTGAGTTGCCCTTTTCTGTACCTATTCTAAGGGTTTTTTTTGTTTTTTTTGTTTTTTTGTTTTTTTTGAGATGGACAACCAGGTCTTCATACAATTTTCGAACTGTGTATGGCTTATGGATTTATAAAGTGTAACTACCAGATTTTGCCCTATTATGTATCTCTTTCCTAATGATTTCCAGCATTGTTCACTTTTTTGACTGCCATTGCACATTACATGCCTATGGTACTTTTTGCTTTGCTGTTCCTGGCCTAAATTATTTTACCTCTGTACTCATACATTGTTACACACAGTGAATCTGGTAAAAGATTTCCTGGGGGACAGCTCTGGGGCTACACAGTCCAGGACCCCTGCTGCCTAGAGTTGCAGAATCAGACTGAGTGCTCATGACCTCTGCCTCTTCCACAGCAAGAGTGGAAGGCTGTTGTCAATTACACAAATGTAATTGATAGCTATTTTTGGGGGGGTTGGAGGCAGGAAGATCCAAGGAAGCTAACTGAAGTTTTTATTTCAGTACTCCAAAAATGGATTTTTTAAAAAAAATATATTCCATGAAAGGAGTTGTGGTGTCAGCATTTCATTCTGATTTGAGATGATACTAATGTCCATTGCAAGTATTTTGAACTCTGCCAGATGACATGTTCCAGGATTTTCTGAATGCAGGAAGCACACAATTGTTACAGTTCCTGTAGCTCCATACCTCCCTGTATGCTGCGATTTGTTGGAAGAACAAGTGCACGGGCTACTGTGACAGAAGCGCTCTAGTAATAAGAAGAATGATAAAAGATGGCTTTTTCTATCCTGACTCCAACCATATGACATGCATGAGCTTTATAATAATTGTAGCACTGTCACATAGTAACTACGTTCTCCAGTGGCTACTACACAGTAAAACTTATTTTTAAAAAGTAGCTGGTCTGTCCAGGTTATCCTGTCAACATTATTCATTGAATACTATTTCCTGCATGTGAGTGGTGTTTGGTATACCTGACATTGGCTGAGGAGACAGAAAGGTGTATGTTGGCAAAAAAAAAAAATAAAGTTTTTGATCAAATAATTAAAAGTTGATTAACTTAATTTACAGCAGCTCAAAAACATTTTGGGTGCCTTTCCAGTAAAAAAATCTCCATCAAAAATTTAGAAGAGCCTACACAGGCGTTTGGGTCTTCCCTGCAGATCTTTCAAGATCCACATGGAGCTGTGAGGGTTGGACTCCATGTCCTTTATTTGTTAAGACAGGGAGAACAAATTTGCCCTGCAACAAATTAACTAGAGATGAACCCTGTGAGGGGGTTCTTGTCACAGTTACCTCCCACTTTATTCCATTGCTTGGGCTTCAGCACAGATGGGGAATGATCTAGTGCAATAAACACTAAATAAAAAGTGATAATAAAATAACTGAGAATTCTTCAAGTGAAGGTTGCTCATGTTAGAAGAACTTCAGTTAGCTAGTGGCTGGTCCCAGTACAAAGATGGAAAAGACTAAAGGCAAAAGATGTATTCCAGAGCAGAACTCACACAGGTCTTTATGTCTGGAACAGTTTCCACCCGTGTCTATGAATATCTGAATAGTTTGCTTTTGATCCTAAACATGGTCTCACTTTCAAAACCTCATTTTTTTTTCCAGACATGCCCCATGCTTCAAATAATTCACACAGTATCCATTTTCAGCATTGCAATTTACTTTCAACTAGGAGAAATTCAAGCTGTGAAATGAAGGGGAGCAGTAATCTGCCAGATGGCATCCTGAACGAATTTGTAGCAGGAAAAGTTTTGGGCAAATCCATATTATAAAAATGCTATGAGTTCTCAGGTTCAATTTTTGGGGGCCTTAATTGACCTGTCTTTTGTGACTGTATGCAAAGTCATTTCAGTACATGTTTGACAGAATCACTTGAGCACCAATGAGAACATATGAGATTGTTACTCATCCCTGAATGTATGTGAAAGAGACTGGCTGGAGGCAGCAATTGCAATACAGAAGAACCTCATACTTGGGCAATAATGAGCAAAACTTACTAAACACATTGTAAACTTTTGTTTGATTAAAAACTGAATTTCTTTCACCAGTGCTCATTTTCCGTACACATTCATGCCACTGAACTTAAATTAGCAAATTGCTCATGGGGGAATACCATATATTCCTGTGAAATAGTATTTACACCAGAAATGCATGTGTCAATCTTAGGAGCAGAAATAATTGTGTGAATTAGTTCACCACTCACACGCCAAAATATGAATAGCTAATGCTCAAAATAATAGTGGCTACATAAGCAATTCATGAAATGAAATATTGCCATATTCTGTTAGTTAATTTTTCAAAACAACTAAGTAAATAAGAAAAGAACTGTTCCCACGTAGCCCTTTTCTGTTCAAGCTAAGTGTGCTTATAAAATATTTGTTAAGACTAAAGTAACCAGTGCTACTTTGGATTTTTTGAACTGAACACCAAGGAAAAAGCCTGTAGAAAACATTTTAAAGGGGTGTGTGTATAGTATAACTATAAAGAAAGTTAATTCCACAGAGACTGACTAAATGATGGATTTGGGTTTTCTCCCTCCAGAGGGAGGCATTATATATTCAGAAATAAAGCAAACATTTGTCATGTTGGTTGTATTGATTTGTCATGATCCTAAACATGAACTTGTTTTGAAGTGATGCAACTCATCTACTTATGAATCTGATGAAGAGCCAAATTCTACTCTTTTATGCTGATGTAAATCTAGCCAAAGTCTACTAAAGCTAATAAATGCATAGTTTAATGACAGATCTTCTTTGCATTAGTGTATTTAAGCTCTAATAGCACAGCTTTGCCTTTAAAGATTTTTTTTTTGACTAGACAAGACTAGAAGAATGGTTGAGTTTGGCTAACAGACCTTTTCCTGACTTAGATGCAGGGTAACACATTTAGCTTAATTTTACATGGTTATATTTTAGCCTATGCTCCTGAAATATAAATGTAGATGACAAGAGGGTTGATGGAAACTACAAAATATGGAAATCAAGTTAAAAAATGTTATCCTGACTCAGTGTTTGGAAAGCATAGAATTTAAGTTGGTCTCAGCTAACATGCAGTACCTGAACTTGACCAGTTTTCGTCATTAAGCCCTAGTCTATGCAGAACTTCTCAATGGCAGTTGACAGCAGACGTGCAAGGCATGTAAAATACCTTGCATAGCTGCCAACAACTTTCAAAGCCGCCAAGACACACTAGGGGAAGCCGACTACAAATGCCTTGTGGTCAACTTTCAGCAATTCCAGTTCCGGGGCTGGAGTTGCTGAAGCTACTTCCAGAGTGCAGAGTGAGTTCATACGCACTGCTGAATTGCAGCTGGAAGATCATACTGACAGCAGCGATTTTGCCACTGTCAGTATAGACATACCTTAAGACAAAACCTGAACTACTAGCCCAAGGGTAGTAGGAAGATGTACGACCTCAAAGGAAGCCCTGTGATGTGTTATTCCGTAGAAAGGAATCATCATGTTTAAAGCTAAACTTGCATCTTGATACCTGAGTTTCTTTTACTCTCTATCCATTCATCACACAATTCCCATTAGTGACAGATGAAGCTACGAAAAAATTTAAGACAGAATTCTCAGGCTGGTTCAGTGTACTCTAGTTTGATTACACTACAGTGCAGTAGGAATACTGACCTGCTTACACTTTGCTAAAATACTTTCCTATCCTGTCCATGCATCATCCCCAGCTATTCAGCTTACCAACGCAGCTGCACATTTAACAAGTGAAGTAAGTTTTAAAGATGCAACTACCAGGATTATCCCAGTCAGCAGAAAAATGCCCTGCTTATATAAACAATACACCTGGAAGGATGCATTTTAATGCACTGTCAGCTATTTCTTTCTCTTCATTATTTTCATAATCCTGAAAAATAGACATGGTCAGTAATTGGATGCTCTGCCAAGAACAGGATAGTGAACACATTTAACATAAAAGACCCATCTCTAGTCAACTAAAGTAGTTCACTAACTAAAGTTCTCTTCATAGTAAGGCTAAATTCATCCAGGGAGAAGGAGATACTGCATGACTGTGGGCCATGGTGACAAAAGTTCCCATGTCAGTGGTGGGTAAACACACTTCTTGCTGTCATGCCACATTTGCTTCTGTAACTGCTTAAGAGTAGTTCTTCACATCCTGTCAAACTATTAAGCCCTTATTTGCACTTAAGAGTTTTCCTTTGTAGGAGCAAAGGGAGTTATCAGACCTTTGAATGCCTGTGTCTGCACCTGCACGTCGAGTGAATCCAATAAAACCCAAACCCTCCAGGGGCAGTCACAAAAAGCACTTGAAGTAATTACTTAAACTCAGAGCTAAATAGAAACAGCATGCAAGAAGTCAAGACATACAGACTTTTGGAGATTACTAGCTACATAACCTACCATTCCATGTGAGTCATGGGAACACCTGCATCCATGCTTGCTAGTTTATATTGTCTGGCTGGCTATTGAAGAGGCACAAATCAATGACACAATGGTCAAAGTGCCAAGCAGTAAAAGATTCAAATGGGCAGCTGCAAAATGTTGAGAGCTGCTGTCAACCTCCAACTCAATATCACATGGCCACTCACCAAAAATGTCATCTTAGGGATGAGATCATTGCTCAGAGATTTTATTCTGCCTTACTTGAAGAAAGTGCTGATTTTCAAATGGTCATGCAAGTTAACACTTCACTGTGGGCCTAACAGTTGAATTCAGCTCCAGTTGAACAGCCAATCTGGAGGGCTTTAATGGTGAACTCAAACTCTCTGGGAGAAGGAGTTTTGGGTGAACTCACAGTCAAGCTTATGAGCTTCCATGAGCACCAATTATGAATTTGTCCTTTGTCTGATATATTTCCACTTGAATGTAACACTTGCTCCATATGCAAGATTAGTGCACAGCTGCAGTTGCTGTGAACTGTCACAGAAACCAAAGAGTAAACTAACTGTAAAAAGAACATAAACTTGACTAGTATCATAATCTAAGACAAGTGAAATGCAGGAACCAGAAACAGCCAGCACAAATGATGGAAAGTGCAACAAATTTGTGAGCATTCTTGGAGAATTCTGTTAGACATATAGGTGATGGTTCTCAGGATACACAAGACCATGAGTCACCTTGTTACTCCTGCCTCCAGCGTGAGGGAATCTAGCTTGTTTTTAGGTGGATATCAGTTCCCTAGCACCACAAGCTGTTAGCAATTCAAACACTCACCTCTTCTGGGCTGCACTCATTCTTATCTTGCCTTACAAGTGAACAACTGGTGTTCTCTAGTGTCTGAGTCCCTTTGAAACATTCCTCTGGAATATCCAACATGATACTGGCTACTCACAGACATACCAAGTATGCTGTCCCCAAAGGAATAGCATGCACATCAGCATGCAAGATCCAGCCCAGGACAAGCACTCAACTTACCACAACAGCATTGATATATAGTTATAGTGGAAACAAGAATAAGTTTCTCAAAGACTTAAGATTCAGGAGATAATGGGTAAGAATACGGGAAACAAGTTTAATCCCTAAAAAGCAGATTATGATTTTGGTTTTTATGTACTCTTAACTAAGAGTTTGACCACCTGTCTAAGGAAGCTACTCTCACCTGAGGTCTTCTATGGCATTTTCAGAAACTTAGTAAAGATGCTGTTTTAATGAAGGAAAAGACACTTTCTGTTTACTTCTTAGGTGCAGGATGAGATGGATCTCATCTTGGACTTCTACACATACCATCATAGTTCATTGTCTGTCCTCAAATAGGATTACCTGTGGCTTGGTTTTCCTGTGTGCAGCTTCTTTATTAACTTCTTTGTTCATGTCAGACTTCAGGTGTAAATGAGCATACAGTATGTTTTCTTACAATGCTGAATTTGAATCCTCAACAGCAAGATTACATTTCAAATCTCCTCTTTGGAGCAAAAATCTGTTTTTTCACCTCTGTTGGTGACTGGTTTTATTCAGATTTTTTAACATATGAACATAACTTCTTTTACACAAGTGTATTAATGATTTGTGTTCCCTCAGCTTTCATTTAAGATCTCACCTGTCTGTCTTTGGAGAACTACAATGTACATGCCAGGATCAGGACACTCTTGTTAACCTTTTTGTCAGATAGCACTGAGATATTCTTGCATGATGGCAATTGTCCAGTTCAATGATTAATAAGCCAGTAGCATACACATTCATGCTAGAGGTTATCAAACAATCTTACTTGCAAGCATACACTGCCTATATTTATTGCTGAATTATTTTAACATGTCTCTTATTCTTCAATAAATGAGAAATGTGCAATCTGAACTAAATGATAAAACTGCCCCATGTAAGAATGTGATTCAGCTGAGGAATGCAGCTTCAGGAACCCAAAACATATAGAATTTATGTGAACGTTAATCTGGAAAAAAAATAGCAACATCTTTGCGAGACATTAAAAAGACTGGGGCTGTTCACCTTTGAAAAGAGACAACTAAGAGGGGATATGATCAAAGTTTATAAAACAGCAAGTGATGCACAGAAAGTGAGTGTAATCTACTCCTTTATGTAACACAAGGACTGGGGTCGGGGGTGTCATAGAATGAAATTAATAGGCAGCAGGGTAAAAAAAGTGAAGTACTTCAGACATTTCATAGTCAACTGTGGAACTTATTGGCAAGGAATGTTGTGCAGGACAAGTATATAATGGGGTTCAAAGTAGAATTAGATGAATTCATAGACAATGGGTTTTTCAATAGCTATTATCTAAAGTGATCAGAGATTCAAGTTTGGGTTTTGGTGGCACTGGCAGAAGCTTGGAAAGGATAATAGGGGATAGATCACTGGATAATTGACTATTCAGTTTATTCCCTCTGAAGCACTTGGCATTAGCCTCTGTAAGAAGACAGGATACTGGGGTAGATGGACCATTGCTATGACCCACTATGGCCTTTCTTATTACTGGATTTTGTTTTTTGTTCCAGCATCATTGTACTTCATTTCAACAACAATCTGTTTGGTTTCTGCCTGAAGAAATGGATAGGAAGAAAGCCAAAGCATAAATGCTTTATCATGTATGGAGAGGACTCATCATAGACAGATCTCACAGTTTCAGTGCAGAATGGGAAGCTAGCTAACTCCATGTCATGGTGAGCCACTCCTTTCTCAGATGGAGGGAAAGGAAGTTGAGTGGTCAGTTTTGTCTCTCTCATGAAGGCCCCACCTCAGCAAAGATCCTTTTGAAGGCACCTTCCAAATTAGTCATTGCCAGTGGAATGTTGGGTAGCATCTGGAGCTGCACTGCCAAAGCATAGGGTAGGAGTCACCCACAGGCTGGTGTGGATCTTTATGAATGGCTTTAGTTTACTATTGATCAGATCAGATAGGATCTATTCTCCATGTCTGAGGTCAAGCCCTGAATCTTGATTTATGGAGAAAGTAGTGTTTGTCTATGGAGGGACAAATCTTGCATTTGGCAGAATGACCAGGGAACAACTCCACAAGGTGAACATTGCAGAGATTTCTAATAGTGAATAAGTGCCTGAAAGTGATCTAATTACTCTTTAATACAATTTAAAGATTATAGCCCATACCACATGAGGAAATACTTTTGGGAGGAAAATGTTTTCTCAAAATATCAGACAGCATTTTAGTTTTCAGAGCCCCCCCCCCCCCCGAAAAAAAAGCAATACTTCAGCCTTAAAGTTGCTTCTTAAACAATTTGGAACGAATTATTTTTTGGAGCATTCACAAGTTGTAGGCAATGTTCTCCTAAGCATCTTGCAACTTTTCCAAAAGAATAATAAAAATACAGTAATTTAGAAAAGGGTCTTTATTTACAAGGAAATCCTAAAATGTATAATTGCAAAATAATAAAGTAAAACTGTGATTATCAGTTTAGCTGAATCAAAACTGGTACAGGAATAGATATGACAGTCATTTCCAGATGAGATAAATCCTTTTTTATTCTCATGGAATAATTCCATCTCTGATGTTTTCTGACATGGTGAGCAATTTTTGCTGACTGCTCTATAATGCTGCTAGTTTTTCTTCAATTTAAAAAATGCATTGCTATTTTGGGAAGGCTGAGTTTATTTTTTTAAAGAACAGCTGAGGAAAGAAACATTTACATAAGTTGTGCTTTTTGCTTGCAGCCCTGGAAGAGTCTTTTTTTGTTTGTTTGTTTCAGTTTTTCCTTCCTGCGCTAAAAGCTGACAAGCAAGTGTAGGAGAAAGGTGAATCTGAGAAGAGTTTAGTGGTCATGAAGGTGAGAGATCATTTATACTACTTCTGTCCATAGATAAGAGCCATACAAACATCTCAACATAACCAGAGCAATTCACCTTAAGTCACACTTGCTTCCTGCAAAGACCACAAAGGGAAGGAAACAACCAAGTGCTTTGACTACCAAATTGTAGTTAAATTAAATGTTTTTTACTTGGATGCCACAAAGCATTAGACATAATAGCTTAAAGATTTTTCTAGTTCTCTCACTCTCCCTACTACAGGAATGCACTAGATGAAAGAAATCACTAGACTAGCTCTGTAAAGTAGATTTAAGTTCAATTTTGCAATGCCCAACTTCAGGTGCCATATTACCTAATAGAATCCACAGCCCTGAATTAGGTGCCCAGGCTCTGTACGCAATGCTTGGGAAAAGACAGGTGCTGTAAGAATGGGACCCACTCAAGTCAGCAAGCTGAGCAGTCAGTTGCCGGAAATAGCAAATAGGAAATGCTGAGGGATGGGGCCCAAGATCTACCTTCAAGGGGACTTGGAGGACCATTGCTGCTCAGGACTCACTTTCCCCTGCAGTTATGTGCCTAGGCCCTTCCTCCCATAAAAGGAGAACAGTGCCCCATTGCTCATAAACTAGGCATTAGAGCACTCTCATAGGATGTACAAGACTAAGGTTCCAATAGCCTCTCTACTTGATTTAGAGCAGGGCTTCAAACCCATAATGCCCAGCTCTTAGGAGCAGGCCCAAACCACTAGGCTAAGGGATAGTCTGCTGTATAGCAACATGGGGCTCAATTTCTCTTGTTGAAGACATCTCACTTTGTGCAAATTTAATATTCTTTGGACCAGGGACTTTCGCTTGACTTTATCATATTCTAAATGAGTGCTGCTGGGATAAAGATTACAAAAGTAGCAACATCATCACCCCTCCATTTTGCCATGGTCCAAATGGGTTGGGCAGGCTCTGAGACTCCCTGTTGAATTGGACCCTGCAGCCAAGATGAGTGGGAGAGGGGTAAGAAGATATAGGAGGAGAATAGCAACATGGCTTAGACGGCTGCTCACATGCTGAGCAGCAATGTTTTAGGCACCCAAGGCCTTCTTTCAGAAGAAATGTGAGGGCCTGTCTATTTAGGTAGCAGCTGAGCAGTGGTTTTGACAAGCTAAATTTTGGCACAAAAGGAGCAGTTAGGGGCACAAATCCCTTTGTGAATTTATCCTCCTGTCTCAGAAATCTATACTTGCCCAAATATTCTTATTTAGCCCAGAATTGCTTTTGTCTAAAAGAACAGGATACCTGATCAAGCTTCACTATGGAAGAGCAAATCTTACAAAGCTGCTAGTCTTGTAAAGAAATGGAGCAAGATGTTACGTAGCAATGATCTCCCAGTTCAGATGAATATGGTAATAAGAGAACCGAGGGGTTTACATAAACAATAGGCCTGCAATTTAAAACACTACTGCTAATTGGTGTGGGTTACAGTGTAATATAGTATTTAACAACACTAAATATTATTTTGTAATCTCATCTGAATTTAGCAATACCATGATTCCAGGTCATTTGTAAACTTAGTCTTGACTTGGTGAAATCCATTTTAAGATTTGAAGTATAAATCATTTACGATGCCAATTTTTCCTCCCTTTAATGACAATTCTATGTGCTGTGATTGATCTTGCACTCATGCTGGTAACATTTTCACATCGACCCCCCTCCACTGAGAAAAGTGTAAATCTGATAGCATCATATTTGTGTAATTTAGAGCTTCATCTTACTCACTGAAGTCTGCTTTTCATTTGAGCATTGTTTAAGTTTTATTGAGTTAAAACTTGAAGATGACATTTTTATTTAATTTCTCGATCTACTAGAGAACTCTTGGATGTCTATGGGATAATGTTTCCTTAAAAATGAAGGGAGGCCAGGTCAATTAGCTGTAGAACAGCACTGCAAATTACAACCAGGGGATTAAGGTTTGGGACTGGTTTGAAATAATCCAGATTCTGTGTAAAAGAATATATTTTAAAATAGAAATTAAGTTTTTATGGCATCTACATGCTCCTAGAGAATCCAAATAATCTGTCAATAAGAATTCTCATAGAACCCATGAGTCCTATACCTTTTTCAAGTGATAGTTTTGAAAGAGTAGGAGAATACTGTAAGCCCATCCATAGTACGTCATTTGCTTTGCTTAGGATCAGCTGGAATGGTGACCGGAATGCCTAGAGAAAAAACAAGAAAATTAAGAAATCTCTTTCATCACTGGTCTCAGAGCCTGATCCCTTCAAAAGGACAACGGAAGCTTTGCTGTTAACTTAAATGAGAGTGGCATCAAGCTATTGCATCCCTCCTATCATTTCTGATCACCATACCCATTTTCATCTGCTGTAATAGTAAATACCGAAAAAGAATTTATTCCATTCATTCATTATTGGGTCATTAATGAGCATGCCCAGTGCTGACACAGAATTGTGGGTGATTATGTTACTGCTCTGCCAGCAGGACTTTCCATTAGGTTTTGCACTGGCATAATATGAGGCTAGTCCAGTCAACGGTTACTGCTACTGGATTACATTAAAGCTGAGGCTAGAGGTAAAAGTCACACATAATGAATAACTAGGTGTTTTCAATCTGGATATGTTCTTCTCTATAACTTCTAATGTGAATTGGAAAAATATATCCACAATTTGCTCCCATGAGGGATTATTTCTTTCAGCTAACATTATGTGCAAAAGTAGTTTGTTATTGTTACCTTATCTTCTCCCCAATCCCCACTCAGAGGTTTGTTCCATTCATTTTATCTTCCTATTAACCAAGATTATGAAGTGCCTGAAGCAAAGAGATTTCACTACATGTTTGTACAGACCCTAGAACATCAGGGTCCAAAACCTGACAGATTTTGAGCATTATTGTAGAAACCACCAGCTGTAGTCTGGTGTCCCATCATTTCTTGCTCTTTTTCCCATTACAACAGGTAATTTGGGTTTGAATCTTAACAAATGCTCTGATTTGCTGTTACTGTATGGCCTGATCCCATGTCTTACACTCCCTTGCATTTATTTTCATCCCATTCTGTCAGTTCCCCCCTTTTCAAAGCATCTGACGAAGTGGGATTTTCTCTCATGAAAGCTCATGTGATGAATAAATTTGTTAGTCTTTAACTGCCACAGGACTCCTTGCTATTTTTTTTTCTTTGCCTTACTACACTAATACAGCTGCCCCTTTTGAACATAAAAGATCAACTACTTCTAAAAGAGATTTGGCCTCTTTTTTTTTTTTTTTTTTAACCATGTTAGTTATACAACATACTTAGACCATTAAAATGTGTTTATAAAAGCTTTACTTATGGGCTTCCTTAATACTATTCAGCATTTAAATAGGTATTTGCTTTTTCAAAACTTACACACATTAGTTAACAACTCTCATGAGAGGTAGCTTAATTACTGATAAGTAAAATAGCATCTCCTTTTTAGATGAGGAAAAGCAGGCAGAGATGTTAGGCCGCTTGCACAAGGCTATACAGTGAGTAGGTGGTAGAGCCAAATTAGAGTTTAAGAATTCCTGGCATTCAGCTTGAATCTTAAGTCTATTAAATTATACCTGTATGTTCCCACTAATGAACTTAAAGGAACTGCCCTGTGAGCTATGAACATCTATTTCTAAACTGATGGCATCTCTATACAAATTCCTTAAAAATGTTGTCTGTAAATGGCTGACCTTGTTATAATACTGCTGTTCTGGCAAGAATTATATGAACTATAATACACAATTACTCAAACACTTTACTGAGCATCTTATTTTAATGTCTGCCTGTTTATTATCAATCTCATTTTATTACTAGCCAGATGATTAATCAATAGCAATTTATAAATCAGATCATGCAAGGCAGTTAGGTTCACTGACCATCACAGAGTAAAAAAAAAGGTTGTATTCAGTATTATGGTCAACTTAAACTGAATAACTTTAAGGATCAACAAAACTGCCTCAGGGTGTATCTGACCATTATGTGAAGTGATCCTGTCAAAACATCTTAAAAACAAACTGTGTATCAGACAGGTTGGTTTAAAATTTCATGCACTTACTGGCATGATCTCACAATACTGAATACTATGCTTTATAGCATCATCCTATCACACTCAAGTTTTTACTATTAACTGCAGTGGAAAAGGAACTATAGGCAGAACTGTGAAAAACATGGACCTGCAGGTTAGAAGTGCTGCATACGAAAGCATATGCCTGCTTTGCTTTTAAATGTAACAGAGCAATTAAAGTTCTCTTTAACATAGGGGTATATATTTCCATATTTATCCCAGATAACAGTGGAACAAAACCTCTTATTTGGAACAAAAACTCCAGAACTGCTTGTATTGGCTAATAACAATTACAGAATCATAGAAGATTTGGGCTGGAACCCAGGAGGTCACCTAATTCATCTAGTCAAACCCCAGCTAAATCATCCTAGCCAAGACTTTGTCAACCTGGGTCTGGAAAACCTCTAAGAATGGAAATTCTACCACCTTTGTCATCACAACATTATTATCCCCAACTTTCTTCCAAGGACAGCCCAAGGCTTTTTGCTGCCTCAGACCAGCAAGGATTTTGGCACCCACAACCCTCTCCGGCAGCCAGCGGTGGGGAGCTGCACCACTGCTGCCAGAGTCTGGCCACTGGTGGGGGTCTGTCCCCAGCTGTGGAGCGGCACCACAGGCAGAGTTCCAGCCACAGGCATGGAGCAGAGCAGCCCCCGCCCCAGTCCAGTCTTTGGTGCCCCCTAATTTTTGGTACCCTAGGCAACCACCTAGGTCACCTCTATGGAAGAATCAGTCCTAGTCTCTTCTATAAGTAGGAGGAATCAGATAAAAATCCTGATTCCCTTAAGCGAAGTAGGAAGAAAACTAGATTAAAATATAGCCTTTGTTGGATTAATTTTGTTATGGTGATCATTTTTGTCAGGCTCTTGGAGACTGAAGTGATGAGCATGTTTTATACAAGATTAATATTAGATTAGGGAGACAGAAAATGAGACTACATCCTGCTGGTCTTGATTTAGAGCTTGTGTTGCCAAATGAGTTTATCTATATTTGATTTGAGAAAATTATTACTGGCTCTATCTTTGATATGGTCACTGTCAGTGCTTCCATTTCTAGAAATATTCTCATTTTAGGCACTGCATTCTTTTCTGATAGTTGCCAGGATTTGTAATTTCTGTAAAATGTCTGTTCTAAAATGTTTTTCTGAAGCCATTTTCACAACAACAACAAAAATCTACTTGTTAAAAGAATGTGTTTCCTCTAGATCCAGAGAATCTTCCACAGTTATTTTATTGTTACAATAAGGAACTATATAGCAATTGCAATAAGACTGTGATGAAAGTCTTATGTAACTTGAAGCAAGATTACAAGCTGACTGTGACCCAGAGAATTCACTAGAGTGTTCTGTGTCTTGCAGTTTTTGCCATTAGGACTTTTTTCTCCCTTTACCCTCTTGAAAATAAAGAAATAAAATAAGTGTTCCACCTCAAAATAATTCCATTCAAACTATCACTGAAGCCAGATATTCTGAAAAAACATATTTGTGTGATAGTTGTTACAGAAATGATCCAATAAAATACTTCCTTATAGTTTTACACTTATAAAATAGTGCCTTTCCTGAGAAAACAATGGAGACGAAATGGGAGCAAGATAATTAATGAAGTTGGCTTTAAAAGTTATTTCATGAGATTTGGTTAGAAATGGGATTTAGCTATGCTTTGCAATTTGTGCCAGTTTATAGACAGACAAGTTATGTTAATTTGAATGTGTACTATATTAATTTAAAAAAAACAGAGCAAGAACATTTATAGTTACAGTATTCCCCATCATATTATCACAAGTAATATTCATATACCTTCTGCAGGATAGTGATTAGAATTAGCTTCATCTAAAACTGGGGCATGTAGGTGGGGAAGATACACTAGAATGTTAAGCAAGTGTGCTTTACTTAGTGAGTTCTTAACTTAAAAAATGCTGTTTTGTAGTAATAAGAGGGAACTCTGACAAATCAATGATTAGTAAGATCCTAACTTGGTATTCAATGGCTTAGGAACCCCAAAATGCTGATTTGAACCCAGCTTATAGTGGTAATGAACATAATGGTTTATTAACTCATGAAATGAAGGGGCTCTACCAGTTGTGTAGCTATAAAGAACTTCAGTAACTTCTGAATCTTTTAGTGATATATTAAAAATAATTTGAACTTTCATTTAGCTTATAACTACATGATTAAAAAACTATAAAACATATAGAAAATAACTTCAACTAATCATTTTAATAAGTTGGATATTTACATATGCTTCTGAAGTATTTTGTATTGCTCAGCTATACTTTGGATGCAAAACCCAAAAATACAACTGAAGCACAGGGCACAATTATTGAACTATGCTTAGCACAAACAGAGGATTTGATAGGATAATATTTTCCGTTTCTACTGTTTGAAGGCTCAGATACCATATATAATCATCAGAGCACAGTTTGCATCTAAGGCTAGGACTACATTACAAGCAAGGGGAGAGCTGATTCTCCTGCTCATATACATGCATAATTATAAGCACAAATAGCAGTGTGGTTGTGGTAGCAAAGGTCATGCCAGTGGAGTCATGGCTGAGTTTCTGCTCCTAGTGTTACCACAACTACACTGTTATTTACACTTGCTCTAGCTCAAGTGGATGTGTGCATGCACAGACAAATCTCATCCCTAGTCTGTGGGATGCAGACAGAGCTTATCTCCCACCTGGGAGGTATGATTTCAAGAGTGGGTGGATAACACTGCTGTGCTCAAGCTGACTTTGTTGCAGGGACAGCATCTTAGGCTCACAATCCCACCTTCCACCCCAGGTCTGAGCCAAGTTGGCTAGCCTGTGCCACAACAGGTACACTGATATTTTTACTATATTAGCTCAAGATGATGTAGAATGAATCTGTCTACTCATGCTGGGAGTTGTATTTTTCACTTGCAGCTTTTGTATTTCCAACTTTGGTGTAGACATCTCCCACTTCCATGGTGCATGGTTTATAATAGATATTTGCATCTAACATTAGATCTTCAATTTTGTAGATATATAGGGTTCAGTCCAGGGCCCCCACCATGGCTTCTTTATATAGCTGAGAAGTTAAAAAGATGGAGGAGACTCCAGCCACACCCCAAATAACTCCATTCTCAGTTCTTGCTCTACGTAATGTGCTAGATGTGGGAAGTTTGGATACAATACATTGTGCTCTTATAGTCCCAGCTTAGTGAATGGTCCATTAGGGGCTCTTAGAGTTGGGATAATTCAGAGCAGCTCTCAGGGCTGCTATAAGCTACCTCATAGGCTGAATCACCCATATCTACCCTCCAGTAGGCTTGAAACCAGCTACTTAGTACAGAAGTGCCTTATTGATATATTGGCATACCTCATTTCAGTCACAAGAGAATTTTGAAGACTTGGCCCGATGTATAAGGGAAAAAAAGTCAGATATATTGCATCCCATGGAAATGTGGTGACTGCACATATGCGGTGCCAATTCAGTAGAAAGTGCATTACTTTCTATTATTCCCCTCCCCAACTTACAGTATTTCTAAGTCTAGTACATTCTCATTCTTTTACTTGCTTTTTCTATATTTCAGATGTCATTTTCTCAGCAAGAGCATATACTTTATATATAGCGCAGTCTTCAGTCAAAATGGAAGAGGAACGCAGACCTACTTTAGGTTGTTCAATGATATTTCAGTTTTAGATGTCAACAACAGCTTTGATGTAGCAGACAGAATTTAAGCTCCTGCTGATGCTAGCAGTAAGTCACTACAGCTGTCTTCATTTAGGCTCTTAGCAACCATGCAACAGAGACTCACAAATGTACCTCCCACAGCTAGCTTATCAAAGCACTTAGTCAGATGCAGCTTGTTCTCCTATAGATCAGCCTCCTATGGTTTGCTGTGGTATGAATTTTATATGGAGTGGGAAAAAAAGATTTTTGCATGGAGCTGATATGTTTTGAACAACTGTCTATTTAACAGTGGAGTCAATAGCTCTGCAAGAGAGACATTTGCCACAACTGTTTCTCAGATTCAAGAAAATACACTGTAGCTCCTTATTTGAAGAGCTGCCTCTTTTTTTCCTCATCAGTGCATAAAGGCATAACCTGTTGTACCTGCCAACTCCCCCATGTTTTATGGAAGACATACACACTCTATATAGTATCCTGTCACACTCCAAAGTGGTATAATAATGCATTTTAAAGTGTTTTCTGGAAGATACATGGGATAAATGTTCCCATCCTCCATATTTCATCCTGGGTGTGGCCACAGAAAGAACACCATTTCCCCGTGCTTGTGACTGGGAAGAATCCAGCTCTTCCAGGACAAACACCTGAAATCATCTTTGTTAAATAATCCTAGTCTTGCTGACTCCTTCGCAAAGAATCGGGGTCTCCACATAGTGCTGCAGTGAGATCTGATAACTCATGCTTATCTAAACATAAATTACACAGTTACCTCTTTCCCTGCAACTGATGCAGTGACTAAGGCCAAACATTCAGATAATCTTGCATCAGCAGGGCTCGGGTTCCTCTACTCCTCGCTACGGTGACCAGCAGACAAAAGTAGCACTAAACAAGTGGAAGAAGACAAAGAACCAATGAAAACAAGGAGAATGGGGAGGGACATCAATTTCCTAGTTCCACCTTTCTCAGCATACAGCTTATTAGACTTAACAGGTAGTAGGAATTTAGGCAGTCTAAGTGGCAGCAGATTTTTATTTATGTGAAGACATGGTGTGCATAGTACAGCTGTGGGGAGAGAACAACAATTTGCTTGGCAGCTGAAAATCTTCAATTAAAATCCCACCTCCTGCCCTCTCACCTGCACCCACCCCCTACTAAAGTCTTTAAACATATATAAAGGTACAGATCCTTAGCTAACATAAAACATTTCATTCAAAAAATTCATTTTTCTTAGTCTAGATTCAGCAACACTTCGAATAAAATTATAGATGTAATGTACAATGGACCATAACCATGTGTACTGTAATGATGGGTGCTAAACCCATAGGTATGTTTCCCATAGTACTTAATTGACCCTAAAGCTTGTTCTCCTTATTCTAGGAGCCAGATCATATTATGCTTAATTAAATATTAGTGAAGCCCTCACAGCTGTGTTTTCAGCCCCCCCAAATGCTCATGATTTCTCAATGTGCTTTAAAATAATTAGATTTATTTTATACTCGGAGAATGTATTTCAATATAAAAATTAATATTAAATATGGTACTTTACCAAGTGACAACAATGAGGGCTGGGTTTTGGGGAATCTAGGGCTATGTCTACACTAGAGGGTTCAGGTAAGTTGACTTAAGGTCGGCTTACAGTCAACTGAGAGAAGCCCCATTTGTTTAAGTCAACTTTATAAAGTCATCTTAAGCCAGGGGACCCATTTAAAGTCAACTTAATAAAGTCTACTTTAAATGGGTCCCCTGGCTTAAGTCAGCTTTATAAAGTTGAATCAAATGGCTCTCCTGCCTTAAGTCAACTTTTTAAAGAGGACTTTAATGGCCACATTTTGTTAAGTCAACAATAAACTTGACTTAACCCTTAAAAAAAACCCAAGGAGTCATGTGGCACTTTAAGACTAGCAGATTTATTTTTCA
This sequence comes from Podocnemis expansa, assembly GCA_007922195.1. Taxonomy (NCBI): domain Eukaryota; kingdom Metazoa; phylum Chordata; order Testudines; family Podocnemididae; genus Podocnemis; species Podocnemis expansa. The sequence goes on from ML681966.1 coordinate 25,618,952, forward strand.
CATGAGCTTTTGTGGGGAGAAAATCCCACTTCGTCAGATGCTTCAAAGATGAGTGAACTTACAGAATGGAATGAAACTAAATGCAAGGGGGGTGTAAAACATAGGATCAGGTCATACAGTAACAGCAAATCAAAGCAGTTCTTAGGTTCAAACCATGGGAAGCCTGAAGTCAAATTACCTTTTGTAATGGGAAAAGAACCCATAGTCTCGATTAAGTCCTGCTTTCACAGAATTTAGCTTGCATATTAATTCGAGTTTAGCTGTTTCTGTTTAAGTCTTCATGTCCCAGCCACATCACTGATGACGGTCATTAACAAATCATTTAGCGAGTGATTAGAAAGATGGAAGTGCTCAGCAACTGGTGTCTTTGTTTTGTGATTTCTGATATCAGCTCTGTGTTCATTTATTCTTTTCCGCAGTGATCATCCTGTTTGTCCAATGCATAAGGTGTTGGGGCATTTCTTGCACATGATGGCATAGACCACATTAGTAGATGAGCAGGTAAATGAGCCTTTGATGGAGTAGCAGGCTTGATTAGGACCTATGATGGTATCTGTTGTGCAGACATGTGGGCAGACTTGGCAGCGTAGTTTGTTGCAGGGGTGTGTGCCTGCTTCAATGTTTCTGTTGTTAGATCTGTAGTTGCTCGTGAGTATCTGTTTAAGACTGGGTGGCTGTCTGTAGGCAAGGAGAGGTCTGTTTCCCAAGGCTTGCGAGAGAGAGGGATCATCTTTTAGAATAGGCTGTAGGTCCTTAATGATCTGTTGTAGAGGTCTGACCTGAAGGTTGTATATGGTGACTAGTGGTGTTCTGTTGTTTGCAAGCTAAATTCTGTGAAAGCAGGACTTAATTGAGACTATGGGTTCTTTTCCAATTACAAAAAGTAATTTGACTTCAGGCTTCCCATGGTTTGAACCTAACAACTGCTCTGATTTGCTGTTACTGTATGACCTGATCCTATGTTTTATACCCCCTTGAATTTATTTTCATTCCATTCTGTAAGTTCACCCATCTTCGAAGTATCTGACGAAGTGGGATTTTCTCCCACGAAAGCTCCTGTGAAAAATATATCTGCTAGTCTTAAAGTGCCACACAACTCCTTGGGTTTTTTTTGCTGGACTAGACTAACACGGCTATCCCTTTGGAAATTAACCCTTAAAGTCAACTTTAAGGGTGGGAGTTATTAAGTCAGCTTAATCAAGTGTTTAAGTTGACTTAATGAACTCCAAATGTGGCCCTGGAGTTGCTTAAGTCAGTTTAAGCCTCCAGTGTAGATATACCCTAGGTTACTAAATAGATCCCGGAAGATAGTGTAGTAAGTATTAAACTGGCTAATCAGATTCTTTTAAAAATCATTAATGTTTGGAAATGAATAGCTTAGATGACCAGTATTATACCAAACTATTAAATAGAAATAGCTATGGTTTTTTTTTCTCTCAGATATTAATGGATGTGATCTAATTAAAATTATTCTTTTTGCTAATAGATTCAAATTCTGTTTCTTCATATGAAGAGACTGAATACCTTTTGTCAAATCTTCATTTTGCCCTTTTCTTTCTGTATTTCACCTGAAGAAGGTTAGAGGAAATGCCCAGAAGGAAGAAATGCAGAACATAAAAGATAAAAACCAAGAAATTGTGCAATATTTATAAGGAACAATTCATCCTGAAAGGTAGAATTTGTGTGGAAAGTTTTTGTTTTTCTTTCTGTTCCTGAAGATTATAAACATTTGGACAACTCACTGCTTTCATTTCAGTTTGTTTATCTTAAGAATTCATCCAAGAGCAATTTATCTTTTTAACTACATTTCTAGTCACACACCCCAAAGCGCGCACGCGCACGCACGCACACACACACACACACACACACACACACACACACACACACACACACACACACACACACACAGTGTAACACATTTGTAACCCCAGCATGCAGGGTACAGAGCAATATGTGGGATCTCCTATATTGGTATCAGAAGTGGATTCTACTGAGCACATCCTACAGCTGCTCACTGCACTCTTGCATGGCTCTGTTTGGACAATATTAAACTATCTCAATTAAGATCCATAAGAAGCAGCTATTTGTCATATTTGGAATAATTACTTGTATGAAAACATTTACATCTGTTAAATGGATCAGTGGTTCTCAAGGTCTTCCATGGAGTGGGCTCATCTTACAACAGAAGAGGAGTTCTGGGCTCCTATCCTGTTGAGCCATAAAGAAATGGAGGGCTGCTGTCATTCCCAGATCTAGCCTGTGAATTATATAAATTTTTAGCCATCATTATAAAGGTAACCTGCTTTTTAAAATCCATAAAACTGGTATTTGGTAAAGAGAGTTTATGTTTGCTTCTATTGCTTATGATTCACAGGGAACCCTTCAGGAAAAGAATCTCATGTAATTCCAATGACTGCTATTTTATTACCCTAGAAATAGACTTTGGCTTTTGAACCACACTGGGAGTTCAGCAGCTCTTTCAACCCATGGTTCTGGGTTTCATACTACTTTGATAAGGTCATTCAAGAGTTTCCACATTTCCTGCCAGATCAGTGATGACATTTTTACAAGTTTCAGAGATCCCAGCAGATAAGCACTTATATCTTATGGGGCAGAACAAGTAAATGGAATTCATCAAAGGATACAGGGGTTAGTTAATGTGTGTTCTTACCTACTGAAAGAGATTTATAAATAGATTTGGAACCTTTAGAAAACTAGAAATGTATCTACTTCTTGCCTCACCATGTTCAGATACCATTGATTAAGTACTTCAGCAGCTGGTGCCCCAAATAAGTGGAGAAGCGACATGTGGCAAACTTTTCAAAGTGAAAAGCTGTGATTCAGAGGTCGGGTGCATCATTATTAGCAAGCTTTCTGTTGAAGGATAATGGATGTTGGTGGGAAAGTGAAAAGAAACAGCAGCATTTTTACCCTGCCTCTACTCTTTCTGCCTTTTCAAAATGAAAAACTGAGACATTTTAGGGTAAGAGACAGTCTAGTTCTGATTCTTTCAGTGTTTTTTCCTAGTTGCAATCTCTCCCCTTCCAAAACAATTCTCTTCCATCTCCCTCACAGACCATATGTGCTAGTAAATCCCCAGCAACTTCATCTGTCAGTTATGTTCATGTCCCCTTCATTCTCAACCTAGTCTCCCCCCACCTGAGAGATTCCCATAGCTGTTTTTATGCTGTAGATTGAACATTTTTATAGGTTGAACCACATTTCTTAACTCAGCTTTCTTAAAATATCGAATGGTTTGGATGAAAGAATTTTTAGAAGTGTTCATCTAAAAAGATAAATATGGGAAAAACAGTGCAGAAATGGTTACATCCTTTGAGTCTAAGATGTACAAGCTCACTATATTTTTCACACACTGGCAACAATCTGCAGAGGCAGCAACAGTTTAAGGGGCTTAATAAAGGACTCAGTATGAAACTTCATGAATCTTTTCTTATGATAATATCTAGAAGGTGAAAAACCTTTCTTCTCCTCCTTAAATATTTTTAGATTTTCATCTGATTGCTGACTGAATTTTCATTAAGAGTTGCCTTGGAGAATAATATAATAACCTTGCCAGAAGCTGTCATAAATAAAGCATCACAACTACTTACACGCTGATGTTGGAACCCAGCAGATATTATTGCCTTGCTAGAATTCAAAACACAGGCAATTAGAATTTCTTCATGATGCTGAAGTTAGCTTAATTCATCATTACAATTATTTTCCTTTTAAGATTCAGTAATAAAGACATGCAGCAAAATTTCTTTGCATATTTAAGTCTGCATTTTGCATTGTATTGCCAACTCACCTGTTTGTTTCTTTCTAAAAAAAAAACCCCAACAGCAATAGAATATACAAATGATACACATTCAAAAGCAACAATATTTAATTGTATAGCATGACCAGAGAAGATGCATATGACAATTAGCCTATTAAATCCATGGATAAATTGATTGAAGAGGGTTACTGCTTACTGCTTAGTTAATTTCTATATCTAATTTAGTGTCTGTGGCTTCTGGTGTTACTGCACTTTAGAGTTTGATTTTGCATCTTTATGCTTCTATTGGAGGCAAAGATGAATCTGTTTTGCCAATTTTTGCATGTGATTTAAAAAAAATCACAACATTGCTTCAAAACAAAGTCTGAGTTCAGAAGAAATTGTAGAAGAAAGAAAGGAAAAGACAGGCAGTGCTGGAAGGAGAGAGTGAGCAAAGGAAAAAATCTAAAAAAGTAAACACATTAGGCCTAATTCATCCTTAATGTGAGCCCTCAGAAGACACTGAAATTTCAGCAAGGATGAGTTTCCTTTCCTTTCCAAAGTGCTCCCCAGTTTCTCCCAGAGAGATTCAAACTACCAGTGATTTTGCCAGCTACTCCTCCTGTTTAAAAAGATAAGCCATGCAATAAGGCAAGGGAAACCTAAAAATACAGTTTAGGTGAGCAATCTCAAGGATCATAGAATGAATTCCATATGCTCAGAGGCTGCGAACAGTTCGTCAACAGTCCATAGCCCAGATACATTTATAAACCCTATTCACCAAACATTTATGATTAATGAACCATAACAAATTATCTGAGAACAGATATTAAAGAGAAAGAGGGACCAAATGATGGGGGAGAATAAGGTTCACTAGGAGATTTCTGCTCTGAGCTCTTTATGAAACTAGAGCATTGTCACTTTGCAAGAATCATCAAGGGAGCATTGGACGTAATTTTAAAATAAAAAATGAATAAGTATGTCAGTCTGGTTTTTCACTCAGCTGCTTAGTATTCTCATAGGTCATACATTCCACTTTAGTTTTTCCATTAGGAATTCTAGACACCAGAAGGTCAGACTTCATTTCTACCTAACAATTTCTGGGACGCTTTTTGTTTAAAAATAAGCTAATGTGCACCAGCTACCCTCTAATTCTATTCCATGTGTTCTGTGGCTCCTTAGTATAAGCTAGCATTTTATTGCTATGCAGTTTTGAGTAAAAAACACAAACAAAAATAGTAAAGATGAGAAATTTTTAAACAATGATAATCCAGCACATTACAAAAGGGATGCTAGTTTACAGTCAACCCCACCCATATGGCTGTGATAGATAAATAGAAGTAACAGACTATAGTATAGACCAGATTCAAAATACTTCCACCTTGTTTCTAGTCTAGCATGGTATTTTACATGATGAACAGATTATCTTTTAATAAATTAAAATACCAACAGACCCACAACATAAGAAAGATTTAGTTGCAGCCATCCATAAAGTAATATAAAATGGAAGATATTTTCCAAAAGATTTACTCAGAAAGTTGCACATGATCTAATCCAACTCCTGAAATGGCTGGCAGCATGTGTTGTGGATTTCTTTGTTTTAAAAAAAGGTAATCACAACCTCTGACCTGCATCAGAAACACGACCTAAAGAGCATAATACTGGAGTAGCTGCATTACATCAAGAGAGTAAAAATGAGGTTGAATACTGTGATGCGAAAAGAATGCGTCTGCATGAGTGTATACACACAATTTATATTGATGCATCTAGCCCACAAAAGCTTATGCCCAAATAAGTTTGTTAGTCTTTAAGGTGCCACAGGACTCCTTGTTTGTTTTGCTGAAATAGATTAACATGACTACTCCTCTGGAACTTGACCCAATTTATTGGTTTCCCTTATATGGCAGAGAAGGTAAAGCAAAAAGTGTTATGTAATATTTAGCACAAGCTTTCCACATATGTAACTTCTACCAGTTGGACTATAGTGTCATGAAAGGGAGTCTCCACAGTTCCCAAACTGATCATTTACTATAGGTTTCACATAATATCTTGAAATATTCAGCTTTCTCATCCAAACCTGTTTTGCATTCCTCTGCAGTCCAAGAAAGAGGAAGGAAATAAATTATGTATGAGGAAACAGGAATCAGTTTATTTATGAGGAACAATAGCTTAATTCATAAGGCAGTTCTTACAATGCCTGGTCCCTAGACAATTCTTGCAGTTAGTAGTGAGGGTAAGAGCCTATCAGGATTTGGCATACAGTCAATACCATAATGCATCCTTTCTTCTTCTAAGAAGTGAACCCTTTTATAAAAGAGAATTTTGATGCTCAGGCACCGAGTAGCTTTTCTTTTTCTCCAGCAGGCAGCTTCCCTTTTTCCTTCCACTTACCTGACCCTCCCAGGATGTCAAAACCCAAATAAATCCCATTCTGTTTATAGCTCAAGCACTATTCTTTGTGTTTGCTTAAATGTTACATGTAGTGGAGGCCATTTTAAAAAAATCAGTCACTCAATCACACCTAATGCTATATGTGTGCTGCTGTGCTGCGTATTACTTTTGAAAAGAAGTTAATTTTTACTTCATTTATTCACAGTTTTAAATGTGACATAAGTTGAAGCACGAGAGATTTACTTAATGGGCACGTTTTCCAAATAATAAATACCACTGTATTTCAATATCTGATGTGGGGTTTAACAACTGTATTGATTTTATCAAGTATTAATTGAAATAGTTTTCATTGCTTACAGAAGGTGAATTCTATTCTTCATACAAAATGGTGCACAGCAAATATGATCCTTTAACAAGTGTGCTCTTGCAGCAGGTATTCATGCTGAGGCTTCTCTGAATTTCCAGCAACAGTTCTCAATTTTGTAAATCAACAGGGACTTGTGTTAAGAATCAATTAGTCACACTGACAAAGTTCTGAATGCAGCAAAGTTCCTTGTTGCCTAGCAGCAACCCAGTAAGCTGAGGTTTAGCTTCAACTCTTAACTCTGAACCAACCAGAGGTAGATTTCTCCCCACCTCCACATTACAGGATTGCCTTGCTTTGTCAGGAATGACAGGCTTGTCTCCTATACAGTCGCATCTGAAGGAATCTTGCCTTCTTTCTTATAGAAAGATTTAAAAAAATGTATAGTATTGAAGCAGTGACTGGTGGTGGTGGGGGAGCATTTGTAAAACCCGTATGAGGCTCTTCAGGGTAAGGACTGTAGATTTGTATCTGAACTGTGCTCAATACAATAAGGCATCAGTCTGATCAGGGTCTCTAATTGTTAATGTAATGCAAGCTAAAAATATGAGGATTAAGCAAATAAACTACAACTGCACCATAGATAGTGGTAAAACAGGCTTTTTTTTTACATGAAGACTGGGCAGGGAATATATATAAAATAGCCTGTTGCAACCATAGTCTTGCACTTCACATCAGTTTAGAAAGAATTGCATTTTTAAAGCAACATAATTTAAAGACCTATGCCAAATACCCATACCCAGGTATGATGTTTCTACACAAGAGAGAAAATATGCCATTTTGCCCTAACAAATGGCATTTTGCCCACCTTAAGAGGACTGAGGAACATACAGAGTGAGAACAGATTCTCTAGTGGTTAGGGATTTGCGTTCAATAGTCCCTGCTCCTCACTTGGATTCCCCATCTGTAAAATAGGGCTAATCACTTTTCCTTCACAAAGGATAACTACATTTGAGATAGCAAGGTGCTCAGATACTAAGGTAATAGGGGTCACAGATGTACCTAGAAAGCTTTTGTTAAAGCTTTTTTAAAGTTGGTTATAATTGTGAACATAGTGTTCTTGTAGTTAAGGCATATGACTGGAAGATCCAGCGTGTTCCCAGCTTTGCCAAAGACTCAGGGAGGCAAGTCACTTAACTTTTGCATCTCTCGGTTTCCCCAGTGAAAAAATAGAAATGATGCTGCTTATTACAGGAGCGTTGTGAGGCTTAATTGATCAGTATATTGCCACAGAGCTCAACATCATTTCTAGGCTCATGTTCTGTGAAATGCACAATACCATTAATATTCTCCCGCCCTATCTTTTCCCAACTGTGTTGACAAAAATTTCACAGCCCATTTCATCATAGTAGTTACTGAACAATCCAATAAGAATCTGTCATCCAGCCAGAGGTTAATGTATAATTTTGGTGGGCCGCAGAACTCTCCTAATCGGTGGGCCCCCCTCCCATATTGTCCAGTCCCCAGCCCAGGAAGGATGAGGGCATAGGAAGGGTTGATGAGGAATGGAGCAGGGGTGGGAGGTGGGAGTGTTGAAGGGGTGTCTGTGGGCAGGGGCAGGAAATGGGGGCAGTGACGGAGAGGGCAGGAAGCAGGAGGTGGCAGGGTGCTGAATGGGGACATGGACAGGAGATGTGGCAGAGAAGGGGTAGGTGGTAGCAGGAGGTGGGGAACTGGGGCAGGGGCAAGAGGTTGGGGTGGTGAAGGGGGCAGGGGCAGGAGATGGGGGCTGAGAACGGTGGATGGGGGCAGGAGGTGGGAGGCTGGGGCAGAGAAGGGTTGGAGCAGGGGAGTTGGGGGCTGGGGCTGGGGCTGGGGCAGGGGGGCCAGGGTCATATGTGGAGAGGACACTGGGCTGCTCGCCCGGCCAGCGTCCCTTTGCAGCCATGGGGAGCTCAGGGACCCTGATCAGGGACGGCCAGGCAGGAGCGAGTCCACCCCACCTCTCTCCGCCCCAGCCCCAGCCCCAGCCCCAGCCCCAGCCCCAGCCCTGGGTGGCTGGAGAAGGCCCAGCTCCTGCTCTTTCTCCAGGTCTGGCCCAGGCCTGCCTCCAGGCCCCTTTAACTGGCCTCCAGAGCCAAGCAGTGAGGAGCTGAGCTGCCACACACCATGAGCTGGGCTGGGCTGGGCTTCCCCTCACCCAGCATGCTCTAAACATGCTCAGGGCGGCAGTTTTAAAAACATGCTCAGGACAGCCAGCAGGCAGCTTCCCCCAGGCTGGGAGCTGTTAAAATTGCTGCAGGGGTTGTAGGCAGAATGCACCGGAACGCTGTGTTCAGCCCTGTAATTCTATTTCTTCTCTGAGCGCTGCTCACATCATTCAGTTACAGATGTCTACATACCGCAGCACACAGTAGCTTGGAAAGTCTTTAGCCTTAGCCTGTCAGGTCATGGCACATGGTCAATGCCCCCTCTGTGACATGACTGCAGCTATATACGTGACCGTGAGCCTGACCCTCCCACGTTCCTTTTCCGCACTCAGCGACGGTTTCGGATCAGCCAAGAAACTTGTGTAAGCAAGTGCCTGTCACCCTTTTCTGCGGAAATTAAAATGTCGGGCTTTAAACCATGTCCAGCATGTTCTAAAGTGTTTCTGCTTGACGAGCCTCACAAAAAATGCCTCGCGTGCTTCAGTGAGTTGCACCTCGTGGTGAACTGCTCTATCTGCAAGTCCTTTAAATGCAGGACTCACAAGGACAGAATGCGGCACCTACACACCCTCGCAGAGGACCACGCACCCTCCTCTGATGCTGCTCAAGCCACTAGTGCTCCGCAGGTACCCCGGGCTGCTCCTGCACCAGAGCCTGCCTGACACCAACCCCCGGTGTAGAGCTCAAAGCCACAGCTGGCATCATCGTTGGTTCCGCCACGGCACCATTTGCCTGCGGCACCGCATTCCCTCTCATGTGAGACGGAACCGAGACTGTCAATGCCGTGAGCCCTAGTGACGGCACAGGCTCTGTTCCAAGACCCAGCTCTGGTACTGGTGAAGAAAGCCAGGTTGACGAGTAAGCCGACTCCAGCACCTGGGGAGCGGTCAACAAAGGAATTGGCACCACCCCCGAGCCCGGTACCACCCAGCCCCTGTCGAGCGTCGCTAAACGGTACCAACGATCACTCTGATGGTCACCCCGCAAGCCCTCGTTACCGTGCTTGCAAGGCCCTAGGAGACAGAGGGCCAGCTCGTCCTCTTTGTTGTCTCCATCCGCTCCTATGATTCTCCAAATACCATCTCTGGTACTGGAGAATGGACAAGTAAGAATTGTTGAAAATGCTCCCCAACACCTATACCAAGGAGGAAGATAACCCTGGCAACCCCGGTACAGAGGCCGCGGCCCAGTGCCTCCCATGCCACCAAGACTTCCCAGGCAGGCAGGGGTTGCTCCTCCCTGCGCCATACCGTGATCAGCGATTCTTTCAATGACTGGTTGCATGAATGGCTAGACACGATAGCTGATGATAGCCCGACTTTGCGGTACCATTCAGTGCCATCTCTGCCCCGGACCCCAGACTCCTTGGGTATTTCCGACAATGAGCCCAACCCGGACTCTACATAGCATAGGAGATCTTGGGCCCCTTCGTCATCCTCCCCAGAGAAGCATACCTTCCAAAGGCCCCTCGCCTATCAGGACGACTCCTGCACCCAGCAGGATTTGCTCCGCCACATGGCAGCAAATTTGAACATAGAACTGGGGGGTTCCAGGAAGAAACTGACCCTCTTTTTGATATGGGAGATGCCACCCCACCAACCAAGATGTCTGTTCCCCTTCACAAAGTGGTGTACAGAATCGCCAGAGTGAGTTGGCAAACCACATCCTCAATTCTGCTGGTGTCAAAAGCAGTGGATAGCAAGTATCACGTCCCTTTGGACAAATTTGCATTCCCTTTTCCAACACTCCTCACCGGGATCCTTGGTGGTGGATGCAGTCAACCAGAAGGAGAGACAGGGCCAACTGAGCTCTACTCCAAAGAACAAAGAAGCTAAAAAGCTCGACTTACTGCACAGAAAGGTCTGCGCCATGGCAGCCCTACAGCTACATATCTCGAATCACCTAGCCCTTATGGTGAGATACGTCTTCAGCCTCTGGAGAGCCATGCAGGGGTTTCGTGACTATGTCTCAAAGGACCACCTCAGGGATTATGAGGCGATGGTTGAAGAAGGGGCCTTGTCTGATAGCTACTTGGGATGCATTGGACACAGCCTCACGTGCCATGGCATCTGCCATGGTGATGCACCGTTCTGCCTGGCTCCAGGGCTGGGGCCTTTCCCCACAGATGTAGCTTATCATCCAGAACCTACCATTCGAAGGCCCTGGCCTCTTTGCTGAGTCCACAGATGCCAAACTGCATGGCATGAAGGACTCATGAGCCACACTTAGATCACTGGTAATGTACACCCCACAATCTACTCGACGTTCTTTGAAACCTCACCAACTCTTGCAACAGCAGCTGCAACAGTTAAAGCAGCAAATCCAGATGCAGAGCTCCTTTCCTTGGTCCTACCAATACTCCCAATGACAACTCGGGGACTTGGATAAGGACAAACCCTGCTCAAGCAAAGATGGGAAGCCCCATGCCTCACAGTCTAGCAGACGCAGGCAGGGTACCGACCACTCAACAGGGAGGAAGCAGCACTTTTGATGGTTACTCCGAGGCAGCAAACCCATATCCTTGACCCCAACCTTTGCCAACCACCTTCACGCATCACTGGGCCAACATCACAGCTGACCAATGGGTCCTCAAAACAGTCTTGGAAGGGTATCACATACAGTTCTGATCAGCCCCTCGGGCCAGAAAATCGCCCCCTTGCCAAAACCTCGGGAACCAAGAGCTAGATCACCTGCTCAAGAGGGAATGAGAGAAGCTCCTCTCCCTGGAGACCATAGAAAAGGTCCCAAAGCGGGGAAAAGGGTTCTATTCCTGACACTTTCTGGTCCCCAAACCCAATGAGTCCCTAAGACCCGCTGTAGATCTCAGAGCTTTAAACAGACAAACAAGGAAAATAAAGTTCTGCATGGTTTCCCTGTCACCGATCATACTGTCTCTGTCTCCTGGAAATTGGTTCACAGCCCTCGATCGAAAAGATGCTTATTTTCACACAGCAATACGTCCCTGCCACAGGAGGTACTTCAGGTTCACTGAGGGAGGAAATCACTTCCAGTCCACATCATTCCCATTTGGGATCTCTCTGGCCCCAGGGTGTTCACAAAATGCATGGCACCGGTCACAGCATTCCTGCTCTGGCAGGACATAAAGATTTACACCTACCTAGATGATTGGTTAATACACAGGGAATCAAGAACGCAGGTATAGCGCCATGTCAGAGCAGTAATCCACTTGTGTGGGTACCTGGGCCTCTGCATAAATAGAGAAAAGTAAAAAATCTGCCTGTCCCAAATCAGAGTTCATAGGAGCCCTCTTAGATGCTCACAAGGGGAGGGCTTCCCTTTACCCTCTCAAAATTTTGGTCTATCTGCACCATCGTTATGGAGCTGCAGGAGTCTCAAGTGACCACAGCTTGTTGCTGCCTACAGCTGCTCAGGCATGTGACAGCCTCCAACTTTGTGATTTGGATGGCACGCCTGAGAATGAGGTCCCTCCAGGTCTGGTTCTCCACAGTGTTCCACCCATGGAAAGACCCCATTTCCAAGGTACTGTCAGTCTCCTGAGATGTCCTGGGGACACTACAGATTTGGAAGGAGCCCCAGTTTGCCATGGGGGGAATTTCCTTTGAAACGCTAAGGCCCTCAGTGACACTGATAACTGATGCCTTGGACTCGAGGTGGGGGCCCCACATTTTGGGGTGACTTTCCACCCAGGGACCTTGATCTCAAGTAGAAAGCCTTCTTCACATAAATGCGAAGGGACTGTGGGCCATCAGATTGGCTTGCATGACCTTCCTGGACAGGATACAGGGCAGGTCGGTCCAGATTCTAATGGACAACACTGCAGCCATGTTCTATATGAAGCAGCAAGGTGGTGTCTGCTCCCTAACCCTCTTCAAGGAAGCGTGCAAACTTTGGGAACTAGCCCTGAAATACGATTTCACCCTGGTGGCAGCACACCTACTGGGAGTGGACAACAGGCTGGTAGACTTGCTCAGCAAAAATCCACTAGCAAACTAAATGTGGTCGCTCCATAATATGGTGTTTTCTCACCTGATAACAAATGGGGAACACTCCAAGTAGACCTATTTGCAACATGGCAGAACAACAAGTGTCAGCAATTTGCTCTCTCAGGGGTTGGGAGGAGGGGGGTCACTCAACGATGCCTTCCTCATCAGTTGGTCAGGCCCCCTAACGTATGCTTTCGCAGTGGTCCCATTGATACACAGGGTCCTCCTGGAAATCAAGTTGGACAGAGCAAACATGATATCGATAGCTCCGAACTGGCCCAGACAACACTGGTTCTCGCTACTACAGGACCTGTCCTTCGAGGCCCCCTCTGACTCCCCTTGTGGGTGGACCTCCTGACACAGGACTCGGGGCACCTGTGGCACCCGAACCCAGGTCACCTGCTTCTGACAGTCTGGAGACTCTTTGGCTCAGCAAGCAGGAAAGGCTCTGCTCAGACAGGGTTAGAAAGGTCCTGGTCGGTAGTAGGAAACCATCCACCAGGTCCACCTATACAGCCAAATGGAAACGATTTTCCTACTGGGCTCGTGGTAAAGGAGTAAACCCCACACAAGCTCCTTTACACCTGCTCCTTGATTATCTGCTAGACCTTAGAGACAAAGGTCTTTCTCCTTCCTCACTCAGAGTCCACCTAGAGGTGATCTCAGCCTTCCATGAAAAGGTGGATGGTGCTCCTGTTTTCTCCCACCCTATTTCCACTAGGTTCCTGAAAGGGTTCAAAAGACTGTTCCCACAACCATGTGAACCCGTCCCTCCTTAGGACCTGAACGTGGTGCTCCAGGCACTAACAGACCCCCTGTATGAACCCTTGTACTCATGCACCTTAGTGGTCCTTTCCTGGAAGGTAGCCTTCTTAGTAGCAATTACCTCAGCTAGAAGGGTCTCAGAGTTGAAGGCCCTTTCCTCAGAACCCCTGTACATGAGGTTCTTTCCCAATAAAGTGGTGCTGCGACCCCACACCTCCTTCCTTCCTAAGGTAGTTTTTCTCCTTTTCACCTAAATCAGGATATTTGCTTGCCTGTGTTTTTTTTCTAGACCTTCAGATTATGGAGAACCAGAGGAGGTGGCACACTCTGGATGTGAAAAGAGTGCTCCTAACATACGTTGAGCGCATGCATCCATTCCACAAGACCTCCCAGCTCTTTGTGGCAGTCGCTGAACACAAAAGAGGTCTTCCAGTGTCCTCAGAATGCATTTCCAAATGGATAGTAAACTGCATCAAAGACTGCTCTGGAAGGTCAAATATGCCCCTTCCTGGGACTGTTAGAGCTCATTCTACCAGAACCCAAGCTTCATCAATGGCCTTCCTTGCCAAGGTCCTGATCCAAGAGATCTGCAGGGCAGCTATGTGGTCGTTGGTGCATACCTTCATGACACATTACGCTATCGTCCAACAGGCTAGAGAGGATGCTGTGTTGGGCAGAGCCATACTCAGCGTGGGCAGACCGTAACTCCTCCCACCATCCTTGGGTACGGCTAGCAGTAACCTGTAACTGAATGATGTGAGTAGCGCTTGAAGAAGAATGGTGGGTTGCTTACTGGTAACCGTCCTTCTTCAAGATGGGCTGCTCACATATGTTCAGATCCCTTCCACCATCCCTGCTAACGGAGTTAGTGAAAGTATAAGGGACTGGGAGGGTCAGGGTCACAGTCACCGATGTAGCCGCGGTCATGGCACAGAAGGGACGTCGGCCATGTGCCGTGACCTGACAGGCTAAGGCTAAAGACTTTCCGAGCTACTGTGCACTGCAGCACGTAGCCACCTGTAACTGAATGTATGTGAGCAGCCCATCTCAAAGAAGGATGGTTACCAGTAAGTAACCCACTGTTTTAGTGGCACGAGAACACTGGCCCCTAAAATGGTGGGCCCTGGAATGCCGTTCTGGTGCATTCCACCTTAGTTAAACCCCTCCATCCAGCCGTATATTCTGTTGCATTTATATATTGCTTTGGATTTGTTGTGTCAATTTTTACTCACATAATTTCTATTTGAGGTATTGTATCTAGCCGAGAGACATTTTGAAACCATGAACCTTAATGCGGAAGGAGGAAGAATACCTTTTGAAATTAAAAAAGGATAATCAGCTCCATTTTCAATTAGATTCTTTGCCAGACTGATCGCCTAGTTTCAGGGTGTTTTTGTAGAACAGCTTGTTCATGACAATAGTGAAACCCTTGTTGTTTTCAGTCTCTTGTGGAGGACTGCATTATATTTAATTTTAATGCATATAAGCAGGGTCTGAGTATCAACTTATTCCTGCATTAAAGTGATGCTGTGTCTAAAACACATATTTTATTTGATTCATCTTCAGTATGATGCAAGGTTTTTCTAGCTATTAGAGAATTTAAAAAGCAAATCAGTGCTGGAAATCTGATTAACAAAAAATATAAAAGCAGTGAACTTGCAAATAAGAGATTTTGAACACTCCATTTCATCTCTTTGTAGTTCTTTTGTCCTCCTTTCCTCCTGGTTTACACCAATTTTATGTCTAAGGAACTCAGTTTTTCTTCAATAAGACATTTGAGTCTAAAAATGTGAATTAAATGATAAACCATAGATGGTGGGTTCAAGCCTGATATTAATTTCAGCTAACTTTGAGAGAGCTTTTGCTTACTCATGAGGCCTAAATATTGGCGCTAAATAACAAACTAGCCAGAAATTTCATTCATTTTAGAAGGTCTGGGTTCCTAGTAGACATTTTCTCAACTGTCACAGCTAGCAACAAAATCCTCAATTAGTGCTAGAGGGCATAGGAAAATAAAAGAGGGTGAGTGTGCAGTGGGATACAAATGCTGCTAAAAATGAAAAGGAGTATTTTCATGCCAGCCTGCACAGACAACAAGCTTCCTCTCCCCTTTTCTTTCTAAATTCAAGAGATTTACATTTTAAGTGAAGCTTGAGATGTTTACAAAAGGGTTTCACTATTCACGTCCACAAACGTGAATATACTCTGATCACCGTCTGGCTAATGACAAGAACAGTATTATTTTATGTTTATATGACACCTTTCAACTCAAAAAGGTTTCACACACATTTGCCATAGAGACAAACACAGAGGTCATTTTTCAGTTTTTACACAGGCAAACTCATAATGAAAGCTAGTTTTATTATTTTACTTTATTCAAGTGTGCTAGCTGCTCTACAGAATATGTAAATGACATGTCTTTAGCCATAAGCTTTTACATATGACACGGCAAGTAAAGGAGTAAAACACGTGGTGAAATAGGACAGGATATACAACATCACCTGTTCTTTTTCAGATTTAAGGAGGTGTACGTATGAGGAATCTGCTGTCTGTTAACTGCATTTCTTGTGCAGCAGCAGAGAAATAATTGAGATACATCTATAGAACCCTAGCAAATCATATGCACATTGCAGAGGAAGGCAATTCCGCTTCCCCCCAGGTCACTCCCACTCAGATGTCAGAGGAAAGTTATTCCCAAAACCCACAGCTGATGAGTGATTAAACCCTGAGAATATGAGCAAGAACCTACCCAGCCTCAGAGCACTGACCTACACCGTCCAGTGTTTTATCTCCAGCCATTGCCAAATTTGATGCTTCAGAATAAGGAGATGGTACATATAAACAGATGCACACAAAACACATGAGAGGTGAGAGAGAAGGAAATCTTGTCCTGATCCTGTCAAGTGGCTGACAGAATCCCTGAAGCATGAGCTTCAAGGAATGCAAGATCAATTGGAAGTGAGCACTAAGACTGTGGAGCCCTACCCCCTACTGTCACAAACAATCCCACCATACAATTGCACTTCCTTGAACAGCTCTCTTAAAATTAATAAATTTGCTTGCCCTCTACAACTCCTGTTGGGAGGCTGTTCAAAAACCTCACACCTCTGATGGTTAGAAACCTAATTTCCAGCTTGAAATTGTTCACGGCCAGTTTATACCCATTTGTTGTTGGGCCAACATTATGGTTTTAGCTTAAATAGCTCTTCCTTCTGTCTGGTAATTATTCCCCTGACATATTTAGAAAGCAGTCATATCACCACTCAGCCTACTTTTGCATAATTAAAGAAGTCAAGCTATCCTAGTTGCCTTATGTAAGATAGGTTCTCCATTCCCCTGATTGTCCTAGTAGCTCTTCTCTGCACCTGTTACAGTTTAAGCTAAAAGTTTTTAAGCTGTGTCACTACAGCTGTACACAATATTCCAAATTAGGTCTCAACAGAACTTTACAATGGCATTAATCCATCCGTTTCTACTGAAAATGCCTCTTCTGATGTGATTTGCTTTTTTTCCCCCAGCCACATCACATTAGTGACTCACAGCCATCCTGTGATCAAGCTCAGAAAAGAAAATGCCCATTCACTCAAAACAAACAAAAAGAACCTCCAAAATGCAAATTATGTTCACCAGCAATTATTAAGGAAAAATATGAAGTAAATTGTACCTTTTCGAATGCAAAGTTCCAAAGGAGTAGCAATGTTAGTCTAGTTCAGCAAAACAAACAAGGAGTCCTGTGGCACTTAAAAGACTAACAAATTTTTTTATTGCATGAGCCATCATGGGAGAAAATCCCACTTCATCAGATATACAAATGCTCATGGAATAAATAAATGTATTAGTCTTCACGTGCCAGATGACTCCTTGTTTGTTTTTCTAATGCAGTCTTCAACATTTTTATGTATTTTAACCAAGGTATCAGATCCCGCTAAAGGATCTTCTATGAGACAGAAATTGTTATAAGTGGCATTGTACTTCAAAACACTAATAAAAACTTCAATTTATTTTAAATAATAGGTATGTTTTTAAACATTTTGAGTTAGTTTCTTATCCAAATAGTGACATGAATGTAATTTTGCCCTTCTTAGCGTTACAGTTATAAGGGCTGCTAATAGGATTGGAAAGTCACAGAAAGTGTTATCAGAGAGCAAGCTCTGAATAAATTAATTGCCTTCTGGGCCATCTGGAAACAGGTTAATGGATTAGATGGGTCATAGGTAGTAAGCAAGTTATTCTTAAGTACATTAAGGACTCCTGCAGTTACAATGCTTACAACTTATGTAGCAGTGACATTTTCAAACTGCTCTCTTAGCAATTCATCTTAACCCATATCCACCAAAGAGGAGTGGAAAGTATTATTACTTTCATTTTATCAATGAAGTGACACACATGCTTGTCCAGTGGCAGAGTTAGGATTAAAACTCAGGATTTCTTGAATTCAAGTCATGGCTGCTTAAGTAGATAAGACAAAAATCCCGAAATCTCTCCTATTAGCTAACCCACCACCAGATTTCTTTGTACCACTTGACTAGACTCTTGTGTCTGTCCCTGCCTGTTCAGCCTGCTCTGAAGTCACAGTCAACAAGCCTCAGTGTTATCAAGATGTGACCCTTTACATCACCTTGAGAGTGTTAATTATACATTCCACTGCTTTCTGCTGCCCTTTATCTTTTGCAGTTGAAAAAAATTATCTATGTGTAGACCTTTATGTTTGTACAGTACTTAACTCATTATGGGGCCTTCCAGGAACAAACAGTATATTTAAACTCAATTTGTCACTCTCTTCTTGGGCAAAACCACCATAGAGTTATTTTGAACAAAGAATGCAGGATCAGATCCTAAATTTTGTGTGTTCATAAAAAATTATTGTTAACCCATTATCTCTCTTACATAGAGATTTTAGAGGTAGCAACAATGAGTAATTAGGGTTTGTAACCAACTAAAGCTGTAATTCAAAGTAAACAATGCAGTTATGTAGCAAATAGCATGATAGGACTAAAGAACAGTCTTCTCTTACAGATATTAAACAATTGAATTCACAGTAAACTAAATTAATTAAAAGAAACAGAAAATACATTAAAAATTTCCATCTACAGATCTTGAAAGGCATTGCCCCTCCCCTTCCCACTTTTTCCTTATTAAAAAGAATAGAGAGGAGTGGGATCAGGCAAGTTGTTATTGTGACATTTCCAATTTATGGTGGCAGATTCAGGTCACTTAGTTTATACTATTACGTGTTTTGTCATCATTTGACTGATTGTACAAGGATTAAAATAAAATAAACTACCTACAGCACATGAGAATAACTAGAAAAATGAAATTTACTGTGCAGCATATTGAGACAATAAAATATCTTTTTGCCATCTGTGAAATAATTTGTTCAAATGGGAAAAAAAAACCTTTGGTAATTTAATTAACATGACAAGTTACTGTATCATACATTACAGCCTGTCATGATCACAAACAGATTTAATGAGGGCCCTTCCCCCAAACCCAAAATTATAGTAAGTATCTTAGAGCACAGACTATCTTAGGGAAATCCAGAGAGTTATAGTCTTATTTTGTGCTTGGTGGGGAAACTACATTGTGGCAAGTGGCCGTCTAAGAAGCCAGACACGTAGTCAGCCCATCCATTTTAAATTGTCAGATAACTAATTTCCCAACTAATAGTCATACTTCTGTACTGCAGTATAGCTTCTTACATTAATAGGCAGTTGTAACCTTACTATAGTTATATATATTTTTCACTAGTTATAATTAAAGCTTCCTGATGTTATGCAAAATATTAGCAAATACTCATCTCAAAATTTTATGGCACCTTAAGAATACACAAATGTTTTCACCTATATGTGGAAACATAGGATTGGACACAAGGCACATTGCCCAACTATACATGTTTTGTTTCAAGTTAAATGCATAAACGCTTGTGTGTTTATAAAACTAACTAATGTCAATAGGGAAATTTATAGAATTCCGTAGGTGGTTTAAAAATAAAAAGGGTTTTATTTCTGCCCTGACTAATTATAGATAATCCAGCCTAACTCTGATACCTTCAAAAATACAAATTAAATTTTTAATAATTTGTTCTAGTAAGCACCTAGAGGATGAGGGTTATAAGAAATAGCCATCATGAACTTAAGAACAAGTCATTCCAAAACAATTTTTTTCTTTGACAGTAACTGTCCTAGTAAATAGAAAAATGTAAATGAGATATAGCTTGGTTTCACTAAGGCTTTTGACAGTCTCATTTGACAGTCTCACTCTCTTATGGCATTTTCATACACAAACTATGGAAATGTGGTCTAGATTAAATGATAACTTTTTTTTTAACCAATTGTGCATCTAACTCAGTAGTTATCAATGTCAAATGGGGTGGAGGTGACATTTAGTAGTATTCCACAGGCATTTGTCACTATTAAATATTTTCACTAACAATTTGGCTAGGAGTGGAATGAAGAGCACGCTGATAAAGACTATGGATTACAGCATGGTGGGAGGGTTTAGAACACTGGTTCTCAGTTTTTTGCAGGTTGTGACACATTTGGTGGCATACTGCAGCCCATCAGGACACACCAATCCAATCCACTGACCAGATTGAATCCAGCCATCTCCCCAGCTCGCCACGGTGTGCCAACACAGTAATGAGTTCCAGCAGCTGAGAACCACTGCTTTAGAGCAGCACTTTTCAAACATTTTTTCTTGGGGCCCTGTTGAAAAAAATAATTCTTGCCTGCAACCCAATAATCACATCTTGAGCAATGCATTCCAGTCTTTCTGTGGCAGCAGTAGGGGGTCACTGCAACCCAGTACCTGAGGGTCTGTGACCCAGTACTGGGTCCCAACCCTATCTTTGACAACCACTGCTTTAGAGGACAGAGTTAGAATTCAAAATTACCTAGACAAATTGGTCTGAAATAAGGTGAAACTCAAAGAGCAAAGTAGTACACTTGGCCAGAAAACAAAACTAAGCCAAGATAAACCCCCCTTTTTCCTTCCCCCGTGAGAATAAATTGATTGGGTGATACTACTGCTAAAAAGGACCTGAAGGCTATAGAGGATCACAAATTGAATAGGAGTCAACAATGTAATGCAATTGCAAAAAAGCTAACATTCTGTCAAGACTCCCATTGACTTCAAAGAGTATTTAATTTTATTAATGCACTTAGAAAAGCATCTGAGGTGCATTTTTAAAACACAATCATAAAAGATAAAACCCATTTAACAAGTTGACAAAGTCATTTTAATGAATTTGATACCACCCTTCCAAGAGTTGACAGACACTGCAGTAAAACCCCTTGACACAAACCCCTCCCACAAGAGGTGGAGTGAAATCATGCTTAAGAGGTCAACCCCATGTTTTGTCAAACCAATGCAGGGAATGATTTCCAAATATAGGGCCCATCACTGAAGATGCCCTGCCTTTGGCTCTAAGACAGTGAAGTCCAGAAGCTGTTAGATCAATGTCAGAATTGTCAGGATAAAATAGGAGATAGCAAACAAGACTAGAGCCTCATATGGCTTTATTTATGAAGTCACTTTGGATCTGATTCTCCTCATACCATTGAAAATCAAGAGGGAACTCTGAGCAGAAACTAATGTTTTCTAACTCAGTGGTTTTCAAACTTAGGGTCGGAACCCACTATCGGGTCACAGACCCTCAGGCACTGACTAGGTCACAGCACCTGCTGGTGCTGACACCAAAAGACTGGAATGCATTGTTCAAGATGTAATTGGTGGGTCACGGGCATACATGATGTTTTTTCAACTGGCCCCTGAGGAAAAAAGTTTGAAAACCACTGCTCTAGCTGAATCTGGAGATAAATTAGAAGCCAATATAATACACGGAGCTGAGTTTTCAGTACACATCATATTGAGTAAATGTGCAACTACATACTTCATCAGCTGACGTTGCCAGTATGGGCTGTACGTATTGTCAAGATAATACTGCTACTCTTACAGAAACCTTGCAAGGGCATGAGTAACTGTTGCCAAGGTCTTTCTTCAACCGAGTGGAAAGGCTGTATTCTGTTCAAGAACTAAGACTGAAGAAAAAATCTCCAAACTTAGCCATTTATTTTCCTAGGAGTAAATAATGATGCAAACAGGGAAATGAAAGATAGGCAATAATGTTGCCCATTTTGGCTCAGTCAGCTAAATTGTGAAATGACCTTCAAAAAGAAGACCATATGCATTTGAGAAACTGCTACTAAGGTGAAAATGTGATACCTAAGCCTGTTCTTTACCACAGATACTGCTCCTTTAAGCTTCTCAGCTGAAGATAATTGACCTGATCCTGCAACCTATCATTCATCACAGCATAATAAAGACCGGTTAGGCCACAACATTCTGTATTTGAGAAGATTTGTTATTAATAAATCTGACAGCTTAACAGAGCACATATCTATCATTTTCCCCCTTCACTGATGCACTGTAATCACTGTCCCAATTCAAAAAAAAAAAAAAAAGGATAAACAAACAAAAATCAACACCCAAACCAACATACATACACCACAATACAGGGTTATTTGGGGACAAAAAATCGAGTCTGTTCTACCCTTTTCCAACCTTATGCTTATTTTTTAGTTACATAAAGTAACTGTAGTAAACTAATTTCTAGAGGGATAGCAATGTTAGTCTGTGTACAGCAAAAATAATGAGAGTCTTGTGGCACCTTAAAGTCTAACAAATTTCTTCAGGCATAAATTTTCGTGGGCCCCAGCCCAATTCATCAGATGTATGAAGTGGAAACTACAATTGAGAGGTATATATACACAAGCCCGGCCTGTTCACACATTCTATCCTTCTAATCGACTGGTATGAATGGGCATCTGCTGTAACTAAATTGACTTTGTGAACACTTGCCCTCCTCCATCCTGGCATATGTGTGTGTGTGTGTGTGTGTGTATAGATAGATATATATATATATACCCCCTCAGCTGTAATTTCCACTTCCTGCACCTGACAAAGTGTGTTGGAGCACAAAAGCTTATGCCCAAAGAAATTTGTTTGTCTTTAAGGTGCCACAGGGCTCTCATTGTTTAAACTAATTTTGACATTTGAAAAAAATGTTTTCAGAGATTATTTATCAAAAACAATCTAGTCCCACTTGTATTTTGCTGTGAAACTGGGAGAACCTTTCCAGGACCGCCAGAACAGCTCCGTGGGTCTCAAGAGCTACTTTCTCTCATCAACAGAAGTTGGTCCAAGGAAAGTTATTACTTCACCAGTCTCATCTCGTTAATAGCCTACTACCAACATGGCTACAACTTTATTATATAAAGAAATTTTATCAATAGTTTCCAACCTGATTATACTTTATAAAAAAAACTCTTAGCAGGCAACTCTAAGCTAAAAAAGACAGTAAGAGCACATCCTAACAAGCTGTAACTGAGTTGAATGAAAATATTCTTTAATTAGGACGTCCTAGTCACAGAGCATTTACAAGTCTCTGCTTGCTGACCGGTTTTTCTTTTTCCAAACCTTTAATCCATTGCTTTCAAATGGAAGTTTATAAGAAATACTTGTTACTTTCCTTAAGGTATGTATCTACTGGAATTTTGGGGGGGGGGTGCAAAATAAGCAGTTTAGGCTAGCTTTCTTATTCTTCAAAGAGATAAATATTGAACAAGTTTTAATATTCAAGTCTACATAGGTAAATGGCTTTATTTTAATTTTACACAGGGCTGAAATAAAAGAGGTAAGGTGACTAACTCTGTTATGATCTGGATTTGAAAGAAAAGGAGATCATAGTACAGATGAACTAAAAATGCAGTAACAAAACCTTGCTGGAGAAGGCAAAGCCAAAAAAAGGTGGCTATTTTACAGGATTTGTTGCTGATAATACAAATAAAATTAATAGAGCTTTATGTGTACTTGAAGAGAAGGAACAGTTTGCAGTGCAGTGGAAGTGGAACTAAACAAGCATCTGGATAGGATGTTTGTATACTGGAACATCAGAAAATGCACTTCCATAAAATGGAACATAAAACCATGGAAGAACAACTGGGGAAAGGAATGGGTAAATGGGGTTTTGATTTAATTAACTTCAAAGAAATAGTTCAGATTAACCTAAACTCAAGAGAAACTGTGAACTAGAACAATACCTTATGGAGGTATCACAGCCTTTTGGGAATAAAATTCCAAGGAAAGTGCAATACAAAACTGAGGTACACAGGGTCCAGCAAAGTGGCTTTAAATTTTTTCTACTTCATAGTTGCAACCTAGGCACAATGAAAATGTACAGCTTACATTAAATAAACAGTGCTGAAATGGGAGTGCAAGGCTCTCCATAGTGCATTGCTGTCAGTGATAACTCAGAAACAGAAATTAAGATTAAGAAGTCAGGGGCAAAAAGGAGAACGGGGAGTCAGCAGAGATGCTCTAGTTTTGATCTTTTAATTTAGTGCATTTCACACACAATTCTCAGGCTAACGTCAAGCTCTTAACTATAACTTGAACAACGCCATCAGAGGACTATGCAGAGCAAAATATGATTTAATATAAGAAAAATGAGAGAGTCCTGTGGCACTTTAGGGTATGTCTACATTGGCAAATTACTCTAGATTAAGGAGGTTTCCTCCAGACTAATTTAGCCCGTGGCCACATTAGGCTCTCCCTAGTTCAAACTAAGAAATATCTAAATTCAAACTAATAAGTATGGACACTTAGTCCAGACTTGAGTGCTTAGTTCAAACTTTAGTTCAAACTAGGTGTGATGTGGACCAGGACCAATGCTTAGTTTGAATTTAAGAAGTTTGAACTAAGCTGGTTAGTTCAAACTAAACATACGTTCTAGTTCAAACTCAGTGTTAGTTCGAACCAATGTTCCCTCTAAGGGGAGAGAGCAGCTGAGCA
>ML681966.1:25643294-25665450 GCA_007922195.1 Podocnemis expansa
CCTGCTACCCCCGCCCCCCCCGCTCCCAGAAGCACACCCCCTGCTCCTGCTCGCCCCCCCTCTCAGCCCCCACAAACTTACCTTGAGGCTGGACTCGAGGCAGGCCCAGCCCTAACTCCTGGGCCAGAGAAGCTCTACGGAGTATGCCCAGATTTTCTGGGCATGCTCCGTTAGACCTTTTCTGGGAGGGAGTTTTCAAAACTCCCTGCTCCACAGGAGCTCCCTTGAAGGAGTCTTAATGCCGGCAGTGCGCTGCTGGCTGCCTTCCCTGCGCTGGCGGCTGCGGCAGGCTGCGCTGCAGCGCACCAGCGCAGCTTACAAGGAACATTGGTTCGAACTAGAACATATGGTTAGTTTGAACTCATAAGTGTGAGGTTAGTTCAAATTAACCCGAGGATAGTTCAAACCTACCTCGAACTGCTTAGTTTGGACTAAAATGTCCAAACTAACTTCGGCTCATGTACATATAGCCTATAAGACTGACAAATTTCTATGAGCATAAGCTTTTGTGGGTTGCAACACACTTTGTCAGAATGCACATCTGATGAAGTGGGTTGCAGCCCACGAAAGCTTACACCCAAAGAAATTTGTTAGCCTTTAAGGTACCACTGTACTCTTGTTTTTGCTGTATACAAACTAACACAGCTACCCCTCTGAAACTACTCATTATATGATTCGGCATTGCTAGACTGTTTTGAGATAGGATGCCCAGATAGCAAATGTGAAAAATTGTAACAAGGGTGGGAAGTAATAGACACCTGTAAAAGAAAAAGCTCTGAGTATCAGGTCTGGCCTTCTAAAAATGTGACATCTGGCCACCATATTCTCAGGTTGCCTTAGTCCCTTACTTTAAAACCGCCTGCAGCATACAGGACTGAAAGAACTAAAATGCTTGGGAGAGTTTTTTTGTCTCGTATTTTGTTTTAACAAGTAATACTTGTTAAAACTGAGCTAGATAATGTTGAGTTTGATTTTTCAGGACAGAGCAACAAGTTGTGAACTTATGCATAGGAATCAATATTTATTTTACAGAGGTGATTGCAAGTTTCTATCTGAATTGAATGCTGAGATACTGTTAAGTTGTTTATTTCCAAGGGCACCAAAAGGCCATGTCTACACTACAAAAGCTAAGTTGACTTTGTTAAGTTGATTTACTGAGTTTACGCCTCTCTTAAGTTGACTTAACAAAGTTAGTTAAGCCGACTTTAGAAAGCGTCCTAATAAAAAATGTGTTTGCTTAAGTCGACTTTACTAAGTCGACTTAAGCAGGCACATGTTATTACAAGGGGCTTCTTAAGTCAACTTAGATGGCCACATTGCATTAAGCCAACTTAATGAAGTCAATATAATGCTTAAGTCGACTTAGAGTGAGAGTTATTAAATCGACTCAAGAAAGCCCTTAAGTTGACTTAATGAACTCCATATTTGGCCAGGGCTTTGCTTAATTTGACTTAAGGCTGCTTGAGTTGACTTAAGCCTATGGTGTAGACCAGGGGTATCCAACCTTTTCGGGTGAGGGGCCACACTGCAAATCTTTTCTCAGTCAGGGGGGCGGTGAGAAAACTTTTGATAAGACATAGATAAGAGATACAAATTGATCTTTATTAAAAAACTTTAATAACATAATGATTAGTGTGATATTTGGCTTTGCTTTTGCTTGCACAAATTGTCAATGTCTGGCTGCACACCTGATGTAGCAATATGGAGTATTCCAGGTAGATATCCATATTTCTAGAGGGACCTAGATTTTGTTTTGATATTTTTCATTCCTGAAAAAAGCTGTTTGCAGCAATTTGTGCTGCCAAACAGCACAATGAATCGATGGGCATGTTTTGATAGCTCTGGATAAAGCTCTGAGGTAGGACAGGGGTTCATGGAAGAGGAGGGGAGGGGAATAAGGGTGAGGTGAGGGAAGCAAAGCAGCTGGGTGGCAGGCCTCAGCTACTTCCTGACAGCCACACTGCTATCCTGCCCCTTCGTCCTCCCAGGACTGCCACAGTTTGTCCTGAGTTTGTCCTCTTGTGTTCTCCTCAGCCCCACTCAGCACTGCTCTCCTTCACCTGGATTCTGCTTGCCCTCAGACTTAGCTCTCCTCCCTGCCACACCGGAGTGAGCACAATGCCAGGTCAGCTCACACACCCCCACCCTGCACCACATAGCACCTTTCTGACTCAGCTTTCCCTCCCTTCTCCCTTCCCCCCCCCCCCCCGCGAAGACTGCGGCTTTCCTCTCCTTCCCTGGCTCAGCTTTCTTTCTCCTACCCAACCAAGCACACTGCTGCTGGTGAAAGGCTCAGCTTCCCCCCCACCCTGATGGAGCTTGCTGCTACTGCTGCTAGCTAATTCAGTTCTTCCCCTCCCACCAAACCAAGCAGGCTGAATCCAGCCCCTAATGAGCTCTCCAGACAGGCCACACCTCCCTGTACCTGTGCACGGGGCAGGAACTTGACGAGGGCCCTAGCCAGCCCCAGCTCCCAGGCTCTTGTGGCAGCACTCCACAGGTTGCATGAAAGTCCTTGATGGGCTGCGTTTTGGCCCTCGGGCTGCAGGTTGTACAAGCCTGTTGTAGACATTCCCAAAATGTGCTCAGGACTTTCCCAACAGAAGAAAACACTACTTCATCTTCAAAGATTTGACAATCTAGTGGCAGACAAAAACCGTCTATTTTAGCCTTTTTCCCGCCTTCAGCTTACCATCATTGCTACCAAAAGTGAAGCTCAAATGCAGAACAAGGTACCAATGCTTCCCAGCAGTAACAGGTTGTTCCCATGGTTTCTTCTACCACTTGAATGTGCTGGTCGTAGCAAATTTTAAGGCAGCTAGTGAACAGGCCAAAACACAATATCAAGAGTGTGTGTTGAGGAAATGGATACAAATAAGTTGAGTGGTCAGAGTGGTGACTGGCCAGTGATGTATGCCACCTTGCACAGAGGGAAATAAATACATAAAATAAAAAGCAGTGAGAACACTGGCTCTATGGTTTGTTAAGAATTTTTATTTCAGAGACAAGACTAGAGTAAGACAAAAAAGGAAACATCCTGTCTGTTGAAGCCACTTGCTGGAACCATTAGCAAGGACAAGAGGGAGTGAGCATTTAATTGCTGATTTTGAATGCCATCTCACAGTTGGATATTATTTTTCCCCAGGATGTTTTAGAAGGAAAAGAATCCAGAAGTACTGCACGAATACCATCATTACTCTGCCACAGGAGAGAAGGAAGATAGCCTTGAGGAATTACAGATTAGACACTTTCTACAAAGTTTTAACAGACATTGGATTTTCTACTAGACCCTATCTACTGTACTTGTGATAAATGAACTGCTGGAGAAGATACAGATATATCACCTGCCACTGACTATGGCATTCAAAGACTATGATTATTTTTGATCCATTTGATAGACTCTTTCTCACTCAGTATAGCTTTTAAATAATAAGGAGCTGAACGATACATAATCTCAGTACAGCTGTGTATAAAGTTAAAAAAATTGCTGTATGGAAAACAAGGCTATTAAAAATAAAATCAAATTTAAGAGGGAAGGCAAGGAAACATTCTTCTGAAGAGTCTCATACAAAGTATATTATTAATTGACTCATCTTCAAAAAACAGCTAAATTACATAGATTTTTGCAAACATTTATCTTTCTAGAACTTGTCTTTAGCTTTTGTTATGTAGTTCTGTTTGCTTTGTTATATTTAGATGGAATAACAGAGCTAAAAGGTGTTAACATAACTCAGTCATTGTCCAACATTAAACAGTATTCAAGAAGATCGGAGGTTTGATATACAATAACTTCAGCCTGTTTAGTACTATGGCATAAAGTATTTTGAGAGAGGGGGAGAGAGCATGCCTTTTTTTTTTTTAAACAGAAAATGGAAAAAAATGTTAAAGTATTTGAAACATTAAATAAGTCTTTCATTTTTAACAGCATTTTTTGTTCCCTTTAGTTGGAGAGAGTTGTAGAAGAAAAAGCCCCCTTGTTTGACAGTCTCTTAAGTGATGTTAGAAATGACAATAGCTTTACCCAAAAAGAACTTAGCAAAGATAGGCTGGAACTGATATTGAAATCTGATCCCATTTAATCTCAGGTGATGGTTGGGTTTCAGATAGAATGGTTAAAGGTTGGGATATCATACTTTTCTCTCACCCATTTAGGAGAGGACATCCCTCAGGATTAGGGCAAAGTAAGTCCAGGGTCCCAGGGGCGACAGGAATGGCAGCAATGTTGGTGAAACTTGTTTCAGTAGTTTCTTTTTTTCTTCTTCTTCTTGTTAAAATTAAGATTGCAGAGGGGAATATTTTCTTTAAAGACCCCAAAAAAGAGCAATAGCTGAAACAGACCACCCCCTTATTATTTTAACCAACAATTAGGCTTAATATTTGACATGAGTTTTGGTTCATTAGGTTCAGGCCCCACATTTGTTTATTTACCAAGCATAATATTAACACAATCTTTGGAATTTATGTTTGTAGGCCTTTTCATTTGAACTGCATTAGCCTGTCACCTTTTCCCATCAACATTATATTTGTGATATTATAGCTGATAAGAAGAAGAGAACATTTTATATATCCAACCATTACTTTCCCTTCCATAGAAAGTTTACACAGATTTATTTTCTGGAGCTAAAGCAGGGGCTGGGATGGTATGACACAGGTAACAGATACATCTTTTAAACAGTAAGTTTTATCTATTTTGATGAAATTTCACATGAAAAGGAGGATAACCAAGTGAAATTTATGCTCTAGGAAGTGTAGGAGTATTGAATCCCTTGTGAAATTCTGGGAATAACAGCTTAGAACCTGACCTTCACTCATTTGTCATCCCACCACCACAAAACCACTATGCTTGCTCATCGGCCCCACTACAGCAGGAATGAGTAGTGTTTGGCCACACTTCAAATGTGATAATAGCATATGGATTATTTTGATCCCCTTTCTGTGTTTTAAGGAAGAGGGGACCATATGGTCCATGATGAAGTAAGCCCTAAAAAATAACACTGAGAGAAACCAGAGTATCTTTAAGAGAAAATGAACAGAAGAACATCACTGAGCAATGAGAGACAGCAGGCCAGGCTGAGAAGCATTCTGAAATATGGACACTTACGTGTAGAACAACCCTTCAATCACTGGAACAATGTACCAAAGGTCATAGTTGAATTCTCCATCACTGACAACTTTTAAAATCAAGATTTGATCTTCTTTTTTAAAAAGGAGATGCTCAAGAGTAGGAATTATTTTGTGGATGTTCTATGACCTGTGTTATAGAGGAGGTTAAACTAGAGAATTGCAGTGGTCCCTTTGGACTTTGAAATCTATGAATGCAAACACGAAAAAATCCTAATTGCATCAATGGCAAGTAGGAAAGACACACTAGTTTATTATCACTGAAGGTTGCCTTTAAAAAAATTGAGGTAAACCCCAACTGGAGCTGAAAGGGTTCACTTACCTCCACAGTTGGTGGATGTTTGGTATCTGATTCCCTCTAAGTTCATTAGTAAGTTTTAAACTTGTAAAAATATGCATTAGTCAAACAATGACTGACTGCAGAAATTTTCCGACTTCCTAAGCTTTTTGTGACCAAAAAACCTAACCCAATCCAAAAACATTCAAATAAACATTTCCTATAGCCCAGGGGTGGCCAACCTTATGGAACTCAAGAGCCACACAAGTTGATTATTAACCCTTCAAGAGCCGCACTGAGGCATATAGCCATATACTTCTACCTACTAAATTGATTTGCTGACATTCTTCCATGAGCCATACTTTTTCCTTCAAGAGCCACACGGGGCTCCCGAGCCACAGTTTGGCCACACTTGCTATAGCCTTTTATCAAGTTATAAGTTAAGATGTTCAGTTGGTGACTTAGTGAAATCAGCAGAGACCAACAGAAGTAATTACATTTATTGCCAGAAGTAATGTCATATTGATAGTCAGTTATCCTAGAAACAGCTATATAAAAGTCACAATGAGACCACTGAAAAAAACAGATTCTTCAGAAAACCCGCCACAATTCCTTATTTTCTGTTTTTCCTTATAGTTTACAATGAGATTAAATCTAGTGAAAATTTAATATCTTGACAAAAACCAAGAAAGTAATTGTATTCCAAAAAGAGAAGGAAAATACTGTACAGTTAAGATATATAGAACAAAATGTTAGTACTTAACTGAATAATGAACATCCCAGCAACTGCACAGCAAGCAGACTGCAAGACACATTTTTAGAGAGTCAGATTAAAACACAGCACCTTGTCTTTGTTAAAATGCACACAAACTTATAAGTTTAGTGCTTTCCCAATAAGATTTTCCAAAATACAGGTGCTTGCTAATAAATCTTGACTGTATAGAAAGCAGCCACCTGTTGGGTGAGAGCAGTAGGCTGTTGTCTTAAAAATGATATTCTGAGAGCACTCTACTGAAGCTCTCATATTGTGTCTGTGTCATCTCTATCAGGAAATATGTTACAGCTCTCATTGGTACCTACTACACAGGCCTTAGCTAGCTGTAGTACTAGAAATGCCCTTCTTTCTGCTGATAAGGAACCTTGGACTGTGGTGAGAAGGTCAATCTTAATGCATTCATGTGTCATGGAGTCTTCTGGTCTGGTTATTTATGCAGCTGTTGGAGGCTTTCTGCTGCCTCTTCCATATTACTCATCTTCCAGCATAAGGAAGCACAAGATTTTCTATAAAATATTATTTTCTGGCTCAAACAGAGAAGCCATTTCCTAGTTCTAGAAAATACCAATCAACAAACACTCAAAATCAAAATTAATTTTGAAATGGTAAAATGCATCACAAATCCATAGCTGGGTTATGCAAATAAATTTAAGTGGTTTGAAAAAAAAAATACATTTGCCCAAATCTGCAACTCCAACCACTACTTCAGTTTCTAGGGAATGCGTAGCATAGCTACTTTGAATGGACGACAGATGTTCTTGGTGTAGTCTTTTCAGAAGTGCAGCTTTTATTCATAAAGTAGTTAATATTGGCATAAAAAAAGGAGCATACTCAAAGCAAATAGTGCCATTGTTGGTTCACTTTGACATTCAGAATCATCTGGTAAGGGCAGCAGAAGAGGCACCATCAAACCAGAGGATGATAATAATAATAATAATAATAAAACCCAGCTATGACACGAATTTTAGGGTTCAGCAAATGCATTTTTATTTACTCTTCTTTTATAGAAAGAAAATTAATTGGGGGGGGGAAATCTGTAGAAAATAATCTCTGAAAACTGAAGGAAAAAAAGCAGCTGAAGTTTTGTTTTGTTCTTTTGCAGACAAAGCTTACACTAACAATACATAAAAGGGGTGTGTTACAAATCCAGTCTCTGTTTAGACACCTCAGGGACTAGCTCCTTCCAGGGTCTACACCTACCTCTGGCAGTCTCTTCACTCATTGTCCCCTTCTTACCCTACAGCTCCTCCAGCTGCAGAAACTGCAGCTTCCTCTATATGGCTACGTTCACACATAGAGGGTTATTCCGGTAAAGTTGTTCCAAAACAACTTCTATCAAAATAATGCCTTATTTCGAAATAACTTATTTCAAATTAGCAAAAGTTAGTTTGAAATAAGGAAAAAGTGGGAAACGAAATAGCATGTTCACACTAAAACCAGGAATGTCTCTCAGGACAGTGCTCTACCTATTGAACTACTGGATATTCTGATGTGGAACTCCCTCAGTCACTCTGTTAAAGCTATTCTACAGTTGGGCCTAGCTGCTTTGACTAAGGGAGAACTACTGCTGGCCTGCACACAGTGACTAGGTACTAGCTACTGACCACAAGGAGAATAAAACACTTACTATAAATAACTTCACAGTATCCCAGTTCCTAAATCTTCCCATGTACTGCCAGAAGGCCTTCCTCTCCCATACCTCACAATCTCTGAGCAAACACTGATAGCTAAAATCAGTCAACATAACTCTCCCTTTTAAAATGATGATGCAGAAATAAATGGCTATGCTTCACACATATAAGCCTTATTCAGTGCATTAATTGACTTTTTGTTTCCTCAGTAAGCATTTCTAAAATTCTCTTCGTTCTCACCTAGCACTTAGGCGATGCCTACAATATAGAGTTTGGCCAGCAGAAGTTTTGCCATTAGACAGCCATCACTACAATTAGAGTGGTGGTGAGCGTATATACAGCTATCCTTTTGTTGGTGGAGCATGTCTTCCTTTCCACTGACAGAAGAGGCAGTGTGGGAGAGCTGAGAGGTCAAACTCTCAGGTCCCTGCAGGGAGCTCATAGGCTTCCTGCTGCCCACCCCCACCCTTACTGGGGACCTAGGCACTGTTCCTGGGGACTCCTGGGGTCCTGGTAGGAGCTCAATTTCAGCCTTTGGGCTCCCTGTCCCTGGCAGCAGAATGTCTCCTCTGTCATTGGGGCAGCCCCCTCTGCTGCTGGGGACTGAGGAGCCCTGATAACTGCCCCCTCCACCACCACCAGGGACTTGGGAGCTCTGGTGACTGCTTTGCACACTGCCAGGGACCCAGAAGCCCTGGCAGCTGCAGCCCTGCTGCTGCTGGGACACAGGAGCCTTGGTGGTTTACTCTCCTTGCTTCTTGGGTTCCTCTATCCCCAGCGATGGGGAACTGCAGCCGGTGCTTCCCAGTCAGTGTGGTGGGCAGCCGCCAAGCCCTGGTGACTCCTGCCCAGGACCCTAGGGAGCGCCAGGCAGCTGAAGCCCTGCTGTGCTGCAGACCCCCCCCCATTAGCAATTTCACTGCTCTGTTAAAACAGTGAAATTGCCAAATATGACAGATCTCTAATAGTATAACAAGGCAGAGTGTCCTCATTGACACTCAGTCTACTGCATTACCTTTGGCAACAAAAGCCCTAAGCCTCTCATTTGGGTGGTATTATTTTGTCAGCAAACCAGGGGAGTTTGTCGGCAAAGAAGAAAATGCAGTATGTATGCTAGGACTGCTTTGCCACCAAAAGCTGACTTTTGTCAACAAAATTTCCTAGTGTAGACAAGGCGCTAGTTACTTTCAAACAGAAGGTTAGGGGAGTGTGTGTGCAAGACAGAGAGACAGAGATTGGTTAGATGGTGAACTGGTATAAGATGTAGTGGGGGAAGAATTATTTTGCCAGTAAAAGCTTCATCTGCACTAGGAGAGTTTGCTCATATAGTTATACTAGTATGGTGTATTTATATACATTGGCAAACCTTGTTTAGTGCAAACTATGGCTCAATAATCATACATTAATCATTCTACTTTATTTACAAAGTCTTCAGCAAAAATAGGAATACATTTGCTTTCCTTTTCCTAGCTAATAGCAAAATATCACAATCAGCACACTTCCAAAGAATTTACAAAGCTGTGAGTTTTGTCAAGTCAATTTCCCCAACCAAAGAGACAAACAGGAAAAAGGGGAGAAGAAGAACAGATGTCCCATTTGTGATCTGGTAATAGTTGGAGGATAATAATAGCTGGCAGACTAGGGGTATGTCTACACAGCACTTTTATTTTGAAATAACACTGGTTATAAAGCCGTTTGGACATGTTGTTTCGAAACAGGTTAAACCCCGATTGTTTCGAAATGGCTGTTATTTCAAAATGGTTATTTTGAAATAAGGCCATTTCAAAACAACTGTTTCGAAACAACATGTCCAGACAGCTTTATTTCGAAATAACCATTTTGAAATAACAGCCATTTCAATAGCAGGCTTTCCCTTAATTCGAATTAACATTTTGTTAATTCGAAATCTTTATTTTGAAATAACGATGTGTGTGTAGACATAGCCTAGAATTTTGGGTTTTTCCTTAGGCAAGCAGAGACGGGGTCTATCTAAAGTCAAGTTAGAAATGTTGGATTGGAGGAGCAGTCAAGTTCCTGGCTGAAGTTTCCCATCTCTCTCCCAGGGGTAAGAGTCAGTGGAATGCATGAAGGAGCAGGTGGAACCAAATCCAGGACCACCCACAGCACATTGGTAAAACCTGTAAATGCCATGAGTTATAGTTCAGTAAGCCTGATGCTCACTGAACACATAATTTGGAGTGGAAAATAAAGATTTGCTTAAGAATACAACAAAAAATAATTGTAGAAACTGATACTTGCTTTACCATAAGAAATCTATGTTCCTTTAAAAAATTTTACTGTGCAAAAGGCCTTGCAATTAAATCCTTTCTCCTTTGTTCCATTCAGATTGATGAAATGCTCCCCCCCCCCGTGTAAACAATAGAAATAAAATTATGTATATCTATTTTCAGATGGAAAAAGTTGCTCTCTATATAGTTGGTAAATTCTGCCAATTTGGCCCGGTTTGATTTATTGCACATAATAGACTACAGCTTTCCAAAGAATCTGTATTAATTCCAATTGATGACAGTGTCAGAAACAGCAACAAAAGTGAACTAGGTTTTGCACTGCTCCATAATAAAAGAGATGCCCAGAGTTCAGACTAAGCCTTTGAGATTTCTGGGACATCCTGAAAGAAATGCCAGTCATGCATGGCCCTCCCAGTTGCTTTAACTATTGCAAAAGAAACCTCAGGTAAATAAAACAAACAAGGAGTCCTGTGGCACTTAAAGACTAACAAATTTATTTATTGTATAAGCTTTTGTGGGAGAAAATCCTACTTCGTCAGATGTGAAGTGGGCTTTTCTCCCACGGCAGCTCATGCAATAAATAATTTTTTAGTCTTTAAGTGCCACAGGACTTCTTGTTTGTATTACTGAACTAGACTAACACGGCTGCCCCTTTGGAACTCAGGTAAATAGTTCAATAATAAACATTGGGCTGCATTCTAAACAGACATACACTTTGCGCTGCCCTGATAACCACAGTAGAATTGCACAAGGTTTGAGTTAGCAGATAATTTAGCCCACTGTTTCTAGTGATGTCAAAAGATTTCACCTTGCAGATGGATTTCACCCATGCAGTGGGGCTAAAAGAGTAAGCTATACAAATGTGAAGAGTGAAGAACAAAGAGAAAATTAAGTGTTGTAACCTGTGCTGATGTCTTTATTCTCCAAAGTGGAATAGTAGCTGTCTTCAAAAAGTAATCATCACATCTAATGGCTTCCTACTAGGTCAGAGACTAAGTAACAGAGGAATTGCAATTCCATTTAATGCTTTCACTTGGAATTTCAGCAATGGTAAAGGATCTGGTTTGGCAAGTTGGGGTCATTGGTCTCTTGAATATTCCTAATGCCATAAGGAAAAGAGGTTTTCTGGCAAGTGGATTGAGCATCTGCAGATGTATTTGGGGGAAACTGATTAATACCAGGGATAAACTGTTTGAAACCAGTAGACTTTCTGTAAGTATCAGGACATTGATTTCACTCCCTTTTGGAGAGAGACTACTCTGTTGCCTACTCAGACAGTTTTTTACTTCAGATAGGGAGAGCGAGGAGGGTCCTGTGGTGCCTTAAAGACTAATAACTTTCTTCAGATATAAGCTTTCATGGGGACAACCCACTTGATCAGATGCATGAACATCTGGTGTTCATGCATCTGACAAAGTGAGTTGCAGCCCACGCAAGCTCATGCCTGAAGAAGTCTATTATTATGACAAGTGAGCGGAGTGGTTATGACAACCCAGGCAATTAGTTAAGACACCAAAATACACAACAAGGGCAAGAGAGGGTTGGCAGAACCAGTCAATCAGAACAGGAGATGAAAATCCAATAAAAACTCTAGGAAGATCTCTGAGATGTCCAAAGATCCCTGCTTTGGTAGCTTCTGCAGTTGCTCCTGCAGGTCCTCTCTGAAATTTTTCCCCAAGACCATATGGCAACAGAGGATGGAGAGGAGGCACCATCTATGTCCTTGCTTACCCAAAAAGGAAAGCGTTATGCCAGCACAAGTCTGGGTTTGGAGGGATGATGGAGGGAGAAGTTCTGAACCCCCTTAAAAAGCTAAGAAATGAGGCATTCATTTGACTCTTATCTAAACTATTTCAGCTCATGCCTTTATTGATGTTGTACTTCAGCCATTTCATCACATTTTATACTTCTGTTTTCATCTT
This sequence comes from Podocnemis expansa, assembly GCA_007922195.1. NCBI lineage: Eukaryota > Metazoa > Chordata > Testudines > Podocnemididae > Podocnemis > Podocnemis expansa. The sequence goes on from ML681966.1 coordinate 25,655,270, forward strand.
CTTACAATAGATATTAAAAGTTCCATTTAACCTTTTCAATTAATAATTTCTTGTACTTTCTTTGCTTACAGCCTGCTATATCTGATGCTACTGTTTGTCATTGATTGGAGGAGCTGATAACTATTTGATGTTCCCTGCATATGTTCACTTACATTTAAGCTATTTAAAAGTTTAACATTTGCAGCAGAAGTACCTATTTTGTAATGGAGAATTCCACTATAAACAAATCATTTACACTGGGATGAATTTTAAGGGTATCCACTACATTGGCATTTTAGGCATGATTTTCACTGTGATCTATTTTCATAAATCCAGCATTATTTCCCTATTCTCATGTGAAGTTATACTAGCTAGACTTTAAAAAAGAGGCAGAATAGTTGCATTATGAAGAAATTCTAAACAGAAGGGTCTCTGCTGCTCTGAAGTGCCATGGGGTAGATGTGGCATTTTGGAGATAACCACTCATTGTTGACTTGTTGCTACTGGATATTTCTTTTTAGCCTGAAGAACGCACATTTAAAGTTAAGGGCACAAGGAGTGAATTTCACTGATCAGTTGGGGTGGGGGGTGGGTAATAATAGGATAACACAATTTTGGATATCTTCTTTTGGGTGGCTGGCTTGAATCCAGGCTTTTGTTGGCAGATACAGAAATGTGTTAGCATGTGATGACTATTTTGTTATCCTCTATGGAAAAAAACAGTTAGTGGTGTTAGTCCAAGTCCTTCTGGAAATGTGTCCACATGACACACAAAACTCACAGCTGTAATTGGCATTACCCCTAGTTAACTTTAGTAGCACTTGTTGGTTTGCTTGAACAGTGTTAACAAAAAGAATGTGTCTCACTGAAAATGGGCTAATAAATTTTGTATTCAATAAAGGAAAAAATAAAAAGAGAATATGATTTAATGAAGCATTATTGATCTGAAAGGGTATGTCCATACATATCATTTAAATCAAAATAACACTGGTTATTTCAATTTTAAAAATATTAGGTCCACATGATGTTTTCTTGTTTCGAAATGATGACCTCCGTCATTTCGAAACAAGAGATGTTATTTTGAAATAGCTTAAACCTACTTTAATTCGCATCATCTGTTAAAGCGAAGCAGTTATTTCAAAATAACCCTTATTTTGAATTAACACTTTTGCCCTTCTCCTTCCCAGGGTGCCTTCCTTTTTCTATATATTGGGTGGGGGCATGGCCCAGGGAGGGGGCCATGTTGCCATACCTCCCATAGTGCCCCTCTCCTGATTCGAAATAGCAAGTCCTGTGTCTGGACTTGCTATTTCCATTTGAGATTTTTGCTTATTTTGATTTAAGTTAATTCAATAACGATTTTATTTTGAATTAGCTTATTTCGAATTAACTTATTTTGAAATAAGCATCTATGTGTGGACATAGCCAAAGTCTTTAAAACAATTAGTGCTTAAATAATTCCAGATAGATAGTGCTTCATTTAAATCATACTCAGCATTTTTTTTCTTCTTGGATCCAAGAATTTGCAGTCCATCTTCCTTGCAAGATGCATTGAAAATATACTTGCATTAGTTTGAAAATATTGGAGATCCATTAACACTGGTCTTGCACCAAAAACTGTTGGTTTAACAATATTTTCTTCCAAATTAAAAAAAAAAAAGAAATAAAGAAATTCTAAGAATCTCTCTGTTCAGTTCACATAAATCTGCCTTCTATATAAATGGGGCAGTTTTTGTTAATGTCTTGTTTATATTTGACTCTTTGATCTTCTCCTGTCTAAAGTGCATCCTTTCTCCAAATGTAGGCATTCTAAATTTATGCCTTCATTACTGCATGCTTTTTTTCCCCTCAGAGTGTTTAAGTCAATTAACAAATGCTAGCTGGATTAAAATAGGAGATGTTATTTATAGCAAGACTGTGATGTGATGGATTTGAGTTTATTCTTGACAGCATGAGAGCAGGGAAAAAAGAATTAATCCCAGTAGCCAACTACATAAATTAGTGACAGCAGTGGAGACACTGTCAGGAGGTCTGAACCAATTCCAAAAATACAGCACTTATCCATGATATTTTTTAATATTCATGCTGAACAGACAGTTCCTTAAAGAGTTCATATGAATAACTGCCCCACAGTTAACTGCATGGACCATCATTTCAGTATTATTTAGAGTAGTAGTTTCCAATCTGTGGCCCAGGGGCCAAATGTGGCCCCCGGTGTTTTCCAAAGTGGCCCATAACTACCCTTCTGCACCTGCAAAAGGGAGCCTCTGCCTGAGGACCCAGGTTGAGCATGGTTTTACAGGGCTAAAAGACTGATGCAGACCCCTTGCTGCAAACAAGGGAAAAGCGGATCAGTGCTCCTCTCTCCCTGGCTGTAGCTGAGAGCACTGCAATGTACTCCGCCTATGTCCAGAGATGCTGGGGTCCTTACTCATGCCAGAGGGAGAGGAGCACTGATCTTCCACCCCCCTGGCTACAGAAGGGAGTCACTGCTTCGGGACCCAGATGGAATGCACAAGGCTATAGGACAGGTGCAGTTTCCCAGATGCAGCAGGGGAGATCTGAGCTCATTGAGGAGGCAGACTGCTTTTCAGGGGGACTGTTGGCAGATGCTGGTGGTGTCCCTTCAGGGCTATAAAAACAATATCTTGAGCCAAAAAGGTTGAGAACCAGTGATTTAGAGTGTAAGTCCTTCAAAAAAACACTTCCTTATTTGTCTGTAGCACAACTTTAGTAATTATGGGAAAGGTTTTCATTAGGGATTTTAAAAATCAGGATGAGTTTCTTATGAAATTACGTTTTCATTTACAATTCCAATACTTTGCTTCCTGGTCAAGCCAGAGATATTCAAAGAATATTTTATTACTATTCCTTGTTACTGAAGTTCAGTACCAAAGCAATAAAAAAAACCCCAAATTTATATCATATTTAATTTTTGTAGCATAAGCATGCAAATTGTTCAGAGTCAGTCTATAAACCTTCACCTTCTGCCACCGAACTTGTGCACCTATTAACTGTTATATTTTTCCTTTGATTTTAGCCTGATTCTCCATCTGCCACAAACTAGCTAAAGCAAGCAAAGCAGCAGTTCAAGCTTCCTTCACACTCCTCCACCAACATGCCTCAATCTGGAGGCATCATTGGTAAAGCAGGAAGATCCTCTCTCATTAGGCTGCCCATAAGATGTCTGACATTGTGAGCTGTGTTGGTTTTCATGATGTTGAAAACAGGAACTGGACTGAAACCACCAAATTTATTTCACCAATGAAACTCAATTGCAGTTGGATGGCAATAACAGATGGCTACTTGTTTGGAGTGGATTCAAACCAGTGCCGTGGAGGTAGAAGAATCTACAGGGTTTTATGGATGCCTTAAGTTATCCATTGCTGTCAGTTTTATATAAATTTGGAAAGTGTTAATACCTGCTAAATATTAACCCAGCTTTTCCTCTTTTTCTTATACATTAAATTTACATGTTATCTTTTTCCACGGAATATTTCACAAAATTAGCAAAGAGCATGTCTGAATTCTAAAGCCCGGAGTGTTGGTTCGTAACCTGTGAGAGACCTGTATTCAGGTACTTCCTGTGATCAAATGTTGGGCTTTACTTTAGTTTTGCTGATGCATCTAAGTCTTGGGAATATAGATGGCTGGGGAAAGGACCCCCCTCAAACTGATAAGTATCTACTGAAGCATGGTATAAACAAGACTGGGTGATTGATAAGGGAGCCTATGATTAAATTATTTTCTGTGATTGATACGAGGTGCTTGTTACCACACATGTTTTCTGTAATGGATGAAATAAGGATCCAGTGAAAGATGTCTCTGTAAGAGTTGTTCGTTGTCACAGCTGTCAGTAGTAGTAACTGGATTAAAGTTCCTTTTAACTTATCAATCATGTAACTTAGAGATATCATAAATGAAATTCAATAAGTAATTAAGTAACACAAGAATGACTAAAACAGAATACCTTTGAAATTAATCATAGGAAAGCAATTCTCCCACCAAAAAGGAGTTACTTTCCCCTCCACTATAAAAAAGACAAGTTCTAAAGGAGTAGCCATGTTGTCTAATTCAGCAAAACAAACAAGAAGTCCAGTGACATTTTTAAAGACTAACAAATGTATTTATTGCATGAGTTTTTGTGGGAGAAGATCCTGCTTTTTCAGATCCTTCTGTAAATTCTCCATCTTCAACGTCTCTGAAGTGGATCTTCTCCCATGAAAGCTCATGCAATAAATAAATTCGTTAGTTTTTAAAAGTGCCACAGGACTCCTTGGTTCTACAAAAGACAAGGGGCCTGAAAGTTAGGTTGGGGATTGCAAACTGCTGGCATCCAATGAGTTACAAAGGAGAGACACACAGAGGCCAACTCTTTACCTTATACCAAGGAAGAAATGTATACCTTCTTTATTCTGTATAGAGCTGTACTTACCTCAGATTCTTAAATTTTTGATTAAATAATTCCACTTGAGCCTCTTGTTTGATAATCTCAAATTATTATTAAAAGTTACCTTACATTTATATTATGTTATTAAAAGAGACCTTACATTTTTTTCAGAACTGTTTCAGGTTCTGGACAGGATTTTCAAAAGCGTTTAGCATTGGCCTAATTTGACTCCTATTGAAGTAAATGAGAGTAAATGAGAATCTTGCTACTAATAGGATAAAATTATGTAAGGACACCATTAACAATAAAGGTTACCATTTAAACCAATTAAGATGGCAAAGTGTATCTAAGGCGAAAGTGTGAACATTTTTTTTCTTTCTTTCTTTCTTTCTTTCTTTCTTTCTTTCTTTCTTTCTAAATTTCTGTTTCACTAGATGCTCTAGTTACTGCTGTTGCTGAAAGGTGGTTTTGAAACTGGAACTTTTTTTGCAGACAATGTAGGGTCAATGTACTAAGCGAATAAAAATCTATTGAGCTATCTTGAACTAAAGAACAATAGTTTCCAAATTATAGAAGTGTTTGAAATGTATCCTTGTTGGATATGTTTGCTATCTTTTAAATGGTGCTTTTCATAGTGTTTATAATAGGAAAGTAGAAAAATGCTGACAGTTATAAAAATATTGTTTACTCACTGTATGGAGCCCTGCTGAAAGAAGAGAAAATGTAATAAAGCAGGTGATTTAGAAGTTGTTACATGAAAAGAATAAAGCAATTTTAATGAACCCATTAAATTATCATAACTGTCATAAAGATATAATAGAGCTGGATGTACAGATCTGGCATTGACAGAATATAAATAATATAACATGGCCACCAGTGCTTTGAGACCACCCAAGGCCAATCCTGCTTATTGAAATTTGTGGTTGCTGCAACAGTAATGAGGGAGTCTTCATCCCTTATATGACCACACTGTAACACTTCAAAGAATTCTCTTTTCTATGATCAGTCTGTTTGTCTGGGCACATTAGCCTTGCCCTGACCCAGAGAGTGTTAATGACACTCTATTTGCTGAAGAGGCCATGCCCCTCTGTTTCTGCTTGGCATGCTTATCCTGGATGCCAGGTATAAAAGAAAGTCACCCAGCTCAGTCTAGGTGGGTTGCTGAAGAGGAAGGCTGTTGGCTCACCCACGGAGTTGCTGCAAACATCAGCCTTGGAGCTGAGACCCAGGCAAATTCCATGTCAGCTGATGATCCCAAAACAGGGACCAAGCCACAGTGAACCCAAAAAAGGAACCAAGCCCCCAGGAATGGCAGTGACTGATGAGGGAGGCCCCGAAGCATCACAGATCATTGCCCTGGAAGATAGGGTAGGCACAACATAGTTCAGGGGATTTAAATGCTGCTATGATGGGACAATTGGGGAACCAGCCAGAAAGTTTTGGGATGACTTTAGTGACTTGTTGGTGAGTACCCCTGCCACTACCAGGGCCCTGGGCTGGATCTTGAAGGAGTAGGGAGGAGCCACACCCATCTTCAACACCACATACCCTTTGGTGGGATCCCACCCCCAAATGTGCCAATCAGCCTCATTATCCCACAAATAGAGTGATTTTGCTGATTCCAGCCACTAGGCCATGCCACCCTAATGGGGAAGGACTTCCTTATTAATTTTGGCCATTGAGTTGTATTACCATGTTTAATAGTCAGAATTGCCAATGGAAAACCTAATCAGGGGCTACACTGCTTTCCCTGCCTTCGCAATGTAAGTGACCCAACACCTGTGACAAGAAATACCAGCCCTGTACAACTTGATACAGAATAAGACTTCCATCACCATTGATCTAAACATCTTCCCATTTCCTTCATCAGTTACAGATCATGAGCATACCTTTGAGAACTGTGAGGATTAAGCCAAGGAATGAGAACATATAGCCACAGTATTTTGGTGGGAAGCTCTGGGCTTCACTGCCCCCCCCCCCAAGCTTTATCTCTGGGTTTCACCTCAGGACAATGGGGCTTTTGGTGCCATGCTCAAGAGGCAAATAGCAGGTTGGACTTGGAGTGTGAGGCTGTAGAAGAGAGCAGGAGACAATGGGGGGAAGAAGTTGTGGGGAGCAGGGAGGTGTTGTAGAGCCAGGGGAGGCAGCAGGGCCCAGGGGAGGTTGGAGGAAGAGAGGCAATGGGGGCTAGGGAAAAGTATGGAGAGCTGGGAAAGTATTTTAGGAAAATTCATGAGAGTGGCCACCAGCAAGAATTGGTGGCAAGACTCCAAGGCCACCAAAATTTTGTTTTGAACTATATAGTATCCATTGATTTCTGAGAGTAGATCACCAAAATAAATCCTATGACCAGCCATAAAAGAACTAAAGCTGTAGAGATATTGGGACAAATTATGCTCTGTTCTGTGGTCCACCCCGCCCCCAGAGTTCAAGTAAACTAGAATAAATAAATGAGAAATATTCAGTTCATTATTACAGAATTATCTGTTTTGTAGCAGTCTGGTGCTTCTTGACCACTGTGACACCTTACAAAGAAGATACTGGATAATTATGTCTGATTTAAAAATTAACACAAAATTTAATCTTCCCAAATATACTATTGTCTTGAATCCAGTGTTCTGGTATATGATATTACTTTCTGCTGAATTTAAAAATTGTGCTATTAGGGTAGACTTTATATAATTCATTGTTCTTGAAATTGCTGAATCTCCAAATGCTTTTTCATTCATTGTTGTCATATAGTTCTCATTTTAGACTCTTTCAAGAAGGCTGCTAAGTAACATTTTATTTAACATAATTCTTATTCCAAGTAAAAGTGGACTATATGTTCTGAAAAGCATACTGTTGTAAGAATATACATATTTGTTTCACATTTATAACGAACTAACTACACGATTACTGGATAATCTGTTCGTCATATGGATACCACTGAAACTAATTTTCTGGACAGTTTCATTTGATTATTCTAAAGTATGTATTCATATGCACAAAGACCGATGCTGCAGAATCTGTTAGTTTTTAAGTGACACGCAACTCCTTGGGTTTTTTTGCAGTATTAGCATCTATCAGCACATCAAACTGAAGGCTGTAGCACTAGTGTTATGGCAAATTGATATAAATAGCATGACAGCAGTGGTGCCTAGAAGTGGTGTGATTGTATTATTCTGGTCTGGGCATGTAAAGCGCATAAAGGAAATGGGAAGAGGGAAGCAAGGGGGATGTTGTGGTAGGTGTCTGCTACAGACCACCAGATCAGAAGGAGGAAGTGGATGAGGCATTCTGTGTACAACTAACAGAAGTTTCTAGAGCACAGGCCCTGGTTCTCATGGGGGACTTCAATTACCCTGACATCTGCTGGAAGGCCAATACAGCAGTGCACAGGCAATCCAGGAAGTTTCTGGAGAGTGTTGAGGACAACTTCCTGGTACAAATGCTGGAGCAACCAACTAGGGGCCTTGCGCCTCTTGATCTGCTGCTCACAAATAGAGAAGAATTTATCAGGGAAGTAGAAGTCAATGGCAGCCTGGGTAGCAGTGATCATGAAATGATTGAGTTCAAGTTGATGATTAAAGGAAAGAAGGAAAGAAGCAAAACACAGACCCTGGACTTCAGAAAAGCAGATTTTGTCTCCCTCAGGGAACTGATGGGCAGGATCCCTTGGGAGGCTGATCTGAAGGGGAAAGGTGTCCAAGAGAGTTGGGTGCATTTTAAAGAAACCCTGCTAAGGGCACAGGAAGATACAATTCCGATAAGGAAAAAGCACAGCAAATGTGGAAGGCGCCCACTGTGGCTTAACAGAGAGCTCTGCACTGAGCTGAAGCATAAAAAGGACGCTTACAGGAAGTGGAAGCTAGGACAGATGACTAAGGAGGCATATAAAGACATTGCTCGGGACTGCAGGGATAAAATCAGAAAGGCCAAAGGACAAATGGAGTTGCGACTAGCAAGGGATGTGAAGGATAACAGGAAGGGGTTCTACAAGTATATAAATAACAAGAAGAGGATCAGGGATGGTGTAGGTCCCTTACTGAATGGGGCAGGCATCCTCGTGACAGAGGATGAGGAAAAAGCTGAAGTGCTCAATGCTTTTTTTTACTTCAGTTTTCACAAGCAAGGTCAGCTCCCAGCCCACTACACTAGGTACGGGGGACTGGGGAGAAGAAGAGAGGCCCTTGGTGACAGTAGGTCAGGTTAGGGACTGCTTAAAGAAACTAGATGTGCACAAGTCCATGGGGCCGGATGAACTGCATCCGAGGGTGCTGAGGGAGCTGGCTGATGAGATAGCAGTACCGTTGGCCATTATCTTTGAAAACTCGTGGCGAACGGGGGAGGTGCCAGAGGACTGGAAAAAAGCAAATATAGTACCTATCTTCAAGAAAGGCAAAAAGGATGATCCTGGGAATTACAGACCTGTTAGCCTCACCTCAATCCCTGGAAAAATCATGGAGCAGCTTCTCAAAGAATCCATCCTGAAACACTTGGAGGAAAATAGAGTAATCAGGAATAGTCAGCATGGATTTACCAAGGGTAAATCATGCCTGACCAACCTCATCGCCTTCTATGATGAGATGACTGGATTTGTGGATGCGGGAAGAGCCGTTGATGTCATATACCTTGACTTTAGCAAGGCTTTTGATACGGTTTCCCACAGCATTCTCATTGGCAAATTAAGGAAGTATGGGTTAGATGCATGGACTGTAAGGTGGATAGAAAACTGGCTAGAACAACGGTTTCAGCGTGTAGGAATCAATGGCTCCATGTCAAGTTGGCAGGCAGTAACGAGTGGTGTGCCCCAGGGGTCGGTCCTGGGGCCAGTTCTGTTCAATGTTTTCATTAATGATCTGGATGATGGGATAGATTGCACACTTAGTAAGTTTGCAGATGATACCAAACTGGGGGGAACGGTAGACACCCTAGAGGGCAGGGACAGGATTCAGGGAGACCTAGACAAATTGGAGCAGTGGGCCAAGAGGAATCTCATGAGGTTCAACAAGGATAAGTGTAAAATCCTGCACTTGGGACGAAAAAACCCCATGTACTGCTACAGGCTGGGGAGTGATCAGCTAAATAGCAGCACTGGAGAAAAGGACCTGGGAGTCGTGGTGGATGGGAAGCTGGATATGAGTCAGCAGTGTGCTCTTGCTGCCAAAAAGGCCAATGGCATACTGGGCTGCATCAGAAGAAGTGTTACCAGCAGATCGAGGGATGTGATCATTCCCCTCTATTCTGCACTAGTGAGGCCACATCTGGAATACTGTGTCCAGTTTTGGGCTCCCCACTACAAAAAGGACATGGACAAATTAGAGAGAGTCCAGAGGAGGGCAACCAAAATGATCAAAGGGCTGGAGCACAAGCCCTATGAAGAAAGACTGAAGGAACTAGGCTTATTTAGCCTGCAGAAGAGAAGACTGAGGGGGGATTTGATAGCAACCTTCAACTACTTGAAGGGTTGCTCCAAGGAGGAGGGAGCTCGACTGTTCTCGGTAGTAACAGAGGGCAGAACGAGAAGCAATGGTTTCAAGTTACAGCTGGGGCGGTCCAGGCTGGATATTAGGAAAAACTTCCTTACTAGGCGAGTGGTGAAGCATTGGAATAAGCTGTCTAGGGAGGTGGTGGAATCTCCCTCTCTGGAGGTGTTCAAGTCCCAGCTGGACAAAACACTGACTGGGATGATCTAATGGGAGTGGTCCTGCTTTTTTTGGCAGGGGGTTGGACTAGATGACCTCGTGGGGTCCCTTCCAACCCTATGATTCTATGATTCTATGATATCAGGTCTGTGAAGGACCAATCATCATATCAGATGCTGAAAATT
>ML681966.1:25665850-25745850 GCA_007922195.1 Podocnemis expansa
AATAGCAGGTTCACAGTGTGAACCTGCTATTTCGTTTCCCACCTTTTTCCTTATTTCGAAATAACTATTTGTTAATTCAAAATAAGTTGTTTCGACACAACTTGTTTCGAAATAACCATCTGTGTGTGAATACAGCCAACAAGAACAAAGCCGTTAGTTAAATTGTTTTTTTTACTAAAGTTTAACCCTTAATTCAGTTGTACCTCATTGTCATAAGCTATTTCACTTACTGACAGTATGTTTAATTACATGGTTGGAGGGGATACTCGTTTTAGGAATCAGACACTATATTGAAGGTATGTTTGTATAGCATACCCATTTTTTTTCAGTTACAGTGGAAAACAGTTTCTTTCAGGAGGGGTTTAAATAAGTAAATGATAACAGCATTGTAGACCAGCTCAGGAATAATGTCTGTGAAAGAAGCAGCGTGGAAGAATGCACAGGGTAAAAAATAATTAAAACACTGAAAAATATAATTGCACATACAGATTATTTCCTATAAAAGGAGCTTATTCAAATATTTAATATGTTTCAGTGCACAATTAGTGCTAACAAAAATTGCAAGTAAGAGGAGAATTTAGAGGAATTGATAATAGACGTTGCAGAGTATATCTGGGGCCAGAAAGATTTTTGAAAAAAAAAAAAGTCTAAAATCCAGGATTTTAACAAAAACTAATCCATACAAATGAATAAATACATAGGGATAATTTTAAAAACAACCTAATACCTAACAAGGATTTTATAACACATTTTGAACGCTGCTGTAATAAAATAGAACAAAACATTAATTTGTAATGATGGCCATCTTATCAGACTATAGAAGAGAGTGAAAGATACAAAGTGTATGTCAAGGAGGATTTGATTGCTCAGAAGATAATGGAACAATGAGCTTCTCCCACTGTATAATGCAATAATGCAATGGAAAGTTCTTTTAGAGTTAACACTGTAGGTCTCTCTACCTGAAAGAAGTCACAACTACCCATGCCTCACATAGGATGCTACTGTGAAAGCACTATTCTCTTTTGAAACTGCACTTACTTTTCTGTGTGTCTGCTCAAACTGAAACAGTTTCAGACCTGAATGGATCTTGTTACTAGAGAGAAAGAAAAGAAAAGAAAAGAAAAGAAAAGAAAAGAAAAGAAAAGAAAAGCTGTTCTGCTTTGGGGGAAGGAGGCAAGAGGGTAAGAGGAGTTTTTGTTTTCCTCAATTCAAGAAGAATGCAAGAAAGGCCCCAGCCTGCAGAGAGGCAAAGGAAAAAGCAGTAAGGGCAGAAAAAAACCCAAACAAAACATTCCTTTAGAAAAGGGGTCTACAATAAAACTGAGCTGCAGGCCTAAACCAAAGCACATGCAGCAAGGTAGACTAATTTTCACAAAAACAGACAGGGAAGGGGCATCTTTACTGGAGCACAAAGAGGAAAAATGAATTTCTCTAAAGCCTAGTAGAAGCAGGTGGGCAGATGGGGAATAAAGCATGTCTTTATGAGTGTATTTAAATACAAATATTTCCCATTATCTCTCCAAAAAGAACATGCTGTTCTAGGTTGCATTAGGGCTCCTCAGCGATTACTCAGTGATCACAACTGCGTGAATTTCCTCTTCTGACTCATAAATTATAAAAACCAGAAAGGGCTATCATGCTCATTTAATCTGACCTCCTGCATAAAATAGGCCAGCAGACTTCCCTGAATGAGTTCTGGTTTGAAGTAGAGCATATCTTTTAGAAAAACATCTAATCTAGATTAAAAAAAAAACAAACAAAAAAAAAACAGAATTCCAGTGATGTAGTATCCAGTACAAACCTAGGTAAACTCTTCTAATGGTCAAACCCCCTCAGTCTAAAACATTACACCTTATTTCTAGTCTAGAATTTATCTAAGTTCAACTCCTAGTCATTGAATCTTGTTATGTTTGTTTTGATTTGAAGAATCCCCTACCATCAAATTTTTGTTCCCCATGGAGGTATGGATACTATTTATAGACTCCTGGAGCAGATGCTGATGACATCTGGTCTCACTCCAGATCAGAAGAAAATGTATGTAACTTTGCTCAGATTTGTTTCCCTGTCAAATGAAAGCCAATGCCTTCAGAATATAAAAGGGAAACACAAGGATGCACATTTCAGTGTAATTAGCTTAAACAAAGAAGCTCAAAAAGAAACACACAAAAATCCTGATCAAGTCTGACAGAAACCTATAGAACTGGGAAATTGCTTAAGAAGGGAACAGCACAGAGAAGCACATAATTCTTTCAAGATAATGCAATGAGAACAGAAGGCTATCTTACAATGTAGCATGTACAAATACTAAAAGAGAGTAAACACCAAGACTGGAAAGAAATTGTTTAGGAGCTATAAAGGAGACATTGGTTGGCCATCAGAAAAATCTCAGTAAGTAGAATAATGTCCAAAGCAAACCCCTCTGACTGGGAATTTTAAAATTAGACTGAAGAAACCTCTAGAAAAAGTACTGAAAGAGTAGTCTAATACTGCCAATGGAAATGAAGTAGTACCTAGTAGATGTACTCCAGTACTAATTCAATGATTCCTTATAATACCTCGCAAAGGAAAAGCTTTATCCTAAAACCTCATATTGTATCGGAAATCCAATTTTCAAGTACAAAGGAATTATTTTTGCTGTGATAAAAATCTATGCATAAAACATGCATATCACACAGTTTCAAACTTGTCATCCAAGTTTCAGTCTACAGACCTCTTATGAAATAATTTTGAACATATAGTTGAAACATACTTTACGTGTAAATTATAAACCAAAGCTAGTATAATAAATACAAAAATTAAAGCAATCAGTGTAAAACATAGCTTAGTGTTTTTGCTTGCAACCAACTGCTTATAAAGCCATGTGAAATTGAATTGATTTTTGGAACAAAGTATAAGTTTGTTACCAATTTTATTGTTCTTCGACATGGGTCTCCCTCCGGGACTGGTTGGCCTCAGTACCGATCCTGATGAACCCGGTGGCAGTGGAACAGGCCCCCCACAATCCCCTTCCGAAATTGAGGGACATCAGGGAGCGAGTTATTGGGCTGCAAAGTTTACTCCTCCTCTGCCTTTCAGTTGTGGGTTGCAAACAATCAGGCCCTGACTAGTAGATACATGTTGGACGTGTGGGAGTCAATGCACAGATTCAGACATCTACTCCCACTAGAGGCGATGGAAGAGTACGATGCCATCCTGGAGGAAGGTAAAATAGCTTCCCAGGACTTCCTCCTTTCAGCCTTGGATGCTGTGGATACGGCGGCCTGCACTATGGCCTCGGCCATAACTCTGTGCCATGCAGCCTGGCTACGGGAAGCCAGAGTGCACCTGGCCTCACAACAGGTGGCCCTTGACCTGCCTTTTGGAGGTGACACCCTCTTCCCAGAGGAGACCTCGGCCGTTCTGGGTACTGCCCACAACTCCAGGGGAGAATTGAAATATTTCAGTCTCCTCCAGGCGGGGCCTCTTCCACGCCTTCCAGCCCCATAAGGCCTGATAGTAAGCTGCCCCCCACCCTTTACAGTTACTGGTGAGGACTTGGTCCTCACCACCACAACTTCAGGTCGAATCCCACTTGGGGGACCCTCCCAGCAAGGCCCCTCTCCTGGGCAACTCCGAGGGAGCTCTCGACCTGTTAGTCAGCAGTATTGCTTATAATCACCAATATTGTGGTCAATCACCTTCTACAAACCATGGCAGAGTACCCACTGTTTTTGGACTCTCCCTCTCAGAAATGACAGATAGCCCTTCTCCCTCTCTCCTTCCTGGTGAGAATGGGTGGTTCACAGCTGAGGCAGCCTCTTTCCCTTCAGGTAGGACTAGGGCATAACCCATACTCACACCCCTTCATCTGACCCTAATGCCTCAACTCCTGAGAGGACTTGACCCTCTCACTACCCAACCTTCCTCGCCCACCGTAGAGGGCAGAATGGAAGCCTGCCATCTGAACCCAAGCAGGCAACTGATAGCCAGCAGTTCTGCCCCCCAAGATGTTGTCACGCCTTTGTATACGACACACCGCCAAGGGGAAAAGTCCCCCTTTTCACTTCCTTGGGCGATGAGTCTATTACCCACTGTGGGACACATACAGAGTTCATGGAACACACTCCCAACATCAAAGAGTGTATCACCCCACCATTGCCCACCCGAACCAAATGGAGCCTCCCCTCGTGGGGTCATTTTCATACCGGGAGCTACCCTCCTGCATGCTTCCCCGTGGATGAGGCCCCATCATTCTGCCTCCCCAGGCTGATGGTTGGAGAACTCTCTATCAGATCCTGCCCCTCTACCCACAGTACAAATGAGCTCGCTGCCTTGTCCATCCTTTCCTTACCACCAGCAAGACTAGCTGGTGTTTAATCATCGCTCCCACCCAATCGACCCTCATTAGGGTTGTGGGCATACGCTTCCAATTCAAAGCAACCAAACCCTCCCTGCCCCCAGGGAGCAGGTAATTCGTTCTTGCCTACTGAGTACCAGATGCAAATGTCGGGACCCAGCCATTAGATATAAGTGTTGGCCAACTTGCTCATGGTCCTTGCGAGATATGAACCCTCCAGTACTCACTACTTCTGGCTGGTTCTCAGCTTAGGTGATCGCTCTTGAGAGAGGTCATAAAAACAGGGCCTCCACCCTATTCTTCTACCATCTTTCAAAAAAATATACAGATAAAAGGGGGGGTAACCACATGAAAGGTGAACCTTTCCCCCTCAGAATCTCCCAACCTGGGCTGTCAGTCACCACTACCAGGGACGTGACCTCATGCCAGAATCCCCGTACATGGGGTCTTGCCTCTCACAGAAGGGACCCATGCCACTCTCTTATATCCCATTGGGAAACCCTCACATCTCGGAGATCCGGAGGAGATAACATGATAATAGTGATGAAACCATCCAGATCTCTCCCTTTGCCATTAGGTTGAAGGCAGGGCAGCTCATCCCTCTGCCCCTCGCAAAGTTCATAGTCACCACTCACTCCCTCTGCGACAGTTCAGAAACCAACCCCACAGATGGATACTGCCCTGGGGCCAATCTTCACCTCCCAGTGTTTCGTCCAGCGGTGTCTCACATAGCTCACCCGCCGGGGCAAAGCCATAGCACTGTGGTTATCCCGGCCTAGCTACTGGAAACTCTCACTCAGGAGTCTTGCAGGTACAATTCCTCCCTTCCCATTATGACCCAAGGCTCTCCTGGTCTTAGTAGGCACGTCTTAGAATAACATAGTCCTGTCCTAAGCATTTGTTACAAGGTTTCGCACTCAACAAAGACCACTCTACATCCACCCTGAAATTCCTCCCAATGACTGGAATTTGGGAACTGGCTGACCCTTGATAGAGTTCACCTTCCTGGTAAGATCTAATACCATCATTAGCATACTCATATAGGACACTTCCGATATATGGTAAGTGTCTTAAAGAGGAGAGAGCCAGATGTACCCCACTGGCATGGCATACCCTCGCTCTGCCTCTTTTGGAGGACCCTATCTCCTCCTCCGTACATCCTGACTCTTACCTGGGGCCCTCCCTAACGGGAGCCTCAATCCTGATGTGCACCCCTGTGCAGCATTAGCTCAGGTCGGTCCCACTCTGGGATGGTCCTCCCTGACAGTGCGAGGCCATGTAGGCCAAAGTGAGTGGTTCCATAGGCCGCGGGTACTAGCATCCGGGCCTATCATGCTCACGAGCCCATCACCAAGCCATAGAATTACCATGTCCAACTTCTTGCCTTAACATTCCTCTGGCTGCCTTCTAGCCGCTGAAATTAAAAAGAAGAAGAGGAAAGGTGTAAGTAGCAGTAATGCCACTTCCTTGTCTCTTGCAAGGATACGGATTCTGATGCCCCACCCAAGGGGACTGTCACAGTGCCATCTGTAAGCTCATGGAGGCCTGATCACACCTTTCAGGCCCATACAACGTCCCATCTGTGTTTCTCTTATCTTGTACCATAGGATGGGCCAGGCATCTGGCCCCTCCATGCCGGTCCCACCGCTCTTGTTTCAAGTTTAACAAGACACTCATCTGTTCATTATAACCTTCCAAGCAGAGAATTTGAAATGCAGAATTAATTTGTCTATAACATGGAAGTCACAAAGGCCTTAAAATCATTGCCTATGTGAAAAATTCAGAAAAACAATATGGGGACTGATGTAATAAATGAGATATGTTTAAGTATTGGGAATGCTGGCTGAGAAGTGAAACTCAATATTTAGAAAAAAAGGGACTCATCTGTTTTGTGAGCAGTAGAACAAATATCACCATGGTAGAAATACCATAATTCAGTCATTGTTTATGTATTTCCAAGGAACTGCCAAACTACAGCTTTTCCTCCATTTCCCCCCCCCCTCTCCTCACCATACTCAGATACTCACACATTCCCTGCCTCCTAACCTTCTATAAATGTTCTATAATCACATTACAGTTATAACTAAATAAGGAAAATAATAAAATAAGTAAGTCTGTTTTCCAAATGGGTCAGAAAAAGAGCAAAGCCTAATGAAGCACTTCAGTCATTACTGTTGTACTGTAATTTCCAGACAGGAAACATATCAGGTCTGTGAAGGACCAATCATCATATCAGATGCTGAAAATTAACTACTGAAGATTCACCATTTCAGTTGGTGGTGAAACTAAACCTATTTACATGATTTTAGGTAGCATAATTTGGGGTACCTGAAACAATCAAATAAATAAGGTATTAGAATAATTGTTTCCTCCTTAAATGATCATACTCACAGCTGTGTAGCAAGATGTGTGAATTTACCAGCAGGATGGAACATTTTCTATAAGCTACAATACCTATGAAATTGGAAATATGCATTGCAGTTTTACTTGTCAGAGCAGGTTATTGGAGAATGTTGAAGAAGAGCTGTTCACAGCAAGACGTCATCCATACTTGCTAATAGAATTTCTCCTCATTAACTGTTCCTTTAGATAATCATGTATGTTATTTTTCCAACAATAGTTACCATATATGTTCAGTTGATTCCATTTGACTTTTTAAAATATTATCTGTAACTGATATTGCACACTACTCATTAGTCATTTTACCCCCCATCCCCCATGTAATCATGAATAACTCCCAGCTGAAGTTCTGTTGCATGTTCACATGTTAAGGCAGAATTAATCCATATATCATTATTTGTAGCCACAGTAAGAAACTTGTGTGCAAAAATTTCCTATTTTTAATTTAAACAATGTAAATTGTATTATAAGCCAAGAACTGAAGCATGTTTGACTGTGGATTGCAATAATCAAGGCCTGAAACCTTTCTTTATCTTTTGAGTGCAGTGTAAATGAAGATTTCAGAAATGATGAATAAAAAATAAGAAACCAGTTCCTGAAGTCCTTGCACAAGTAAAAGTTTCACCAAAAATCAATAACAGTTCCCCTTGAGAAACTTAATGAATACTTCAAAAAGTTAGCCCAAGATAAATAAAATTAAGTAACTGCAAAAGATTGAAGCAGCAAGCACAATTTAGTTGCACAAGAGAAAATTAAAGGGGCAGAATTTTCTGCCTGACCACTTCCTACAGAGACAGGATACAAATTCTGAGAAGAATAGATCCATTAAATGTGGTAGAAGACTGTGTGCAAAAACTCTGCTTCACTTGGTCACTATGAGTCTATTTCGCTATACACCATAGGCTATGTCTACACTAGCAAATTAGTTTGAATTAGTTTGAATTAACGGTTTGTTGCGAAACAAGGGCTTGTGTGTGGACATAGCCTAATTCATCTATCTGCACTGGGTGTATTAGAAGTAGCACGTTTACAGGTACAATTTATACTGACATGCTTTGCCTTATTTTAGCAGAGCCTACTAAGACAGAAATCCAGTTTGAACAAGTTTGTCAACCAATCTCTCTGGCCAAAAGGTCATCTCACACATCAGAATTCACATTCACAATAAGATCATGATGAAGTTGGCTGAAAATCTTAGACTTTTTTAATATGTTTATTCATCATAAGTCCAATGGACTTATACACAAACAGGTAAAAATGCTTATATGCAACTCTAGCTTGCATGCCAGAAATTTTGCCTCTGAATAGGTTTTCCCCATGGTCTTCTTTAGCCCTCAGTCTCTAATGTAGATTATTAAATATTCTATACTACCAAACAGAATTTGCAACTCCCTTTCTGGTGACATATAAACAGCATTCGCTATCTAGCTCTCCATCAGCTACTATAATACATTAACACTCATCATACTTAAGGTGCTGAAACACTGGCTTTGAGACACAAACTTGAAATCACAACTATGCCATTATACCTCCTTTCATTTCATGTGGGAAAATTAGAGTATCACTGTCAGAAACTATGGTTCCATTTCTTAGGTGCTATTTAAAAGAAAGATTATTTGAACTGAGCAGCTTCTGCCTATTGCTTTACAAATTCAATTCTCTTTTCTTGTAGGCCCTCTATCTGTAGTCTATCATACATTTATGGAATATTAACCATTGAACTAAGGGAAATTAGTTCAATAACCATCATTTTTGTAAAGTGCTCCTTCTGAAGTTGAATTTCCAGTAACTAGAAGCAATTCTGGTACAGAAGGAGGCCAAGAATGTTTTAATCAAATACCTTGTTTCTCCTGCCCTCCCTTTCTCCCTATTCCACAGGAACTTTAATCAGCTCTCACTCTACTTTTCCCTACCGTTTTGTATTCTAGCTTCGCCATTAACAGCATTTCTCCAACAAGTTTCAAACATCTATTTATCTTTTTGAACACCTCACTTCATCTCTAGTTTCCCTATCTAAAATTTAAGATTCTTAATCATTAAACTTCCATCACAAGTAGCTTTTTCTGCCACATCCTCACTGATAAATATGATCATATAAGCCAATAAACTGGAAACAGAATATCTTATTGTAAAGTTGGCAGACCAGATGCCAACTCATGCCAAGACTCCAGTCCTCCCTGAACATTGGAAAATGCATAGCTGGATCTGATTAACCTGTGTGTTAATTTTTAGACATGTGGCAATGTGTTTAGGATTTAGACTTTATGGAATGCTTGCAGGATGTTGCATGTATCAATCCTACCTTTTTGTTTCCCATGTGTGACTTTCCCCTCCTGCAATCAGGACTAGTGTACTGCTGTACCCGACAATGCTTCACTCTGAGGCCCTGACTTACCCCACCTTTTTGTATGAACCCCTGCTTCTGGGGCAGTTCATGCCAGCCTCCAGCATGTAATCAATCTCTCAGGCAGCAGAATTGCACTCTCACTAGCCACTCATGGGGTAGTCCCCCAGAGATCACACCTAGCTTTCACATGCAGCTCTGGGAGCTTCCATCTTGCAAGTTTCAGTGCACACCCACTGGGCCTTGCAAGCTCATTTATACTAGCTCATCAATTTAACAAAGAAATTGATATGCATTAGCTTTTTTTTCTCAGTCAGGCATTCACTCTAAGATCTCCAGGGTTTCATTGTTTTAAATAAAACAAACATTAGTTTATATTGATTTAAACACGATTTTCAGTGAGTATATGTCAGAACAGCATAATATCAGATAGCTAACCAGTCAAAAAGATAAGCACAATCAAATGAAAGATAGCTCACATTTCAAAACTAAGCCTATGTCCACGTGTACACGCTTAAATTGATTTAAGTGAAATTGATTCAAATTAATTCAAAATAAAAATCATTAAATTGATTTCAGTTAAATCCATTTAAATAAAAACACCAAATCAAAATAGCAAGTTTGGACACAGGACTTGCTATTTCGATTCAGGAGAGGGGCACCATGGGAGGTGTGGCAACATGGCCCCCTGTCAGGGCCATGTTGCCAGTCAATCGCATAAAAGCAGGAACTGAGCTCAGCTCTCTGTCCATTGTGGCTGGCAGGAGACTGAAAGAGGGATGGCTACGGATGCTCCCCGGCTCCCATACCATCCTCGAGCACTAGCTAAACCCTCTGCTAGCCTGCAGGGTGCTCCCCTGCTGTGGGACACACTGTTCCCTGACCCCGATGATCCTGAGCCCGAGACCCTGACCATTGTTTCGCTGGCCCTCACAGTGGCCTTAGTTCCCCGCTCCCCTTCTGTGCACCATCATGTCTGGGCACAGGACACCAGCCCAGACTGGTAGGAGCAGGTTGTCCTTTGAACCTGAAGCAATAAGCAGTGGAGGAGGAATCTCTGGGTTAGCAGGGAGACTACCACTCACCTGGTTGCCGAGCTTGCCGCAGTCCTGCACTGAAGGGACATGGTGATGAGAGTAGCCATCCCTGTGGACAAGAGAGTGGCCATTGCTCTCTGGAAGATGGCCACTCCTGAGTCCCACAGGTTCATTGCCCATCTCTTCAGCATCGGGAGGTCCACCGTTGGCGAAGTGCTGCTGCAGGTCACCCATGCCATGCCATCAACACAGTCTTGCTGCCATGCCTCATCACCCAGGGAGCACTGCAGGACACCATCACCAGCCTCACTGTCCTGGGGTTTCCAAACTGCGGGGGGATACTCGATGCCACCCACATCCCTGTGTGAGTCCCAGAGCACCATGCATTCAAGTATCGGAACAGGAAGGGACACCAGTTGGTCATCCTTCAGGTCCTTGTGGACCACTGGGGTGTCTTTCAAAATTGCTATGTTGGATGGCCGGGGAGGGTGCATGATGCCAGGGTTCTGTACAACTTCTCACTGTACTGAGGCATGGAGGCAGGCACTTTCTCCCCCCCCCCCCCCATAATATCACCATCAGGAAAGTTGAGGTGCCTGTCTTCATTGTCGCTGATGTGGCCTACCTCCTCCGCCCCTGGCTCATGCGCCCATACATGGGACCCCTCAACGCCAGACAGCAGCTTTTCAATCACTGCATCAGCCACTGCCGCCAGGTGGTTGAGCAGCATTTGGCAGACTGAAAGCCCACTGGAGGCGCCTCCTCATACGCCTGCACCTTGCCGAGGACACAGTCGCACAGCTCATCAGTGCCTGTATGGCACTGCATAACCTTTGCGCGCTCCAGAGGGCGACAATAGCCGTCATGTGGAAGGCTGCGGCAGAACTCATTAGTGTCTAGTTCCAGCTGCCAGACGTCTTGGCCCAGCAAAGAGCAACCATTGTGCATGAGGCACTAATGAACCTGTTCGTGACCAAGGACCTTTGAGGGTGAGGACCGCTGCCCCACACCCCCCCACACCTCTGTCCAGCCACAGCCAGCCCCCACCCACACCCAGAATCCCACCCAATAAAAGCACACATTGCACTATTTTCAGTGTTCTGATTTTAATTTACAATGTGTGGGGCTTGGAGCAACAAAGGGCTTGGGAGACAGGTATGTGATGTGGAACTTTGGAGGGAGAACCAGGGGCAGTCCATAAACTGGGAGATGGGTAGTGGGTAGGGGTTTGGGGACTTTGAAAGATCAGGAAGTTATGGGGAGGCCAGCCAAGGCTCATGGCCCGCTGTGCCTTGGCCTTGCCAAGGCCGCCCCAGGTCCAGGGCCACCACCAGTGAGGAACAGCTCCCTGTCTCTGAGGCACTTCCTCAGCTTCAAGTGGCGCAAAATGCTGTGCAATTCACTGTAGGGTTGAGGAAATGTCCTGCACCGCACCACCAAGGGTCTGCAGCACGTTGCCCTGCTGCTCCAGAGCCACAGCCTGCCTCTCCATCACTGCAGCCTGCTGCTCCATTGCAGCAACAACACGATTGTCTGCATCAGCTGCACAATGGAGCTGGCGAATGGCAGCTTCCTGGTGCCTTCCCTGCTGTTCCCTCCAGGCCTGGGCTGACTCCTCTGCTTGGTGGCTCAGCTCTACGAGGTTGCTGAGGATGTCATCTCTGGTCCAGTGAGCTCTCCTCCTCTGCCTCTCAGCAGGCCATGGACTCTGCGGAGCAGGATGGCGGATGCATGGGCGAGCTGCTGGGGTGAAGCAGGAAAAGGGTTAGTCCTCCTTTACCTGATGGCCTTGCCTGTGTGCAGCCTGTCTGCAGCAAACCCCTCCGCCCAGATGTCAGCAGCATTCCCCATCTGTGTCCTGTGGGACACTGTACCAAGGGTGTACAAGGCCTCATGCTGCCCAAAGTGGTGAGTGGTATTCAGCAGGATGTGGGCCAGGAAGTTTCCCAAGACCATGTGCCAGTGGTGCAGCTTGGACACTCTCTGACCTGGATGTTGGCACACCTGCCTAGTGGCACCTTCCTGATGAGCATCCCCTGTCCTGCTGGGTCCTGGCATCCTTGTCCCTCTGCCACTAGCACCCATGGGAGGACCCTCCTGCTGCTCCCCAGCCCCGTGCCCTGCATGTTCCAGGGTGTGCTCCCTAGGTACCCAAGCCATTGGCAAGCTTGGCCCTTCTTGCCTGGAGGGGGGAGGAACATTGACCAGCAGGCACTCCTGATGTTTACCTTGAGGTGCCCTCCTCCAGGTCAGATGTGGGCAGTGGCGCCTCCATCTCCTCCTCTTCCTCTTTCTCCTCACGGGTGGTGGTCCCCTCCTCCCAAGCAGGGAGGAGCTTTGGACTAGCCCATGGTCCTTCAGGTAGTTGGGCACTCCCAGGCCGACTGACGTCACCCACTTTGAGGGATACCTCCCTGTCTGAGGGGCCTCCCTCAGGGGATGTGGCCACAGTGGTGGGCTCCCCAGAGTCGACGGTCCTGGAAGGAAGACTGCTGTGCTTGTTCCTTAGGAAGGCATCATGCTCCTCAAAAAAGGGGCAGCTGGTGGTGCTAGCTGGCCCCTGGAGCAGTCTCACGTCCCTGGCATGGGCATAGTCCTGGTACAGGACTTTTATTTTAGAACGCACTTGCTCTATCATGCATTCGTGCCCCCATCCAGTCAGTGCCTCAGCAATGTCCACGTAAACATCGCTATTGCAATGCCAAGCACAGAACTGGGCAAGGATGTCCTCCCTGGTCCATATCTCAAGGAGGCAGAGAACCTCCTCCCACACCCACACAAGTGCCCAGCATCACCCCTGGACTGTGCCAGCACGTGGCTTGGCCATGCTGCACCAGCTTTCAGGCACATAGCAACAATGGGGCTGGGCACTTCCTCCTTCCTGGTGCTATGCACCCTGGGAGGAAGAAGAGCAATCCAAGCTGGAATTGAAACAAAGGCCGTTTCAAAACAATGCATCTGAACAGCATTGTTTCAAAATGTCTGTTTCAATTCAATGGCCATTTTGATTACCCTCCAGGTTTTGTTGTTTCGAATTCAGTTCCATTGTTTTGAAATTACAAGCTCTGTCATTTTGAAACAATGGAACATGGTGTGGACATAACATTTTTAACAGCGAAACAACGGTGGTTGTTTCGCTTTAAAAACAATGTCTGGACATAGCCTAAAATCACTGTTATAACCATGTTCAGCCTACCACGCAGGCCTGGATATGATGGCCTTAAAGTGGGTGATGCTCTGTGGGTAGGTATTAATCCTTCCTTGATGTTACTTAGAAGACGGAATCCATGGCAAAAAGCCTTTAACCAGTTCAATGTGTCTTCTACTCCTTTCAACCTACCCCTCCCATGGGGATGCCTTCTTGCAGTCAGGTGATTCTTCCCTCTCTTGCCAATGTACTTGAGCTGCGCTTTTCTTGTATGCATCTCTTCACTGGGGGTGCGTGAGCCCACTGTGTTTGTCTGCTCCCTCTTGAGCCATAGGGAATACATTTGCAGACATGTTTCATATCTGTACACATGTATGATATTGCAGGAAACATACTATCATAACAGTAATACACAGTAGACATGGCCAAACTGTGGCTTGCGAGCTGCATGCAGCTCTTCCAAGAAAAATTGCAGCTCCCCAAAGAGCACAGCAGGGAAGGGCGGTATGGTGGGAGGCAGGGGTGTGAAGTATGCAATGGTTGGGGACCACAGAGAGGCAGCAGCATGGTAAGAGCTGGTAGGGAAGTGGGGGATGGTCACTGCCGGCTGTGAAAGGCAGCATGGTGAGAGCCAGCAGGGAAAAGCAGCAGGGTCAGGGACTGCAGGAAGGGGCAGCATGATCAGAGCTGGCAGGGAAAAGCAGCATGGTGAGAGCTGGCAGAAAAGCAGGGGATGGTCACTGCCGGCAGGGAAAGGCAGCGTAGTCAGAGACTGCAGGGAAGGGGCAGTGTGATCAGAACTGGCAGGGAAGGGGTAGTGTGGTCAGAGCCACCACCGGGGAAGGGCAGTATGGTCAGGGTCGGGGTGGGCAGAAGTGTGGCATGGTCAGGGAGAGCAGAGAAGGCACAGTGTGGTAAGAGACTGCAGGGTATTGGCAAAAGGGGTGTGGGAGGGAAGCACAGCATGGTTGGAGAAGCCCTGGCATGTTTAAATTTTCTCATAGAGCCTAATGCAGCTTACTCATTGTTAAAATAAAATCATGTTTTACAAGTCCTAAACATGATGTGGAATACTTAGAAATGAAAATACAAAGGAGAACAGTTTAAAACTGAATGTAGATTACTTTCAATTTTTGGCACAACTTACTGCTGTGAAGCATGGTATTCCACAGTGACATTCAAAACATTGTGCAATACTTAAGAGATCAGCATCTGAGAGAGCTTTTACCTACTGCATTGACAAGTTACTGCCCAGATTTTAAAAAACTTGCCACAAGCCTGCAGTGTTCTACATCTAGTTTTTGTGGTAACCTTAAGTAATTATTAGAATCTGACATTAGTAGGATCAATATTTGACCTGTTTTTACGATAAGGTTAAAGTACGCAGTGAATTTTAAGCTTAGCAATTTTGGAG
Source organism: Podocnemis expansa (assembly GCA_007922195.1). Lineage (NCBI taxonomy): Eukaryota > Metazoa > Chordata > Testudines > Podocnemididae > Podocnemis > Podocnemis expansa. Next base: position 25,680,530 of record ML681966.1, read on the forward strand.
TGGGTAAAAATATGTGGTTATATGCCTCAGTGCGGCTCTCGAAGGTTTAATAATCAACTTGTGTGGCTCTTGAGTTCCATAAGTTTGGCCACCCCTGACATAGAACATGCCAGGAGCATTCCAAAACACCTTACAGGAGATGCTTTGCATTTGAACATAAAGTTACAGTGTAAGGGGGAACAGGAAAGATAAAAAGATCACATTCTAGAGGTGTGGGGGGGAGGAAGGATGTGAAGCATGTCACATCATGATATAAGGTAATGTTTAGACATTTGCTCTTTAACTATAAAAAAATGTGTGCTAATTTCATAAATTCCTCACTGCCAGGGGAGCTTTATTAAGTGTGAAATTCTCATTTACCACACGTGGTGTTATCATCTCCTGCCCATCAGGAAGGGCTATTGAATCCACATGGGCCATTGTGAAATAAAGCCTTTGTTGATCTCTCCCCCAGCCCACCCCCACCACCCACCCTGAAGTGGGTTTGAATGTGGGCAAAGAGAATAACAGTATATCAACACAGCAAAGAAAAAAATATAAGTGGTCCTTGCCAGCTGACTTGGGCTCACAAGGTTTGAGCTGAAGGGCTCTTTCATTGATGTGTAATCTTCTGGGTTTGGGCTAGAGTCCAGGCTTTAGGACCCTGCACCAGGGAGTCTGAGAAAGTCTGCCTGGATTGGTATTTTCACTGGTGAGCAACCTCTGCAACAGTTTTGTCTTCTACGAGATCAATTAAGTAGCATGAAGATGTCAAGGAACTCTCTCTATTCACATTAAATTATATTCCCTTATAACACAAGAGTTTCCTAGGATTGAAGTCACTGGCGATCCTTGTCTCTGCCTTGGATAGCCCAGATAAATGTTATCAAAATAAATACTCTACTTAGAGTTAGCTACTTAGCCAAGTGCTATCTCCTATTTCATTGTCCTTCTTTAAAGAAGAGTATTACAAAATTAATGTGAAATAATGGGAAAAGAGTGGTACAGGGTTGTATTTGTTCAGGCTAGAGAGAGATAGAGAGTCATGGCAGTAATCAAAATGTTAGATAATGAGAGCCTGGCACATATTTTGACTAGGCAGGCAGATGTATAGGGAAGGCTGTATTTTAGAGGTATTATGCACAAAGAATTGACTTAGATTTAGACATAGTGTAGATATAAAGACCTGGAGATAGGTCCAAGCCCAAGATAATGGGTTTGAGTGACAGGCATCATGGTGGTGTTATCTGCAGTGATCAAGAAAGAAGGTACAGAGAGGAATGGGGGAAAGGGAGGATTAAAACTCTATTTCATAGCCATGTTGATCTTAAGATGGCTGTTAAACTCTCTAGAATGACTCACAACTAAAGATAAAACCTCAGGGCAGACTATCAAGAAGCAGGCACAAATCCAAAATTGGTTGTATGTTCTATAATTAGATTTCACTAACCAGTAACATGAGTGAACCCATAAGCCTTATAAGAACCTAAGAACCTTACCATGGAGTCATAGACAATCCCCTGGGACATTCTGGTCTATCTTCCCACCCAGGCAATGTGGTCTTTGTGATATATGGCTCCTTAGAGGGAAAAAAATCACAATATTCAACTCCCAAGTCCTAAAGAACCAGTCACCCATCAGATCTCAAACCCAAGACAATGCTTATAACCAGTCTCCTAATAAACTATCATAAGATTTATTAACTATTACAAAGAAATAAATATTAGTCACAAAGCTAAAGATAGTAAACATGCATTCTTAAGTGATATAAAGTATTAGATTCTAAGAGGTGATAGAAGCTGTTATAATATACAAGCTTCCCTGTGTCCTTTAGGGTTAACACAAGACAAGCAGCTGGGGACCCCTCGCTTATGCTTAGAAATCCCTGCCAATCAGAGTCAAGCTGCATATGGAACTAGTTTCTCCTTGTCAGGGATTTTTGTCCCCATATCTCCAAAGTCCAAGCTGATGAACTGAGTTCACACACAGGTCATCTAAGTCTGGAGGGTTTGAGGAATTCACTTAACAAACTCTTTGTTCTCATAGGGTTTCAAAGGCCTTCTCAGTAAGCATGACCTAACATCTTCTGTCATAAGCCAATATTTGCATTAGAGAAGCTTTCACCCCTGTTTGAAAAGTTACACTGTTACAGAGGTTTGTCATGCTAACCTTCAATATAACTTTATACTATGGGCTAGAGAAGCTAGAAGTGAGATCAGTACATGCAGCATCCTACAGGCATTTCATCAAATCTAAAATCTAAACACATTCTTCTCAAATTAACATTTATTCTAATGATACTAAGACAGAGACAAGCCAGACTGGTTTCCAGCTATTCATTTGTCAGTGTTCAGTGAAGCCTGGAATCTTAACATGAGTTGGCACCAGACCTGCCAGCATCACACTGATGGCTACACATCCATGAGGAGATGTCAAAAAGACAGACTGAGATTTAAGTTTGAGCAGAAGGCAACACATCTGGAGTAGAGAGAGAGATCTATGAACCATCCCATAGGCATAGACATTGTAGTTGAACATGTGCTTATGGAAAAAATTACCCAGTGTGTGGTGTAGAGGGAGAAGAGAAGCGACCCCCACAGAACATAGGAGAAGGGATGAGGAGGATTCTCCAAAGGATATACTGATGGCCTGTTAGAGAACAAGGGGAAAACCAAGTAACAACAGAGTCACAAAAGCCAAGAGAGGACAAAATTTCAAGTGCAGTGTAAAGATGTGTTAATGTGGATGAGTATGGTTCGAAGCTTTGGCTAAATAGAAGGCTCTTGTGAGAGCAGTGTCAGTGAAGTGCAAGGGGTAGAAAATGGATCTGAGAGGGTCTAGGACAGAATTGAAAGAAAGGAATTCCAGACAGCAATTCTAAACAGTGAATTCAGTGATGAAAGCAAAAGAGAGATTGTGTGTTAGCTAGAAAGATAAGTAGGCTCCAGAGGGTGTGTGTTCTTATTGTTTATTATTTGGTTAAGATTAGAAGGTATGTTCACATGTATCTTTTAAATTGAAATAACCACCGTTATTTCTATTTAAAAAATATGAGCTCCGTCATTTCAATTCAAGACACGTTGAATCAAAATAGGTTAAAACTACTTTAATTTGAATCATCTGTTAAAACGAAATGGTTATTTCAAAATAATGCCATTCAGACATTTTTGTTAACTGTGATTTCAAAATAATGCAATTTGACCTTCTTCCTCCCAAGGTGCATGGCACCAGGAAGGAGGAAGTGCCGTCCCCCACTCCTGCCAGGCAGCGTGCTTGGAGCCAGCAGGCAGTATGGCAGCAAGTGGCCCAGATGCCACAGAGGGGAAACACCGCGGCCCCATGTGGACAAACGAGGAGGTCCCCTGTCTCCTCCACATATGGAGGAGGCAGTACATTCTTGCCCAGTTTCGAGCCAGGCACAGGAACTGAGATGTCTATGCAGACATAGCCGCAGAGCTGTCCACCCAGGGCCATGCATGCACAACAGAGCAGTTGTGCTCCAAGATCAAGATCCTTCACCAGGATCATGCCCAAACCATGGGGACACGCCAGCTCCAGGGGGCAGGTAGCAGTGCCACCTGCCCGTTCTATGAGGAGCTCCATGAGTTCCTGGGGGTAGAGCCCTATGGCCTCCCACCTTGGGCCATCAACTCTGGATAGCCCCTTTCATGGGCTCACCCCCCGGGGGAGGTGATGGTGACATAGAGGCATCCGTGGATGTGGTGATGCCAGTCAGCCTGCCGTCACAGCACCACCACTGGAGGCTGCACCGGGGAGTCCAGACCTCTTCCCTGTCCAGGAGGAGGGGACTGCCACCCCAGAGGAGGAAAAGGGGCATGCAGAGGTGGCAACCCCCATGGAGTCGGAGCCTGAGGAGGGGACATCCAGATGGACATCTGGAGCACCTGTTGGTGAGTGTTCCTCTCCCCTACATGGAGGCAGGGCTGAGCCTGCCCTGGCCCTAGGCACCAAGGGGGCACAGCACTGGGACAGGCAAGGCACAGGGCTGGGGGGTGCAGAAGCCCTCCCATTGGCACGGGTGCCCAAAGGACGTGTGGCACCAGGGTCACAGACCCATTTGTGCCTGGGGTTGCTCAAGAGGGGGTGGAACTACAAAGATGCGGCTGCATACAGGCCATGCCACTGGCAAGTGGCCTGAGGAGACTCCCAAGGCCAAGTCTTGGGTGACTGCAGCTCAACATTGTGGATACTGCTAGGCTGTGCATGCCTCCAGGGCAATGTTCCACAGGACCTAGATCCAGAATCCTGCTGACAGTTGGGGCACAGGTGTGTGCTGCAGACAGGCTGCACACAAGCAAGACCAGCAGGCAGCAGGGCCAACCCTGTTTTGTGCTTCCTTCCAGCAGTTCGTGCAGCCTCCTGCTGTGCTTCTACATGGAGAATGCCAGCTACCCCAAGATGGAGGAAGAGTAGGGGCTGCCGGATGTGAGGGAAAATCCTGGCTAGCCTCCTTAACCTCAACCAGCAAGTGGACGACTTTTCCCAGGCCTGGAGAGAGCAGCAGGCCCATCGCCAGGATGCCACCATCCATCTCCTGCAACATGCGGCCACTGCCAATGACCACGTGGTCACCGCACTCAAGCGACGGACTGTGGCAATGGAGCACCAGAGCACTGTGCTCCAGGGACTGAGCACTGCAATGTAGGACGTTGCCACAAGTCTCCAGTGCATCACTGTGCACATGGTCCCCCACCAGCTGAAGGAGGTCCATGCAAGGACCTTCATGTCCCTCATTGCAGGAACCCCCAGACCCAAGGTGGCCATGGGGAGGGGTGTGGGATGTCAACTCAGGACCCCCACACAGGCCCCCCACAGGGACTCCCCTCCCATGCAAACTCCCTAACCCCACACCTCAATCCTCTCTCCCAGTTTGAGGCCTTCCCCCAGTTCTCCACACCCCAATTCGCTCTCCCAGTTTCAGGCCCTCCCCCAGCCCTCCCCCGAAAGTTCCACATCCCCTTATCCTCCCCAGCCCTTCTTTGCCCCAACCCCCCATCTTATGTTAAATAAACAGTTTGTGACAACATATTAGTGCATGTCAGTGTTTTTATTGGGATGTGGTTCACAGTGCGGGTGGATGGGTGGGGGCTGGCTGTGGCAGAATGGGGGAGAGGTCAGTGTGGCAGGGCAGGCCTGGCCCTCAGAGTTCCTCACTGGCAAAAACATTCATGAGTGCATCACGAACTGTGATCGCCCTTTGTGACGCTCGCTCCCTTGGGGCCACAGGTGCGGGTTGCTTATACTGACCACTGAAGAGCAGTGTCTCAGCCTCCCAGGTGGCAGCACCAGTCTCACCCCACAGCTTGCAGAAGTTATGCAGGTGGCGGTGCGTAAAGAGGCACCTCCATTGTGCCTTCAGCTAGTCAAATGTCTGCTCAACCACATGGCAGCAGCAGCTCACACGGCGGTTGAAAAGCTGCCGACTGGCAGTGAGGGGCCCTGTGTATGGGCACATGAGCCATGGGCAGAGGGGATAGGCTGCGTCTGTGACAATCAGGATGGGCACCTCTACCCCCCTGACAGTGATGTTATGGGGGGGTGGAAGAAGGTGCCCACCTCCATGCCCTGGTACAGGGCAGAATTACGGAGGACCCTCGCATCCTGCACCCTCCCTGGCCATCCCACATAACAGTTTTGGAAAATGCCCCGGTGATCCACAAGGGCCTGCAGGATAACCAATTGGTATATTTTCCAGTTTTGGTACTCAGCTGCTTGGTCCTCCTGGGCTCTCACAGGGATGTGTGTGGTTTCCAGTATCCCACCACAGTTGGGAAAGCAAGAGTGGCCATGCCGGCAATGGTGTCCTGCAGCTCTCCTTGGGTGACGAGACATGCCAGCAGGTTCCTGTTGATGGCGCTGGCAACCTGTAGCAGCACATTGCCAATGGTGGACCTCCCTATGCTGAAGAGGTGTGCCACGGACCTGTACGACTCAGGAGTGGCCATCTTCCAGAGAGTGATGGCCACTCTCTTGTCAACAGGGATGGCTGCTCGCATGACAGTGTCCCTTCGGCGCGGGACTGGGGCGAGTTTCGCAACCAGGTGGTTGAAGCTCCCCCCTGCTCATTCAGAGATTCCTTCACTACTGCTCATCATCCCAGGTTCTGAGCACTACCTGCTCCCACCAGTCTGTGCTGGTCTCCAGTGCCCAGCTGTGATGAGGCACGGGGGGGGGGGAAATAGGGCTCCTCTGAGGCTGAGTGAGAGGATAGCCTGGGGCATAGCCTGGGCACCATCGGGGTCTGAGAACAGAGAGTTCCATAGCAGGAGGACACCCTGAAGGCAAGCAGAGGGGCTACCAACAGCACGGCGATGGCTGGAAAGCCGGGGAGCATCCATGGTCTGTGTCTCGCAGTCTCCTGCTAGCCAGAATGGACAGGGAGGTGAGGTCAGTTCCTGCTTTTATGGGATTGGATGGGGGCACGGCCCAGTGAGGGGACCATGTTGCCACACCTCCTATGGTGCCCCTCTCCTGAATCAAAATAACAAGTCCTCTGTCTGGACTTGCTAGTTCAATTTGACGTTTTTCCTTAATTCGATTTAAGTTAATTCAAATTAAGGATTTTATTTAAATTAGCTTATTTCAATTTAATTTAAATCAAAATAAGCGTCTACATGTGGACATAGCCAGAGAGACTAATACATGCCTGTATTGTGAGGGAAAAGAGTTAGAGGAGATTGAGGGCTTACAGAGAAGAGAGAGGAGGATGATCAGGGTAGCATAAAGAGAGATGAGGAAATGGGATGGGATGATGTCACTCAAGCAAGTGGAAAGGTTAGAAGAGGACAGCAGACAAGAAACTTCTGCATGTTTGACAGAGGAAAAAGAAGAGAGTTATGGGTCAAGTTCCATTTTGTTAATTTTCTCTTTGAAAAAAATCAACAATTTCCTGTGGAGACACAGAAGTTACAGCAGGAAAGTGGGAATGTTTGCGGAGGGAGTCAAAACTGGCAAAAAAAAAAAGTGGCTGTAATTCTGGGCATGGGATTCAATTAAGTTGGAGAAGAATAAATTGTTTGGCTAGAAAGATGACAGAATTGCAGGATGAGAGAATGAACAAGGAGTCCTGTTGCTACTCCTTTGGAAGAAGGACAAGAGAATGAATTTGTAGTGTCAAATTGTTATGCATTTCCTGCAGAGTCACTCCGCAGCATGCCAGAGGAAATGAAAGAAATGGGGATGAGTGAGTGCTGAGTTGGCAGAGTGGCCCATACAATGGGAGACAGGGGCAAAAGAGTTAAAGATAAAATAGAGTGAAGCATGAAAAGAATCATCAATGAAAGAGCGGGCAGGAAAGAGAGGGCTGAAACAGTAAAGGAGCCATCAACCCTGATAGACTGTAATGACAGGGGGAGTCTGTGAATTGATGGGTGATACTGAGAGAAGCTGGCTGCAGAAGAACTCTCCTGGGTTCCCCTGATCAGAGGTTTCACATCAAGGATCCTATCTTAATTTGCCATGTGCGCAGATATTAAATATAAAGGCAGATAGGCAATGCCATGCTCCCTGTGAACCAATGAGGAAAAAACATGCTTCCTGGTCCTTTTTCTGGCCTTCAATAATAACCTAAACTTGGGCTGGAGAACATGTATTTGGCTGACTGCACTCGTTACAGCACTTGTCAGTAAGCGACTTTACCTTTCTCCTACAGTTGATGCAGATTAGTATCTATTGTACATTCCTTTAATGAACCATCCTTGGGGGTATTAAATTGTACTGCTTTATGTATTGTTTAAGCCGGGGTCTCAAACACACATCCCGTAGGCCACATACGGCCCCTAGATCTATTTCCTGTGGCCCACAACGATACTGTTGTTACCAGTATTTGCAATATTGGTGTGTGAAAAAGTTTCAGTGGTGCAGCCCTCAGGCTAACGTACTAGTCCTCATGCGCCCCTCTACTAGTCCTCATGCAGCCCTTGTGGTGACTTGAGTTTGAGACCCCTGGTTTAAACTATAATATGGTTTCCCATCATTAGGGCAGATTAAAAAGTTTTACTGTTCCTTGCTGCAAAGTGGAGTGGTGTATTGTGTCATTCCAGTCCCTCACTCCTGGAGCCCATCTCACTCTGCTCTGTTATATGAACCCCTACACCTGGCCAGATCACACAACCCCCAGCAAGCAAGTTTTTTCCCAATAAATGAATGAGTGCTTCTGACTAGCCACTTTTGGGACTATGCACTGGAATGACTCCAGCCAACACTGCCCAGTTCAGATGCAAGCTCATACGTTTATCGAAGAAATTGTTATGCATGAGCCTTGTCACACTAAGGGCAAGTCTACACAGACTGTTTTATTCCGAAATCGGTCCTTTCGAAAGGACCGATTTCGAAATAAAACCCTTATTTCGAAAGGGCTCCTTTCAAAATAAGGGAAACCGCGGGATTGGAAAGACCGTTATTTCGAAACGGATGTTTCGAAATAAAGGCAATGGGACCGCTGTTTCAAACCATTGTTTCAAAACAACGGTGTTGTTTCAAAACAATGGGTCTAAAGCCGTTATTTTGAAACATCCGTTTTGGAATAACTGTCTTTTCGAGGGGGGGTAGGTTTTACTTTTTCGGAAGGACGATCCTTATTTCGAAAGGACGAGGTCCGTCCTTTCAAAATAAGGAAACATCATGTAGACTAAATTTTTTTTATTTCAAAATAACGGGTGTTATTTCGAAATAAAAGAGCTGTGTAGACGTGCCCCAAATGTAATCTCTAACACACCTTAAACCAAATGCAGTCTTGGAGAAAAGAAACAAATTTAGTAAGTACAAAAGGATTTTAAGTGATTATAAGTCAGAAGAAAAATTAGATTTGATCAAGACAAAGTAAAGCTAAGTTGCGTTCTAAACTAAGTGTAACACTTTCAGCAACCTTATGTATTCAGATGATTCTCATCATAGGCTGGTTGTCTGCCTCCAGCCAGGGTCGCCACCTATGATCAGCGTTGGTGGTGTTTGCATACGGAGGTGCAAGAGAGAGAGAGTGACAAAATGTCTCTCCTTTTAAAAATGTTCCTTCATTCCTCTCTCACCCTATCAAGGTCAGGTGACAAACAATGTCCTCATTTGGGTTCATCCATGCCTGAGTCACATGAATATCAGCATTCCCTTACTGGTGCTGAGGCTAGTCTATTGTTTCTGAAAGAGCTTATTTGTTTTATGCATGCCTTAGTGAGGTGTGAAGTGTACTTTAGCTCTGTAGAGTTTTGCCTAGATCTATCTCAAGCCATGAGACACACATTTCTGAATATTAGATAGTGAAGCCTTATAACCATACACATGGGATTGCAACAAATATATAACTGTGACAATAATATTCATGAGCATTCCAAAGACATTGTACATGACAAATTTGCATTAAACAATACACAACTACACTTTAATATTTAATATTTTGAACATTGTTCATCACATTTCATTCTGACCTATTCTTAGCTCTGACATTTTATAGATAATTCTCAGGTTCTGAGAAGTCTGAATCGCAGACTAGAAGCTTGAGATCATGCCGATATAGTCATAGCGTTTGCATTGACAGAGGTTTCAGAAGTGTGAGAATGAGGCATATTTCTCTCATAAATCAGTGTTTTATTATTTGTAGAAATATAGTTATGAATTCTGCAGTGACTCAATGGCTAGCCTCTAATTAACATCCCACACCCTTTCCTGAATGGCAAAGCTCTAAATTGGTTCAATTTGAGGGCTCTTATTGACTGAGTTTTTGCATTTTTCCAGATAAGATGAACCATTGAAAACACAATTCAGCAATCAGAAGTAATTCTCTCACAGAATACATGAGCCAAATTGCTTCCTGTACTAATGTTTAGCCATGTTTTTAGGCCAGTAATTTTATTTAACTTGATACATAAGGAGAATAACAATATGATTCAGCATTTGGATGCTCTGATTGTGGGAGGCCTGATGCAACTAATCTATGAACAACAAGAAGCATAGCACACTGCTGATAGGTTCTGACTGGTCACTTGGTGGTGGTGTGGAGTCAGATTCCAAATGCTATTGCTGACCTCATTTCAAATCCTTAGGTCACAGCAAAGTTCGATTGTAAGGAAATAGCGACCAGGAAGGAAAGTTAAAGTTGTAAGGGTGTCTCATACAGTAGGGAGGGAACAATACTTTTTTCAGTCTAGAGTGAGGAGTGAATGTCTTAGGGCTATTATACAGTTGTGATACACTGACCCCATGTACAGTCTTATGGTGTGATTCTTACTGTTACCACTTCAGCCAGCACAGAAATACAGTAACTTGGCTATGAAACACTGCATCATTTCTGTATCAACATTATGAAAATAGTGAAGAATCCAACAAGCTTACCCCATCCAACACGCACCACCAGAACAGATGAAATATAGCTCAGTTTCACCAGCACCATGCTTAGTTCAGTACTGAATCACCAGTAATAACATTCCTGTCACAATACATAGTTTTAAAAAATTATGTAAGATAAATATGTCTAGACATGAAGGGGCCATTGGCTGCTTCTGGCCCTTATACTACTGTGTAACCTTGGTTTTCTTTGGAAGTTAAACTACTTGGCTTCTGAGACCTGACAAGAGACTAGCCGAAGGTGGTATGCTTATATTACATCACACAGTCTCACACTGAAATGTTGATACATAGTGATTAGCAACCTTTGCATCTTACCTTAGGACACAGAGTGGTTAGGAACCTTTTGAAGGTCAAATGTGTAGAACTGGGGAGCATACCTTCTGCACCATTCTTTGGCAATTAGTGGCTGATCTAGAGACTTGCAGTGCTAGATTTAAAAAAAAAAAAAAAATGGTTTTTTTTTCCAGATGGAAATTATGACCATAACAGTGACAGAAAGAAGAATAAGGGAAAAATCTGGGACAGACTTGTAGTCTGGCATGAAAATTCCATTGGCTTCCTGAATAAACTTGGGAAAATTCCACAAAATAAATAAATAAACTAAATAACTAAGTAAAAATAAGCAAGAACAAGACAAACTATTGTGTCAGTTTCAAAATTAATAAAATAGTAAAGAAAAGCTATAACTAAATGCACAATACCAGTGTCTTTACAGATCTACAGTTTAATAATAAATAACTCTCTAAGATTAGCTTAATATAGTTGATATTTGATCATTGGTCTGTTTTATCCTATTTGTATGTTATAAATAAGATCAATTATGGCCTAGCAAGTTTATCAAGTGTGTATTGCTGTAGGAGGTTTTAATATCATCAGTTTGATAGTGTATTTTTTGCTAACTTAATATTCCTAATTGAATTAGCAGTGTTAATTAAAAAGCAGTCTAACTAAATCCTAAGGCCTGGTTGTCATCACAGTATGCATGTAAACAGAAGATCAGTAACAGACAAAAAGGAGATCATTAATATATGTTACAAAGAGGCTAGACTAGACCCTTAAGGAACCGTGTTATTGATTTGAGCTAATTTAGAAGCATGTGCTGTACTTTTCAGGCCTTCTTTGTAAAATACACAGATTAAATTTTTTCCCAAATCTTTTGAAAAACCAATTTCATTCTGCATGAAGAGGAATGTGATTCTAGTTACCTCGCTGAAGTAGAATGGAAGAGTCAGTATGCTGTGGGACAAATTTAAAACAGCTGAAGAAACTGAGCCTATACCTGCAATTGAACAAAAAAATCAGTTAATTCTGCATACATGGAGGGCCTGATTTTTCTCTCAAACTGTTTTTAACCCTCTGTAGCTCCATCAATGTCTTCTGAGTTACTTCTGATTTATAACAGGATTCAAAGTATCAAAATCCTGGTTTTATGTATGATCCTCAGCTTCTGCTTCCTTGAAGGTAAACCTCTCCTTGGAAGGACTCAGGGAAGTCAACTTAATAAGAATGACTTAAAGTCAACTTTATAAAGTTGACTTAAACAAAGGGCCACATTTAAAGTCAACTTAAAGTCAACCTTAAATGGATCCCCTTGCTTAATGAAATTGACTTAAAAGGCTCTAGTGCACTAAGTTGACTTTATGAAGTTGACTTTTAATGGGCACATTGTGTTATATTGACTTAATTAAGTTGACTTAACCGTAAAGTTGACTTTAAGGGTAGGAGTTATTAAGTCAACTTAAGCAAGTGCTTTAGTTGACTTAATGAACTCCAAATGTGCCCAGGGAGTTGCCTAGTGTAGACATAGCCCTTGTTTTCCAGGTATGTTGCCACACAGATAATATAAAAGTTCAGATCAAAGAACAAGTTGTTTCACTGGAATGTTTTTCACACCTGAAACCCAAAATTGTAATCAAGGGGTACAACTCCTAATGATTTTAAAAACATAAACAAGTTTATAAGAACAACTTCAAATCAAAATCTTCCAAGTTGTTCATAGATGTCTGATGTCGTTATTCCCTCAGTCACATTCTCCCACGAAAGCTCATGCACTAAATAAATTTGTTAGTCTTTAAGTGCCACAGAACTCCGTGTGTTTTAGAAATTTCTTGAGGTTCCTAACATTGAGAACTTTCTTCAGCAAGGATCTAAGCACACTCCCTGTAAGATATCCAGCATCTTGTCCTTACAGCATCCTGCAATGCTCTAATTACAGTGTCTAGATTTTAGCTGCTTTCTCTTTAACTTAAATGTGGTAACTGGGATTGTTAGGGATGACATCAGGAAGTCAATGACAACTGTAGCCTATAGGGGTGCTTTTCCTCTTGCCTTCATAATATTCAGCTGTAATACAAGGAACCTATAGGTCTGTATCCTGTAAAATATTTAGCTTAAATAAATTAGCATAAATAATAGTCCAGTATAGTAGGCCTGTAACTTTTGGAAAAGACAGATGGTGTGATCCTTACCCCCATAGATTTTGGGGAATGTAGAGGCTTGCTCAATGGCAGGAATTGGAACTCAATGGTTAACAGCTACCACAAGGAATATGGAAGTGATCACCACAAGATCCATTTGAGCAATGGATGATAGGCATGACAACAAGCTAAAATTACATTAACATGAATTAGCCTATAGAATAAGCACACCTCAACAGTATGTGGGTGAGGAAATTAGCTTTGGGCATGTCAGATTCAACATTGGCTTAGGCCCCATAGTAAGGCAGAGTATTCTCTGGAGCTATACTTTATATGGTGCTTTTTACTATCTGACACTTCAGTTTGGTTAGGAACCTGGATCAGTGGAGTCTTTGGCATGCCAGACATAAACCTTTGTCTCTTACCACAAAGTAAGGGTGTTAATTTACAGATCTAAGATTTTATTCAAAGAATGAAACTACAGAGAGCCCCAGTGGTGTGTTTTTCTTAACTAGTAACACAGAACTTTTCTGCCTCCAATCATTATTCTAATAAAGATATCCGAGATTTTACTTTACCATCAGCATAAGTGTCCTCATAAACTCCCAGACTTCAGAGGAGGTCCTGAACTCATTGGTTTTAACTTTGTTGCCTGATTCTGGGCTAGAACCCTATTGTAATTAGATCAGTTGCCCACTAATTCAAATATTATTAACCTTGAAAAGGATCAGGCAACTCAACTTTCCTTATCTTCTGTATTATGGTACAGTTACTGGTGCATTTATTTCCAAATTTGGTTGCATTGTTTCAGGACTTAATGGTGATATTGGATTTTTCTCTCCTTACAACAGGTGATTTGAGCTCATCTTTCTCTGTATGTTGTTCCCCAGTGTTTGAATCTTTACAACTGTTTTGATTTGCTGTTACAGTGTAACTTGTTCCGATGGCTTAAATTTCCCTGCATTCATTTCGTCCCATTCTGTAAGTTCCCTCATCTTCAAAGTGTCTGAGGAAGTGAGATTTTCTCCCACAAAAGCTCATTTGATAAATAAATTTGTTAGTCTTTAAGTGCCAGAGGGCTTCTTGTTTGTTTTATTGTATTTATCATTGCTTTAAATTGTAAAAATATCATTGACATGTGAAATATCAAAACCTTGAATATACCTATGCATAAAATTTCAATTCTTCATGGTGTTTTGGTTAAAAACAGAGGTTAAAGAAACCTGGAACTCCAGGGAACACCATTCCAAGGCTTGCTATTTTTAGGGGCTCAGCATTCCGGGGCCCCTAAAAACAGAAAATGCAGTTGGAACACTGCATACCAGGGCACAACATTTCAAAATAGTAGGCCCCGGAATGCAGTGCTCTGGCTCCATTTTCTAAATTTAGGGGCCAGAATGCTGAGCCCCTAAAACATAGCAAGCCCTGGAACAGCATTTTGGGCAGAGAAGGGAGTTCTAAGAACTCCACCCCCCAGCCTCGTCTCACTGAGCGTGCTCAGTGCCTCTGAGCACGCTCAGTGAGACCAGGCTCTAGGCTGAAGAATCAGCTCAGACTGGGACCCCTCCCCATGGTGGCCAGGAAAGGGGGATTAGGTATTGGGGGGTCAGGAGCTGGGGTGGGCGATAGGTGTGTGGAGGGCATGAGCTATGGTGGGGGCCAAGTATTTGGGGGTTAGGAGCTGGGGAGCCCGAGGAGGGCCCACATTGGCACAAGGGGGGCCCTCACCTGCACAAGGGGGCCTGCACCAGTGAGAAGGGAGTTCTGGGGCCCACCAAATTATACTTTAACCCCTGATTAAAAATGCATTGATACAGAAATAGTAAGTTTTAAAATCACTGCTTTTAGTGAATGTTCCTTCTTTCTCCTTCTGGCAAGAAATCTAAAACAGAACAGGGCTTGTCCTTCCAAGATCTCATCTCTTTTTGCCTTGACAGAAAATACAAGCATGAAGACAATAAATCTGCTAAATTTTAATTTGATAATTAATCTGTTACAGTGCAAATGCCACAACTTACTTCTGCTAGAAGCTAAAATGCAAGAGGGGGATGAGGTCGGTTTCATTTGCCAAGGGTGAAACTGATGGCAAATTAAGTTAAACGAGTCAAAGACAGTCTCTTGAGAGAACACAGAACCTCTAGCTTTAGTTTCACTGTATTATGGTACAAGGATCTGTCTATGCATTGAATTAGAATGTGGCAAGCCAGGGAATCTATGTGTGGACGCTTGTGTTGCACACAAGTAGTTCTATAGTGTGCTTTGACATACTTCCACTTGAAATTACATAGAACTGAAGCAGTAGTATAGCTAAACACACTATTGAACTGTTTGTGCATACCCTCGCTTCTTACACACTAACTTAGAGTATGTCTACACTGGAGGCTCTGTTATGTCAATTTAGCAAGGCCAACTTTAAGTCAACTTAAAACTGACCTTGTTAAGTTGACAGAGATTGTCCACATTCAAAATCCTGTGGACTGCCGATGTCCACACTGTCAGCTGCTAGGTCAACTTAACTTTTAAGTTAACCTTATTAAGTCAACTTAACCACTATGTCCCATCTACACTGGCTTAAGTTGACTTAATAAGATTGATTTATTAAGAAAATGCTTAAGTTGACTTACTAAATTTCAAATGCAGCCAGAGCATTCCTTAGGTCAACTTAAGGAAGGTTAAGTCAACCTACAGCTCCTGTGCAGAGATACCCTTGCTGTGCAGAGGAGTCCAATGACTTCCTCATCCTATAGCAGTAGCTTGGTAGCCTGTTCTTGGAGCTAGGGGAGGAAATAGATTGAGAGTTCAAATCTCACTTATTGTAACTGCTGTTTTAAATTCCATACGATTCTTGCCCATATGACAGAGAAAGGTCATAAATCCCAACTTAGAAGACAGTTAAGGAGGAACCTTTCCTATATTTTAGTTAAATTAGCAGGGAGATAATTCAAGGACTCTGCAGACCCAGAACCAGCACCATGATAAGCCCCAGTCTTATCCACTGTATTGGACTAAACTCAGACCTGTTAAACCTTTGAGTTTAAGTCTGAAGAAACTGAGTATGTATTGCTTTTTGATGTTTTTTAGGGAAGAAAGCAAAAACCTAAGGGAGCACTGTAGTGTATCATCAAGAGCAGTATAGGCAATCTGCAGATGAAAAGTAATGTACAAGTCTGTCCTCTTAAGTTTTCCCTTCTGGTACATTTAATGTTTATTGTGGTGTCATCTGTCATCATATAATATGAACTGCCAATAAGGGCAGGTCTTCTTGCTGCCATCAGATTGATCTTCCAGATTGACTGATTGGATCTGTGAAGACCTGCTTGGCTGATCAAGAAACTGATCTTGTAAGGCCACACCCACAGAAAGAATAGTGCTGAATTGGAGGGAGGGCATTTCCCATTGACCTAGCACACTGAAGACACCTGCAGGAAATAGGTGATAGGCAATCACAGGGACATATGCAAGGTATTTTAAGTACTTTGCATATCTCCCTTTGATAGCTGCTGAAATCACAATGTAGTGTAGTTCAGGCCAAAAGTCCTACTTGCTTGCTAATTTACAAAGAGATGACTGGAAGAGATGTCTTTTTATGATGTTTTTGTAATATTCCATGATATAAAATTAGTGTTCAGATAAACTAATTGCAGCTCTTTCAATGGCATCATTATGACCATGTTTTGCCACTGCAATATGAACAGTAAGAGATTATTATTATTGTTCCTTTTTGCAAAAGGCAGAGGCGTTGCCAGTGCTGGGCACGCTGGGGCATGTGCCCCGAACCCCAGTGCTGGTGCCCTGGATCTCCGGCCCAATCGGGCTGGAGATCCGGGAGCCAGCTGCTGGCGGCCGCAGTGGCCCTGTCCCCAGCTGGGGATCCAGGGCCTGGCTGCCCGTGGCCGCAGAGGCCCTGACCCCAGCTGGGGATGTGGGGCACAGCCTCCTGTGGCAACTTCTGGCCCCGTTCCCTGCTGAGGATCGGGGGTGTGGCTGCCAGCGGCCGCAGCAAACAATCCAGGGCCCGGCTGCATGCACTGGCTGCAGCCCCAAACCCGGCTGGGGATGCAGGACCCCGTCGGCTGCGGCCACAGTGGCCCCGACCCCAACTGGGGATGTGGGGCCCAGCCTCCTGCAGCTGCTTCCGTCCCCCTCCCAGTCCCCGTCCCTGGCTGGGGATGCGGGGCGCGGTGGTGCCTGGCCCTGACCCTGACCCTGGCCAGGGGGTGGGGCTGCAACCGGGGCTGGGGCCTGCAGGCTGGGGGCAGGGCCTGGGCCTGTGCGCTTGGTCCCTCCCCCAGCCAGCGATGCTCCTGGCAAAAGGTAGCAAGATTCAAGATTTTCCAGGTCAGTTTCATGTCTAGATCAAAAAGTGGTGAACAGGAGTCTGGTTTCCTCTTAAAATAAGTTGTTTATTTACAAAATATCACAAATCTGTTCATTTGAATCTGGATTATTATAGAGTGCACTTAGTCAACTCCTTATTGTAGAAACCTTGGGTCAGGCAACACTTTCCTATTCCCAAAAGAAACTGTGTTGTGCCTCAGTCCGAAACTCACTGCTTAAGTGTCATCTTCTGTCCTAGTCCTTGTGTTCTATGTCAGGGAAACCCCTTTGCCAGGGCTGTCCACTGATACAAGCCAGGAAAACAAGCTAGGAGTCCTGTGGCACTATTGAAGACTAACAAATTAATTTATTGCATAAGCTTTCTCAGGAGCAACTCCCACAATCAAGTCATCTATTCTTTTTTTGCAACACAAAGGAAGCTCAGAGCTTTAATAGCCACACATAAAAAATGCTTAAAACCCATGTAGTAACATTGAGGCATCCATGATTCCTGTGACTGCATGTCATCTTTAGCTCTTTCTAGTAGGAGTTCCAAAGGGGTAGCCAAGTTAGTCTAGTTCAACAAAACAAACAAGAGTGTAGTAAAACAAATCTGTTAGGGTATGTCTACACTTATTATTTAGTTTGAACTAAGGAGGCAAAATATGAACTAAGCATGTCCACACTTGCTTTCATTAGTTTGAACTAAGGAGTTCCCTTATTTTGAACTAAGTAAAGCCTAGATTGAACTTATAAAACCTTGCTTAAGTTTGACCTAAGGGTTAGTTCGAAATTATGAGTTTGAACTAAACCAATGAAGCCATGTTAATTCAAACTAAGGATTAGTTTGAATTAACTTGGTTTGACCTTCTTCCCAGGGTGCATGCCAAGGCAGCGCGGCCCCAGCCAGGCTTGGGGTTCCCTTCCCCGCACCCAGGCAGTGTTGCTGGAGCTGGGCAGGGGGAATCTCTCCCCCCCCACCCCACCCCACCCCAGCAGTGTTGTCAGTACTGGTCAGGGGGAATCCCTTCTCCCACTCCCAGCAGCACAACTCCAGCCAGGTGGGAGGAATCTCTGGCGCCCCCTTCATCTGGGCAGCACTGGGGGGCGGGGGTGCCAGGGGAAAACATCCCCTGCCAGGCTTCAGTCTCTGAGCCCTGCTGAGGGGGAAAGATGCTTTTCCCTGTGCCGGACTCAGAGGGCTAGATCCCAGCAGGAGATTGGTTGGGGGCATGGCCGTGTTGGGTGGTGGCACGGCCATGGCCCTTCTTGGGGCCATGTTGCCTCACCTCCCATGGTGTCCCTCTTCCAATTTGAGCTAGCAAGTCTTGCCCATGGACATACTATTTTGAATTGATTTTCCTAGTGTGGCCATGTTAGTTCGAGTTAACTGAATTCAAATTAATAATTATTAGTTCAAATTGATTAATTCAAATTCAGTTAAGTGAAACTAACATTCTAAGTGTAGACATAGCCATAGTCTCTAAAGGTGCCACCAACTTCCCTTTGGAGCCAGACTCTTTGTTTGTTTTGCTGAATTGGACTAACATGGCTACCTGTTTGAAAGGAGTCTAGCGGCACTTTTAAAGAGCAACAAATTTATATATTGCATGAGCTTTCATGAGAGACACTTGGGGTGTGTTCACACAGCAGTCTTATTTCAAAACAATGGGTTCCGTTGTTTCGAAACAACGGCATTGTTTCAAAACAACTTAAACCCCATGTGGGGATGAAACAATGCCATCTGAACATGTTGTTTCGAAACAACAGTGACTCGTTTCGAAATAACTGTTGTCTGAACCTGCTATTTCGATTCCTGCTTTTTTCCTTAATTCGAATGAACAAACTGTTAATTCAAATTAACTTATTTCAAAATAATGCCTTATTTTGATACAAGTTGTTTCGAAACAACTTGTATCGAAATAACCCCCTGTATGTGAATGTAGCCTTGAAGATGGAGGAGCTGCATCAAAAGAAGTGTTACCAGCAGATCAAGGGATGTGATCCTTCCCCTCTATTCTGCACTGGTGAGGCCACATCTAGAATACTGTGTTCAGTTTTGGGCTCCCCACTACAAAAAGGACAGGGACATACTACAGCGAGTCCAGCGGAGGGCAACCAAAATGATTAAAGGGCTGGAGCACAAGCCCTATGAGGAAAGACTGAAAGCATTAGGCTTATTTAGTCTGCAGAAGAGAAGATTGAGGGGGGATTTGATAGCAACCTTCAACTACTTGAAGGGATGCTCCAAGGAAGACGGAGCTCGACTATTCTCGGTAGTAATGGAGGACAGAACGAGGAGCAATGGTCTCAAGTTACAGTTAGGGAGGTTGAGGCTGGATATTAGAATAACCTTTTTTACTAGGCAAGTGGTGAAGCATTGGAATGAGCTGCCTAGGGAAGTGGTGGAGTCTCCATCTTCAGAGTTGTTTAAAGCCCGGCTGGATAAAACCATGATTGGGATGGTTTAGTGGGAGTGGTCCTGCCTCTGTTAGGGGGTTGGACTAGATGACCTATGAGGTCCCTTCCAACCCTATGATTCTATGATTTTATGAAAATAAGTGCAGGGAAGTGTAAGTCATAGGCTCATATCAGACTGTTACAGCAAATCAATGCAGTTGGCTAGATTCAAAGAGTGGACAACAGCATATAGGAGGGAGGTGAAGGGAAAAAGGAAAACTTTCTATGGGGAGTTTCATCCTGGTTGCTTAGAGACCAGTAACCCCTAATTTGCAAACCATATGATTTCTTTCTCACATGTTTGTAATAAAAGGCATAAGTAAAGTAGGTAGCAGCTCTAAACAAAAATTGCTCATCAATCCATTGCTGGAATGGGGAGTAATAATATCTTTAAAGAATTATCTTTTGGAGGTTTTGCTAATACATATTTGGGGTGTCTTCTAAGAAACCAAAATTAAAAATAATGGCATATCCCTCTTCAGGAAATAATCTTTTGTAGCTATTACTATTTCACAGAAGATATAGGGGAGAGAGCAAGGATGACCCTAAGTAAGATCAGTGAAAGCAAAGAAGAAAACCACTTAAGGCTGGCAATATTGCTGGGCACTTTATCTTCTATATAATTAAAGCCTTAATATAACATACTGCAAGTAGGCCAAGGCTTATAAATAGGCTTGACTATTGTATAACTAATGGATGAATGTGCCTCTGTGCTGAGAAAGCTAATGATTGCGTACTGCTAAACACAGGCATTGACTCAGTTTTTGTAGGACTATATAACCTTTTGTAAACTTGATATTGGAATACTACCAATGAATATTATGTTGTTAAAGATGAGGGTGCAATAAAATCCAACTTAGTATTCAGGTTTGATCCTTTAGGTTGGTTATACAAAATTTAGTACAGGGTCACTAGGCAACGCTTTGAATGATACAACTAAACTGTAGAAAAAGAAAAATAACTAATTAAATAATAACTAGTTAAATGGGTATACAATTACTATTTAAACAAATGCTACTATTCTGCTCTCACTTAAATATGAAATGGATTAGTAATCAGTCCACTGGCAACAGAGTGACATATTATTATCCTAGAAACTAACAGTACCCTTTGGATGTTAATTGGAACTCTCCCAAAGTTTAGCAAAACTCCAGATTTTATATTCCATGATAATACCAATTAACATTAAACTGGCCTTTACAATAATTATATTTCTACCACTTTCTAACTGGCTTGCTATATTAGTTATGATTTGATTTAATATCTGTATTGATTTCCCTCCCATACTGCCAATACAGATAGAATTTTAACAAAACTGTAACAATATTAAAAACACTTACTAAAACCCTTGCCCAAACCAGTTATAATTAAAACATAACACTGGGTTTTTGTCCTTGCTCACTTTTGTTCAGTCTGTCACCAATTTATCTTTAAGGGTACATCGAAACTTGCAAATTGTTCAAATTAAGAATCTTAATTCAAACTAACTTAGCCTCTTTCTACACTAGGCTTTCATTAGTTTGAATTAAGGACTTTCTTAATACGAACTAATGAAAGCTTAGTTCGAATTAGTAAGACCTGACGGTTAGTTTAAACTCTTAGTTCGATCCTTAGTTCAAACTAAGGATGATGTATACTAGGATTAACTCTTAGTTTGAATTTAATAAACTCAGATTAAGGGTAGTTAGTTCAAATTAACAAAGTGGACTAATTTGTCTTAACATTAAGTCAAATTAGTCCACATTGTTAATTTGAACTAATACATTTGAGTTTAGTTTGAACTAAACTCGAACTTATTAGTTTGAATTAACAAATTTGAACTAACTTTTCCTAGTGTAGACATAGCCTGTCTCTCATACTAGCACTTTAATTCCCCACTTAGTTCACTTCGTCATCGCTGCAACCAGTAATAAGATTGTTTTCCAGAGTCTGCAACTCTAGCAGGCTTATATAGGAGATGAATCTAGAAGAGCCATCTGGATTCCTTCGTCAGTGCTATAGACCATTTTCACTACACATGCATAGAGTCTAAGTATCTGGTTTGCATGTGATAGAGTGTACAAAGAAGGCTGGGGAAGTGAAATTCTGCCTTAGGTCCACAGCGAAGGTAGCATTACTTTAAGGGAACTTTGTTGTTAATAAGGAATCGGTACATGTTACAAGGATATGCTTATATTCAAGGGTATGTCCACACGTACATTGTTATTTCGAAATAAGTTAATTCAAATTAAGGGAAAAGCTCAAAGTGAAATAGCATGTCCAAACACAGGACTTGCTATTTTGCTTCAGGAGAGGGGCACCATGGGAGGTGTGACAACATGGCCCCTCCCTGCGTCATGCCCCCACCCAATATAGGCTAAAAGGACGGCACCCTCAGAAGGAGAAGGGCAAAAGTGTTATTTCAAAATAATGGTTATTTTGAAATAACACGTCTGCATGGTGTTATTTTGAAATAACCATTTCAAAATAGCTGCCATTTCGATTTAAAGAAGGTTTAAGCTATTTCAAAATGACAGTTCTTATTCTGAAATGATGGAGCCTGTCAGTTTGAAATGAGAATATGCCGTGTGGACCTAATCTCTTTTATCTTGAAATAACACTGGTTATTTCGAAATAAAAGAGACGTGTGGACATGCCCAAGGTTTCTTCTCCGCAGCACTGGGAGTTTGGATTAGTTACTTAATGTGGTTGCTATGCAATCTCTGCTGTGTGAGTGACAGAGTGCTTGGCAGCCAGCCAAGAGGAAGAGTCTACACAGTGACTGAGAGGGCCATGTGCAGCATTAGAGGGCTATGGGCAGAGATTCCAGAAGGTACCACATAGACTATAATGAATAGTACTTTCTGGTGTGAAATTAGGGTGCACTGATTGGACAGTGGAGCCTGATTTAAGGAAAACACAGTCTCAAGGAAGGGTCTTTGGGTGGGGCTCATGTAGTGTGTGGATGGGCTGAGATTGAGTGACCAGGGATCAGGGCCTTCAAGGAGAAGCCTTCAGGCAGGAGCCTGGGTGTACAGGAATCTTGAGAGACTTTGAGGAGGGAGCCGCTGAATGCCTGGTCACCAGATCAGGAGTTCAGAGGCCCATCTAACCAGATCTCTCTCAGGAGACTTGGGGGCTTGGACTCTGCCTTGGGGAAATGGACTCTTGAAAGGATCTGGCCACCAGAGGCCCAGAAGCAGACAAAGCAAGTCCGGAGGACAACAGACCTGGACCTCGAAGAGGATGTGGGAAGATCGTCACAGGAATCGGAGGCCAACGCCCTCAAGGGTGAAAAAAAAAAGCATGAATAGACCTGGGGTTGCTGGGGCAGGAGTGCGTCTCATTCCCTTTAGTTAATGAGGTTTCCATGGTAAGTTGAAAGATCACAGAGAATACTGGGGTTTTCCTTTTATAACTTTAAGGTGATAGACCCAGTTGTTGTTATTAATAAAATACAGTGATTCTTTAGATCAAACTGAGGTCTGAGTCTTGTTTCATACAGAGTATGGGTTTTGGGCTCCCCACTACAAAAAGGACAGGGACATTCTAGAGAGAGTTCAGAGGAGGGCAACCAAAATGATTAAAGGGCTGGAGCACAAGCCCTATGAGGAAAGACTGAAAGCATTAGGCTTATTTAGTCTGCAGAAGAGAAGATTGAGGGGGGATTTGATAGCAACCTTCAACTACTTGAAGGGATGCTCTAAGGAAGATGGAGCTCGACTGTTCTCGGTAATAACAGAGGGCAGAACGAGGAGCAATGGTCTCAAGTTGCGGTTAGGGAGGTCGAGGCTGGATATTAGAAAAAAACTTTTTTACTAGGAGAGTGGTGAAGCCTTGGAATGAGCTGCCGAGGGAGGTGGTGAAATCTCCATCTTTGGAGGTGTTTAAGGCTCGGCTAGACAAAACCATGACTGGGATGGTTTAGTGGGAGTGGTCCTGCCTCTGGCAGGGGGTTGGACTAGATGACCTATGAGGTCCCTTCTAACCCTATGATTCTATGATAAATGCCCAGATGGGTCTTGACCCAAACTTTTCCATAACATTAGCACATACTCTTCAGATGGTCACTATTCCAGCCTACACTATATAGCTATAGAGCTTTTCAGTGCTCATTCTGTGATTTTAGCAGTGCCACTGAATTTGTGGACTCCTCTACAGGGTTTAAGGGATGCAGAGTGTCTTATCCAACTTATCTACACTGAGGGGAATTTTGCTCTATATAAAAATGGAACAGACACGCAATACAGAGACAATAAGCCCTACTTAACATTGTGCTGTGCTCACACACATGAATACTAAATCAAGGCTTCAAAGAGAAGCTAGGGAAATTGAATTTATTTGCAAATTCGGTTGCATTGCTTCTGGTCTTAATCAGGACATTGGTGCTTTTCTCACATTACAACAGGTGATTTGACTTCATCTTCCTCTGTATGCTGTTTCCCAGTGTTTGAATCTTAACAACTGTTTTGATTTGCTGTTACAGTGTGACCTGTTCCCACGACATACACTTTCCTGCATTTATTTCCCCCCATACTGTAATTTCCCTCATCTTCAAAGCCTCTGATGAAATGGGATTTTCTCCCACAAAAGCTCATGCACTAAATAAATTTTAGTCTTTAAGTGCTATAAAACTCCTTGTTTGTTTTACCACACTAGACTAACATGGCTACCCCTTTGGATCTAAGAAATTTCTAGACTCTCAATCCTTCTATTTTTAGTGAATGTTCTTAAACAAACAAACAAACAAGCAAGCAAGCAAAACCCTTCTACTTCTCCAGTTTCCTTGATACAGCTAACTGCAGAATTGGATATGGCATGGAAAATTTGGTTGATGTCAGGTCTGCTTGCTGGTTTTGTTCCATCCTGTATGAAACTGTGATATAGCAAAACATAAGGTGGCACTGATTCATTAGTTGGCATTGGTAATGATGAATGGAGCCCCTTACAGGGACTCCATTCATTCCAGGGTGTAAAGATGCACATTTACTCATGTTATGATCCCTTTTGTTTTAACTATAAGTGAGACCATTGGGGAAACTTGTGAGATGATGTAGGTTCAATATCAACAGAATATTCTGATTCAGCTTCTCTTCATAACAAAATGTTAATAGTAACCAGATAATTTACATTATTAATATTAACAATAAGGGGCAGGGAACACTTGCCAAAATAGGAAAAGACACAAATCCAACTTATACTTCAAACTGTTAAGTGGGCACATCTTTATGAAATTCATCCAAGGGCATGTAGAACTAGTTGAAGCAATCTCTAAACCATTAACAATCATCTTTGAAAACTCATGGAGGATGGGTGAAGTTCCAGAGGACCGAAAAAAGACAGATATAATACCTATCTTTCAAAAAGGGAACCTAAAGGATTCAGCAAAAACAACAAGAGTCCTTTGGCACCTCACAGACTAACAGATTTCTTCAGGCATAAGCTTTCATGGGCTCCAACCCACTTTGTCAGATGCATCAGGATTCAAGGAATTATAGACCAATCAGCCTGACTCTAAGACATGGAAAGACCCTAGAAAAAATTATTAAGTAATCAGTTTATAAGCACATAAATTATGTCTACACTTAGAAGTTATTTCAAAATAAGAAGAATTATTTCAAAATAATTTCTTTCATGTCCATGAAAACATTTTGTTGTTTCAAAATAAACATTTCTTTATTTCAAAATAATGAAGCACTATTCTGAAATTAAAAAAAACCCTGCTTTTATTTTGAAATAGCGCTTAACTCAAAATAATGATTTTGAAATAAGCCATCCTAAACCATAGAATAGGCTTATTTCAAAATAATGACCCTATTCTTTTGCCTGCCTTCCTGTGTTTTGAAATAGAGAGTCTAGTGAGGACTCTCTATTTTGAAATAATAACGCCTACCTCATTTTGTGTCAGAGAGTCTTCATTGGACTCCTAATTCAAAATAATGAATTCAAAATAGTGCTAATTCTAAATAGTTATTTTGAATTAAAATCAAAATGGTTATTTCAAAATAACTGTTTCAAATTAATTTTGTCAGTGTAGACAGAGCCTTTGAAAATAATATATGTAAGAAACCAAAGAAAGATTTGCCAAGAATGAATCATCCCAAACCAACCTAATTTCCTTTTTTGATTACTGGCCTACTAGATGGAGGAAACAGTAGATTGATATGTTTTGATTTTTTATTAATCCCTTTGAGCCATCCCACAGGACATTCTCACAAGTTAGCTAGAGAAATGTACTTGAAAACAGTAGTATCAATGGTTCTCTCTGAAATGAAAGGACAGAGCCATATCTATGGGAGTTCCCAGGAGTCAGTCAACATTTTCATTAATGACTTAGATAAAAGAAGGGGAGTGTATGCTCATAAAATTGGAGAAGAACCCAAGGTAAGAAGGGTTTCTAGCACTTTTGAAGATGGGATTAGAATTCAAACACCTTTGACAAATTAGAGAATTGATCTGAAATCAACTATATGAAAATCAGTGGAGACAAGTACTAAGTATTAAACTTGAAAAGGAAAAAGTCTAATGTACAATGACAAAATAGGGAATAACTGGCTAGGTAGTAGAACTTCTGTTAACTATCGGAGGTTATAATGTATCATAATTCCATGAGTCAACAATGTGAAGAATCTGGGGGGGCGGGGAGCAAATGTCTTTCTGGTGTGTATTAACAGGAGTGTCACCCATAAAACATGAGATGTTCTACTCTATTTAACATGCTTCTGGTCTTAGGTGGAATCATATGTCCACTTCTTCATGCAACACTTTAGAAAATAAGTGGATACGTTGCAGATAATTCAGAAGGCAGTAACAAAAATGATAAAAAGTTTAGAAAACCTGACCTATGAGTAGGTTTGGCACAATTTGAGTTTCATTTTTTATAATGTCAACAGCTAATACTGAAGTTTATATTTAAGCATTTTTTTCAATTTTCATCAATTTAAATGTTCACATTTACAAAGAATTATGGAGATTAAGAATTCTTTTTGAGTGTAAACATTTTTTATTGATTTTTCTTAGATTTAAGTTTTCATAGTTGTGGGCAATTATATGTTGATTATATAGTGGGAGGTGTCAAACAATAATTATTTAATGATAGTAAATATTGAAATTCAAAAAGTTAAGCGTTAGTCATTAAAACAAAAGTCATCACATGTTAAAATATAAAAAGTAAATATTTGTAAATCAAACTCTACTAAATTCTGAAGAACCATTTTTCCCACTTTGCCTATATGTACATTTGAATTATTGATGGAAATATTGATTTATGTGTGTTGGGTAAAACAGACATTTATTGAAATGTATTGGTAAAATATTTAATCCTTCCATGAATATTTAAGGGAAAGGATAAAAAATTGGGTATGTTTAGTCTTGAAAAAGAGTACTGAAATAATCTGATAACAGTCTTCAACGATTTTAATCAGTCTTCAAATTTTTTAATATTAATTTTAATCAATATTCAAATTTGTAAAGGCTGTTACAAAGAAGATGGTGATCAATTGTTCTCCATTTCCACTGAAGACAGGATAAGAAACAATGGACTAAATCTGCAGTAAGGGAGATTCAGGTTAGATATTAGGGAAAAAAAATAATACTAAAAGTACTTAGGCACCAGAATAGCTTCCAAAGGACACTGTGCAGTCCCTGTCACTAGAAGTTTTGAAGACCAAATTAGATACACTCCTGCCAGGGATACTCTAGTTATATCTGATCTTCCCTCAGTGCAGTGGGGCTGGATTTAATGACATCTTGAGTTCTCTTTCAGACATACATTTCTATTATATGATTTTTTTTAAACCCTCTATTTTCCCCAATGACTACTTGATAAAGGACCTTGGAGTGGTTAAATATGGAGTCGCTACTTCCACTTGACAATAAACTGAATATATGGGAGCATATGAAGTTCATTGCAGTATAAAACCTGGCCAAGGTTTCATCTATAGAAATAGACAAAATGACTAATCCATGATTATTCAGAAAACACAGCTGCACTGTAGATGAGACAATATTAACACCAAAAGTCAAGAGCAAAGGCCAGTTTCATTTATCTAGGTGAATTTAATGAAAATTCTGTCCTACAAATTCATAACTTTCAAACAATGTTTATTTCAATACTTAAAAGTACTGTGGTAAAGAGCTGTCTGAGATTTAAATAAAACATACATTGAAACTGCAGCTTGTTACAATGGGACAGATTTGGGGCTCTGATACTACTGATATAGATCAGCCCCAAAGCAACCTCAGAGGTGCTAGGCAAGTTATACACATCCCTGCTGTAGCCCCACAGTGTGGGGTGCAAAAGTGGGATGTCTTCTGTGAAATGTATTCTGACCATCCTTAGCCAAAATACTGGCCTTTTGGGAGTCTTTTATAAATCATAAGGTTCTAGGACAACCCTGAGACTGTTTCATTTTACACTAGAGTCCAGACCCTCAGTTGATGCAAGAATTGTGAGACTATAAGTTGTGCCTTAAAATCATTTTTATCTTATCCCCTAGAGCTGAGTCAAACAGAATTTGAGTTTGGCAAGGGTAAGGATCTGAGTTAATATGTTCAAGAATAACAAGAATTCTGTGACCAACAAAAAACAACAAATTTCTTTGGGTATAAGCTTTTGTGGGCTACACTTCACTTTGGAAGATGCAAGATGTACAAGAATGCATGGGATATATTAATAGTGCAACTATACACATCATGCTTTAAAATATATCATGTAGAAGAAAAATAAAAGAAATGGAAATTCTTCTCAGTGAGCAAGAATGTTTATCAGGACTTCATAGCATTTTTGAGCTGGCCTTTCTCGTTCTTTATTTTTGCTATGGTACTTAAAACTGTCCAGTTCATGAAATTAGGGATGAAGCGTTATTGCCATGGAGTCCTGGGTGTCATAAATTAGATTTCTGTGTGGTCTTGGTGACAACCTGAACCACCTAGTTGAAAATAAGCGTATCATATCAAGGCAGTATGATTGAAAAAACACATAACTTCTATTCAGAGTGAATGCCATGCTTTTTGCTGGGGGCAGTCTGCTTCATAACACTTTCTCTTTTCCTATTCCACTGAAGCCAAATATGCAAAATGAGTGTGTGACAGGGAGTATGAATAATTTTTCAAGTGCCAAAATACAGTAGAAGCATCTAAAAATAATCAAGGAGCCACATATTCTAAATTGCACAGTACATCGAGCAAAAGGTCTTAGACACAAGAGGAGTGAAGAGAAGCATGAGGGTAGTAATAAAAATCACACATTGGAAGGCAGTCGGACTCTACTTGGGGGCAGGGATCCAAATGCAAGGCTGCAACCATTGTAATAAACTTGAAAGACAACAGATGACATTTCATACACCAGGAAGAAAACAATTAAAGAAGAAATATGATCTTGAACAAGAATGTGATTAAGTCTTTATTTGGTTTATATATTGTCATGTTTTCATCCAGAAGAGGGGTTCCAAAAGAAGTTCAGTATGGTTAGTAGTGTACCCCACACTACCATCTTATTATTCAAGCATGAAATTACTATCTGTAAGGATTATATGGCACAGTTTGGTTCATTTATGATTTCTATTGCATTTGACTCTAAGCTTTCTTTCACATATAGTGCCACTACCCCACAAATGCAACCTATCCTGGCCATCCAATATATTTCGTACCCTTGTGTTACTTGGTCGCATTGATTATCCTCATTCTACCAAGTTTCTGTAATGACTATATTTTAAATACCAATATGTTCATTTAATGAGGCACTCAAGTTCACCAGTTTTAGTATTTAGACTTCTAGTAATTGTGTACAATCACTTAAAAATTGTCACTTTTCAGCCTTCTGCCATTATGTGATGTAATTGAATGGGACTTTCTTTTATTTGTATATTTCTCATCAGATCCTTCCCATATCTTATCCTCTTCCATCCTCTCCTCCTAACTAGGGCATAAAGAATCTCCTTTAATAGATCGTCCCCTAAGAAAGGGTCATGTCCTCCTAACCACATGCTCCTCTGCACACCTAAGCTTTCTCCCAGCCCTTAGTTTAAAAACTGCTTTACAACTTTAAATGTACATTCTAGACATCCATTTCCATTTTGGTTTAGGTGAGCCCATCCTTCCTGTAGAGCCTTCCTCTTTCCCAAAAGGCTCTCCAGTTCCTTATAAATCTAAATCTTTCCTCCCTATACAATCATCTCATCCGCTCATTGACACCTTGCAGTTCTGCCTGTCTAACTAGCCCTGCACATGGAACTAGAAGTATTTCAGAGAATGCTACCTTGGAGGTCCTGAACTTTAATCTTTTACCTAGCTGGCTACATTTGGCCTCCAGGATCTATCTCCCATCCTTCCCTGTTATTGGCACCTACATAAATCATGACTGCCACTTAACAGAGGGGAGACCAAAGTTCAGGTTTCTGTTCCTCTAACTATTTATACCAAGCATAACATCTTCAGCTGGACAGATTCCAAGAGCCTGGGTCTCCCATGTCCCAAGTGTCTATCCTAAGACCAAGGCAAACAGTTTTATAGGAAAAGCAGCCACCTTCTCCAGCCATTTTGAGAATCTAGTCCTTTAAAAGTGGTCAGAAACAAAATGTTTTGGATCAAACCAGCTGCTTAATTTGACTCAAAACATACTTTTCTAACTAACAGAAAATTCCAAAAAAAGTTCAAAATGGGTTCATCCTAAACTGCATCTTTTTCCCCCAAAACTGTCATCAAACCGAAAACCTCAGTTATTAACCCAGCTCTAGTTAAGGCAGGCATATTTTACCTTATTCTGTCAAGAACTATGTACCCATAGGAGATAAAATACACTAATGTACATAGTACTTTATACAATACTTCACAACTAAAAAATAAACATGAGACTCCTGTGGTACCTTAAAGACTATCAGATATATATGTATATATGTAAAGATGGAATACGGCATAATAGTGAGCAGTTTGTTATGAATGTGTAATGTTTGAGGGATTATTATTTGATATCCTAGCTTTAACATGGCTGAGCAATCAATCTTTATCTTGGTAATGGGTGGCTATTTTTACACTGTGTACCCAGCACTTGTAAATAGCCAGTTGCAAGTATTCAGCATTTCAAAGGAGAGTGTGGGCTGAAGAGGTGCATACAAGTGGTTTGAATAGCAAAGAGAACAGACACCAGCTGTTTATGGACTAATTTATACTGGACATGGCAGGAAGAAAAATCTCAGTTCTAAAACACTGCACACAGTTCTATAATAAACTGGACTTTGAAGAAAGCTTTGGAAATTGATACAACAGTTTGAGAACCCTAATTTTTCTTTTTGCACCAGTGTAAGTCAGGAGTAACTGCAGTGCAGTCACTGGAATTACATGAGTGTGAAATAGATGTCTGGAAGGTCAGAAGCCAGCCCTGGATTGAATCGGGATGAGATTATCTACCAGACTGTCGACAGGAAATGGGAAGAGAGCAGGACATTCAGTGTTTTGCTTGTGATGAAGAAGGTAACAATACAGGCACACTCAGCTTCAGTTTTCATACTGCAGGAAAAAATACAGCACATGAATTTACAACATGCAATGCTGATATAAAACTGTATTAAGATTTTAAAATGTCTACATCCTTATCCTTTCTAAATTTAGATGCAGAAGATCACCATCATAGAAACTCAAGCCTTTTACTGTGTCCATATAGCCTCAAGGGTAAGAAATTTAGGAATCCCACTGGTCCACAGACCTAGTTATGAAGACCCTGAAGACTTGTCAGAAGAACTAAAAGAATTTTTATGAGAATAACATTTGTTTGCTTGACATTTTTATGATAACACCAAGTGTGCCATCCCCTCAGAATAAAAGATAAAAAAATAAAGTAAAAGACATGGGATTATTTAGTGGGAGTAGTCTTGCTTTTAGCAAGGAGTTGGACTAGATGAGCTCAGGAGGTCTGTCCAACCCCATGGTTCTATGATTCTGACATTCTGTTTATAGGCATTTGCTTATAATTTTATCTGACAAATACTTACAAATGTTTACTAACCTTAGCTGTCTCAGTAATGCTTTTCTCCCCAAGAGAATAACAAACTGCTACTACCATATAGGTAATTAATGATTGTAAGCCAGTATTTTAAATACTGGAAGACATTGTTGTAATGAAAAATATCTATTAATAGCTGTAACCGATCAAAAATGACAAGGGGGGGGGAATAAAATGTAATTTATGAAATACTTAAATATTTTACATGGGGGGCAGGGGAAGGAGATGGGGGCAGAGAAGGTGTGGGCAGGGGCAGGAGGTGGGGGGCTGTGGCAAGAGGTAGGTGATGGGGGCAGAGAAAGCCTAGAGAAGTAGAGTTGGGGGGCTGGAGCTATACCTGAAGGGGGCATGGGCATACGGAGCTGGTGGACAGTTCCCAGGATGTGAAGGGGCTAAAGGGGGGCAGGCACCAGGAACCGCCCCCCCATGTAGCCTTTGCCAAGACCCCACCCTCTCCGTCACTGGGACTCACTCCCTGCCTCGGCCACTCTGGTCTATGCAGCTTCAGTCTACTCACCATCCAGCCCCACTGGCTGCTCAGCCCAGGTCTCTCCCACTCACCTTGTGCAGCAGGCGGATGGCCCCAGCAGCCCCTGGCTCCCACCAGCTGCCTGGCTAGCTTGGCTGCTCTCTGGATCTGCAGGAGGCAGCTAGCGGTGCAGCTCCTCAAAGCGCCCTGGCCGCCTCTGGCACATTTTGGAGCATGGCAGGCTACCTGCTCTGCACATATGCGTGGGAGCTGGGTTTGCACATGCACACAGGAGCTGGGCTGTCACATGGTACATTTCACATCACACATGCCCATAGCAAATTAGGAGAGTAGATATGCACTGTATTCTCTTTTCTATTTAAACATCCTGTATCCCCATGCAATCATGAGCTGCTTTGTGAACAATTTTTGATCATGACAGAAATGTTTGACTGCAGCCTGCACTATGAAGAAAAGTTATCAGAATGCAACATGTTCATCCAATTCATATCTCATAATACCCTTCCTTGGAGAAAGGCTTTTATGTAGATTTCTGTGAAAAACCACTTTGAAATTCCTGTCAGGAGCTTTCTGCTTGAAGGGCTCCAGTGTGTGGGTGGCTGTTTCTTTTGTATGTGCAGCAACGATCCCACTCCTTCAAAGAGATGTTTTTCTCTTTTGCTTTCACACCACATTTGTAAAGTGAGAGACAGAGTGACATGTTCTGGACCAGTCTTGGAAAATTTTAATGAGAACTATCTATTTGCTTAGAGTGCAAGTATTTTAATACCCAGTTTGCAAGTTGGCTTGGGAATTTGGGCTATTCTCTGAAAAATTTATTAGGAGTCAAATTTTGTACATTTTTCCCCTTAGATTTGGTCTTTGCTATGTACTTTTCTTCTCTGTAGGACAACCTTGTCTTCACTAGGAAAACACACTGTGTGCTAGGGTTTGAATTTAAAGCTCACAAGCTACTCTGCCCTAGCTTCCTATGTGGACACTACTGCAGTGTACTAAGAGCACTCTAATTCATATAATATAACATTCACAGAGAGTGGAATACCTAGTTCACAATAGCTACTCTGGGCTTCTCTCAGTCTAGACAAGTTGTGCTTTTGAGATGCAAAATGGTGTTTTGTCTCTGTCATACCATTAGTGGCAACTCCATGGTTGTCCTGGGGACTAGAGTTGCGCCCTTTTCTGGCAGTGTGTCTCCTGTTGTCTGCCACTCAGGGAACTCTTGCTTTTTGGCATGAGCTTCCAGCCAATTCACCACTTTTCCCATTATGAGGATGGGGTGTATCCAAGTTATTCCATACAAAATAGCAGTTTTCCCTTTACCACCCCAACTGTATTTCACCTTTAGTGGCTGGCAGAGCCACTCAGGACCACCAGGTCCTCATTTGGGGGCCCTTTCATCAGCAGTCAAGGTCAAACCTACCCCATACTTCACTTCTTTTCCCCTGATGCTTGCCTACCTTTCTGACTTTCCCTCTTCTCTGAGTTTTTCAGCCCAAATATCCCCTTCCCAGGGAGTGACTGTAGGCTACTTTCCTCTAGTCCCTCCACAGATACATGTCCCTTCTCCAAGCACATGACTGCAGATTGCTTCCCTGAAGCATCTTCTGTTGCCAGCTTCCTGGCCTGTATAGGCCCTATCTGTTCCTGACCAGCAGAATGTCTTCAAATTAAATTGCTCCCCTCATCTTCTGTGGGTGCAGCCTGGGCAATTATTTTGCCTATTTAGTCAACTTAATCCCTCCAGGCCTTGGATGGGGTGAAAATCCCCTCACAGTCTCTGACTAGGAGACATATGGCAACATTATCAATGCTTGGCCTTAAACTAGAGAGAAAAATCTCCAAATTTTTAATAATCGAGAAAAACTTAATTTCTAAAGCCACATTGTAGACAATTTTCCAAATATTTGGGGAGATGGCTGTAAGTTTTTTCTGGCTTTATCTCATCTGAATAATAAGTAAACAGCATGTAAAGTTCAGGGTATAACATTTCTGTGTTTCTGCTTGGCAGACATATTTTGTAATACATGTGAATTTTTTACCTTAAAAAAATATATATATACACATAGTAGTGTTTATATGCATACACACATATTTCCCCTTTTAATGGGAGAAACATTTTTATTAATAATAACAATCTAACAACAACAACAACAAGTTCATGAGAACCTTCATGTCTGCAAAATTTTAGCTATGTTTCCACTACTATCTAATCAATTTCACATTATAATTACACATTTTGTATGTTTACACACAAGAGTTACATAGAGTTGCATGAAAAGAAGGTGAAAGTTGTTAAATCAAATGCTGGAAGTTAGGAAATGCTAAAATCAAAGGTGACCTGTGCGATATTAATTCAGCCGCTTTGTGTGTAAGTGTTGTTATGATAGTATTTAATTGCATGATCATGCAATGTGTTTTCCTCACAGAACTCCACTGGTTTAATATCTGGCAACATTATGAGTTACTTAAAGCAGGATTTGTAATAGGAGTGCCAGCAATCTTAACTATTGGCAGTGCTATCAACTCTACTTCTAATATTACTTTACATTCTCCCATAAATTGACTTCATATGAATTACAGAAGCAAACTATAATCATCTTAAAATAGTACCAAAATGAATCCCCTAAGCATTCAGGAATAGTTTTTTTCTGTAAAATGTGTGTAACAGCTAAGAAACATCATGGTATGGTGTGGTATAAAGATTATTTAGCACTCATTCTAAATGGCACTTTTGTGGCTTTGACATTATTAGAAAATGTGGCCACTCCACATTCTAGCCATCATAATGCTGTTTCAAATTAACTGATAAATGTATCTATAACTTAACTCTGTCTTAAGTTTTTTTGTCTTAGAATCCATTTTACATCCCAGTGAAATCTAACATTTGACGTGAACTGCTCCTCTGGACCATTAATTTACAAAAACAAGTCTTCACAAATGTCAAACACAGTGAAGAAGAAGAAAAAAAATCACATGCCTAAAAAATTTCATGAACTGGAAGAAACAACAAAGGAACAGACTGTCATCCCCTCTGCCACTACTACTGTACATACAATATCCAGAGACATTGGCATGCCACTGACCAGAAGAAAACTTCATTAAAAGCTTCTTGTTTTCTGTTTTCATGACACTTTGAGAAAATATTACCAAGAGCTACTCCCAAAGGGCCTGAGCATTTGATGAAGTGGGACTCTCTCCACAAAAGCTCATGTGAAAAATAAATTTCTTAGTCTTTAAAAGTGCCACAGGACTCCTTTTTTATTTACTTTAACTATCAGTTCTGCATTTTTTGTGATGTCACATAAGCTGCATGTTATTGATTCTGCTCTTTAATAAGACCCTTTTATAGGAGAATTCATAACAAAGATGGTTGAGTTACTATTAATGAATAATGATTATTATGACCCCACAAAAAACAGTGAACCAAACTTATGATTTTTCATTCATTGAAACATGTGTGAATCACATTTTATATTAGTTGATCAGCTGTAACTAAACCTTTTGTTGTCCTTTTTACTCACTGAATGAACACAGATAGTTCTAAGACCTACTTTCAAGAGAACAAGAATAAATACTGTAAGTGTTAATAGTTATAATCAAGTATTGTCACTGAGCAGACCATTTCGCTAGTCTATTCTACCTCTTCTCACTTCATTCAAGCACTGCTCCATGTAACGGTGCTCAAGTCATAAAAGAGAAGTCTTAGAACATGCATTTTCCATCACAATAACAACAGTAATATTTTATATTGCACACCTGAAAGATGCTATGTACACTACATTTTTGTTCAAATCTAATGAGACAAATCAAATGATGTGCAAGGTGATCCCCAGAAGAAGCAAGGAGTCCCATGGCACTTAAAGACTCAGGGCCATTCTTCGGGGGTGGCGAAAGGGGTGATCACCCTGGACCCCCCAGTTCCACTGGCCCTGTGCCATCCTGCCATGAGCAGGGCAGTGCGGGGTCCAAACTGCTGCCCCCCCACAGCTGGCTGTTCCCCATCTGGGGGATGGGATGAGCCAGCCAAAAGCGGCAGCTGGGTTCAGCACTCCCGCTTCGCCCCTTGTCCCCCCCGGCCACGCGCAGCCTTTGGCTCCATGCCAGAGGCAGCAGGAAGGGGGTGGGAGGCAGTCTAGGGCCTTTCCTGCTGCTGCCCCAGCCACCTCCCCACTGCCTCTGGCACAAAGCCAAAGGCACTGAACGTGGCCACAGGTGGAGGGGGCAGCAGAGGCACTGAACCCAGTTGTCACTTTTGGCTGGCTCACCCCATCCCCTGGATGGGGAACAGCCAGCACAGGGGCAAAGCAGGCCTGCCCTTCCCCTCTGGGCCAGCTGGCCCTGCCCCCCGGTGTGGGGGGTGAGTCGGGGCCCTGCAGAGGGTGATTCTCCCAGGGGCCCGTGCCCTCCTAGGGACAGCCCTGTAAAGACTAAAAGATTTATTTATCACACGGGCTTTCATGGAAGAAAAAAATCACACTTCATCAGACTCTTTGAAGATGGGGGACCTTACAGAATGGGATGAAAATAAATGCAAGGGAATGTAAAACATGGGATCAGGTCATACAGTAATAGCAATCAGAGTAGTTGTTAAGATTCAAACACAGCGGGGAAAAAAAAAAGCAGGGAGTCCTGTGCACTTAAAGACTAACAGATTTATTTATCGGATGAGCTTTCATGGCAGAAAATCCCACTTCATCAGACACTTTGAAGACCACATGTGATAAATAAATCTGTTAGTTTTTAAGTGCTACAGGGCTCCTTGATTTTTTTGCTGGACTAGACTAACACGGCTGCCCCTCTGAAACACTAGGACACAGCACATAGAAGAGGGTGAAGTCAAATCACCTGTTGTAATGGGAAAAGAAGCCATTTTTCACAATTTAATCCTGCTTTCACACAATCTAATCTGCATATGAATTCTAATTCAGATGTTTCTATTTGAAGTCTTGAAGCCCCATTGACTTTCTTGAGCACTCATCCACTAATGTGATTTATGCCATCACTTGACAGAAATGCCCCCACAACTTATACTTTGGACAAACAGGACAATCCCTGCACAAAAGAATAAATGGGTACAAAACTGACATTGGACATCACAACAAGCAAAAAACAGTTGCTGAGCACTTCCATCTTTCTAATCATTCTGTGGACAATTTGTTAATGACTATGCCCAAGAAGGTAGATTTTCTCCCACGAAAGCTCATGTGATAAATAAATCTGTTAGTCTTTAAGTGCCACAGGATTCCTTGCTTCTTTCGCTGAACTAGACTAACAGAGCTGCCCCTTTGGAAGTTGGCATGATCCCCAGAGTTACTTCCAGATCTCCTGTTAGAGCTACTGTCAAGATTACAAAGAATCTCAAAGTGAAAAATGTGTGGTGGTGACTCTGCGCAATAAGGTGAATCAAATGCTATGCAACAAAACCCCTGCCTCTGAAACCACTTTCAAAATTTTCTCCCTTTCAATTCCACCTGGCACTTTATTTTGCCATCTTCTCCTCCCACCCTTCTTTAACATTTATTTTTAAACATCTACTAGGGGTCTACAATGAATAAACACAATACTTTCATCTTGATCTGACAAACCATTTGTGTGAATAACTTGTTAGCTAGAAAGTTTAAGTGTTCATACCAGATAAATAAATAAAACCCCTACAAAAATCAAATGATGTATATTTTTCAGGAATACGTGGAAATCACCTAAAATATTGAACATCCTTGTCACTCTCTTCCAGGCAACAGAAAAAAATAACAAAATCCCTATACACCTTATATTACCTATAACATCTTCTTTACCAACAGAAACAAATGATCAGCTGCTCTGGCACTTTTTAGGGTAAGGAAGGATGGCTCTCTCAATGAGAGAGAGGAGACTGTATTTCATTATCTAGGACATTCGTGTTAATACACCCTAGAATGATATTAGCCCAGGGCCATAACTGAGTCTTCTGGCACCTGGGACAAGCAGCCCCAAAGTCCCCCCCGCCCCACCTGGGCCCCGATCCAACCTGGGGCCCAATCCAGCCCAGGGATGAGGACGAGGTTCTGGCTCCAGTCTGCTGGCTAGGCAGGGTGTGCCTTCCCCACTGCTGGCCAGAGTGCGGCCAGTGCTGGGAGGGGGAGTACCTTCCCAATCACCAGCCGGAGATGGGCAGGGTATATCCTCCCCACTACCAGCCAGAGCTGGGTGGTCGGTGCCCTCCTGGCCAGTGGCCAAAGCCGGCTTTCCCACCCACCCACTGGCTTTCCCGTCCCGGTCCCCAGGGCACACAGTTCCTGGTGCAGATCCTTGGGGATACTACTGTTTACCTCTCTCTACTATAAAAACTGACCATTATTCTTAGCCTTTGTTTCCTGTCTTTTAACTAGTTACTGATCCATTGGAGGACCTTCCTTCTTAGCCCGCAACTCCTTACTTTGCTTAAGAACTTTTAAAAAGCTTCCTGAAAGTCAAAGTACCCTATATCAACTGGATCACCTTTGCCCATATGCTTGTAAACACCCTCAAATGATTCTAAAAGAATGCGAGGCCTTGATTTCCCTTAGAAAAGGTAGATTGACTCTTCCCCAAGATAGTTTTAAATGTTAGTTTGAACTAAAAAAAATGAACTTAGTTTGAACTAGCATGTTTGCATTGTGCTAGTTTGAACTAAATATGCAAATTAATTTGAACTAAGCAGTTAGTTCAAACTAACCAGCTGAACTAACTACTTCAGACAAAGCCTAGTATAGATAGAGTTCAAATTGGTTTGAATTAAGACTCCTTAATTTAAACTAATTTGCTAGTGTAGACGTAGCCATACAGAACTTAGGCTTACTGGCCTGGAATTACCATAACTGCCTCTGGAACCCTTTCTAAAAATTGGTGCTGCATTACCTACCATATAGGCTATGTTCACACACAGGGAGTTATTTCGATACAAGTTGTTTTGAAACAACTTGTATCGAAATAAGGTGTTATTTCGAAATAAGTTAATTCAAATTAAGAAAATGTTAATTCAAATTAAGGAAAAAAGCTCAAAGCGAAATAGCATGTTCGGACAACAGTTATTTCAAAATGAGTCACCATTGTTTCGAAATAACATGTTCTGACGGGATTGTTTCGAAACAATCGTTTTGAAACAACGTTGTTTCATCACCAAATGGGGTTTAAGTTGTTTCAAAACAATGGTACGTTGTGTGAACATGGCGTTTCTTATTTCAAAACAACCTCTGTTGTTTTGAAATAAGACTGCTGTGTGAACACACCCATAGTGATCTAGTACAGAGGCTGATTTAAGCAGTAGGTTATCTTAATCTTAGTTGTTCTGAAATTTCCTATTTGAGCTCCTTCGGAACTCCTAGGTGAATAGCATCTGGTCCTGGTTACCTATTACTGTTAAATTTATCCATTTACTCCATAACCACTTCTTCCGACTCCATAAACTGGGACAGTTCTTCATTTGTTTCTTTAAAAGAATGGCTTACATCTTTAGGTTTCCCCCACATCCTGTGCAGTGAAAACTGATTCAAGGAATTCATTTAGCTTCGCCGCAATGGTTTTCCCTTCCTTGAGTGCTCTCCATTATGATTACACAGTTTCCTTTCTTGAAGTTAAATGCTAGTGTAATGGAGATTTTGTTTTGGTTAGTTTCTTTTTGCATTTTAACCCTTACAAGGATGTTACTAAATTTAATTAGATTATGGTTCGGCTATGTTCACCTCCTAACAGTTCAGCTATATTCACTTCCTAGACTGAAGGGCAAGAGCATTGCTGATCTGGGGCAAGCCCCCAGGGGTTGGGCACAGACATGCCCCCCCCCAACAGCCCCGTCCCCTTGTTCTGATTCTGGCCCTGGGGCCTGATCCTGCCTCAGG
This sequence comes from Podocnemis expansa, assembly GCA_007922195.1. Lineage (NCBI taxonomy): Eukaryota > Metazoa > Chordata > Testudines > Podocnemididae > Podocnemis > Podocnemis expansa. Next base: position 25,720,385 of record ML681966.1, read on the forward strand.
CTCCTGTTGCTGTGGGCAGCCAGGCCCTGGATCCCTGGCCGGGAACGGCAGCACTGCGGCTCCCAGCCCCATTCCCAGCCAGAGATCAGGGGCCAGGCTGGAAGTCCAAAACTCAGGGCACTGGCACCAGGACTCAGGCACGTACCCTTTGTGCCAGGCACCAGCGATGCCCCTGCTGAAGGGTCTGACCCATTTTAGATTAAATCAAAAAACTGTCTCTGTCCTTACAGTTTGCAGGACAAGCTGCACCAAGCAACAGTCATTTATGGTGTTAAGAAATTTTATCTCTGCATATCTTCCTGAGGTTACATATGTCACCCAGACAGTATGAAGATAGTTGAAATCCCCCATTACCTTTGCATTTTATGCAACTTACTTTGATCTCCTGTATAACACCAGCTCTAGAATTCTCTCAACTCCCAGAGCACAACTTTTAGAAAGATATCCAGTCTTGTTTGGAAGATTGACAGAGATAGAAATCTATCACAAATTTTGGTAAATTGTTCAATTATGTTACAATGTATGTCTTATTTCCAGTCTGATTTAGTCTAGTTTCACCTTCCAGTCATTGGGTCATGTTATATATTTCTTTGCTAAATTTTGGAGCACAATGTTAAATATTTGTTCCCCAAGCAGTCTGTAATCAAGTTTCTTCTGAATTTTGTTCTTGTTAAGATAAATAGATTGAGTCTCTTGACCCTATCACTACAAAGCAGACCTTCAAATCCTGTAATCATTCTTGTGGGTCTTCCCTGATAGGTCTCCAATTTAACATCATTTTTGAACTGTGGACAGCAGTACCAAATACAACCAGAGCTATCGGGGGTGGGGGGGGCAGAGGAGTGATTGCCTCTGGCTCCGTGCTTCTGTGGGCCCTGGGGGCAGACTGGCTGGCTCAGGAGAGGGGCAGGTGTGCAGGGGCAGGCCTCTGGGCCAGCTCGCCCTGGCCCTGAGTACAGCGGGCATGCAGGAGGCCCCCATAGACATATTGGCCCGAAGCCCTGCACTCCCTTATGGATGGCTCTGAATACAAGATCCTATTCCACTTCTACTAAAGATTCTCTTGTTTACGCATCCAAGGATTTCGCTTTTGGCCACAGTGGGAGCTCATGTTCAGCCAATAATCCACTGCAACCCCAACATCTTTTTCTGAGTCATTGTTTCCCAGAATAGAGTCCCTCAGCCAATAAGTATTGAAATGGAAAAAAAAAATTAAATGTGTTCAAACCCTTGATATGATGGGCGGGGGTGTGTGTGTGTGAAGAAATTAAGTCCTAAAGTTCATGCCTGCTTACATAGGCTCATTTCCAATTTACTTAAATGGCACCTGCCCCATTTAAGTGCAGGCAAAATTAGGTCACCAGTTCAGGGAGTTAAGTAGGGCTAGTAAAAGAATAATGTCCAAACCCATCCTAGTGTTCTTTGACTATCTTTTTGGACATTAAACTATTGCGTTCTTAAAGAAGTTAGTGGATATTTAACTGCATGACTCCCATTAAAGTTAATGAGAGTAATTATGCTGAAATCCCACAAAATTCTTAAAATATCTAGGACTAAAATTGCTCAGATTAATTTTCCAGAGACTTCAGGCTAATCAACTGTAAACAGGTGCTTTTGTCATGTATATGGGTGATGGATACTACCGAAAGGTTGCCATTTCAATTCTCACTTCCTTCACGAGATGAATGAAACTACATCTTTAGAACACTTCATGAAAAACATGGAGTTATTTTTGGCAGGCAATCTTTCTCCAACATTACAGCATTACTCATATTATAGTCAAGGATAATTAAAATGACTATCTTGATTACATGGCTACAGGAGAAGTGAATTTCTGTGCAAGGAGAGCACATGTAATCACTCAGACACATCCTTTTTGTTTTCTCATCTTCCCTTGGATACAGAGCAGCAATTGGTGTTCTTTGTTAGTCTTTCTCACTTGACTAATTTGTTTTCCTTTGTTCTTCTTTTGTTACTAAATAAGTAACATCCTTCGTCCCTAACTTCCCTTCCTCAGCATTTATCAGTGTCTGCTTTTTACTGCCTTTTATGTAGTTTCTTTTGTTATTGATTTCTGAGGTTTGTTTGGTGTCATGCTTGAAAGTAAACAGGTTAACATAAAAAGTAAAGCTCTACTCCATTTATCTTAGATTTCAGAAAAATATTCTTCAAACTTCTCTAAATCGAACTGTAGATTATTTTATACTTGGTATGATATAGATGACAACTATTGTTGTAATTCACTGTTGATATTTATGCTAAAGTGATAATTTACAAGAAATTCCTATTATAAAAAATAGTGCTGATAAACATTCATTAAGGTTACCTTTCTGAATAAAGTATTTTCTTCAGGAAGCTACTATTGTATAAATTCTTGAATTTTCTATAATTCAGACTCATTCATTATTTAAATCAGAATACTTATTACTTTGAGAGTGAATGAAATCATTTCACTGCATCTTTTCAGACATGTTAAGAGCTGTTGTAGTCTGAAAAGTGACTATGTAACAATGGATGTGTCTTTCTTGAAATATATCTACTATACCCTGGACATGAACTGGTATGGCTTCATAACCCTGGACATGAACTGGTATGGCTCTGCTTTAACCAATCGTTTAGGGTCAAGGACTTCTTCGTACAGATTATACCTATGGTGGCATCTTCCATAGGGGCCAGTACAGTTCTGAACTAAGTGCATGGGCTGTATGTTGGAAAAGGGGACAGTGCCAAGCTATTTCTACATTCTAGTGAACTTTGGTTGCCATGGGCAATTTGCTGTCAGGCAGCAATATATAGCTCCCAGGGTCCAGATCAGGCACAGGGTCTATCAGAGGCAAAGATCATTCAGAAGATACCTGTCCCTTCTTCCCCTTATCTTGCACTAAACAGCATGGCCAGACAAGAGGATTTGTCCCTCTGTATTATTTGGAGAGATACCTGCCAACTTCAGTAACTAAAACAAGCTTTTACAGCTTTTCAGTACTTTTAGCCCTGTAGCTAAGCAATAATGAACCAGGTTCTCATTCTTCTCTTCAACAGCAATGTAATTGTTTATTAAACTATTGTGCAACTCTCACATGAAAGGAATAAAAGTAGCACAGATGTTTTAACTGGACTAACTGGAAGGCACTGGGATTGCAGAAATGTCAATATGGATCTAATTTGGCCTGTGGAATATTTATTGTGCAAGAGGATATATTTAAAGAAAAGAACTCAGCTTGACTATGAGGTTGAGATAGCAGAATTGGTATCATGTTTTTCTTATCCCTGGGCATATTTGAAATGGAATTCTTGGAAATTCCTTCAATATTGTTTTAGAGTTTTTGTTTTGTTTTGTTTTTAAGTAAAATCAAATTACAGGTCAGATTTACTGGTATTCTCTGACATTTTTCATGGCACTTTGGTGATGCAAACAGCTGTAAACCCAATATAATTAGTTAAACTGAATTTAAAACTATTTTGAAATGTGAAGCAGAGCAACATAGATAGAGTGAATGGTCCTGGGCATGTCATCTGTTGTCAGTGTATATAACAAATTCCACACAAGGCTACACTGACCACCAAGCACAGTAGGTTTCCCAGCTGTGGCGGTCACATGATGGTGTTTGTCATGTCACTACAAATAGCCAGAGGAGTACACATAGACTGCTTACAAGTTTAGCTCCCACTCCAGAGAGAAAATCCTCCTTCATGACAGGTAGCACAGTAGGAAGGCCCCAACTTGCTCCAAGATGAATTGTAGACCCTCCATCAAATCAATAGATGGATCAGGTTGCTTGCTTCTACCTTCCACACCCCAAGCTGGAAAGGTCCCATAATAATAGTGGTATCCTGGTGCAATAGGGTGTGCTGAAGGCCTCAGAGTGCTCTAAATCAGCCCTGATCACACCAGTACTACAGTTTTGTCTCTAAAGGCATGACAATATTACCCCATAGTTTGGACTACTCAGAACCTTTAAGCTCATGTCCACGGTCTACACATGAGAGAAATACTGTGCAGTGATTTGGTGCATACTGCTATTCACACACTTAGTTCAAAGTGCAAAGTAGCATAAACATGCCATTAGTCTGGTCAAAATGTAGTGCCTATCCTATGGAGGCCACATATGTAACCTGTGGACCAGTCCTCCACTACAGCAGTTATTACCAACCTTGCTTTGTCTACGGTGCCTAGCTAGCATATCTTTGTCTTAATGATTTTAATGTTGCTATTGCTAGGGGTTGTGAGATTTGTTTGAAAAATGGATTATGAGGTACAACTGTATTTTAGAATATATTTTGTATGACAAGTACAACTTCATGACAAGATCAGCATTTATCATCCTCTTGCTCTCACTTCCAAAAAAATTCTGTTAAGACAAGCCAAACCTATACCCAGGGAGAGTGAATTCAGACTGACTTACTCCAAGCTCTAATGGCCAATAACATTCAGTGGGCAATTCAACAAGAGCTGCACAAAATAAGGTGGCATGTAAGCAGATAATTAGCTACCACCCCTCTGACCTTCCTCACCAAAAATGATTATTTCTGAACCATGCTAACCCCTTCAGGATCATAACCTGATTGCAGCGTGCCAAGCATGCTGAAGATACTCAATAAATAATGACACTTCTGTTTTAACATGTGTGTTAGTCTTGTGCTTCTTATCTACATTTTTGCAATTTTTTGGTATTGTGGTTATTGGCTTAGAAAGAAGGACACCAACCAACCAAGTTCAACTCTGAAACAGACTCCACTGTCACTGACATCTTTTAATTAATTTACCAACAGCATATCTGCAAAACCAAAGTTTTATGATTAAAATATTACAAAGAAAAAATGATTTACAGTGTCTGTATTATACATGACAATTTCTAATCAAGTTTTTCTCCTTACAAATGATAGGAAAGGACCTGTAATGTCAGCTCCTGCATGGTATGACTATTTTAACCAAAATAGCACAGTGACCATCCTCTGTCACTCAAGAATTCCCTGGCGTTGGGCCTCTGGATTTCTTAAACTGAATTATAGCAAGTAGAACCTGTCTTTCCTTTGATCAGTGGGCTCTAAGGTTGTATTTATCAAGAAGCTAATATTCACACATGGAGGCATAATCTTGCATTACACAATGTGTTTCCCTCCCAAGTCTATTTTGAACCTCTCTGAAGTAGAAAGTGTCTTTGAAATAGACATGCCCAGTAGAGTTAAAATGGTCTCTTTTAATAAACTTGAATTACTGTTTAGGAACATATCCTCCAGGTGAATCTCCAAAGAGATCTGTACTTCAGTGTGTGACTTTCCAGATCCATGCCATCCCCTTTCTCTGGAAATCTGCACTCAGTGTTTTTAACAGACTGTAATAAAAAAGGTATGGTCAGAATGTGACTTTAATGACTTATAACTAGAATTCCTTCAAGCATATCATACACTTTTTCTGACTGAAATGTGAAGAGCAAATTTTGCCCTTACCTTACCCATCATGTAAGTTCATTTAAGTCAATAGGATTGGCCAGAACATAAATCACAGAAGAATGTGGCCTTAAGCCTGTTGCTGGGTCACATATTTTTATCTATCATTTAATGAACTTATCCTTAATTTTCTTTTAATAGATTATTGGTGTGAAAACTGTGGGTAAATGGGCAAAAGTGGACTTTCATCCCTAAATCGTGGGGTTAGTTTGTACTAAACAGGCTTCTACTACAAAATAAAGCAAATAAAAAATAAAAAGCAAAAAAATGTTTTAAAAAAAGCCTTTCTTATTTACTTCTCTTCCCACATCCCCCACCCTTTTACATGGACATGCCCTTCAACAGGTCCTGGACCTTCTACAGCAAAGCAAAGCTTCAGGTGACAGCTGTAGGCCCATTTCGACTCTACAGAGTGGACCTATAATTAAGACAAATTTTGTTTGGTATTCAACAAGATTGAATGAATAGCTTATGTATGTATTTTTCTACATGTGCAACCCAGAATTGAATATGTTACAAAGAGGTAGCTAAAATCAATACATTAGTGTAGTTTCTCTCTGCTGTTTTGTGCTCTTTGCATTGTCTAGGTAGGGCTAGAGTAAAACAATTTGAGGCCATAAGTAAATCACCATACAGGTTCTCCCATGGCTCTTGCCCACGGCCCTGCCACAATGCCAACTCTTTGCCAAAGACCCACCCTTCACATGTAGTGGCAGAGAGAACCCCCAAAGGAAAAAAGTATGGGGCCTGTTTCTTCATCACAAGTGAAGCTAATGCAAGGTATCTGCTTGGGTGGATAGTCAGCCCCACTACACACTTCTCCTGCCATGTACAGAGTCCTGTACTGGGGTGATAACCTCCAGTGCAGTGCATCCTGGAGTTAACATGCTGTTGAGAAATATGGGGAAAGTAATTGTTCTGGCTGTCTGCAGACTCAAGCAGATGTCACTGCATCATTCACACTTGAGGACTATTTTCATATATATCTTTCAAACCATGTTGGATAGAAATCATTTTAAAAAACAAATTGTTTTTTAAGTCAGTTTGCTACTTAAGATGTTTTGGTCAAGAGGCAAACTACTGTCCTGTGTAGAGAGGTAGGAAAATTTACACGACACAGATTTAATTAGGGAGGATCAGAGAGGATGGTAAGAAACCTTAGAGAAAAGTGACTCAGCTGAGTGAATGGGTAACTGTATAGTAAATGACATTGCATATCAATAAATGAAAAGTATGTCACATTGGAGGGCAAATTATAAAGTTTTTCTAGACTTTACCTTGTTCTGAATTAACAGTATCAACTCAAGAAAGTGAATTGGTGTCACTGTATACAGCTCAGTAAGTACTCTCTGTTCAGTGTGCAGCTACCTTCAAAAAAATAAATGGGATATTAGGTTGCATAAGAAATAGGATAATGAATAATACAGAAAATAGTATAATGTCTTTATATAAATCAGTGGATCATAATTCATAACTGCGTGTTGGCTCTCAGCTTCTTCACTTTTACTCATCTCCTTGGCTGCATTGGTTGGGTATTTGGGAGAGTTGGAGTCATCCTTTCATTGGAGCCAATTAAACTCTCCTGAACTCCCTTATCTCTGCATGGAAGGGAAGCAGACAGTAGAGGATCCGAAGCACTCTTCTTCTTGGCTTGCAATGCAGTAAACAGACCATAATGCAACTGCATAGCATCTTTCAAAGTATTCCTGGCTCACACCACACTGCTCCTACAGCTAAAGAGGAGTGAGTGGGAATCAATACCCTCTACTGCCTCTCCATGGGGATGGTTCAGATATGAGGTTAACTCATAGGATATGGCTCAGCTGTCATATCTGACATGACTATTGCTACAAGTATGCACATTTCTAATTTGATTTTCACAATGATTTAATATGATTTGCTAGTTCAATTAACATAAAACTTGTGATGATTGGAATGTTAATTGTTAAGTAGGCCACTGCTTTGGGAATGAGTATTCTAGTTATATCTAGTCAGGTTGCCAGCCCAATTTGATTTAAAAGGGGCCAAACAATTTGTCAAATGCTCTAACATGATCAGAAAAATATTCCTCTTCAGTGCTACAAATTAGACACTTCTATAATGCCTGTACAATATGTGTGCCCATTGAGTTGAAAATTTCTCAAAACTACATTATGGTATCACAGAATATTGAAGTTAATTTGTAATCCTGATCTCATGGGACATCTTCCTTGCTCTATATGTATGTAGTTAACTAGTACTTTAATAGTAACAGAAGTGTTATACACTTACAAGCCTGGAGAGAGTATGTCTAATGGGTCTGTCATACCACTAACTCTGTAGCTGAATCTAAATGATGATAGTCTATTCATTATTACATTATGTCAGACATTTTTCATTTATAACAGGGAGTGTAAAATGTTGTGGGGTGTTGGTTTGCTTTTACATTATCTATGATACCTATTTTCCTTTCGTTGAAAGCCTTTTCTAAACAGCAGTTAAGTGAAAGCTTCATTATCTGGAACCAAAAAGTAGGCAGATTTCCTGAAATATCGTCTTAACATTCACACAGCTCTAATTACTACTAAATCAATATTATGTATTCAAACTAATTATACTACATGAATTAGAGCTCTAATAAACACACATTCACTTGGCTAATTAGTAGATTTTAGTTGGCTTATATTAGAACTGACAAAGAATTCTAGCCCTGGCTAGTCTGATACAAAAACAGAGCACTAGCAGCAGATTTGAACCTTGTATGATCATTTACATATATGCAAAACTGGTGTAAGATACCAAACACTCAGAATGAGTATAAATAAATGTTAAAGAGAACTTTTTAAATTTTCCATCTCTAGACAGTATCCAATATTTTGAAGTATGCATTTTGTGTTATATGAATTCTTAACAGTCTAATCTGGACTAGGATTTTCAATAACAGCAGAGCCAGAGTCAGTTTTTCTGACAAAAATAAGTTATTTTCAAAGATTTCTGTTTAATATCCCTTTTGATAATTGGTTGGGATTTATTTTATGTGTTGTAACTCCCTTTTCCAAAGGGGGGAAGGCTGTTCCAAATGGATGTCATTATAGCATCTCAGTTCTGGAGGTAATGATGTGGCAAATATTAATGTTCTAAAAACAGTCAGCACGGCTGATTTATGTTTCTTCTGAAATCATGCCCTTGTGCATAAGAACGCACCAAAGAACCAAAGTTAGGTAGCAAAAATCTGTTGCCTTGAGATTGCAGATCTTCCGCCAAATCATTCAGGTTAGACGTGCCTCCTCACAGGCAACAGAGGGGAAAGTCATCCCTCCCACGTATACCCTAAGAAAATCATAGATCTCATGGTATCTTCAGAAAGCTTGGGTATTCTCAGAAAGCCCAGGATCTGTATACTGTTTCCTGTGTCTCTTACATTCTTGGTACTGGACTCCCATAGGATCTATGCTGATATAGGCACTATGACTTTCTCTGTTCCAGAACTATACACACACTTTAAAGAGTTTTGACAGTGTGGAATAAAAATGGATGTAATATAATGCTGTCTTCAACCACTCATGGTTCAAACAGGATTTGCAAAATCATACAACCCAAATGCCTTCCACCAAGTTGGATGAATGGAATAAAAACATTGCATTGACTTTATTGGTTGGAGGCCTTTAGTCCAAACAGGATATCTTGCTAAAAGATAAACCAAGTTACTGGCCTCGGTACAGGACTCATGAGATAAAATTCTGTGGCTTCTGTCTTGCAGACTAAATTATCATAGTGGCCTTTTCTTTCCTTAAAATCTATGAATTTCTGGGAATGCCTAGGAATTATGAGGTTAGTTGGACATGCAGTATTCTTCCAGTTCTCTGATACATGACAGGACTGCAATCTTCATATCCCAGCATATCCCAGGATCATTGCTGAATAAATCTTGTATTGCAGCATAATCTCTGAATCACTCTAGAAACTGTGTTTAGACTCTGTTTTAATCCCCATAAATGTTGCATTTCTTTTATTTTTTTTCTCAGCCCAGACTTGGGATTCTCACATTCGTTTAGCTAGACAAATTGAGCACATTTTAGGTCACAGGCTGCCCTTTTGCCTGACCTATTCTTAGCTGATTCATGTTCCTCCATGAAGACGCATTGTAACTGAGATTCATTTCCCAAAGATCTCTGGTGAAAAGAATCTACACCAAGTGCTAAACCAGCCACTTGCCCTTATAGTCTCAATTAAGAGGAGAGTGGAGCCAGCTGGGGGAGTTGACTGGCCTGGGACTAGTGAGGAGCAGTTGGTAGGCTCATGCAACTAGGCCCTTAAAGGTTATGGGGAGCATGGCAGCCAAGAAGGAGCTGCCAGGGCAGAGGGCAAGTGCTCAACCGGGGCGGGATAGCTCCAGTTGGGAACAAGCTACCCTGATTAGCGGAGAGGCTGAGTGGCCCTAGTCTGAATTGTTGTGCATAGTTGTTGGTTGGAAAAACCTGTAAATAAAGAGCACACATAGAGCACACATTAGAGTACTGTGTGGGCATGGAAACCTTGAGAGCAAGCGGGGCTTATGCGAACATACTACATATGTTTAGTCCTGTTCTGTTCTGATCTTAATGAAGCACGGACCTCATCTCAGCTAAATTACCCACATGGGCTGGGTATAATTTTGCCTACCATTCAGTACAATGTTATGGTTCTCATTGAAAATGTCATTGGGCCAGAATGAGTAAGAAGGCTAAAATAACTCCTCCTCCCTCCAGACCCAAATATATATATTCCTGCTCATGCTTTTAAGAGATCCATGAGACTTTTGTAGAACCTGTCTCCAAATTAAAGTGTGGTAGGATTTCAGCCCCTGCTCCTTTATCACACATCTTTGTAAAAGCACAGACTTTCAAATAGTTTTAAGCCAAACATATACTATGAATATCTGTTTGGTACAGGAGTGAGCAGAGCCATGGTCCTAAAAGACAAAAAGAGATCTTTGAATAAGAGACATTTTATATGTATAAAATCTACTTAATACATTTCCAGAGACGCTCAAAACTGTTGTTTAAAATAATTCTGCTTATTCTTGCAACGTTGGCCATGAGCAAATTGGCAGTAAGAGATTCCAGGGCTCCCCAAGGGGCCTTCAAAATCATGTCTTCTTTGGCAACAGCATACTAACATATCTAAGCTGCTCTTTGCACACTTAATGTTCCTGTCAGGGCATAGTCTTACTAAGAACTAAACACTGCTGATCAGAAATGAGAATATTAGGAAAACAGAGAAAATGCTGCATAAAATCCAAGTTAAAACAAACCAGATGAAACAGGGGTCAGGCATCGCAGGTATGACATTTCTCTACAAGTACCAGATCTCGTGCTGTGGCATAGAGTTTTCTATGTGAGATACTTCCTCTGGAGCAGCTTTCTTTTCCCAGATGCACCGAGTATTTTGTTTCTTAAGAGGGTTAATCTCTACTCAATTTTCGTGCATAATTCTTAAACCACTGAAATTGTGGTTATTCATGTCAGTGCATTTGGGCAGATTAAACTCCTCTTTTTCTCTTCCCTTCTCTCATATTCATATTTTCACTGTGTTTCTGCTTGAAATGAACTTCAAAACCAACCAGGTAGGACCATCCAGTTGCTCGATTCACTTTAGTCAATGCTGCTAGAGCTCTCTCTCTGAGCAGTATACCTTGGGCCAAGCTCTCTTTCTCTGTTATAAAAATGCTCAGACAATACATTCACAAATCTCTGTGGAAATGTTACTTGACAAAGGTAGTCTAGAGGAGGAAGCTGATAAATGGCTTACTGGAGATTTATACCATTCAATTTAGATACTAGACACTGTGTACTTCTGAAATATATTTAGACAAACAGTTCACTATAATAGCTATGCAGATGCCACTGACCTGCGCACTCTGCTTCTATTCACTGTGCATGGGGTAACCTGTGTTTCCTTTCTTCCATCTCTCAGAGTCAGACAGTGGAAGGGAGTTTTTCCCAGTAGCAGGTAGGTTCCTTTGTCCATCCCTTCCCAGGAAACATGGTGTGGGGGAAAGATAGATTAATGGACAAAGGAGAACCTCAGTGTTCAAATGTCTTCTGAACATTCCTTGTCCTAAGTACAAATATCACCACATTACAAGTAACAGTTTAGTCCTGATCTTCCTTTCCTCCCAGCCTACACTAGTTTGTTTCACTCACATATTGTGTCTTGTCTCTAAGCTTTTTGAGGCAGGATTTGTTCCTTGCTAGAGCACAAAGGGGTGCTCCCTCTCTGTATTATAGTAGCCCTTAGAGGCTCCAAACAAAAAAATATTACTAGTCATTCACTCCCATGTTGCAGACTTGTTTTTTATTATAGCTGATGTATATTTTTCTTCTTCAGATGTGACCATCTTCAAGGGAACAGAAGTCAAAAGTGCCAGTCCTTTCAGAATGCTCTAAAAATTGTGCACTGGAAATAGGTACTCTCATCAATTGCAATACTACCTTAAATTATTTTTAACTCTTAGAAATATGGGTAGCTGATCTTGGAGGAGAGCAGTATGAAATTTTATGAACTTACTGAAATACAAGCTTTCATTGGACAAAACTGTAATAGTTCAAGTCTGTAATCCTTTTTCTTATGAGGTAAACTCACTTTCCTCCAAATTTGGGTATATGATTTGTGCAAAAGCAGCAGCAATGCAAAGGCTAGGAAACAAAACAATTTCTAATCTGGCAGATTTCTTCTAAAGAGGATAATAATTAAACCAGATATTCAGACCCAAAGAGTTTCACAAAGTGATATCAAGAGAAAAATTTAATTCAGTTGGTTTAGTTAATGCAATCACCAAAAAAGCACTGAAGAAAAAGCCTGACTACAATGTAATATAATGTAATTTGAAAATAGACATTTTCATATGGCCCGTCTAGCATAAACACATACAAAATACTTATAAGGTCTTTTTTAACCTGGAGCAGTCTCATTCTGTGTTTTCCCTATAGTCATTCATGACTTAACATCTAAAACAGAGTTAAGCACATCCTGGAAGAAACACAGCTAATTAATGGATGGCCTGATCTTTTTATATATTATTTCAAATGTATCTATTTTTAATATTTAAGACTGGCAAAATGATTCTGATGAGCTGTGTCTACATGGTGGGGCACCCCTGGAAGTCAACTTAACAAGGTCGACTTTAAGTCACCCTTGTTGACTTCAGGGTATGTCTGTATAGACAGAGATCAGACATATCCAGGGTGCCCCTCCTCCTACCCTGCCCCCTCATCCAGATTGAGTACCCTGAGCCCAATGGGGTCCAGGGGCCAATCTCAATGGGGGCTGATCTGGCTCCTGGCCTCTAAGAAGGAGCTGGGAGCTGGGTCCTGCTCCCAGCCCCTCTCTGCCGGGGCCAGGAAAGAGGGGCTAGGAGCTGATCAGTTTCACAGGCAGGGAGTCTGTGAAATTGACCAGACTCCTACCTGCTGGCTGGGCAGAGCAAGCCTCTGGGAGCAGCTCCCCCAGCCTACAGAGAGGGGCTGAGAGCCCCATCGGTCTCCTAGCCCCTCTCTGCAGGCTACAGGAATTGGCTACCAGCCTGTCCTGGCAGTGAGGGGCTGAGAGCCAATATGGCCCCAGCTCCTCACCACAGGGCTGGAGCTGGATCAGGTCTCCTGGCCGGATCAGGCCTCAGCCTGATCACACCCAGGGATGAGGAAGGGGAAGGAGCCTGCCGTGTAAAGTTGGCTTAAAAACAAGCTGGTTTACAAGGCAGGAGTTATTAAGTCGACTTAAACTCTTGCTTAAGTTGAATTAATGATTTCTAAATATAGACAGGTCTTTATTTAAGTTGATTTAAGGGCCCTTAAGTCGACTTAAAGCCCCAGTGTAGACATACCCATGCTGATTAAGGACCTTAACTAAAATGAAAATGAGTTATCCCCTCAGCACTGAGAACTGGAAAACTGAGAGGTACAGGACTTACGAATACTTATCAGACAAAACAGTGGTTGAAATAAGTTGCAGACAGTTGCAGTTTTAGGGCTGTAGCTGCACAACTCCTCCAAATTTGGAAAGCAAGCTATCAAAAAGGCAATACTGGGGAAAAAAAATCCAATTAGAGACAATGCTACACTGTGTAAAGCCACTAGAGCTAAAGTGCTCTGGAGTGCTCTGTTTCTGTATTGGATATTCCCACAATAAAATAAATAGTTTTAATTATTTTAAATAAGTAACATCACTGAGTGGGAGTAGTAATAAAACATTGCCATTTTCCAGCTGTGTACTCTGTTGTTGTGTGCTTCAATAAAGAAGAATGTTGAACAAAATAAAAACAAAAAACAAAATCCCCCATACAACAGCAGCAGAAATAAAAAGGTAAGATCACAACAAGGCACACAAGCCACAATATTTTCTTGTAATGAATTTCATCCTTTCATACTTTTTATGTGTTTATGGCCATCTCTTGCTGTGTTATGTCAGCATAGGAACTTAGTAAAATGCTATGCATTCCATATGCTGATGTGTAAATAAAACATTGTATCTGAACGGAATCATTATTCAGTTTTTTAATTGTTAACTGGGCATGTTTTTTACAAAACAGCTTCCCAAGCAGCAGAGAACATATAACAAAACCATGAGAGACTTGAACTATGGCAGCTCCAGGGATTTTTAGAGGAATTCAAAGAGGAAATTGCTAAGCAAATCTATGTACACCTGATAGCAGCTTCACACAGTTCCAGGACTATATTTGTGATGTTTCCATCTTCCAACTCTCTTTCAGTTCTTATGAGGAAAAAAAAGTAGGTGAGATGTTGCAAAAACAAAAACAATAAAAATGAATCATCAAAATAAAACAATAATAGAACATGCTACATTTCAGACCTTGCATTGGTAAGTATGTAGATATTAAAGTGACATTCTTGAGAGCATTTGGAAATTGTAGCAGAACTAGATCAAAAGGAAAAGGAACACTGGCTGCAAAGCTACTTGTCAATTGCCAAAAGGATAGCCATGTTAGTCTAGTCCAGCAAAAAAGAGGAGTCATGTGGCACTTTAAGACTAACAGATTTATTTTTTGCATGAGCTTTTGTGGGAGAAAATCCCACTTTGTCAGATGCTTCGAAGATGGGTGAACTTACAAAATGGAATGAAAATAAATGCAAGGGGATGTAAAACATAGGATCGGGTCATACAATAACAGCAAATCAGAGCAGTTGTTAGGTTCAAACCAGCTGTTACTGTATGACCTGATCCTATGTTTTACACCCCCTAGCATTGATTTTCATTCCAGTCTGTAAGTTCACCCATCGTCAAAGCATCTGATGAAGTGGGATTTTCTCCTACGAAAGCTCATGTGAAAAATAAATCTGTTAGTCTTAAAGTGCCACACAACTCCTCTTTTTTGCAAAGCTACTGTTTGTGATGGAGAGAGAACTTCACATGAATCAGCAGCACTTCGGTGTACTGTTTGTGTATGAAGAAGAAAATAGTTTACATGTACTTCAAGCCTAAAAGTGAAACATATATATGATGCTATCTTCTTAAGGTGTATGTTCAAGCAACTGGAATAACAAAATACTATACTAATTTGCTATGTGAGTGTGTGATGTGACATGTACCATGTGACAGGCCATTGTGATGTCAGAGGTGACTCCACCAATTTGTCCCTAGGAGTCTTGGCATGGCACTGATATATACCTTATTGTAGCTGCGTACCTCACTGTAATTCATAAAGGGGAAATGGCTGAGGATTTAAAAATTGGACAGTAACAACCAGTGAAACTCTGGTGACATGTGTGGCCCTTTGGAACTTGTCAAAATTATAAAGCTCTCAGCTATGCTTCCAGCTGTTTCCAATATTTCACACTGAATCTTCAGACAACTGTATGTAGCGCTCACTCAGAGAAGAAACCACAAAAATCTGAAAGTTTACATAAAGGATATGAACTATCAAGGGAAAGTTTTAGCTGACCATAGAACTTTCCCAAAAACTGCTGTAATTAAGATCTATTGATCAATTAAAATAAATATTTCATAAATTCCCTTTTGAGTTTCCCCTGTCATTTCTGACAGGTTATAACTAGTTAACCAAAATATTGTCAAGCTAATCAGTGGATACATGTGAGTACAGTACCTTAAAAAAGCAGGCTCACACATGATTAGGTACTGGCGGTGTCAGGGGTGCAACCTGGGCTGCGGGCTGAGCCTGGCGCCCCCAACCCCTCACGGTGTTGGGGGGGCAGCCTGGGCTGTGGGCTGAGCCCGGCACCCCTGACCCACTGGCAGTGTTGGGGGGGCAGCCCAGGCTGCGGGCTGAGCCACCTGGCAGGGGTTCACCCCCCCGATCCTGCCGGAGGCTACAGCCTGCTTTCTGGCCTGCAGGGTGAGCCGCAGCCCCCTGCAGCACGTAACAAAATAGCATGTTCACACATACTATTTCGTTTCCTGTGTTTTTCCTTATTTCGAATTAACATTTTGTTAATTCGAAATAAGGTATTTCGAAATAAGGCGTTATTTCGATAGAAGTTGTTTCGGAACAACTTTATCAAAATAACCCTCCATGTGTGAACACAGCCTTTGTGACTGACTCTTACTGGATGCCATATTCAATAGAATTATGAATTTGGAAGTAGAAAGGACTTGGTAGCTCCTCTAGACCATCTCATTGACAATATGCTCTTGAAAATTTAAACTTCTCATTATTAATTAGAGAGAAAGATTTCAGTTTTCAGCTGAAGACAAACAAAAACATTTATTTGGAAATGCCATCAAAATATTTTTGTAGGACTTGTAGTTTGGATGATTTGTGCCCCTGTTCTCTGTGGGCAGGATTCTCCAGCCAGCCAGTTTCCCATGATGCATCACAGTGGCTCAGTATGAGAACTGACCTTGTTTCATCCTGGTGCAGTAGTCAGGCAAGGGGTCCTAGGCCATAGAAGAGAGTAGGGACATTAGGCAGCAAATAGTGTAGTGGTTAGCACCTCTGCTTAAAACATGCAGAAGGTCCTGGGTTCAATTCCCAAGGGGTTAGACTCAATGATCTCATGAGGTCCCTTCCAGCCCTATGATTTGATTGATTGATCGCAGCCTTTCTGAACTGAGGTTTTTGCTTCTCAGTGACAAGATTTTGGTTGTAGAATTTTCACAGTTCTTTTTTTTTTCTTCATTGAAATGTTCTATGTCTACATGTGCATTTCTGTGCGTCAGGGTAATGGGCCATTTTTCCAAACAGCTCTAACCTACTAGCTTTATTCCATACTTTGTTTGCATGGTAATAATCATTTTATTTGTATGGTTGTCTTTGCTTATATTTCTGAATGTGTTTGATTGTTTATTTAGTTATTAATGGAGGGCAGGGGATTCATGATGAAGTCATCTGAGCTTGCTTTACTTTGTGGAAAGAAAGCTTTCTTTGTGTGTTATGCCTATTACTGTTTGGATGAGATTATTCCCTTGTTTTGCACAAGTGTATATCCACTGGTCCTGTTTAAAAGACACTGTTGACTGGAAACATTTTGCAGTTGACTAGGTTTAAAAAAAAAAAACCCAGTGTCTGACAGAGGAGTTTTGTATAGTCTGTCTGGAAATTTCTCTGAAAATACATTAGAAACTTAAATATATTTCTGCTCCCTTGTTGCTTATAGGCAACCTTTCTGTAAGGGAGAAACTGACTAGAGCTCAGAGCATTTGGTTGGATTTGCATCAGTGATCCTACTTTTGTAAATAGATATAAAATGTTCATATCGGAATATGCAAATCGCATTCCTAATATTCTAATGTGGGCAAACTCATTTGACTGCCCAGCCTTTTGATCCGAAACAACATGTTCACACGCATTGTTTCAAAACAAGGGTTTCGAAACAAGGTTGTTTCGACCCCAAATGGGGTTTAACTTGTTTTGAAACAGCACAGTTGTTTTGAAACAAGGGCTTCCCCTTGTTTCGAAACAACTGTGCATCGTGTGAACAGCAGAATTCTTATTTCGAAACAACCTCTGTTGTTTCGAAATAAGAGTGCTGTGTGAACACAGCCAAACAGGTCTATTGAAGGAAACTACACTTACCTCCTGCACTACGACTGTATGCCTGACCCATAAAAAACCCTTTTAAACCAGCTTAAAATAGATAATACCTTGAAATTAGCCAGTCTCCTAAGAATTAAATTACACAGGACCTATTCTGCAAACACAGTAAAGATACATCTACACTGGAGCCTTATGTCAACTTCAGGAAGGTTAAGTCAACCTACTGATCCCAAGGGCTACACTTGGCTTTTATTAAGTCAATTTAAGTGCTTCCTTAAGTTAACTTAATAATATCACCTCTTAATGTTGACTTAACACTTAAGTTGACCTTATTAAGTTGACTTAAGCCGATGTAGGGGAATAGCCCTTCAGTCGACTTAAGTGGCCTCCAGGCCTGCTCCCAGAGTTCCTGGCCATCAGGAAGGGTTGACCTAGCACCAGCCAGTGTGGACAAAGGCAGTCAACAGGACAGTCAACAGGACTTCTCAGTGTGGATGCTCTAAGTCAACTGAACAAAGTCAACTTTAAGTCTACTTAAAGGTGACCTTGTTAAATCAACTTCACAAAGCCCCCAGCATAGAAGTACCCTAAGATACTCCCAGAGCTCAAGGTACATCCACTGTAAAGCGTATCCTGAAAATCTGTTGATTTGCCTCATTGTACCTAACATATAGCATGTACTCAAGGTCCAGTGTTATTCTCTGCCATGGTTTAAAATAATTCACTACAATTTTCTACAATAATTCACAGCTTAAAATAATTACTACTAAGAAAAACACAATAACTCATAGTAATAATTAATAAATAACAATAAAATAATTATCAATTATTGAAATAATTACTATTACACAGTTGAATTGAATAATTACTAATAAAAACTACAATAATTCATGGTTTAAAATAATTCACTATAAACTTCTACAGAATTTACAATTATAATTGCAATTATGCTAGTTTTGCTCTTGTGTCTAACCAGATAAAAAATCAGCATAAGTTTTTATGAATAAAAAGGAAAAAAGAAAACATTGTAGGCCAGATTCTTCCTTTTTTTAACCACCAGTTTTGCACTGATGTAACTTCATTGCTTGTCATTCCTCCTGATTTACACTGGAGTAAATGAGACAAGAGTATATTTTTAAACAGTGATAAATAACAAATTATTATTATTAGTGTTTATGCTGCAGAAAATGCCATACCTATACTACAGAAAATAATCTAGCCAATCATGATTCCCTTGCTTACATAGCAAATCATCATATTTACAAAAAGGCAGCCTGCACTATATCGCAACACTAGAGCTCACTCCACAAAGAGTATTATCATACTCATACAATGTTTAAAAGTACAAATTAGAATGATTTCCTCTACAGAGAACTTTAAAATGAAGTTTCTTACAAAAAATATATGATTATGCATGTTCATTAAAAATGGTAATTTTTTTCTGGGGAAATTTATGTATTTGAATAATCCGGATGTTCTGCTTTACTTCCCATTGCAGCAAAAAAGTTGGGACCACTCTCTCAATATGTCATAGGAGGTACAACTGTCTCATATTAATGTAATCTTGCAAAATCATGTCCTTAGTGTATAAAACCCCCCACTCTTGCAGGCAGATCCCAGAACCTCTGAAAAGCCTCACTGCAGCCAATGGGCTTACGTGGACATCAGTGCAAGTAACATTTTTCTTTTTTTCCC
Source organism: Podocnemis expansa (assembly GCA_007922195.1). Taxonomy (NCBI): domain Eukaryota; kingdom Metazoa; phylum Chordata; order Testudines; family Podocnemididae; genus Podocnemis; species Podocnemis expansa. The sequence continues at coordinate 25,739,499 of ML681966.1, forward strand.
CACAAATAGAGTGTAATTTTTTATTTATTTTATTGTATAGGTGAAGAGTTAGTCTTTTGTATCCAGGCCACTAAAACGTGGGAGGAAATTCATTGTTGGAAGTAGCAGGCACAATTCCCTTGAATTCAGCATAGCGAGGTCCATATATTCCAGTTGTGAATTTTGTCCGTGGAGTATAAATTGCATGTCTGTGACTGAGCAGATAGAACTTACTCATGTTCCCATTACGAGGTATTAATGATTTTAGAGGTGCAACGTCAAGGGAGAACAGATTACCAGTGAATGCTATATACTAGTCTCCTCGTATCTACCTTGGCCCAACACCATTGTCATTGTTTGAGGAACACTGTTTAAAATGAAATAATCTGAGGACATGCATGAATAGCTAAGGTACTATTTATGACTTAGGCAACATCTCAAACCATTGATCTTTTCATGGAATGGTTGTGTTTTTTCCTGGCAGGCTAAAATCTCCTGAGTGATAGATGAACAAGAAGTTCATCTTTTGCAGCCAGCAAGAAACTGCAAAGGTCTTGAGTAGACAGCAATTTACTTTTCTGATGTCTGATATGAGTTGTACAGTGTATTTAAGAATGGCCTATGACATAGCTAATTTGACATCTGTATCTTATTTACTAATTATACAGAAAAATAAACAAGCCACATATTGTTCGGTATTCTAGAACATGAGGGGAAAAGAGTAAAATGCAAAAGTGCATTACTAGTGGCTTTTGAGGCAAATCAGTTTTGAGGCAAGCAAGTGTATGCATTCTGCACATGGTGAACAAAGAATATCTGAGTGAAATCATAGCTTCCTTAAAGTCAGTGGGAGTTCTTCCATTGACTTCAGTTATGCTAGGATTTCTCTCTCTGAGTCTGAAATGAATATTATAATCTGCTTTAGTTTCTAAATTGATGAACATTTTAACATCAGAAAATTATTCTGTGACTACAGTTATTGCAGAGTGATATTAATGTCAAAACTTCACTGTGGGGAACTGATTGCTGCTTTATGCCTTATTTCAAAATGGTAGCATATATTACTATACATAGTGTAAGAAACTCTTTAACTTGTGCCATACCATACCAGCAAGAGGTACAGAACAGTCCTTATCACAGTTAAAAATGTGTATATCAGATCTTGACCAATTTCACCCACAGAGATTCTGTAGGACCTTATCATGTGACTAAGATTGGTGACACTTCTATTTAGTTAAATTACACTACCAGTTTATTGGATCCATTGCTGGCTGAGATTTTAACGCTCCTCCAGAGGAAATTAAGATGCTCTCTTTACCCAAATGGGTAATGAATGATTAGGTTCAAGAAACAATCTTTTGCTGATGGCAATATCAATTAGTGCCCTAGCTTGAATCTTCCTTTTGAAGACAATTATTACACTTGTTATTTAGTAAAATTGCATGATGAAAGTCTGCCATATCTGACTTAATGGAAGTTTTCCATTGACTTCAATGGGGCATGATTTTACTGCAGAGCTCACATCTCCTTGTCATTGCCTAGTTTTTTTCAGGTAGCTTTCACATTTTTCATTTCGATATACCACATTTTAGTATAGCAAAGATTCTGCTGATTAATTGGTGAAAAGGTTAAATAAGTATAGAGAACAGAAGCATAAATGCCCACTCTAAGAAAATGTAGGTGGTAGCCAAAAGAAAGAGCAACATCTACATGTATTTATTCCAAAAATATTTATCTTCTAATACTTTTTATCAAAATTAAAGTAATTACTTGGTTGTGTATTTTCAAACAAACTCAGAAAATCACACCACCACCACACACATGCATGAAAAGAATCAAGTTAAACGTCAAGGTATCTTATATTGTTTAGTAATTGTGACAGTGTGACAAATGTCCAGTGTTTCAAAAACAGAACAATGAAATTTGATGGACTTTTTCCCATACTGCTTTAAGATACTAAAGTAGCCCAAAATGCATATTAACACCTGTGAACTGAACTGAAATTGGTAAAGAACTCATTCAAACACTAAGAAAAAATTTAAAATTAAAATGATCTTGTTTGTACGGAAAATTGTCAAGACCACAAGGTCCAAAACTTGACCAATTTTTATGCATCCATTTGCCACTTAGCTAACATGATGCTCATCCTATAAAATGCTTCCTTCACTGTTTCCTTTTGATAGGAGCATACTGTGGAACTGGCATTCCAACATGTGGCCCAAATCTGCATCATTTTGCTTGTGACAGCAGAGGGGATGACCAAACCACAAGATGTTTACAATGGGAGATGTAGCCTCTCAAGTCACTTTACTTGTTCGTCCCTAGCATTTGAAACTCATTTATCCACAACAGCTGCCTCAGTTATCTCCCCTCACATACAAAATGATGGAAAGCAAAATTTTCAGAGATATTTTCTGTTTCAAGGTTGCTTTGTGTATAACCACACTTTTGAGATGAGGGGGTAGAAGTTAATGTTATTTTATTTTTATGTTTAAAATATAACCTTAACAAGGAGCAGCTGTACCAGTGAGTGCTTTAAATATAAAGTAATCAGTACTGAAAAGTCAACATTTGTCATCAGTAACCACACAGTGATATGTGAGATATACTTCAGATACTATTATATAGTCATTTTAACCCTACAATTTAATGGTGATAGCTATATTATGATTACAATTATTTGCTATAAGAATATCCAGTTACATATCTGCTGCACATCACTGTGCAGACATGTGGCCGAATATTAATAAAAAATAAAAAAGACTTGTATGATCCAAAGTTCACTGATATCAACAAAAAGACTCCCATTGAGATTTTATGGACTTCGGATCAGACCCATAAAACAGAGATAATGTTTACCTACAGTATAACAAACAAGGAGTTCTGTGGCACATTGAAAGACTAACAAATGTCTTTGTTGCATGAGCTTTCATGGCAGAAAAATCCCACTCCCATCAGACCCAAGTTTGATCACTGGTCCAATTCTATGCCAGATATGCCTGGGAAGTTACCACAATACTCTGTGGGAACTGTGATAAGAATAGTGAATGCAGAAATGGGTGACTTGTACAAATGTTTTGTAGTTATCCGTATCACTGAAAAGAGACTTTTTCCTGTAGTTAAGAGAAATAAAATGAGGAGTAATTGTTTATAGCTAAATATAGACACAATTTGATTAAGTATAAATAAAAATATTTTTTTAACAGTCAAGTAAATTAAGAACTCAAATGAACTGTTTAGTGAGGTCACTAAGTCACTCTCATTACTAATTAGAAACATTCAAAACAGATTAGATAAAGGCCTAATGAGATCATTCTAGAAGATGACGCTACTCGAATTAAAAGGCTGGCCTACACGACCCAAGAGATCTTTCCCAAATCTATCATCTTTTATTCTGTCACTTTAATACCACAGCCGAATGCTCTGAGACAAATGATAACCAGATTAATTTCTCTTTTTATAAAAAAAAAAAATTCAGCGTTACGTAAACTAATGCACACCCAAACAGGCAGTATATGTTACGAATAGGTGTGTGAGGAAAGACTATGTGGGCTGCAAAGAGGGAGAAAGTGAATGTAGATTGTAGTGTGTAAAACGGTATGAATATACTAGTAAAGTGTGGGAAGGCTTCTGTACTCAAAAGTGCCAAAGCCACAAGGGAACTAGACAGGACACCCTAAGTGAGTGTCAGTAAAAGCTTTATACTGTATTGTACTCTTATATATTTTGTTTCTGCCATACTTTTACAAAAATTGAACTTCCAAGGCCTTGCAGGAGAAATACAGCTGTCGTTGATACATTTAAAAAACATTTATAATGGCCAAAGTTCGCTTTTCTGAGTGTAATACAGAAGTTTTAAGGTCTGATACTTTGGGACCTTCTAAGACTAGAATCAAGTGAGGAATGTTTGCTTGCCTGTTACAAAGCATTTAATTTAGTTTTTGTAGGTCCCAAGATACTTGTTGGAGGTAGATAAAGGATGTAGGGGAGAAAGAGAAAGTTTCCTGGCAAGTGGTATTTAAATAAGCGTCTGTCTGAAGCAGCTCAGAAATTTGGACTATTAGAAATGGTCTGAGCAGAGATGAACTGGTGGACAGAGTGCAAAAGAGAAAGGAGACAGTCAGAGTTGTATGATAAACACAGTTCATCACATCAACATCACCACTATTCAGGAATTTGTGGGTGTGCTACTTATAATATACTTAAATGTTATATATAAAACAGTGATTCCAATGATGCTACACATGCTCTGTGTTAAGTATGCGATTAAACGTTTTGCTAAATTGTGGCCAGGCTTCTTATTCCAGTACCAAACGTTATGATAATTAAGGCTTCTCACTCTTTCTCAGTATCTCAGAAAGTTTTAGGCTCTCTTTCCTAGATTAAAAAAAGATAATGTAAAATGACTACTGTGATAGTGCAAAAGAGAGCTGGATAGCCTATAGACACAGGTGATCCAGAGAGTGCTTGCAGGTGGTCCCATGGTAGAGGAGGGCTGCGTAATGCTAGCACTGCTTTGAGATGGTAATGTGTATCAAAAGATAGGCAAAAATATCCTAATACTTGTAATATATTGTTTTTCTATCTCACTGCCGCAAGGATGTCATGTGCAACCATTGATAGGATGGGAAAGAGTGCACAAGACAAACTCTGTTAAGATGCGCTCCATGCAATGGCCTATACCTTATAACTTCTATCTGAGAAGTCTCTTCAACCTTGAATTTATACTTATTCATTGCTCTTACAACCTGTTTATTACAGCTCTAGAATTGATTTACAGCAGAACCATTAACATTTACTTTAAATACTTGCCGTTTCATTTCTTGTGTGTGCTGATGATATATCAATCACTTGTTGAAACCAAATAATTGATCCAGAAAATAGTCGACAGTTTTTAGATACATTCAAAAACAAATAAATATTTGATTATACCAACTTAGAACACTGCTTTATAGGCATCATCAAGAGGGCTATATACAGAAATTCAACTGTATTACTGACAGGAAAGTTAAATGACTTTGTCTAGAGGTAATGCAAACCATAGTAAATTTACCCAAATGTGAAAGAATTTCTTTCATGAAAGATTTGCATTCTCCTTCCAGAAATCTTAAAGGACTCCAATTCTATAGGGACAGCTAGGTTTATTCTGAGCAAAAACTTATTAAAATATTTTTATGAGTAAGAAATCAGATTTAAATAATACTAAACAAACAAATTAAGGGTCTTTTGCCTTTTTTAAGAACATGTTTTATGTATGATTTAAGTTAGTACAACACTTTCAGAAAAGCCATCATGTGTTAGATTTAAAAATAAAACCAGAAACATTTTCTGCCATATAGGTACACTTGAAAAACTGGGAACGTTAACGTTTTCATAAGTCTTAGAAAGTGTATGTCCAGCTCTGTACCAATACCCACTTAACAAAGCAGAAGGAAAATACTGTACTATAAACAAAAACCTACAGTAAAAGGACATTTTGAAATTTACACAAGTTCATAAACATTGTGGTTGTTCCATAACAGTTTTCTTACAAAACGAATAAAAAAACCCTTAGACAGCTGTCATCATTCTTGATTACTTTTTCACTTAAATGCACACAGACATACTTGATATAGCAATATTATGATGTACCGTAACATGACTATTAAACTAGGATTACTGTTTTTTAACTGAGATGTGTATTTTCCAATCAACATTATCTGTAATTGAAATACTCATACATTATGTATTCCAATCATGTTGTAAGTATAAAAACAGGAAAATATAACTTTACATTTTTTCAATTATATACATTATTTCAGGCTTGACAAAGGAAGAGGTGAACGCTACAGTTTTTAGAAGAGTCAGCACAGAGGTACAATAAATAAATTTCCATTGTATATAGTATCATAATGTTACCTTTAAAACTATTTTAAATTCCATATGAATATTATCAGATTTCAGTTTGGTCATTCTAGCATTGAATATTAAAACTCAGGCTGCATCCCCACATTTCTGATGAGGAGTAATGCACAGAGCACCCATGGATTACTTCAGCATATTCAGCTGCGAAATGGTTAAACTTAGTGTTGGGCTCATTACTGGCAGAGGGGCTGATATTGAAAGCACTTTGCATATATATCTCTGGCTGACAGCTACAGAAGTACGTATTCATGTGCTTTCAGAATCAGGCCCATAGGCTGAGAAAGGGATTTAAAGTTTCTGATGAAGCTACAATGCACTAATTCCTTGAGTGTTAAAAAAAACATTTATTGTAGATTAAGGAAAGAATTCTAGCTAAAACTGTGCCTTATGTTTCAAATTTCATTTCAGTGAGAAGAAATAAAAAGGTGAACTCACTGTACTGCATGAGGGATATTGTATCATTCTGCAT
>ML681966.1:25750850-25812768 GCA_007922195.1 Podocnemis expansa
CTTTCATGGTGTCACAGGGTTTCCTTTGTTCGATGTACTCATTCATGGTTGACTCCAATAAGTAGGCATATTTTCCTTTGGATTTCCGTACTCGGGCTACCCCTTCTGCTGTAGTCCTCACAAACACAGATGGTTCTGCGCTTTTCATGTAGGTCCACATTTTATCAAACACTGCAATTTTAGATCTCTGCAAAGGAAATAAAAAGCCAAATTAACTACTCTTCACAGACAACACTAAACATGCAAGTGAGAAAATTAAGGATATGTCATTCTTGGTAAATGAATAGTCAGTGCTGAAGGATTACAAACCCAGCATTCTTTTCCCCTTGATTATCATTATTGCTCTCATTGCACATATATCTTATAGTGATAACATATGATCTGAAGGAGCATAACTTCATACATTTCAAATAAAAATAAAGATATAAAAGAACTGCAGTAAACATTTCCACAGAGATTCCAACTCGAACAAGAAAATCGTCATTACGTGAATGATTTCTCCACTGTTAGTTATAGCAGCCAGAAGAACAAGCTGAAAATACATCCTCCAGCCACTAACTGATGTCAAATTGTTCAAAGGAGGAAGCTAACATTGCTATGAAATTCAAATGTTGACAGATCACTGTATCAAATTCCTCTTTAGTGATGATATGCAGTATGCCATGTAATTTAACTGAGATGTCTGTAAGGTGCATTGTCCCTTCCCTTTTAGAAAAAGTGAGGAGACTATAGTAAGGTTTTTCTTCCTTGTAGCCTGAAGGGTCCTGTTCCTAAGCATTTGTGTCTAAAATCAAATTACTTTTGCTTTAACCAACATAAGTCCCTCTGTTTTAGCCAACAGTTATTCTCTAGGCTAGAAAACATTTACCTATATCAAGCTTCTTATATTTGTTTGGTTATTGGGAACTGAGTGGTGCAGTGAAAGGAGAGTGGATGGATCGCAAAGGGCATTTATAATAATCACATATGATCTAGAGGCCTAATTTTTCATATCCATAGTCATTTACATACTCGGTGAGTGCAAAGTGGATTTAAATTAGCTCCACTTGTGCATGAGAGTTAAGAATTTAGATTAGGTAGCATTTTACACCCTGCTTTGCATGGGTGGAAATGCTGCACAAGAAGAAAGGCAGTCCTGAAGATTTTGAGATCAGAACAAAAATAGCACAATGCAAGGTTGCATTTTTCTAACAGATTATTCCACTGATGATATTTCAGCTTTACTCAGTCTCACATATTTAAGAAATAGCCTACACCAAGATATGCAAAAACCTTCAAAATAAAATGAGGTTGTTCATGAAACCAGTTTTCCCAAATTGTGAGAGATTGCAAAATGTGGACTACATGCTTCAAAATCAAGGTATTATTCTTTGCTGATTAATGGCCCCAACTTGTAACTTTCATTCATATGAGGAGACAGTGGAACTACTTTCCTTGGTAAGGACGGTATGATCAGGTCTAACAGTGCAAGGAGATTACTTTGAAACAGATGTAAATACAAATTATCCAGTAAAGAATTATAACAAAAGGACAAGCAGCTATCAACAAATTTAAAATTATGTTGCATATAGCTCAGTATTACTTAATTTGTGCTTTGCTACCACAAGAAAGAACATTTGCTTTCATATAGCCTAGCTACCTATAAAGACATGAATGATTAGTTTCTGTTGTAAGTATAAAAATCCTTAAACTCAATTATAATAAAAGGCATCATAAGCATTTCCTTCCAGATAATAGTTTGGGCAAAATCCTAACCCCACTAATGTTAATGGCAAAATCCTGACTGACTTTAGCATTACCAGGATTTCACACCTGACGTGCACTTAGCACTCCTTTAACTGAACTGATATCAGAATTGATTACTAGAGGATGCAAAGAATCCAGAAATATTTTCCGAGTTTTACTGTCCAAATAATTTGTTTATCACAAACCAGGTCAAACAAACAGATATCATAAAAGTCAACCAATCACAATAAGAGCTCTTTTCCTGCTATGTACACTAGTATTATATTTCTGCTTTAAATGATACATCATTGCTAATTGCTATTAAAATAAATAAATAAAGCAGACAAGTTAAGAAGTATCCATAATCTTTTGTAACTGTTACCAAGATTTCATTCTACCTTCGTAGTTGAATTGAAAATGGATTTATAGTCCGACTTACAAAATACTATTCACTATTAACTATTCATAAAGGTCCAGTCTTTTACCACTGCTTTTTCCTCTTATTACTATTTAACAATTATATTGCTGCAGTGCCTAGAAGCCTCAGCAAACATATGGTAAATAAGTCTCTGCTTCAAAGAACTTACAATGTAAGGCCCAAAATCAACAAAACACTTGAAAATGTTCCTAATTTTGGATTGGATATGCTGGATTTCATACAAAGGCCTAGATTCTCAGCAATAAGTCAGTTCCAAAGGGGCAGCCGTGTTAGTCTAACTGACCAAAACAAACAAGGAGTCCTGTGGCACTCTTAAAAACTAATAAAATTTATTTTTGCATCAGCTTTCAGGAGAGAAAATCCCACTTCAAAGCATCTGATGAAGTGGGAGTTTCTCCCCTGAAAGCTCATGCAATAAATAAATTCATTAGTTTTTAAATGGGCCACAACAATAAAGCTCTCAGCACAGGTCAGGTTTGTGGCAGGATGCAAAGGCAGCTTTATGCCACTGCATACCACCTTAGTTCTTAGGTTGTTTTGCCAATGAACCAGTCCCTTGCATATGCAGCATGAAGCAGTCTTATGGCTGTTTTATTTAACGTTGACTGACACCGGCTGGTTGACTCCCAGAAGGATGTTCTGGCAGCAGCATGAATGGACCCCCACTGCACGCCATATTCCTGGTTATGACCCTCATGTCAGTGGCAATGGGGGACACTGTAGCAATCATTTATGGTGGCTCTACACCACCCTGAGATTCTTTTATAATGGAAAATCCTCAGAGATGGTATTTCTTGAGTGAAATCCTGGCCTTACGGGAGTTAAAGGAAATTTTGCCATAGATTTCAATGGGTATGTCCACACAGGCTTCTTATTTCGAAACAACAGAGGCTGTTTCGAAGTAAGAAGCGGCATGTCCACTCGACGCACTGTTATTTCAAAACCGTTAAACCTCGCACCTAATCGAAATACCTGTTGTTTCGAAATGGTTGTTTCGAAACAACGGCGTTCGGAGATGTTGTTTCGAAACAACACCATTGTTTCAAAACCCATGTCTGAATGGCCTTGTTTCGAAATAACCATTTCGAAACAATGGCTATTTCAAAAGCAGGCTTTTCCTTAATTTGAATTAACACACTGTTAATTCGAATTAACTTATTTTGAAATAAGGACTTTATTTCAAAATAACTCATTTCAAAATGGGTTATTTGAAAATAATGATGTATGTGTGGACATAGCCAATGAGTCCGCTCTTTCACCCATTATATAAATGGCTTCCATGATATCTGTTTGTATGACATAACCAGAATAGTATACAGAAAATGCTACAAACGTGCAGGTTTTTAGCAAATGTACATGATATTGTAGTTTTTTAATAGTATGCACTCATACAGTTAAAGGGTACATGGTAATGCATATGTACAAGAGGGCCAAATTAAAAGCAACTTTATATCTGGCAATTCCTGACTTTGGCATTCATGCTTATTCAGTCTTAAAATAATTTGAAATGGATTATGTACATATGTATCTTACTTACATGCATAAAATCACATATACATGCTAACATTAAATACATTCTGAAAAGGAAAATCAGCTTATTGTTATTTAAATTTGACTGCTGCTGTAGCTGACTACGTATTTTATTCATATGCATATGTAAATCAAATCAATTAATTAAATTGTGCTGGGAAGGACACCATTTTGTAGAGTGGAATACATCTGAACTTTGGTTGTCAGAGGACAAGTTGAGGATTTATCTACCCATTAGAGACAGACCAAATAGTATATATTGCTTCCTTAATGCCATCAAAGAGTCGTCAAGAGGAAGGCAGAAGTGCCATAAAAGGATCTCACTGACAAAATGGTCTGAAGAAAGAACCTGTTAAAGAAATGCAATGTTAATGGACAACACAGAATAAAAATGTCTTGAAACAAATCACCACAAATATTCTTAGTTATTACAGTTCATTCCTCTCCTGTTGTATTATATTATGGTGAATATATGTAATATTTTAATTTAACTGCAAAATAATTATTACAGCACAGACAAAGATCTAATATATATATGTATTTTCTTGTATATGATTTTTCCTTCTTGTATTAAAAAAAATGTGAACTGATAATTTCCCAGAAGCTAAAATTCCTTTTGGAATATCATGTCTCCATTGGGCAGCATAACTATTAAAATTTGTTTTTTTAGTAAGTATGCCTCCCATTTACAAGTAAAATATTGCCTTAATTAAGAAGGGCTCTTTCCCAAAGATATTAATTAAGAAATTCAATTATGTAGCACTATATCAAATTAATTAAGTATCTATGTATTTTGTGGAGCATCAGAAAACTTGTCCATTTTGTTCTTAAAATGGAATGATGTCATTAGTATATCATTTACAAAAATAACTACAAAGTCTATTTTAAACTGTGCTAAAATATGATCTAATATTACATGAAGCAGAACTTCAGCTTTGGATTGTGGTTTCTAAAATTAATTTTTTTTCATTTCATGTTACAAGAAAGTATAGAAATTGCTACTGATGCCTACAGTTAGTAAAGGAGAATAATACATGAATCTTGCTAATTTTTGTACAAGCAAATATTGATATAATGAAAAATACCAGCCAATTGTTATTATTTTGTTGTTTATTTTAATTATTTCAAGATGAAATGTTTGGAAATTTATTATTTTATACTGAAAGTCAATATAGGTTCAACTACAGAGAAAATAACAAATATGGTGCAGTGCACTCCTTTTATAAGAATCATATCCCTCTCAGATTGCTATAAATGATTGATTCTTACAAGCAGATGAAATTGACAGTTACATTTTAAACAACCAGCTTCTTTTATCCATTAGGAAAGTGACTCTTTGCCGTAACTGAATTCTGTAGACTTCAAACAAGTTCAATATGAAACAAAACCGTGCCATCATTATAACTAAGCAACAAACTATTTCATCATCATCATCATCATCATCATCATCATCATCATCATCATCATCATCCAATCTTTTAGCTTCTGGTTTTATTTAAGGCAATTATTAATACTGTACAGTATGTTACAACTTTACGCAAAGTGTAAGTTACTGGATCTATATACCTCTTGTAATAAAGATCAAAAATACACATTTTTAAAATCTCTCAAGTAGATGATGACAAATATAACATATGCAACCACATTACACTGATTTCATAGAATAAACATAAATGTAAACCAAAAGAATGGACAGTATAATAGTACTGACTTGCATTAATGTTTATTTCAGGGCATCACCATATGTTTCTGGAATGGCCTGTCAGGTTATGAATGAAGAAAGCAGCGGCACAGCCATTGTTTGATTACAAACTTGTCCAGTGCTCCACCAATCCTTGATCCACAAGATAAAAATCATTGAAGCTCCTGTACAAATAGACCATTTGTCAAAGCTTTCGTTGCATCCTCCCTTTGGGTTAAGGATAGGATATACCTCATCATCATCAGAGTCCACCTTTATATCATTTTCAGGTTTGACTTCAGATTGGTCCCTGATCTCAATCACAATGTCCTCATCAGAGATTATATAACAAAAGTGTTGCTATCGATGTCTAGTCACTCTTCAAATTCACGTATATTGAGTTCTCTTGCTGGTTAAACAACAAGTGCTTCCTTTATAGGTGCTATGACCAGGCTTCCTTTTTTTCAACCGTTGGGTTGTTATCGATGTCAGACTAGGCATCTGAAAGCATTAGAATGCATTTAAAAGACTGATTTTCCTGGGAATTTCCATAGCAGTAGCTTTGTTTTTCTTATGAATGTGCTTCAAAACTATGTAAGCCATTTGCTTGCAAAAGAACGTGTCCACAGTTCCCTGATCACTGAATAAAGGGGATAGAAGCTGTGATCTTTGGGGGGGAAATAAAGTTGGATATTCCTTAATTCTACATCCTTTGTCACATGAGTTGTGCAGTTATCCACAAGCAGCAAGATCTCTCTCTTTTCCTGGTCCAACTTTCGATCCAAGACCTTCAGCCTCTCACTGAATAGATACCCTATCATCCAGGAAGATTCACAGGCAACATTGTGGACTGGAAGATGTCTAACACTTTTAAAACACCACTTGTTTTCTGATGACATAAAGGGTTTTTTTTGTTTATTTGTTTGCTTGTTTTTGCATTATGAAACAGATGGGCAATAATAATTTATTTAGATGACTTTCTTCCTTTTTTATGGTTTGGTTTATAGCTGAGAGTATCATCAGGCAGAACTTGAAAGAAAATTTCACTTTCATCTACATTTCAAATCTCTTCTTCAGTGAAGTCATGTTTCATTTTGATCCACTTCTTTTCTAATTATTCTTCACATATGAAGATGTCTGCATCTTCATCTTCTCCATTCATTTTTTTAAAGAGACAATCCTCTCTTATTTTTTGAAGAGCTAAGACCAGCCAGTTCTGTCCTTGAACTCAGTAGCACCTATGGCTGCCAGTTCTTCCACCTTCACCAATGGTCCAAACCTCTCTTTGGTGTTTCAGACCCACTATATAAGTGCTGCTTTGATCATAGGAGCCTTTCCTGACTGCATTCTTTTTCTGTCTCCTTTGCTTTGTATAATGCTCTCCCTGTCTTAGACAACGTAGGTTGTGGATGTCTAATTTTTGAGTGCATCTCTTTGGCTGGTTTTGGGAAAACTACCATATGACTCAAGAAGGTGGCATTTTTGGTCTGCAGAAAACATCTGTCATTTTCGTCCCAAGGCAACTCACTCATAAATAGCGCAACTTGTTTTTTCTACAAAGGGATTATACTTTAAACATTCCAAATGCCTAATAAAATGAGATGTTATCAAATTAGCATCAGCTGTATTTGTTTATAACGTCACCGCACTTGGTTATTGTATTATGCTATAGTCAGTTTGCTCTGGAATAATTCTTATCAGTGGAGTATTTTTAGTATGACTAGTATAGAAATAATTTTTCCCACTGTTTTTCATCACTATATATAGTTGATTCTTTTTCAGTAATTTTTACAAATAGAGTGCATTCTATTATATTTTTCATCATGATGTATCTTGAGTTAATGGATATTACTGAAAGTAGGCTAAATATTCCAACGAGATATTAAAAAGTAGGGCAGAACTTTATAGATTTTGAAGTTTGCTATTTATTAAATTGTTTATGTTGTCCTGACTTTATTTATAATAAAAATTTTAAAGAGTCCCTTATATACCAGAAGAGTCATCAGAACTGTTCAGTCATTTCCTGATTTTATATATATCTAAACTCCCAAAATAATGCAGAGAGGTTAGCATTACTCAGTATTAGCACTTGACTGAATTACTGCCATTCTACAAAGTAACTATCACTAGTAAGATAGAGATGTAAACAGAAGAGACAAACTCTAACACCTAATTTGAGCTGTTGAGTATTTTCTCTACAAGATAGCACACTGAAAAAAGCTACAAATTGGGCAAAGTCCTGTAAATATTGTAAGACACAAAGTACAAACCATATGCTTCACCTGACTTAAAATGGTTAATATTCAAGGAAATATGTTAAAAACAGGTGTCAATGTTAAAGGTTCAATACCATTTTTCCAATGTTAAAGGTTTTAGTTAGCGTTCACTTCTATGAGAGTTTTGCTTTTACTGAAGTTATGAGCCTCCTGTTCTTCAGTTTCAGCAGAACATAAATTTTCCCAGATCACACTCATAGATTTTAAGGCTAGGAGGAATTATTAGGGTGATCTAGTGTGACCTCCTGTACAACATAGGTATATAACACGCGCTTATCTCTGCTTAGATGTTTCAGATCAAACATGCTTTTTCAAAAGTTCTGCCATAAACAGAATCAGCTGTCATTTAATTCCTGGGGTAACTTTATTAAAAAAATAACTTTTTTGATACAGTGACCTTTATTGCTTTGCATGTTGCCAAGTTCCAAAGGGGCAGTCATGTTAGTCTAGTTCAGTAAAACAAACAGTTTAAGTTCCCTCATCTTCAAAGTGTCTGACAAAGTGGGATTTTCTCCCACAAAAGCTCATGCAATAAATAAATTTGTAGACTTTAAGTGCCATAGGAGTCCTTGTTTGTTTTATTGAACTAGACTAACACGGCTGCCATTTTGGCATTTAAGTCCTGTCGCACTTAAAGATTAACAAAAAATCCTTTACAGTCAACATATTACACAGACTACAGTTAGAGATTTTGCCATCCGCTCTTGCAGAAACTTAGAAACTACCTGATCAGCATCCTGTACAGCAAATAGAAGAAAATTAAAAATGAATTTGGAATCTCTCATTCAAAACCAACCTACAACACATTACTCCACATGGCTGCACTTCACAAAAAAAAGAATAAATTTGTTAGTCTTTCAGTAGTCCTGGACTCCTTTATGTCTACACTGGTGGCTCTGTTTTGTCAACTTAACAAAGTCGACACTGACCTTGTTAAGTCAACTTAGAGAGTCCATATTCAAAACTCCTTTAGACTGCCCACGTCCAGACTGGAGCTGCTAGTTTGACTTAATGCTTAAGTCAACCTTATAAAGTTGACTTAAGGTCTATGCCCTGTTTACATTGGCTTAAGTCGACTTAATAAGGTTGACTTAAGCATTAAGTTGACCTTAAGAGGTGGTGTTATTAAGCTGACTTAAGAAAGCACTAAAGTCGACTTAATACATTCCCAGCGTGGACAATGCTTTCCTTAGGTTGACTTAAGGAAGGTGAATTCAACCTAAAGCTCCAGTGTAGACATACCCCTTGTTTCTTTTAGTGACCTTTATTTTATATATGTCTTCCATGTCCACAAATGAGACCTGGTTACCCTGTTTTAACATATGGGCATGATCATTTTTACTTGTGAAAGTCTTCTGAGTACAATGTTATAAACTGTAGAGTGCTCCTGTTCATTGACTATATCAGCACAGTTAATTACTAAACATTAACCATAGCACATTACACTTTGGCTAAGATAACAATGACATCACATACAAGCAACCTGTGCTAACATTTGCCGCCTAAATCAGAAACAAACTGCTTAACAAAGCTGGAATACTCCTGTACAGAGTGATATCTGGAAGTTTATTTTCTAACACTGTTTTCTAACATTGGTTGTTTTCTAACACTATTGTCTAACACTTAAATCTGAAGTATTTATTAGATAATTATTTTGGGGATGTACATGTGTACTTTTCTGATTTTGGGTATACAAGGTTGTCTGCTCAAAAGTATTTAAGTAACATGAAGAAAAAAACATACATTGGAAACTGTATCTGAAGTCAATAATAACTTTTAGAGACAAGACACATTCTTTGAGGGAAAGAAATGCAGAAAGCACTAGCATTTATTTATTTCTGTGATAAAATGTGTAATTCCACACAGACAGAAATGCATCTCTCTGCATGTTATGTATCTGTAGCCATCTTGCAACACAAGGGAACACAGCTGAAAATGGTAAAGGTTGAATACTCTAGTCCAGAGAAAATACAGATTTTTTTCTTTACTAGTGACTAATAAAGTGCAAATACCAAAGTACCTCTGCTGTTACACTGTCCATATCCTTCTATTTCCTGATGCATCTCAGCTAAAACACCTTTTAATTTCCTCTGTCAAACACTAACAAAACCAAACCAAACTTAAATAAATACAACAATATTTGAAGAAGCAGGGGAGATAGGCACTCCCCTCTAACATTTCCCATTCCTCATCTTCAATTGTGGTATGAAATACTCTGGGTATGTCTACACAGCATTTTTATTCCGAAATAACACTGGTTATTTTGAAATAAAAGATATTTGGTCCACATGACGTTTTCTTATTTCGAAAGGACGGATCCCGTTCTTTCGAAATAAGAACCGTCGTTTCAAAACAGGTTAAACCCCAATTGTTTTGAAACGGCTCTTATTTTGAAATGGTTATTTCGAAATAAGGCTGTTTGGACATGTTGTTTTGAAACAACATCATTGTTTCGAAACAACTGTTTCGAAACAACATGTCCAAAAGGCCTTATTTTGAAATAACGATGTGTATGTAGACATAGCCTCTTTCTAGCAAAGGGCTATACAGTTCAAAGCTCTAGTGATCTATGCCCCTCTTCTAATGGTGAATTGGGCACATTTTCTTACTTCACTTAACTTTTCTGCAAACAACAGAAAAGAAAAAAAGATAGTAGTATTATTGATCATCAGCACATGTTCTGTGCTCACTGGGGCCTGCTACAGTTTGCACCTGTAGTTGTTCTGCCCTAACCCAGTCTCAGACACTTCAAAATCTGTCTCTCAATCTGTGTCATGCTCAGAGGAGTAAGTAAATGGCACTAGATCTATATGGTATAGTGTTTGTCACCCATTAGGCCAGGACAGTTAACAAGGCTCCATTCAGTCCCCATGCCATTCTATGTCCTCCTGCTTGGAGAGGGGAAGTAGCTCTTCAGATGCTTCTCACTCTGCAAATCATGGTGTAAATAGAGAATAAGGAGAACATTCTCAAAGATTATAAAGAAGTGCTTTATGCCTTCTGATTTGCATGTATGGCCACATGGGACTAGTGATAACCTAGTTCTGGAAATGCACATTCTGTTTAAAATATCCACCTCTTGTATTTCAACAGACCTTAGAAAACATCTCATATCTTCTCACATTTTGGAGATCTACTACTTTTTGTAAGATGCTCAGACATTATTATGATGAGCACCCTTTGTGATGTAAAAGATTAGAGTTAACACAAAAAATGCCTTAAGACTCACAACACCTTGTTGTGTGCAAAATCAAACACTTCCCTAATCTGCATTTCCTTACAAGTTTAACAAAGTTTATTATGCAACAATTCTCTTTCACTTTAGTTTGAACTAGGTGCAATGTGGCCATGGACTAATGCTTAGTTCGTGTGCCGTTAGTCTGAACTTATAACCATAAGGTTAGTTCGAACTAACCCAAGATTAGTTCAAACTAACCTTGTACTTCTTAGCTCGAACTAACAAGTTTGTACTTCCTGTGGCTAATGGAGTCATAGCCTAGTACTATGCCATCATATCCACTGGACCAGCTTGGAGAAATCACTGAAGGACCTCAGGCTGTTATTCAGAACCCACACAGGTGGATACTCAGTAGGGCATAATGAAGACTGCTATTCCTCTGGATCACTTCATGTCAAACTGATGCATACTTTTTTGGTTATGCTTGACCACTGTACATTAATGGATTTATTTATAGCATGAGCTTTCATGGGAGAATATCTCACTTCATCAGATGCTTTGAAGAGGGAGAACTTTACAGAACTGGATGAAAATAAATGCAGGGGATTGTAAGACATGGGATCAGGTGATATTTGCTGTTGCAGTATGACCTGATCCCATGTCTTACACTCCCCTGCATTTATTTTTACCCAATCCTGTAAGTTCTCCCTCTTCTAAACATCTGACAAAGTGGGATATTCTCCCATGAAAGCTCATGTGATAAATAAATCTGTTAATTTTTAAGTGCCACAAGACTCCTTACCTTTTTTGCTTTACTAGACTAACACAGCTGCCCTTTTGGAACATGTACTTTAATGGTTTCACTACTGTTCCACCAGTCTGTAGCTAGGTGGACTTTCCACAGTAGCTGCTATGGCAAAAGCATACTGTATGGGACCGAAAATGTTGGTTAGTTAGGCCTGGTCTACACTTGCTGGCATTTCTGGCAGAAATTGAAAAGAGCTATACAAGATACATAAAATACCTTGCGTATCTCCCTTCCACTGTCAAACGCCCACTTACCTCTATGGTTCCACTGTGTTGAGTCAAAGGGAATTGCTGTCCATTAGACTCAGAACTACTCTTCTTACTGGATTTGAGTTACTGAGTCAAGCTCCAGATCGATTGGGCAGGTCTTGACTAGCTGCTCAATTGAACCACTGTACATTAATGGATTTATTTATAGCATGAGCTTTCATGGGAGAATATCCCACTTCATCAGATGCTTTGAAGAGGTGTCAGCTTCCCTGCCTTGCTCCCAGTTCATGCTTTCCTGGCTTGTTCCTGATTCTCCTCTTGCTCCCGATCTCTGCCATTGGTGGCACAACAAGGACTTGAAGTCGCCTTTCACAACCAATACTTTACACACACATTCAGTTGCTTTGTGTTATTAACTAAGATGATGGCAGAAAATGATAGAACAATCAGTGCAATGCACTGGGCACACTTTGACTGGATTTATCCAGCAGTGAATATCCACTCAGGAAACCACTAGTGATTCGTTCATAAAATATACAAAGTCTGTCCCCTGACTCAACCAAAAAAAGTGGATAAGTTAGAACAATAAATTAATTAAAGAAAATTATAATTGGCTGTGAATGATTTACTCAGCTCTAGTGATGGCACATAATTTCCTTTGCTGCTGTAATGTCACTAGACAAATCAAGATCTACTGCAGGACATTATGGCAAAAATGATTCTTGCCTCTATATAACTATGGAAGTGAAAGGAGGATTTAAGGCTTATTATAAGCTAGAAAAGCAAGACTTTGTTAAAACTCTATTTTGGAAATAAATTACAGTTTGGCAGGTGATGAACACTCAAACCAGAACCTAAGTTACATATACTCTGACTTCAAATACAAATAGAAGGAGTGAAATCTTGGTTCCGCTGAAGTCAGTGGGTGTTTTGACATTGACTTTAGCATGACCAGGATTTCAGCTAAAATGGGGGACAACAGATGGGAAAGATTATTTTAAGAGTACAACAAAATCACACCTGTCACTCTTACCCAGTATGGAATTTCACTAGGTAGCGTAGTAATTCGCCTGCCTTTCACCCACTGATTCAGCTACTCATTTTCTTCCTTCATTCGTTGAAAACTGTGCTGACTCTCTTATGTATTCCATCCCATTGCAGCTTCCTTCCATTGACCAAAAGCTATGACTTTCATCTCCATTTGCAATTATACATTTAATTTCCATAACACACTCCCTAAGCATATATAAATAAATTCAGCAGAACCCTTCATGAAATATGACTAAAGACAGAGTCACGCAGAAGAAAGATTGAAAGAGTAATGGTTATTATCCCTTGGCAACACTAATCTGCCAATTCCTGCAGAATTTAAATTTTCATTAAAAATAATCTAATGCTTATGGCTACAATAGAAAACTTTCCAAATGTGACTTCATGCACTTTTCTCTTCCTAAGTCTATTGATATATATTACAGCCTAGAACAATAGCATCTATGAACTGCCCCTGTATTTTAATCATATGCTTATATTTAAAATGTTACCATTAGGGTTCTAATTAATATTTAAATTTATAATTCATCTGTTTTTATCCACCTCTAGTGAGTAGGTCAAGTACTGAAGTTTTTGAGTCCACTAATTCCTTAGTTTAATAGACCTAAGCAGTTCGCCCAAGCAGCACAGGTTTAACATCCTGAGATCCTCGGTGTAATATTCACTGATGATCAGGGGATTCACGTAAGTGATTTCCTGTAAAGGGATTCAAACTCCTGTGGATCTCTGGAGCTCAGAATGAGGTTCACTGGCCAAGATGAAGAAATCAGTATCTGTAATAGTCATGATTAGCCTCGACAACAGAAATATTTTTGCTGATGAGGTTTTGGGTGAAAAAGTGCAGCTCATCCCAACTTGCTTGTATATTTTAAGTGAATGAAGCTGTAGTGAATAAGAACCAGTTTGGAGCATTCCAAGGCAGATTCAGTATTAAAAATAGAAGTTAAAAGGCTGATTTGCCATATCCAGTAACTTCACTCTTACTCACCATTTTGTTGGAACATCTATCACACTGAATCATTCCGTCTGGATTTTGCTATATAATCATGGTATCTCTAGGAGCACAATGAATAAATACATACTGTAGAATGGACTCAAGAAAAATAATTTCCTACATACAGAATTTGTTGACAATAAAGTTACAGAGTTGGGGGAAAAAAGACCTATCTAGCATGTTATCTAGTAACATAAATCAACATTCTCCAAGATTGCCAACTCAAAGAAGAATATAATTTGCATATGGAGAAACCTTCAAAAAAATTAAATGAAAAGTGTACATTTGTAATTTTGATATCAGTCTCACATTTCCAGTAATTTTCCGGTTAAATAAAATAATACTTCCTCAGATTAAAAGTGACTCAGAAGTGCAGCTCCACTGTCTACATGGAGTCCACTGATATAGATGACCTGTTTTAAAGGGTTTTCATTCCTTCCCAGAACTTGTTCTAATAAGGAAAACAACCCAACAACATGTTTTCTCATTCAGTACTTCCTCCTTAACTGTAGACACAGCATTCTGACAAATCCTCATCATGTCAAAATAAAAATATCCGAACTAAGACAGAGTGGTTTGAACTGAACAGCTTCATACTTTATCATTCCAAACCTTAAACTCCATTTTACATTTGCAAACTGATCAGCATCCACACATCTCAATTTTGGACATGCACAGACATGGTGGCCCAAAATTCATCTCTTAAAAATTGCAAGTGCAATTTTCAGCAAAGTGAGCAGGGAAGTTTGCATGGCCTATGTCTGTAGTTCTTATTATTTATGTTTATTACATAACCCTGATCTCCATAGTGAAATAAAAAAGTGTTCTCTTTTAATCAATGAAATGATTAACACAGAAACAGCAGATTCCAATCAACTGGTCTTGCTGCCAGCTGGCTGCTCATCTTAGTTCTAGCTGTCCACACAAGGAACTTATGAGTTCTACCTTCAGTTTACAGGTAAGATCTGACATCTCCATCTGGCCCTGGTCCAAATCTGTTAAGGTTTTTAAGTGCCTAATTCCCATTAATTTCAATTGGAGTTAGCAAAGTAAATTCATTTACAAATCTGGCTCTCAAACTGCATTCCATATCTCTTATTTTAAAGTGATAGTCACCTCACAAAAATACAGTGAGTAAAATCTTGGTTTCACTGAAGTCAGTGACAGAAATCCCACTGGCCTCACTGGGACTGGGATGACAACACATGCTATTATTTTTTAGCACTTTGGAAAAACAGTGAAAACTTTTATTCAGGTAAAACAAGTGAACTGGTTTAAATCACTTTTGGTATAAAACAACAACAACAATGAAAGACCCTTGTGGCTAAGAAGCTGCATCCCACATTTGACTCTGCTTTATTAGGAATAGAAATCAGTGAAATAAAACTCCAAAATCAGGGACTTATAACTGAAAGCCCAATTTTTGCTCACTATAAAATGCTACATTATTGCTATAAGTAGAGAGTGTCAGCAGACACAAAATGAATCAGGCTATCATTTTCAATATGGTATAAGCATTTACTACCTCACTGTGGCTAAGTCTACGCTAAAGAGCTCTATTACATTGACTTGATAAAGTCTACTTTAAGTCAATTTCATTAAGTCAACTTAGTGAGTCCACACTTCTCTTAAGTCAGCTTAACAAAGTTGGCTAAGTTGATTTAGGAAAGAGTCCTAATAATCATGTGTTGCTTAAGCTGACATTATTAAGTCAACTTAACCAGGCACACGTTCTTAGATAGGGTACCTTAAGTCGATTTAGCTGGCCACATTTTGTTAAGTTGGATTAACACCTAAGTCTACTTAAAGAGTGAGAGCTATTAAGCTAGCTTAAGGAAGCTTTTAAGTCAACTTAATAAATGCCAAATGTGGCCAAGGCTTTGCTTAAGTTGACTCGAGCCTCCTTAAGTCGACCTAAACCCGTAATGTAGACATAGCCTATGAATACTCTGAACATCAGAACCAGGTAACCCACAAAAATTGAAGAAACTTTGCTAACCAATCCTTTCACTTGTCCTCCATTTGAAATACATATCAATGGTGTAGGAAGAGTTGGACTTACTAACATTCCAGTTAACATCCAGAAACATGGGAAGCAAAAAAGTGTAGCAGTTGTTAAAATGCAGCTATTGCACTTCAGGATTCAGACATTTTGACAAAGTTGTGTGGGATGACTTGAGAAAACACTACCCTCACTGGCCCAACAAACCTACGGCAGAAACTTACTATCAGATTTAATACTAATTACCAAATGTTACTCTTTAAACTTCAGTGGGAATACTTATGGTTATGGCCCAAGGCAATCTGTAAATCCATTGCTGCAGAAGCCACCCATTGCCACAGAATTATGGTCCAGTACCAAATGAATCTCAGAGTAGCTCCTGTGTTGCAGAACCACTAACATCAATTAAAAATGAATACATAATCACTGAACATCGTCTACCAATATCATCATTATTAATTATTCACATTCTAAAAAAGAAGGGTTGTAATTCAAACTGGTCAAATATTTTCGAATGAAAAGATTTCCCAATGAAAATGGCCTTCTTTTGAAAAATGGAACTTTAAACCAAAGAAATTGACATTTGAAAATTTTTCCATTTTTCATGGATGTTTCCATAGAATGCTTAGCTATTTTTAAAATCAAAATTATTAGTTAAATCTACTTTTGAAATTATTATTTAAGGCAGGGGTCTCAAACTCAAATCAGCATGAGGGCCACATGAGGACTAGTAAGGGCCACATGAGGATTAGTATGGTAGCCCAAGGGCTGCACCACTGAAACCTTTCCATACAATGATATTGCAAATATCTGAAATGACTGTGTCATTGACGGCTGCAGGAAATAGCTTCTGTGTGTTTGAGACCCCTGATTTAAGGTAAACAAAATGTTTGATTTCAAGAAGGTTCCCAATAAATTTTTTATTTAAAAATATCAGCAAAAATGTCTCAGAGAGTTAAACCAAAAGTGAAAAATAGGCCTCTTTTCAACTCTGAAATGGAAACAGTTCTGAAATTTCTCATAAAAAACACAGTTATCTAATTTTCTGTGACAGCTGTTCTTCAAGATGTATTGCACATTCCCATTCTATTGTGTGTGGGGGGGGGTGCGCACGCGTGCCTCTATTGTAGATGTTGTTCTGACATCCTAGGTGCTGTGCACTCAGAGTGCCCACATAAAAGGGCTGGCCAATTCGTATCAAGCCAACTCCAAAGAGGAGTAGGACAGCAGCTAGTGAAATGGACATGTGCAACACATCTCAGCAATCAAGAGTTACAGAAAGGAAATGATTTTTTTCTTCAAGTGTTTGCACATATCCATTCTATTGTACATGACTCCCACACAATAGTATGAGGGCTGGAGTTAATGGACATGCTGACTGCAAAACAGCTTAACCGAAATTGGCATCATCCTTGGGCTGATGGGTAATAGCATAGTGAGCAGAAAACCTATGCACTGACTACCAAGTTGCTGCTCTGCAGATGTCTGGATAGAAACCTGGACCAGAAACTCCACTAATGAAAATAGTGCCATCATCGAATGGACAATCAGAACGGCTGGAAAGGAATATCCACCTGTGTGTAACGTGAGAATTCACAATGTGATCCAGGAGAAGATTCTCAAAGCTCAGATGAAGAGGCCCTTCATCCTTTTAGCTACCACTATAAATAGTTGAGTGTGTCTACAGAATGGTTTAGTCCTCTCAGTATAGAACATTAAGGCACGTCTAAGATCCAGAGAATAGTGTCATCCTAAGCTGTTCCTGTGTGGTTCCAGGTACAAAACTGGTAGGAAACTGGTAGGAAAATCACCTGATTACTGTGAAACTGCTAAACCTCTTTGACATGATGGTAAGATGAGGGCTCAACAGCATCTGACCTTAAAGAAGGCAGGATACAGAAGACTGTGATAGGGTGATATCCTCACAGATCAGGGAGACAACCCCAGCAGAGCAGGGGTTAACAAAGCCCTGAGACGCCTGTGTGGGAAAGGGGCCAATAACATAGGGGCTGTGAATGACAGTCATTCAGGGTTCAGCATACCTTATAAATGCTCCGGATCTGAGCAGATCAGAGAACTTGGAGCCCAAGGAAGGAAGGCTGTTTCTGCCCCAGGCTGAGAGACCTATAGCACCCAAGGCAGAGTTACTGCTGGCAGGGACCAGCAGAACCAGCGGAGCTTCTGGTAAGCTGCTGAAAGTGGGTAGAGGCAGGCACTGAAAATCGGTGAAGAAGTTGCGATGGCTGATGGGAAGTAGCCCAGGGATGCAGCAACAGAAAGAAGAAGTTGAGGTGTGCTAAGCAGCTGCCATCCATAGACTCCCTGAGCAAGAACTCAAAGTAGTGAGTGAGCCCAGGTCTCTCTCTACCCTTACTCACCACTGGGAAATGAAGGGCAAGTCACTACAGGAGCTATTAAGGGAGTGTCAGGACAAGAGATTGCAGTTGCCACTAAGAAAGTGACTGAACAAGGGAGGAGTCAAACCTCCTTGAGAAGAGGGAAACATGGATTGTGACTCAGCTGGAGGGCCGAGTCAGAAGGATGCTGTGATTCCAGAAAGCTGTGGGAAGAGCTATAGGCCAACTGCAAAAAAAGTGATAGTGCATAAACTGCAGACCTGTGTGTCAACCTGGAGCTAATCACTAGGCAACCAGAAAGAGGTGCAAATCCACTCATGAGTAGAGCACCCCATCACAGGACTCCGATGTAAGGGCGCAGCTCTCTGAGACTCTTTTAACTGAAGTAATAGACATCAGAAAGACCACCTTTCAGGAAAGGTGTGATGAGGAAACTGCCACTGGCTCAAACAGGGTGCCTGTAAGTTTTGAGAGACTTAACTTTAGGTCCCACAGTATTCCTGAATTTGGGGAAATAGTCTCACTAGGCCCTTGAAGAAATGAATGGACATGTGATGCAAAATTTGACTGGCCATCCATCAGGGGTGGAATGCTAAAATCACTGCAAAGTGTATCTTAACTGATTGATAATGCTAAACTGTGCTGTTTCAGGTGCAGCAAATACTTAAGAGCAGCTGTACCAATGACTGTTTGTGACAGACAGCACTGGGGAACCTAAAGAGAAAACCTCTTTCACTGGTGAGGTAAATAGCTCTTATAGAGGTCTTCCTATCCCCTAATAGGACTTGGCAGACCAATTCAAATCAGGAAAACACAACACTTTTCAGACAAAGAACTTCCATTTTGTCAGGTGGAGGGTGCTGAGCAGAGTAGAGCAGGTGACTGTGATCCTGGGAGATCAAGGCTAGAAGGAAAAGGGAGCAGAATCGTCATTGCTATGGAAAGGCCCAGAAGCGTGGCAAACTAGTGCTGATGGGAGTCATATTGGGACTATGAGAATTATCCTATACTCTGTATCACTTAACTTTCAGCTGGACTGTGTGTATGAGCGGAATAGGGAGAAACACACAGAAGAAGGACCTTGTCATAGGAGCAAGAAGGCATCCATGAGTGAGATCAGGTCAGGGTCACACGTGTAACAAAATGGGTGCCATTTTCTGTGTGTCTGGTTGCAAATAAGTCTGCGTGGGGAGCACTCCAGTTGGAAGATGACCAACATGATGTCCTCCCAGACTACTCATGGTGATTGGAGAAAGACCTGCAGAGGAGATTTGCCAGTTTGATCTGTGCTTCTGGAAGGCAAGAAGCCTTGAGGTGGATTGAGTGTTTTATACCAAACTTTCATAAACAAACAGCTTCCTGACACAGTGCAGAGAAGCAAGCCTGCCTGTTTAGGTAGAACATGGCTGCGGTGCTGTCCATGAATAGTAACATAGTCTTGCCTGAAAAGTAAGGCAGGAAAACTTGACGTATCAAGCAAACTGCTCTGAGTGTTCTGATGCTGATATGCAATGGAAGCTCTTGTGAGGACTACAGGCCTTGATTTTTGAGGGGCCTCAACTGAGCTCCCCAGCCTAGCTGTGATGCATCTGTCACCAGGAATAACAAAGACTGGGGCCTGGAAAGGGAACACCTGTGTAAACTCACAGAGGGCCCGTCCTCAAAAGGAGTCAAGGATGGGGGGAGGCACTGTGAGAACCAAGTCCAGATGATGGTAGTTTAGTGAGTACATCTAAGGCGGCCAAGCCTAAATGAGCCTTGCATGCAGCACTAAGAATGTGCAACAGGCATGATTGATTTGGCTACAGGAGTACAATTCAGCTTCCAGTTCCAATGGTGAGTCTTTTCCCGGGGCTGGCTGCTGACCAGCTGCTCAGTGGCCTGGTGCTGACCTCCAGTCAACTGTTTGGCAAATGCTCTGGGACTGACAGCTACTCCAGCCCTGCCCCAGAAGTCATGAAGGTCCCTAAAAGTCATGAAATATATGACCTGCATGACCGAATCATGTCCTTGCCCATAACTAACCAAGGGTATGTCTACACTTGAGGCTTTGTTAAGTCTACTTAGCAAGGTCATCCCTATCTACAACATGTTAAGTCAACTTAATAAAGTTGACTTTAATGCTTAAGTCAACTTTAAGGGCTGGAGATAGTAAGTTGATTTAAGCAAGTGCTTAAGTCAACTTAATAAAAGCCAAATATGGACATGACTTTCCTTAAGTAGACTTAAGGGAGGTTAAGTTGACTTAAGGCTCCAGTGTAGACATACCCCAATGGACTAGCTACCCACAAGCTGGTATAATCAAATTTGCCGCTTGTAAATATGTCAGATATGGCATTTCCTTTAATATCTTTGAGAGATCTTACTGAATTACATTTAAGTATCTTTGGAGTCCTTTGTATTGAATGCAAAGATTATATATTACTGTGGGCCTGCATCATCTAAGTACTATATTAAATACTGTAAGAGATGAGAATGAACATTTTGGAACAATACATGTAAAGCAGATTTCCTGAGAAATATCTGGGGGGACGAACCAGGCCTCTGGTTATATAAAAACCCAGCCACTTGAAGCTAATCCCTGAAGAAAGGGCAAATGTCTGCTGACTACCTGTTCCCAAATCAAAGGCTCAAACTGTAGAAAGGAGTGACTCATAGATTCACAGCTTGTTCTCAGCTAACAGCTGTTAAGAACTTGTAACCACAGAAGAACCCCTTGGTGAGGTCTGAAGGGCTGAATCTTATCAGAGCCCTTGCTGAAGTTGCAGAAGATCTGTGGTATAAACTTACTAACGTGTGTAGTTCTTATTGTTTTAGTATGTTTTCTCTGTAAAGTTTTCACATTTATAATGATATATGCTTGAAAGGGCTATTTGGTAACTTATGACTGCAGGCCATTATCCTGGATTGTCTCTGGAGAGAAAGAAATGTGAACTGTGACAGCAAGATAAAAACATATACTAGTTCACAAACAAATAAAAACTTGGAAGTTGAAAAATCTCCAAAGAAACTTTTTCTTCAAATATGTCCCTACTAGTGTGTGTTACAATGAGTTATAATGGAATATTAGCAAGCTGATAATACATATGGACTCTTGTGTTTGAGATTTGAGTATTTTAACTATGGACCTACAAATGGCACGTTGACGTGCAGGCACATATCCAGAAAAATCTCATACTATCCTCAGAGTCCTCACACAGTTTTTCTACTATGGTATGTCACTCATGAAAGCCTTGAAGCAAAGATTTTTCTATTTTCAGGGTCAGATTGAAACTATCTTCATGTACAAATGGTTTTGTGTGGCTTTCTCCTCATTTTCTGAAGTATCTGTTATGGGAGCCAGAACTTGCCTCATTGCCTCCAATAGGATAATAATACTAAATTCTTATTTGAGAACATTAATTAAGGAATCAAGATAACAGGACAGTGGCTTCTTCAATCCACTGCCACCTCATAAGAACAGTCATCAGAGAGAGCAGAGACACAACACAGCACACGTCCCTCATTTCAAGAAAATTAGCTTCCTGTCTATTTTATTTTCTGGGGTGCCCACCCTACAAGTTGCTACAAACCAATCTATAGCCTACTTTTGGAGAGTGGAGCCAATAATAAAAATTGTATCATATGTTCTAAAATAAAAATATAGTACAGTATTAAATGTTCAGCCTGGATGTGGTCTCTAAGGATGCATCTATACTGGAGCCTTAGGTTGACTTAAGGAAGGTTAAGTTAACCTACAGACTCCTGCAGTCATACTGGGCTTTAATTAAGACGACTTAAGCACTTCCTTAAGTCAACTTAATAATACCACCTCCTAAGGTCGACTTAATCCTTAAATTGACCTTATTAAGTTGACTTAAGCCAATGTAGACAGGGAACACCCTTAAGTTGACCCAACTGGCCTCCAGGCCCCCTTCCAAAGTTCCTGTCCACTAGGGACAGGTACTGACAAAGTACCACTCCTCCATTAACCTAGCACTTGCCAGTGTGGATGCAGGCAGCTGACAGGAGTTTTCAATGTGGACTCTCTAAGTTGACTTAACCAGGTCGACTTTAGGTCAACTTAAAGAGTCAACTTGTTAGATTGACTTAAAAAGCCTCCTCTGTAGAGATGCCCTGAGGCACTACCAGGGGCGTCGCTGGTACCGGACTTCTGGGGCTTGAGCCCCGAGTCCCAGCACCCGAGCCCTGGGTCTGCATCTGGGCCACCCATGGCAGCAACTGCAGGGGCGGCACATGAGCCCCAAGTCTCAGCATGCCGAGCCCTGGGTCTTTTCCACAGCCAGAGGCGCTCCTGGGTATCACTGTAATACAACTAATAACTTTAATACATTTTGTTGCTCTACTACTTGAATGGAATAAGCTGTTCCATACTTTCAGGTCCTGTTTTCTTCCATGCAGTGGAATACTATACAGATAAATCTTGTTTTAGCCATGACCTGCTTTAAATAAATTTTAAACATGATCCTTAAGTCCTTTCAGACTTTAAGAAATGCTGGTACAGGCCTTTTTGCCTTATGTAAGCAAGGAACACCCTATGTTTGTGATATAGTAAAGGTGCACATTATATTGTCATACAAACCTTTAAGAGACCCTAGAAGGAAAAAAAAAAAGTTACAGGTATGAATAATCAAAATCAAAAACTAGGAAAGAAGAAATTCTTACCCTAAAAAACTCTTTTGTGGAGCCAGAATCTAGTGTCCCATAAGCAATTTCTGTTTGCTTAGAAAGATCCTCTGCACTTTCAATAGGAGACACCATCCTCTCAACCGTCAGGAAGGCAGCTAAGTTAGCCGTGTAGGATGAGATTATGATCAGGGTAAAGAACCACCACACACCTCCAACAATGCGCCCAGACAGGGATCTAATAACAAGTATGAAATGGATTTGTAAAATGAAATGAATGTCCTGAAAGGAACACAAGTTAGCAGTTTTTTGCAAATGATGCATTATAACACAGGAAAGTACTTCAGGTTATCCTGTACTGCTTCTCTGCACACTAATCAAACAGGAAATTAATTCACTGTAAAGTTCTGTTGGGTGAGACTGTAAGCTTCAATAGAACTAGTTGACTTCACTGAACTCAGGACTCCAGACTTGAGTTTATTTTATGGAGAATTACTGCCCCAGTTCTTCAGAGATGTCTATATCTTGAAATGAAATGGCTCAAATCACACTGTGCCATATTAACAAATAAGTTTTTCATGCTGACTCATATGAGGTCCTGTATATGACACATGAAAACAGAGACAAGGGAATCACACAGCATCAATGAAACAGTGTTTCAGATAAACTAGAAATGCACTTAAAAAATTGAAAGGCTGAAAGTTGCTTATTTTTATGAGACAAAGACTGATATCCACAAATGAATGACTTATACTGTTGTGGGCATACAGTAATTAGAAGGAATTCATCCATGCCAAGAAACAGGCAGCATTACTTGTAATAGGCTTTGACCAAGTAAATTCCCATAAACTAAATAATAAACATAACCACTTTTAAAAATACAAGCATTTAGCAAACTGGAGAATATACATGAAACAATCAGACACGTGAGAAAAAGTACAGGTTTTAAATAGTCATCTGATGCCTTAAAAGCAGCAGATGGGCTGTAATCCATCTTTGTTTTGCATCTCCTGCTCAAGAAAAGAGATCTCAAGAAAAACAGATCAACCAATTTAGAGTTCACTACTAGAAAAATTCAGTGATTTTCAGAACTGAGACAATGTAATAAAAATGCTGATGTGGACATCAAACGCAAACTTCATCCTAAACTTTAAACATTTCAATGGATTACAAAATTGTTTCCTAGTTATACAATGTACTAGTATATACAAAGCTTTTGGAGATGTGCTTAATAACGAGAGAAATCTGAGCATATTTGAATTTGGAATAACCATTAATCCAGGGCCCAGGCCCAAGTTCTGCCCCTGGGCGCTACCCCAGCCCCCGATCCC
This sequence comes from Podocnemis expansa, assembly GCA_007922195.1. Lineage (NCBI taxonomy): Eukaryota > Metazoa > Chordata > Testudines > Podocnemididae > Podocnemis > Podocnemis expansa. Next base: position 25,775,057 of record ML681966.1, read on the forward strand.
TGGCCGGGGATGGGGTCTGGCAAGGCAGTGACTGCTGCAGGCGGCCCAGGCTGGGAGAGGCAGGTGCCACTGTGGGGGGTCCAGCCCCTGCTACCCAGATGGGGCCAGGGCCAGGAGAAGTAAGGGGCCTGCGAGTGGTTCAGGGCACTGGTGTCGGGACTCAGGGCATGTGCCCTGTGTGCCAGGAACCAGCAAGGCCCCTGTCAATGTAATGGATAAAATATTACATATCCACTATCCAACTAGCCATAATCTGAATGACAATTTAAAGTCACAAGAACTATATCAAGTCAGAAAAAAAGATCTGAGATTTTAGAAACCAAAATAATTTCTATAAAGATGAATTGTTAAACTGGGATAAAAATAGGTAGAAACAATTATAGACATATAATTTTTGTGATTGTTATTGTAAAAAAAAAGCCCAACGGTAATATAGAAATTAGAAGACATATTCTAAATGTCTATCTCCATGAAGGACTCTCTAGCTGCAAGCACTACACAAAAATCAAAGGGGGGGGGGTGCATATGGCCTAGAATGTACTACTAAAAAGGACTGTAGATAAGAAATTCTGAAATCCCAACCTATTGTTCCTAGACTGTTTCTGCTTGGTATTCTCCACATAAAAGCTATTCGGTTACCATTTATGCTTAGAGTTTTCCTATAATATCCACCACCAGTAAAATAAATAAATATCCTTTCTTAAAGTACATTTTGAATGAAAATTTCAATGGTACATGGATGTGGTGCACCAGCAAAAACCCACATTTGTACAAGCAAATGAGCATTACCAGCTACATATCAGGTAATTCTGCAACCAATTGCCTATTTGTGTGCAGTTATCCAACTTGCACACAATGTTTTGTATGTACAAAGACAGGATTTTGCAGCTAGAAAAGGTATATGTGCATTTTGAAAATTTGGCCCACTTACATCTTTCCTATGCCAAGAAACTTTTGCAAAAATTATCCACCATTGCCACCACTCTTTCAGCTCTACCTGTAGTGGCCATGGTAGAAGCACTAATGCAGACAAGATTCCAGGATGATATAAGTGATCTAATCTACTCACAGCAGATCCCACTATTTACAGCTGTAGGACTTACAGCTAGTTTGTCTGCATTAGTATTCCCTGCTGTGTTCCCACTGGTGGAAATGAAATAATGACAATGGTGTGAATTCAAAACAAAAATATCCTAGTGCAGACACAGCCTAACTTACAAACCTACAGTTTGAGGGAAGAAGAGCAGGACAGAAGCCTTTTTCGTAATCACTTTAATTAATTGTTGGGTATTCAAAAACCATGAATAAAGAGCTTGCCATAAGAACACAGACTGATAGGATTGTTTTCAGCCTTATTATTTTTCTAATATTAAAAGTAGAAAGACACAGAGGCAATTGTAGACGTCAATATTTTCATAATGAATTATGACAAGAAAGAAAATAGGGGAATCTCAAATGCTATACTGACTGTATCTGCCAAGTACATCTAAAAAATAATAGGAGCTTCATACACCTCTGTGATGAGAATGTGCTAATCTTACTTTTGACACGTCTTTTGAGTTTAACAAAACAGTGCATAGCAAGTCTCATATTTTATAACTCAGCAAAGTAGAAAAAAATTAAATCAAATTTTCACATTAAGCTTCCAAGGGTTCAACTGATTAAAAACAATTTTTGCTGCTATTAGTTTATTTTACATGCAGCTAAAAATTCATAGTGTGGTGCTTGATAAGGAAAAAACATGGAAATTATATAGCCTCATTATCTGAGATAATCTGATTTTTCCTCTGAGCCTCATTACCATACATCATTTGGCTGGGCAGTGTTTCTGATTCTATCCTGGGGAGGGGCAGTCATATCTGACCACAAAAGGCACACTGTCCTCCAGAATTCAAAGCAGCTACCTGACTTCCATAGAATACAAATGGAAAGACCGCCTTTTTCTTTTAGCTAGCAAGCCCAGGCCTTGTAAATGTCCCTTTAAAAATGTCCACTAGCAGACTGATTACATGGTCACAACTAGTGTTTCTGCATCTATTTATTCAACAAAATATTGAATAGCCTACATATAATATAAAGAATAAATTTTTTTTAGTAAAATGTAAACATGCAACAGCACATGAGACCTGCCGTATGAATAAGAGGTTTTCCTGATATCTTCCATTTTGTTTTTTGCTCAAAAGTAATTATTCATATATTTCTGCGTAACACTACACAGTAAACAAAGATCTTTTCCCTCTCCTATCTTAGAATATTGAGAAGAAAGTGAACTAATGGAGCATGACTAGATGGTTCCAATGATTTAATTCCCATAAACCAACTATCATATTTCAATTGTTCATGTAAAGTCCTGATCCAAGGTAATTATGCATGTGCCAAATTACTTTGCTAAATCAAGGCCCCAACTGGTTGCACACAAAGGAAATAGAATATTTAATGAATTGCAAGAGAAAAAGCTTGTGGAAAGTAAAGTGCTTACTTTACTAACATGCTTCTCCCAAATAAAGTATGTGAAAATCCCTCAAGAGAGGTATATCTATTATTAATGAATAGGATCCTCATTTTCATCCTCGCAATTTACTTTACAATTCCTATAAAACTGAGGCATAGAAAAATATAGCAGTTATTTGTAAGTACTTCACATAGGTTTAAAGGAAATGGATTACTTTTATTTCATTTGTAAAGTTCTCCCTGTGGAAAAATGATATGTTAAATAAGTAGGTGAGATGGTATGTAAAGTGGTTTTTGGAGGGAAAGTGCTGTAGCTTGAGTTGTGTGTTACCCTCTTTTCCCATTACAGTTGCTGTGAACTGGATGCACAGTTGACTGTAAAATGGGAATATGCAGCAAAAACACGGTACCCCTCCAAGAAGGCATGGAATGATAGGAACCTTATGCATTTTACAGTCTCCACATGGTGTATATAAGTTCACTGGGGAAATGTATGATTGACATTAGGAGGATGTCTATTAAATATTTCACTTGCCTACACCAATGGCAATTGTCATTTCAAGGACTTTTGAACTCTTTGGAAAAGAAGGCAGTTTCCTCTTGAAAGTGAATATATATGCACCATGAAACTCCACCTGAGACCAAAATGCACAAAGCTGAAATGGGCAAGTAACCAACCTTGGCGAAATATCGCATCCTTGCTGCATAAAGGCACCAAGGGAAAACCAGAGACTATTAAATATCCCAAATTCATTAGTTGATTCGTTACTTTGCGCTTCTCTTCCATCTTCAAACTCCTCAGTGTGCCACTCGTATGGACTAAATCTGCTGACCAGGAATAAAACTACACTGACCCCAATGTAGGCAAAAACAATGCACATCCAGATCTCATATGCTAAGGGATCAAGAAATGAAAACACTCCTGGCTTAGACTTCTGTGGCTTCTTGATCATTATAGATATCCCGAGGCTCATAAAGGGCTTTGAGAAGTCAATCACCTCTTCTCTCACCAATGTTATAGTTAGTGGAGCGATTGCAATGTCGGCTTTCTGTAAAGGAAACAAAGCACGGTGATAGTAATAATATGATCTTTAACTAGGAATAGCTTCATCCCTATTGCATATTACAAATGAAGATCAGGACAGCAGAGATGTGGATAATTAGTTACTTCACTGGTAGTGCCCTATGAAGGGATAGACTAAATAGCAATTTACAGCCAAAAATCTTCCTTCCTAACACATATACAAGCATTGCAAGCCTTCTCCTTACATATGTATCTTGTATAGCATTTAGTTTTTAGTCATACTCTTTTAAAGTTTATGGCACTCAAATACATTAGTAAAAATATTATCTTGTATCTGAAGGCGGAAGAAGACAAAATACAGACTTACTCTCACTGAACTTGCATATTCAAATCAAACTACATTTTAATCTTTAAAAATTTTCATATAAAAATAAGCTACTTTTGACACAGCAAATATGAGTCAGACCAATCAATGACAGGAAGTCTCATCAATGATGGGGAGGAAAAAGCCCTTAAGTACCATCAGTCATACCAGGTGTTAAGAATATTTGCTTACCCCATATACAAGTTCTCCAACCATTCCATTCCAGATTTTTGTGTCTGCATCCCTTGCCCCATACTTGCCATCCCCAACAATTGTGAGCTTGTATTTGAATCCACAATGTTTAGCAATCTCTGCAGCTAAGTCCACACAGTAGCCCTCATATCGTTCATTTCCTTCAAGCAGTTCATGATTTTTTTTCATCATGACATATGGGGATTCCTGCACAGCAAGAAAGAACTTTAGATGCCCAATAAAGAGACAACTGTGATAACTGCACACTATACAAATATATTTGATTTTAGAAGCAAGGAAAATCCAACTCATTTTGTTCACACATGTTCTGGGTTATGAGATTGGTCACTCAGATTATTAGTGCAATGTGTCTCATATAGTATTAAATTAGGCTTCACAGTCTGATTCAAACTGTTAACACTTACTGGTATAACCAGTTTCAGAAATGTTTAAACAGTTACCAGGAGTGTTGTAAGAGCTATGTACAACCTGCAGAGAGAAGAGGCACTGCTATATGGTTTTTTTCATGAGTGTTTGGTCTGAGTGTGGATGGTGGAATTTTATTTAATTGTTAAAACTATAAATTTGAGAGAGTTCTTCCCTATTCTGTACCCCCACTCTCACCTTTTCCTTCAAATACTAGAGTATCTCTAGGTAATAAATATATTCAGTGACTACACAGAAATATTTAGGGGGTCCAGACAATAAACTAGAGGTGTGCAGGAAAATTCTTACCAACAGCAAAACTAGTCACAATAAGTTCATAGTTAAAAGAGATTTTTCCCTTCATGCCTCAATTTTTTCCCCCCAAATCATCTTGCAGCCAGAACAAGTAGTTACTGGCCCATGAAATATCTATAATAAAGCACCTGCATAAATTAGACAGCATCGCCATTATATGAACAGTATATAAGGTTCTTTTAAGAAGACACAGAAGATTATGTTTCTTGTTCGTTCCTTCATTTTTGTCACAGAGGTTCAAAACAGTTAATGATAAAAGTCTGAAGCTCCCAAGTGCTCTTTTCCCCCCCCCCGATTTGGTGAACTCCATTTGCTAATGAATACAGAATGTGATTCTTAAAAAGAAACAATACAATTTTGCCAGTCAGAGATCTTTGAAATTAGGCTACTGGTTATATGTAGCTGACATAGATTTTTTTAATCATTTACCAACTAAACAACTGTTTGATTTTTACAAATCAAGTTCATGTAATAATAATAATAATAATAATAATAATAATAATAATAATAATAATCTTTTCTTTAACAGTAATCTGGTATCTATAATCTCATTCATATTCCATAAAGAATAGCACTTCAGAGTGTTAGGTATGAATTGGATAACAGTTAACTAATATAATGTGGTACAGCAATTTATTATAATACTAAACTGTAGATTGCCTTCTCACAAAAAACGATGTTTAATTAATTACCAAAATAGTAGTGACGACAATAGTCTTATTTTCTAGTCCTGTGGATTCGTTCCCAAGAGGACCATCAATGGGATTCACAACCATTTTGTCCACTTCACTCCAATATCCAATCTGAAAAAGTTTGTAGGATGCATGGATACTGATCAATATGAACTTTCACATGGAAATATTACATTCAGGCATACCATACCCACTCCAAATACGTTCATAGAAAGTTATAGTAGCTTCAGCTTTTTCTGTATAAACATGAATGCATGGGACAGGAATAGAGAGGAACTTTGCATAGGAAATTCTCAGCCACATATCATATGATTTTGGTAAAAAAAGTCATGATGAGGTATTTTAAAGTTTATAAAACTCAGGAAGAAATGTTCATTGCTACCAATCTTAGCTTCTTCTCTGAATACCTCGGTACACATAGGAGAAAAAAATTACAGTTAGAGAATTATTAATGAAATTTTTTTCTCTGAATAGTTGTATTCTGTGTCATCAGTTCCGAAAGTTGTCATTAATATTTCTTCAGCTTAGTTGCTCCCACTTATCTGCTCTAACCAGAAAACAAAACAAAAGAAATCTCTACAATTTCTTTAAAATAAAATAAGCTATAATTTCATATGGTACTTACCAGAAATAAAAGCTTGTATTTATTAGAAACAAACAGGACACATTTTTTCTTTGCTCTGAAAGACCATTAAAATATAACCATATGAATAAGCTTAATTGCAACATGGCCTTCAGCTGACTATACCTTTCGGTCACCTACCTTTCCTTATTACTTAGCAGGGTACAACTTTTAAGGGCACTTAGAATTAAAATTACCTTCCGGGGACCAGTATTTTTGAGCTCCATGATGTTAATTGTATAGTTAATTCTCTTTCCGTTTTGGTCAAACTTTATATTTCCTGTTAGACCTTCCACCTGAACCTACATGAGGTAAGAATGAAAATAATGGTACAGTTAAGTTCATTTAACCACAAAATGCAATTTGTGTTTCCATGATTGGCTATTGATGCAAGAAAGAATACATTTAAATTTATTCTGCAAATTCTATATCCTTCAATTATTAAGAAGTTTTCCTGCCATATTAGTTATATTGATGCTGGTCTTCTAAACTTCTACCAACAAAGTCTAGTTAGGCAGGGAGAATCAGTAAGAATATTTACAGAATATTTCATATAGACATTAATTCCACAATTGATTCTAGAGAGACTACCTGCTTTAATGCCCTTTCTATTTCTACACCATGACCCCAGGGCACTGCTGGATTTGCAAGACAGTCTCCAGCATTTCCTCTTCTGGAGATCTCAATCCTCTGCTTACGCAAATTGCGGAAAGCTTCAGTCATCACTTGAACAGCATCATAGGTCAGAGCAGATGTATACTGAAAAAAATTAAATAAATTACAATACTGCATTAGGAAGAATGTTTCACCGCTAAACTAAAGATTTACAAACTTTCTCACTTTCCCTGCTAGTCGCAACTGTACAGCATCCCTGTTTACAATTACTGCTTCACAGAAAAGTGACGTTAAATGGTAAATTGTTTTAGAATTTTTATGTGGTTTTGCAGAAGAATATAAGGAGAATATCCACATTTTCATCACTGTCTTCATTAAGATTCCGTGCATAACAAGTTTATACAAAGTTAATAAATGATCACTGTATCTTATAAACATATTGGCTATGTCTACACTTAGAAGGTTAGTTCGAATTACCTGAATTCAAACTAATTAAATCAAACTAATAATGATTAGTTTGAATTCAGGTAATTCATGCTAATGTGGCCCCACTAGAAACCCAATTCAAACTAGCATGTCCATGGACAGGACTTACTAGTTTGAATTAGGAGAGTTTAGGAGAGTGTGGGAAGTGTAGTATGGGAAGTGCGGCAACATGGCACACAAGTGCCATGCCACAAGCCAGAGTCCGGTGGTGGGGAAAGTATCCCTTGCCCGACTCTAGCCCTGCTGAGCTGGGTGGGGGAGAAGGAACCCCCAGTGGACTCTAGTAGGGCTGGACAGGCGTGGGACCATGTGCCCAGCTATAGAAGCCCTGGTGAGACACAGGGAAGGGAACCTCATGCCTAGCTCGAGCAGTGCTGGCAGGGCAGGGGACAAGGGGATGCACTTGCTGGGCGGAGGACGAGGAATCCCTGTGCCTGGCTCGGGCTGCTTTTGCCTGGTGACAGGGGACAATGCATCCCCCCGCCTGGCTCTGGATGAGCTTGCTGGATGTGGGACAAGGCATCCCCTTGTTGGGCTCTGGAGGTGCTTGCCGGGCAGGGGACAAGGCATCTCTGCACCCAGAGCTGGGTGTGGGGATGCCTTGTCCCCCACAAGCGCATCTAGAGCCAGGTGGGGGGATGCCTTGTCCCCTGCCTGGCAAGCATGTCCGGAACCTGGTGGGGGTGCATTCCCTCCTGCCTGGCTGGTGCTGCTGGAACTGGGCATGGGGTTCCTGTCGCCATCGCCCGGCCAGTGCAGCCCAAGCCAGCTGCGGGGATCCTTTCCCCCCACCTGGCAGCCTCTTCAGAGCTGGGTGCTGGGTGGTGGTGGGGGGCACCTTTGGGGCTGCTTGCCCCAGGTGCTGGAGGGTTGGTGCTTCCTTCCAGGGTGCCATGCACTGTGGGAGGAAGGTCAAACCATGTTAATTCGAACTAACAATTAGTTTGAATTAATGCGGCTCCATTGCGTTTAGTTTGAACCAATAAGTTCAAACTAACCCTCAGTTTGAACTAATAAAGCTAGTGTGGCTATGCACTAGTTTAGTTCAAATTAAGCTTCCTTAATTCGAACTAAATTGTAAGTGTAGACATACCCATTTAGTGTATGGCACCTGAGAGTTATAAGCACATCAGTAGAAGGTGTTATTAGATGGCTATCAGCCCTGGTGTTGACCTGTTGGAATCTATAATAATTGATTAACCGTTCATCAATACATCTATTAATATTATTAACCCTTTGTAAACAACTGTTAAATGGAACGCCAATATAAAATGAGAACCACTCTTTTCCCAGGCAGCTCTCTATGGACTACCCCCCCCCCCGACCCAACACTTAGTTAACAGACCAAAGTTTGGGAGTCTCTGGCCTATACTGTACTGTTCTTTAGAATTTTAGCTCTCTGGAAAAGGAACTGACTTTCCCCCCTGGAGCTGCTGCAGCACCGAGCATGTAATAAACAACAATAAGAGCAATGACAATAACTTAACCCTTTACTTTCAAATAAATGACAGCTTTAGAGGCAGGTTTATGTTGGCTGAGATGGATTTACCACAGCTGAATGCAGTATTTAAGATGAAGGCATATCAATTGATATCTGCTATGGTATTTCAATTTTACTTTCTATCCCATTCTTTATACAAACTAACAATTTATAATTATTTTTTTTTACCACTGCTGTCATTGAGCAGAGGCTTCCTTCTCATTTTTTAATTTTATTCTCTGTATAAGTCTTTTCATTCTCAAGGTCTTTCTAGCATGTAGTGAAAATGCCCTTTGCTATTAATACTTTATGACAGCTCTGTTTCATGGGATTTAATGTTTGGTGTGCTTTATGGAGACATGGTATCATGGCTGCTACTGATGGAGCTTAGTCTTCATTAAGTTAGAAAAACAGGTGTTTAAATCTCATCTCCATAGCATTTTGTTATTATTATTGCTTAACATTTTTACTATAGTAGCAGCTGGAGATCACAAGGAGATTTGCACACTATTATACGATGCACTGTACATATGAAAACCTGTCCTTCTTTTCTTTCCTGAAGTGTTCATAATCCCAGAAGACATTGTTACCCAGAGAATGAAGGGAGAAGGATACAATTATCTCTATATATGTATTATATAAAACTGTAGATATTTATTGTAGAACTTTTTTCTGATAGTTATAAATATATGAACTAAGAGCCAGCTATCTCCATCTGCCTCTAAAGTCATTACAAGTTGACTGATAGCCTGCACATTGCAAAGGTGAGTTTTGAGATGAAATGACACTACAGATTAGTTTAGGAAAACACAGCATAGATGGGTTATATGTGAATTCTGTGAAGGTTATTAAAAGCTCAAAATATATACACAATAAAAGGGTAAGCAATAACGGATAGTTTGTTTGCAACAATGGTTCATTTTTTAATGAGAACTTGTCATTAGCTAGCACAATTCATGGAGGATGCTGTAGTAATTGTACCCAAGGCAGCCTGTAGCACTGAGTTCCTTTTCATTTAGAACCATTAGGCTATGTTCACATGTAAACTGTTATTTCAAAATAAGTTATTTCAAAATGAGTTATTTTGAAATAAAATCCTTATTTTGAAATAACTTATATCGAAATAAGAAAATATTATATCAAAATAAGGGAAACTCTTAAAGTGAAATAGCATGCCCTGTGTGTGAGCATGCTATTTCGCTTCAGAAGAGGGGCAGCATGGGAGGTGTGGCAACGTGGCCCCCTAGCAGGGCCATGTTGCCACCCAATTCCCTGCCTGGCTCTCACCTGGAGAGCCAGGCAGGGAAAAACAGTCCCCCAGGCAGGGATCCCCCTGCCCTGACTCCTCGCTGTTGTTAGGGCAGCGGGAGAGGGACCATGGAGTACTACTTCTGCCACCCGGCCAGGGGTCCCAGAGCTGGCTTGTGGGGCTTGCCCGCTGCCAGCCATGCAAAGGGGTGTCCCGGAGCCGGCTCCCCAGACTCCCCAGGGTGCCGGCTGCTGGGAGGCTGCCCATGGGGAGCCCGATCACCCCAGCAGCCCCAGCTTGGGGGCAGCTGCCTGGGCAGGGGCTGCAGATGCCGGTTCTGCCCATCGCCAGGGCTTGGGGGCAGCCGCCCGGGCAGGGGCCACAGGCACTGGCTCTGCCCGCCACCAGGTCTTGAGGGCAGCTGCTCAGGCAGGGGTTGTGGGCGCTGGCTCTGCCTGCAGCCCCTGCCCGGGCGGCAAGCACTGAGTCCAGGCAGCAGGCATAGCTCTTGCCTTCACTGACCGCCCCTCTAGCTGCAGCCAGAGCCCGGGCTGAGGGGCGAGTGGGAGGCGGAGGCAGAGCTAGCCAGGCATCCCCAGCAGGCTCTACAACCTCTGGTCAATTTCACCTCTGTGAAATTGACCAGGGTGCGGAGTCCAGCAGCCTGGTCAACTTCACTTCTGTGAAATTGACCAGCAGTTGCAGAGCCTGCCAGGGGCTGGGGGAGCTGGCACCCCCCTCCAGCCACTTGCAAGTGGCCAAGGGCGCTGGAGCTGGCATCTCCCTTGGCCGCTTGTGAGCGGCAAGGGGCTGGGGGACCAGGGATCCCAGCTAGCTCTGCTCCTGCCACCTGGGGGGCAGCCAATGAGCCAGGTAGCGGGTCCAGTCAGCTCCAGTACCTGCTGCACCCCCACTGCCAACAAGCGGGGGCAGCAGGCAAGCCGGCTCCTGCACGGGCCACTACCACTACACCTCGCCTCAGCACCCTGGCGAGGGTGCTGATGGCTCCCTGGCCAGGATACTGAGGGGGGATGGGACCCTGGGAAGAAAGTCAACGCCGTTAATTGAAACAACTGTTGTTTTGAAACAATGGGTCCCAATGGCATTGTTTCAAAACAACCATTTTGAAACAATGGATATTTTGATTAAACAGAGGTTTTATTGTTCCAAAACAACGGACGTTATTTCAAAATGATGGGGTTCCGTCATTTTGAAATAAAGAAACGTCATTTAGACATGACAACTTTTATTTCGAAACAACGTTGGTTGTTTTGAAATAAAAACCTCATGTGGACACAGCCTTAGACTTTGAGGGGGAGGAAGGAGAATAGTTTTTCGCTTCTTTTTACAAGCTATATAAACGTAGTGGTTGATTAATGTGAATTTTTCCCAAAAGATTTTACTAAGCAGCTACTATATTAATACATAAAGCCTTCTGAATAATAGGAGATCAAAATGAAAAAATCACTGAAGATCACGTTCATTGTTTACTCCACTGGCTGAACTTTTGATATCAAAACTCACTGGCAAGAACACTCAGCTTTGACTGGCTCTGGACAAGGAATACATTTTCTTGCAAGGCACTGAAGTCAACACAAAAAATAAATATTATAAGTGAACCCCAAGTCTTGGAAAACAAGTGCTGTAGAAGGGTGCGTACAGGACAAGATTAATATAGGTTTCTTAAAGGTCTCATAAACTACAGTGAATGGGTATAAATAAATATTGACATTAAGGAAGTCAATTCAACCCTGGGCTCTGTCCAAACAGTAGTCATGGTACAGTAAGACTCCTTTTCTTCTCAGAGATGGAGATAACTTGCCATGTCAAATCCTGCCGAGCCTAACAAGGGAGGGAGTATGCCTAGGGCACTCTGGGGATGAATTGGTTCAGTCTCATTTATCTGTGCTCTGATGGAATTCCATAAACAATTTAAAGCTTCTTCCTCTTGGTGGAACCTCCAAAGAAACTCACTGGTGCAGACATAACTGAGTAAGTCCTGGGCCTCAGTACTCCCTAGTGGCTCAGAGATCTGTCATATGTGTATATAATATGTTACTCTAGTCATTCCTCTCTTCTTTCTATAAGCCATAATTCAAGTTGGGAGAGGAATTAATAAAATAAAATAAATATTTTTAAAGATTGTTTCAAGGACAGCTTCCTTATCCTAGAGGTCAGGAGATGGTAAGGAGAATCTCTGTTTAGGAGCCAGCCAGCAGGGAGCCCTGTATTTTTGCATGTGTATTTAAGGTTGAATTTTGAACCTGAAATGAGAATCCTTGAACAACCTCAAAAAAACAAAGCAAAATACAAACAGAATGATTTTATTTTTTTTGTTTACATTGTCATAATTTTCAAGCCAATTTAATGCATTTTGAGTGCCTAACACATTATTTGGGACCCCTGATCATGTCAATATTTTTTCAGTGTAGTGTTGCAAAAGACTGGATACATAATTTGCCAAGTTTTAAGTGCAAGGAACTTTGGTCATCAACATTGCAGTTAATGGGAAAACCACACTTTGGACACAGTAGAGAATAGAAGTTTATTAGTATAGTACACCATCCTATAATTATTTATTCCATTTCATTCTGCTTATTTTTTGATGTATGTTTAGTTTTTCACCCCTCAGAAATATGACAAGTAGTAAGGGAAAAATTATATCATTAATAGGGAGAAATATAATGATATCCATAAGTTAAACCATTGTAGAAAGTACCCTTGTATAAAACAGTGCATGTATACATCATCTGTAACTGAAGGGGTTCAAGTGATATATAAACATGTTTCCCCATCACATATGGGGAAACTGAGACATGGTTATTTTGAAACATTCTTATATTGAATCAATGGTTAAGTCAAAAACAGAACCTAGATCTCTTGACTCCTGGACTACTCCTACTGTTACATACTTGTTTGAAAATTAGACTATGATTAGTGAAAAACAAGAGTTTATGTGACAATTACTATGGTTATATACAGGATGTGGAACATATATAAGTGCATGAACTGTGTAAGTAGTGTCTTGATTTTCCTAGTAATTGGAGGCCACATCCCTTCTCACTTAGGGTCTGATCCAGCACTATTAGTATCACTTGGAGTTTTATTTGGAACTGACTTCATCAATAAAAGAGTCAGGGCCACTGTTCCCTCTACACTGTGCACCTGTGCACGTGCACACAAGTTGTGAAATCCACACACACAGCAAAAGACATGCACAAAAATATTCAACAGTGCTAATATCATCGCACATGAAGAAATGTTTTGTGCACACAGACATTTTTTACGCTCACAGGCTATGAAAAATTAGAGGGAACATTGGCCAGGGCATGACTATATACCACTTTTACATATGGAATTCCACTGACATCACTGTAGTTACTACTGATTTACACAAAGTGGCAGCAGAATCAGCCCTTGTTTCTTTAGCAGTGGTTATTCTCATCTGTATGGTTGTAGATTTCTCTAAAAAGCTTCATTTTTCATGACCTGATTTGGATTTTTTTTTAACTTAAAAGAAAGCAAATGATGATAACACAGACTTACAAAACATTCTTTGATGTGCTGCAGGGCACAGTGACTAGATACGCTGTCTTGTACATAGGTTTCTTCTTAAGTAAATACATAAATTGACCTTCACAACTATTATTAATTCTTTCTAACCTACATCTCCTTTGATATGACCCCAGCAAAGAGGCATGTAGGATTCTGTGAAAATGTTTTCCAGCTGCACGTATGATGAAATAATTTCCTTTGGGTAATAATGAAAAAGAGCATTTTAGTGTAAGTTACAAAGGGGCAGCCATGTTAGTCTAGTTCAATAAAATAAACAAGGAATCCTGTGGCTCTTAAAGACTAAGAAATTTATTTATTGCATGAACTTTCATGGGAGGAAATCCCATTTTGTCTGATGCTTTGGGATTTTTTCCTATGAAAGCTTATGCAATAAATAAATTTGTTAGTCTTTAAGTGCCACAGGATTCCTTGTTTGCTTTAATGTAAGTTGGATGTTAAATTTAAACCCCAAGATAAAATCTTATTGTATAAACAGTCTATATTAATTAGAACTGGGCAAAAGTGGAAACTTTTTGTTTCATTATTATTTTTATGGCAGAACTATAAATATTTGTGATGACAACAAAAGATTATAGTCATTGCCGCAATGAGATAAACATAGGAAACTCTACTGACTAGATGTTTTGTTTTTATGTGAAATACATCTTATATGACATGAAGAGTGAAAGGAAATATTTTTATCTATTGAATGAAAGTCACCTCTTGCAAAGAGCAAGGTCTGTGCACAATTTAAATCTATTTTAAGTTTTATTTCTAAAGCTTAAATACATTTAGCTAGCACCTCTGCTTAACATGCAGAAGGTCCTGGGTTCAATTCCCAGGGGGTTAGACTCAATGATCTCATGAGGTCCCTTCCAGCCCTATGATTTGATTTGATTTTATGGATGAACTATATATTGATAAACATTTTGAGTTACAGTCAACCAAGATGAATTACAAAGTGAAGCTAATACAAGATAAACCAAAGTTAATCAAGTTGAAGATAAATAAATATGTGTTCTTCAGTGAAGGAGCCAGCAAGGTCTGACCCTTCATAACTCTAAAGTTTGTCTGGTCATTCAGAAGATACAGATAATAATACTCACACTCATAACAGTATAGTTTAATTAATTAATGTGTATGTTTAGATTTCCAACCTAGTCAGACATACACAATTAAAAAGGACACATCCACTTAATAATCATACTTTGACTTTATTTTTTATCTGCTAACTAAATGACACTTGTGATTATTGTAAATGAAAACTTAAAGAAACTATAATTGTTCCAGTTTTTCCACTATTTGTACTTCATGAATTTGGCAGTACTTACTGTATAGTCTGTTTTATGGTTTCCCATCTATAAATAAGCAAACTAGTCCTATGTCCCTTATAAAGACTAACACATTTATTTATTGCTTGATCTTTTGTGGGTGTAATCCCTCTTCATCAGATGCATGAAATGAAAGTGGTAGCATGTCAGGTAAATAAATATAGGGAAGGGTAAGCCATGAGGTCAATTCAGTCTATTTCAGCAAACCGAACAATTTATTGCACTTCAAATAGTGTGGAACAACA
The DNA here is from genome assembly GCA_007922195.1 of Podocnemis expansa. Classification (NCBI taxonomy): domain Eukaryota; kingdom Metazoa; phylum Chordata; order Testudines; family Podocnemididae; genus Podocnemis; species Podocnemis expansa. The sequence goes on from ML681966.1 coordinate 25,790,104, forward strand.
GATGAGAAGGTCAGAATGTTGAAAAAGAGGAAAAATCCCATTCTCAATGTTTATTTATTCATCTGACATGCTACAGCTTCCATTTCATGCACCTGATGAAAGCGGATTACACCCACAAAAGATCACAGGATACATACATCTGTTAGTTTTTAGAAGTGCCAAAGGACTCCATATTTGTTTTACCAAATTAAAATAACATGGATACGCCTCTGAACCCTCAATAGTTGATTTCTCAAAGTCCCTTGTTGTTTATATATCACATAACAGAGGGAAAATACTTTTTTAAAATAGCGAATTGTGATTGTAAACCTCAAAACTTGGCAGCAGGATTCAGGGATAGATGAAGTATCTGAAACTCTTTTTTATCTTTATATTCACCAGATTTCAAGTTGATGGTGTTCCTTTAAATACATTGGCTACATATGCTTCCTAATTCAAGATGAAGCATTTCCTTTTCTTTGCTATCTAGTTAATGTGGGAATCATTATGCTAAACCAAATCATCAGGCTATCAATTTTGGTATCCTTCTTCCAGAAGTGACCAGTACTCGAAGCTCCAAAGGAAGGTAAAACCTCAATATAAATCCCATGGTTTTAATTTTCAGAAATTTATAGATTTGGAGTCAGAATGGATCACTCATCATCTAATCTGATGTACAGCAGATCCCACAGAATCATTCACTTTTTCTGGTGCTGAGGCCAATTATTTGTTTTTGACTCCAGGGTATATTTAAAGGCATCCAATCTTGAGCTGAAGACATCTATGGATGGAAAATCCATCAACTCTCTGCTAGCTCGTACCAATGGTTACCCACCATGGCTGTTAAAAATTTGATTTTTTTTTCTAATTTGAATTTCAAACAACTATGAGATGGAACTTTATAGCAAATATTTAATTCTGTATTAGATCTCATATGTTAATCCTCAAATAAGTTAATCAGATGGACCAAAGTGGATAAGGAAACTAAAGTAGAGAACATATAGTTCAGGTCAGTCTTTTCCAACATGCTGGTATCCAGATGAGTTTAAATTTAAGGAGCATATGCAAATATAAAAAAAGCACATATCAAAAGGAAATAAATGCAACGAGCAATGGAATTCAGTTCATGTGTCTCTGTAAGGTGTCTTGGGTAGTGATCTGGCTTATTGCACTATGCTAGCTATTTCATCATTGACTTATTGCATCTTCTACTGTTTTACTTTTAGTCATTTGTTAAACTAGATATAAACTGATTTGAATAGAACACTGTGATAGCACAGTGGGCTCTTGCTTTGAAAATAAATGCTTCAGACTTGTAATGTCTTGGGGTTTATGTTCTATAAAATTCCTTAGCTGAGTTTGGATGTTTATATTTCAGAAGGGGACCATTGCACTGCTGCAATGTTAGATGCCATTTGATTTGGCAAAAGCCAAAAAAATTATTTTGTATAGTACTTTGCACTTATGTGATGTTTTTCATCCAAGTGTCTCAAAGTGGGTAAGTTTTGAAACAAGTTCTTTATTAACTAGACCAGTGGTTCTCAACCACTGTGTCAGGACACATTACTGTGTTGCCACACAGTGGTAAGTAAGTGTGTTGCAGAGAGCTTGGAAGATGCCTGCATTTGGTCAGGGGGGAGGGGTGGGTTGGTGCATCTTGTAGGGTCACAATATGCCACCAAGTTTGTCGCAACCTGCAAAAGATTTAGAATCACTACACTAGACGTTATATTGTGCAGAAATAAAGACATATTTCTTCATAATATTTGAAATGTGTTAGAAAAAGGTATGGTATGAGTAAGCGGTCAGCATTCAGCAGAGAAAGGGAAAACAAAAACAGACATGTTTGGAAAACAAAGGTGTTGGGATGATGCTAGAATGCATTAAAGTTAAATGGATTCATCAGAACTTCAGATCTCTTCCCACCCAACAGACTATGCCTTCCAGCCTCTGCCTGCATGCACAAGATGGAATTTGTTTTACACTTGCCACTAGTAATGTTGCTAATGGAGAAACTGATCAGCAAGGTTTTCTGGCCTGTGATATATAGTGTGTCAGATTAGACGATCACTATGGTACAGCCTTTTGGCTTTAAAATCTATGAATACCATGGAATCTGAGCACTTCCTCCCAGAAGTCTAGACTTGACTAGTCTTTTTCCCAGTCCTAACTCTGTGCCTCATGTCTGTGTCTAAATTTGTATATGATACAGGAATATAATGATACCTTTATCCCTTAATACACTTCTTACTGAACAAGAACAATGTGTCAAGTACTAAAATAAAGCAGCACATGGGATATTACAATTTTAATTCACCTCTTCACTCAGCATCCCTTTTCCTATCACACAACTACAACATACCTAAATATAATACACATAACATGTTCTCCCTTGAAAGTCTTTTCCCTTCCCCTTCAATTTCCATCATTGTAGGTCTGTTCTCAGCTTGGGGATGAGAAAATGAACAAAGCAGGAATCTACAGTAGTTCTACCAAAATGTAAAAGATGTAGCTGGTAGAAATGAGGTAGAAGGATACTAAGCAATGTGTGATAACTTGCATCTGTGGGCTAGCACACAGAACAGTGTGTGAACAGTTAATGATCTACATGGGGATTGGCTACAAAAATAAGTAGACCAATCATAAATTGTGTGATATGGTGGATTAACAACAGTATTAAGTGTAAGTGCATATATAATCAGATTCATGATTATGTGCATTAGATGTGTTTTATACCTTGCACCCACCGTACACTTGAGCCAGATCAACTCAAGTATAGTTTGACTGCATGCCAAAGAGAAACTTCAGTGATGAGTCTGAAGTTGAGTTGAGTTCTTAGGGACTGATGTATAAGGTCTCAGAGACTACATAGTGGTTAAGGTCTCAGAAGCCATTCCAAAATTCTCCTAAGTGGAGAAGGCCTCAGAGGCTACTTTAACAATTATATGGGCTTAGTTCCTCCCACCTCCTCAAAAAGTCCAAATATAGTAACTAAGAGCATATAGCATATTCCATGCACAAGTTTCAAAGTACTTTACAAAGAAAGGTATGTGCCATTTTTTGCATTTTCTAGATAAGGAGACTGAGGCACAGACTGCCGAAGCATCAATATCATAGTCAGAAAAAGAACAATTTTCCTGACTATCAGTAAAAAGATCAAATCACTAGAAGCCAAATGGAGTTTGAAAGAAAAATATATCTACTGAAATTATCTGTAGTAATTATTGGTATTGGAACCCAAAATCTTCTTACTCTGAGGAGAGTTTAGCCTTCTAAGCCATGACACCAGATTTGGAAAATATCTGCAGTGGTAAAATAAACAATATTTTTAAAATTATTCAGATAACCCTATAGCCAAATTTAAATACACTGTCTGTGTTCTCAAAAAATGATACCATTGAATAGATGCATAAAAACTCTTTCCTGAAACACAAATTCCTGTACAAGCAGAACACTATAGCACCATTTTCAAAAAGCATTTAAAAATATTAACTATTGACAAGAAGCCAGCAGCAATACTTCAGCCTATTATTGTAGCACTGCAAACAGAAAAAAAGAAAAAAATATACAGTAGAGGATGAAAATGAGATGTAGAAACAGAAAACCAACCAAAGTCTCTAACAGCACAGGAGCATCAAATGGATTTGAAGAAACTGATGTGAATGTTAAAGTGTAAATACGATTGATATGTAAACAATGAAAACTGATTGCTCAGGCTGAAAGGAGTATTAGATATTTTTGTACTGATAGACATGTACAAGAAATATCAAACTGGTGTTAAAAGGAGATTTAAAATGAAACATCATCATCTCAGTTAATTTAAAGCTGTTTCTACCTAATTAGAGGTGGATTTTAGTTTTGGTTGTGGGTTCTTTAGGGTTTTGCTTGTTTGTGCGTGTATTTTATTTTGTTTTTAATGTGAATATTTGGCAAACTCGGTTTTGAAATTTAAAAAAAGCTATACATCTTTTTTAATCTATAGGCAAAAAATATCAGCACTAGAGGACAAAGCAATAGTTTTTAAATTACTTCTGTTAGTATCCTGTTTTACTGTAACAACAACAACAACAACAACAACAACAACAACAACAACAACAACAACAACAACAATCTTTTGCCTTCTTCCCACTACTGTGTGTAGAAGAATATATTACAATAGATTACTCTTGCCTATTGCTTCTTTACTGTACTCATACTATAAGCAAATAAACATTTATTCTTCTTCCCATCCTGTCCCTTCCCCAAGGGGAGAAAAAAGAAAAGAAAAACCCTCTCAAATTAATATAAAAGTTATGTAAAGGCCAATAAGTTTCTATGGCACAACAAATGTGTTTCACAGTCTGAAGTAATATTATTTTTTCATTAAAATTAGCAATCAAAGCATTATTAAGTATGGTTAAAAATATGAATAATGATTCTGGGTTATTAATCAACCAAGATAAAGTTATTGGAATGATCTTAAAATGGTTTCTTATGATAACTTGCTGGAAGAAATCTAACAAAACTTCACTGTAAGATCACTGAAAACGAGTATAGAGGAAACAGGAGAAAATAATCTGTTCTGCTATGAAAAATTCTAACAGTCCAGATCTTGTCTTCAGAAATGGTCAGTGTCAAATGAATGAGAGGAAGCTGTTAAATCCTCATTAAGCTCCTTAATGATATTACTTTAAACATACCCTTTTGGGGGAAGTGCTACACAAATTAATGGAGATAAATCCTAGGGATAAGGTTCTATAGAAACACAGAAATGACTCCAAAACTATATGAAAAAAATAATAATAAAAAAAACCCAAGGAGTCGTGTGGCATTTTAAGACTAACAGATTTATTTTTCACATGAGCTTTCGTGGGAGAAAATCCCATTTCATCAGAAGCTCATGCGAAAAATAAATCTGTTAGTCTTAAAGTGCCACATGACACCTTGTTTTCTTTTTTTGCTGGATTAGACTAACACAGCTATCCCTTTGGAAATTCTAAAACTATATAGCATTTCATGCCAAAATGTATGCTTTCTACAGAATTTTGAGTTGAACCTATAGAACACAACAGAGAATGAAATCCCTGCAACACTAGTTTGATTGTTTTAAAATTACAGAAATATTCTCATTTTCTACCATAATCTGTAAGAGTGCTCCACCAGGAATAATCACTCAGCACTGTAATAAAGTCAATAGGAGCTGAAGGTGTTCAAGGAGGAATTCATCACTTACAGATTCTGGATAAATGAAGGAACATACAAATATTGCAACAGCACTTTTTTTTATTTAAATACATATGGTGCAGCAATTCCCAAAGTGTGGATTGTGACCCCAAGTTGCTTTACTAGTAGGTGGGGTCACATCAATCCTGTGGGTGCACAGGCATGACCTCATATGGCTTGACCTGATACACACTGTATGCACAGGGTCACATTGCATGGGGGGATGCTATTTTGCCCTACAAAACTATGCCCTCTGGGCAGCATCAACACTATCTGAAAAACTCACAGAAATGAAATAAAAATCCAGCATCAACCTGCCCAGGAATATGCTCATATACCATCATGAGAAACCAGCGTTCACACTGTCTCTTCTCTTCTTCTCTCTGCTCCAACATCTGACCTTCCACATCTCCTTTGTTTCATGAGCACTGAGGACTTATGTTTTTCTCTACTGTTTCAGCCATTTCTGTCTCAGCCCCATACTGTAGGCATATGTGTTACATAAGCACTCTTCTCTTCTGCTTCAAAAAGCAAGGAGTCTTGTGGCACTTAGAGACTAACATTTATTTATTGTATGAGCTTTCGTGGGAGAAAATCCCACTTCGTCAGATGCTTTGAAGAGGGGGAACTTACTGAATGGGATGAAAATAAATGCAGGGGAGTGTAAGACATGGGATCAGGTCATAATGCGACAGGAAATCAGAGCATTTGTAAGGATTCAAACTCTAGGAAACAGCACACAGAGGGAGGCTGAAGCCAAATTACCTGTTATAACGTGAAAAGAATTCTGCCTCACATGATCCCTTCCTTCCTTCCTTCATCTTAGAACTGTCAGGCCCCTTTTTACTTCTCTTTGCCACCTCTTTTAGCCCAAATGTTCCTTTCTGCTTCTCTGACCATCTTGTAAGGTCTGGCATTTCTTATTCTATTTGAGCTGGTGAACCCGTCCTCCTCCCTCTCCCACATTTCGATCTTGACTTCTTTTGCTGCTCCGGACTGGTAGTGGCCCAGGGCATGGTGCGCCTAGATGTGATCCTACTCAGAGATGTGCAGTCCAAGAAAAAGGACACAAAACGTTCAGGTTAATCACACACAGTCTGGGCTGGCTGCAGACTAATGCAACTGCTCCTCCAGCCACAAAAATGTGAAAGGCAAGCTCCACTGGGCTGGGCAGAGTGAGAACAGTAGCTCTGTTGTTTCTGCTTCTGCGTACCCATACCCTGCAGATTCTACCACTGTTGCCAGGTGACTGAGAGTAGATGGGAATAAGGGACAAACAGCAAGAAGCTGTGAGGTAGGAACATGTTAAGAGTCAGCCATATAATGAAGTTTTTGGCGCTCTGTCTTACAAATGCTTCCTTCCACAGAAATGGAATTTTTGAATCTAGATTTTGTGGGTCCCTGGGCTCCTTTGTACAACAGCACCAGATCTGTGGCTGTAGGGATCCTGACTTAATCCACCCCATTGCATTGATCTGTAGTTCAACTTTTTCATTATTTTTAAGTAATTTGGATTAATGATCATTTAAGGAAAGGAGTCTTAAACAGCTAATATAATGTATTTGAATTTACATTTGCAAGTCTTTGTGTCTGCATTTTTCAAGCTTAACTTTTTGTAAACAAAGAAATTTAAATCTGTAGCTCCACGGAGCATTTTCACAAGTAAATCAGGTAGCTAATCAACTAACCATTGGATCATAACTATCATATGCCAATATTTTGTGCATACAAATCTGACTGTGTAAGCAAAATAATAGGCATGAAAAAGTGAACACACAAAAAATTGCAAATGCAAAACTTCAGGGACAAATTTAAAGGCCACTTTTGAAAACACGGTCTCAATTCCATCTCAGTGTTCTACTTACAGAAAGTAATAAATCCTAAAATTCATTAACTTAGTCTTTATTAATTTCTGTAGCCTCTGTGGAACTACTCGATTGTCAGACTAATCAATCACACGTTTCCCGCTAACACAGTAGCAGGTACAAAAGAATAGCTTTTCTGTAATTGTTATTAATATATTTGGCATTACTGACCAGTTTTATAATGTGGTATAAACATAGGAAACATACCTATAAAATAAATGGCAGTCATCTCATTAATAAATCGTACATTGTTCTTTCTTAACGGATTACATCCAGAATGCATGTTCTGAAATTCTACTTCGAAGATTTCTCGCTGTTCTATTCCGTTTATCATTATTTATGATTTATTTTCTCCATTCTTTGCTAGCAGAAATAAATGAATTATTCTACCTAATATACAATCTACTGTATATTATGCCCTGTAGGTAAAGTAGCAATACTATAGTTAAATTATCAGCCTTGCATTATAAACCTCTTTTTTCTTGGATTTACAGTTTGGGATGGAGTGAAATGTCAACTCTCACAGTATTATCATGAGTCTCCCAGAACTGTTTGGTATTTTTTTAAATCTTCAGCATATTGTGGGGCCATGCGGGTGCCCATAGCAGTGCCACTGATTTGGGCATATTTGAAGAGACCCAAGAAAGAATGCAACAGAACACCACTAGTCACCACATACAACCCCCAAGTCAGACCTCTGCAACAGATTGTTAAGGACCTACAGCCTATTCTAAAAGATGATCCCTCTCTCTCAAGCGTTAGGAGACAGACCCCTCCTTGCTTATAGGCAGCCCCCTAATCTTAAACAGATTCTCACCAGCAACTACAAATCTAACAACAGAAACATTGAAGCAGGGACACACCCCTGCAACAAACCACGCTGCCAAGTCTGCCCACACATCTGCACAACAGATACCATCATAGGTCCTAATGAAGCTTGCTACTCCATCAAAGGCTCATTTACCTGCTCATCTACTAATGTGGTCTATGCCATCATGTGCAAGAAATGCCCCAACACCTTATATAGTGGACAAACAGGAAGATCGCTGCGTAAGAGGCTGAATGAACACAGAGCTGATATCAGAAATCAAAGAACAAAGAAACCAGTTGCTGAGCACTTCCATCTTCCTAATCACTCGATGACTGATTTGTTAATGACTGTCATTAGAGATGTAGCTGGGACATCAAGACTTCAAAGAGAAACAGCTGAACTCAAATTAATATGCAAGCTAAATTCTATGAAAGCAGGACCTAATCCAGACTATGGGTTCTTTTCCCATTACAAAAGGTAATTTGACTTCAGGCTTCCCATGGTTTGAACCTGAAAACTGCTCTGATTTGCTGTTACTGTATGACCTGATCCTATGTTTTACACCCCCTTGCATTTATTTTCATTCCTTTCTATAAATTCACCCATCTTCGAAGCATCTGAGGAAGTGGGATCTTCTCCCACGAAAGCTCATGCTAAAAATAAATCTGTTAGTCTTAAAGTGCCACACAACTCCTTGTTGTTTTTTTACACCAAAGAATGTGGTAGTGGGTGCATAGGATGTTGTCCTTAGAACAGTGGTCCTCAAACCATGGATTGGGACCAAGTAGTGGGTCACAGAGTCTCAGTTACTGTGTCAAAGCACACCCGACTTCTGCCACTGAAAGAATGGAAAGCACTGCAGGCATAAATCATTTTTTCAACTGGGTCCCAAAAAAAAAAGTTTGAAAACCACTGTCTTAGAATGCAGGATACCTCCAGGAGCTTCCAAGTGCACCCACTAATGTACATATCACAACATTGTTTGAATGCCTTCTTGTATTTGTAAACGACTTTAATAATTTTAAGATACATTTTATGTGGCTATTGTTCTTTGAATAGTGTTATTCCTTGGACCATATCTGCCCTCCTTATTCAAACAATATAAAAACACAAAAGCTATGTCTACATTGCCCTGCAATTTCAAAAAACTTTTCTCGAGATAAGTATTTTGAAATAATTATCTTGAAAAAACTTTTTTTTTCAAAAATGCTATTTCAGGACAACAGTCAGGACTGCTCGTTGTCCCAAAATACTGTGCCTTTTTTATTTTTGAAAAAGAAAGTCTACACCAGACTTTCTTTTTCAGAAAAAAAAGCAAGGCAATGGAAGAGATAGGGAGGCCTTTTCGAAAAAAAGCCTTTTCCATGTCTGGAGATGGCTTTTTTCGAAAAAGCTACTTCAAAAAAGGCTTTTTTAAAAAAAAATAAAATGAGGTTTAGCAATCCCAAAAAAGCGCTCCGGTATTTTGAGATACTGGAACGCTTTTTCAAAAAAGCTAAACCTGCTAGCTTTTTTGAAATAAAAAGCCTTTTTCAAGGTAGCCTTTTGAAAAAAGCCATCCCCAGACATGGAAAAGCCTTTTTTTCGAAAAAGCCTCCCTCTCTCTTCCATTGCCTTGCTTTTCCTTCTGAAAAAGAAAGTCCGGTGTAGACTTTCTTTTTCAAAAATAAAAAAGGCGCAGTATTTATTTCCTGTTTAAATTTCTCTAGCTTCAATTTCTACCCATTAGAACCTATCATGCATTTTTAATGCAAATGTATGCATATTAAATGATTTAATCTACTGTATTTAAGTCACGCTGTCACAATTTTCTGCATGTCATGATTAGGAAATCAACACATTTCCAGCCCATGTAATGGTTAAACAGTGAAGCTCCTTAATTGGCAAAGGAACTATCAAAGGATGGACTACTAGAGTATATTGCTACATTTATTTTGGTGTTATTTTGGGGTGATGCTTCAGTAGAACTCTCCATTGATGCATAGGGTGAAATCCACTAAAGTCAATGTAAAAACCCAATTAACTTCAGTGAGTCCAGGATTTTATTCATAAATTTTGAAGACTAGAATGGACCACTATAATCAGATGGTCAGCTCTCCCTCACAAAATGAACCATCCTTCATTCAGCCTAACACCTTGTGGTTAAGCTGGAATGTGTCTTTCAGAAAGACATCCAATCTTCATTTAGGGACTAGCGTCGTACATTTAGCATATCCCTTGGCAATGACTAATTATTCTCATTGCTAACAATTTGCATCTGATTTCCATTTTGACACTGAAGACTTTTCCTTCCACCTCTGGGTATAGTTATATCACATTTCTTCATCCTGTGTAGGTAACACCATACTAATAGCTGGGGATGGAACCATTTGATATTTAATATAATTTTGACAGCTATTATTGATGTTTATTGTTTTATTTGTATAAATTTAAATTTTCTGGGCAAAATTATGGGTTATATGTTTTTTATCAATATTTACAGTTGTGGTAAATTATGAGAAAAGCAGACAATAATTATTTAATGATAGTAAACATTGAGATTCAGAAAGTTAAAACTTTATAATCTCTAAAACACAAATTAGAGAGACAAAGTAGCTATCTTTTCTTGGCCGAAATTCTATTGATGAGACAGATACAGAAGCTGGGCTAGTAAAAGATATTACCTCACTCCTGCTATGTCTCCAATAACCTGGGACCAACATGCTACAACAATAATGTATAAAATGCAAATTGTCAACATGACACGTCAAAACACAAAATAAATACCCTTAAACTCGAATAAATTCTCCAGTGCATTTCTCTTACTTAGTTTATTTCTAAATTTCAATTATTCGTAAGGGAAACATTTTTTCATCAATTTGTGGTGTATCATGGAGTACACCTTTAATCAACATTTATCAGTAAAAATCTAATTCTTCCAAACCTACATATATACTATGATGATCAAATGTCCTCTCAATCTCCTTTTTGATATGAAATAACTTGAATTCCTTTAGTCTTCCATGGTAAATTATATTTTCCAGGCCACAATCAATTTCAATGTGATTGCCTGAGGATGAAGGTACTACACCATGAGCAAGAAAAGCAAAATTGAGCCCTAAAAAACCTGGCAGCCTTTGAACAGCTTAACCCCCCCCCAAAACCAATATATGGGTTGTATTCCTTATGCAGAACTGAACTATACCTTCGATTAGTGCATTAGTGCAAAATGTACATGTGAACTGGAAGCAGGATGCGGTCCTAACCTTAGTCTGTCATAGAAATAAAAAAAGGAATTCTTGTGCACTTTAACTTTTTTAACCAATCATATGTTCCAAGGTAACTGCAATAAAGTATCCTTGACTGAGTCTGAAAAAATTGTTACAATTAAATCATCAGCTATATTCATTTTTCCTGTACATTATGGTTGCTGACTTTTTTTTTCGCTTCTGTTTTCTGTGATTCATAGACCTTATGAGAACTTTTATCATCAGATAAGAATGATTATTTGTTATTATAGAACAGATATCTAGCATAGTATATGTATGCATATTAGTATAATATATTAAAAATAACAGACTACTTATGTAAACACATTTTGGTTCCAATACATATTTCCCCTACAGCTTCTTTTTATTTGATTTAATTGTTCTGAGTCAATAAACAAATACTAAAATTATTGAGTATAAACAGAACATTGTTGATCTCTAATGTGCTATACTAACACTAACTGATCCTTACAACACCTCTTTAAAGTATGAAGGTATTATTATTCTGATTTTCGCAAAAGGCAAAGCTAAGAGAGAAGTAAAATGATTGACTCAACGAGTCTGTCAGTCACTCACTCAGGACTGATACCAGAACCCACCTCTCTTTCAGTACAGTTCTGTTTCTTGTGCATCTTTTAACTTTAAAACAGATTTTGTAGGACCTAATAGTTTCGTTCAAGATAATACTCTTTTTTATACATTTATAAACCATTTATATTTTAGGATGTTTCAGCAAGAAGACTGTGCTATACCACAAAGGGCCATGGATGTGCATGTGTTTGTCTGGGAGTGTGCACATATGTCTTCCTCTAAAAGATTTAAGAAAGAGATTTTTATATAAGAAAATAAAGTGTCAATACCTATAGATTATATGGTCATATTATACACAAGTGTATAGCAAGCTGCCAGGCATAGCTTTACAGAGGTACAAAAAAATTAAAGTTGTCTTGAACATTTGTGACAGTACAGTATCTCTGTTCAACCAGTCCTGTGGGAAAGGATGTTAAAAGTAACTTGGAGGAACAAAATGATGGAACCACTGATTTCATACTGCCTGCCTGCTCTATTTCTTGTCTTTCTCACCAAACCCATTCCTCCTCTCTTCTACCTAAGTTAAAATAAATATTTTTAAAATGTACCTTGATTGTACTGGTGTGTGCTCCTGGATATTCTTTTTCCTCTAGGGTTGACCAGCGCTGTACAAATTTTGATACCAGGGGATCATCATAGTCCACTATTTGAAAGCCTGAAACATTAGCTCCTCCAAACTGGATTTTTGATAAATCTCCATCAGTAAATCCCTGGGCACAGAAAACATGTGTCAGTTATTTCACCCCAGCTATCGGATCTGTCACTAGTAAGTACAAGTAAAAAGTAATATAATTTTTTACTGCAGAAATGGAAACCAACATTTTCTTTACAAAAGAACCTGACTTTAAAACTTGGGCTCATTAGACTCCCAGCTTTGAGGGCCAACAGTGCCTAGGAAAGCATTAAAGGGGGGAGGGGTCAGAATGACAGGCAAGAAATGCAGGATGAAGTATTTAAGAAGATATACTTTGAATGGACTGGATGCAAGAGTACAACGTGAGTGTTAGAAATAGCGGAGATGGGGTGATAAGTAATCAAGAGAGAACATGATGACAGCCTTGGATAAGTTTTCTCTGTTTTTCTCACAGCACTGTTATAGGGAAAAGTTACAGTAGTTTGGGTTTCTAACCTGAGAATTTCTGTACTTCCAAGTATTTGTATATCTTGTAAATTTAATGTTAATTCTGAATTTCCTGAGTTTTTCATGATTTTATTATGTTAATTTTGCTTTAGCTATACTATTCTTGGTAGGATTTTTAGTGTTATGTGCTCTCAACTCCACCTTTAAAATTTTCTCTAGGAAATTCCATTTTTTAAATAGTCCTAACTTGGGACTGGAAGAACAGCCAGCTGAACAGGCAAAGGTGATGGGGGTATCCCTGCCTCTTTAAAGCTAATGTGAGAGAATTGCTCAGGACATTCAGTGGTCACTCAAGTGGGTCTCTAACCAAGCCAGTATATCAGTCCCTCACTTATTCTTAGGAGTTTATGAACCCCTTTGAGCCTGAGGAGATGATAGTCCTCATTCTTATCCTTTAGCTTTTACTTGGCTCTTTAGCCCCTGACTAAAGAGTGCCTCCAGAGGAAGAAGACCATGGGAAGGAGGGGAGATAAGGAACCTCTTAAACCATATGTATGCAGAGAATTCAGTCTGCACAAAGGGATACAAATTTTAATGTGCACTACTGTATTCCACAGTAACTAGCTCATGTGGACCCAGCTGGCATGTACTAAAAAATCACTAATGCATGTTAATGTAGTCACATTTTAAAAAGCACTAGGGTAAATTGCATTAGGGAACTTTTAGTGCACACCAGCACTGCTTAACATGGACCAATTAATGCACACAACATAAGCGCACTTTAGAAGTCTTACTGCTGTATGATTTACTTACCATGGAGATATGCCCTAAGACTCACTGTGGGTTCTACTTTCCTACCGACCCCAGGAAAGCTGTAAGAAAGTGGGAGGGAACTGTTCCTTGATCTTGCCCCCCTCCCCATATGCTCTAGAAAATACCTCAGGAAATACTATTTTAGTAATCTGAGCATATCTTTAAACTGTTTATAGGTAGACATAATAGTTAGAGTACGCTAACCATGCACCAAAATCCAAATCCTGCAGTAATTCATGTGTATTCATCAAAGGACTATCATTCCTAAAATTCTCATTCACTGAGAATCCCCACTGATAATTATACTTGCCTTCCACAGACTCCTACCCAGTATTTCTTTTGTCTGAGTGATTTTGCACCTCCATGTTTGGATGCTAATAGAACAAACATACTGCTAAACCAATTACCCTTAATTTGGGATTTGCTGTAACAGATTATATACTCTACATTCCCTCTGATTTTTCTAACCAAATGTTGTACCTTTTGGATAATCTTTGCACTGTTCCCAGGTGTACAGAAACTTGTTCCCTTAAAAAACACAGTATTTGATCATTTTTAACATTTGTTTTAGCAAAAAAAAAAAAAAAGATCTGGGAATGTAAGGTTATTTATTGACTTTTTGCAATAGTTTAGTGACAGTTTTATCGAACTATGCAAAATCTAAACCAAGAATTTTCAAAAGGTATATCACATAAGATTTAGCTAATCAAAATTAGTTGGGCGAGCTCAAGTTCAACTTAATATTTATTAAACATACTTATTCTCAGCCTAAAACTGACTATACTAATAGCCAAAAGCAGGTATAGTCAACATTTTGGCTGCAATAAATATTCAAGGTCAGTACTGAGGTGCATTTGAATAGTTTAGTGGGATAGTGGCATATATTACTTCTGTGCATCTAACTTGGTTTATTTTTTGTGTTTTAGTTTTAACCACATATATAACATCCAAGATAGAAAGACCTGATACGGCAGTCCTATTACATTCCATTGACTTCAACGAGAACTGCATGCATAGATTGATTATAGTAGTAGTCTAAATGTTCAGCTCAGAAATTTTGAAAAGACAAGATGCACTGAGAACATTACAAATCAGAAGGAATAAAAAATTGATTCTCCAATTAATGGAACACATAATTTGTAATATTAATGTTTTTACCCTGATTGAATGATGTTGTCTGGATGCAGGACAGTGAGCGTTCTAATTCCCACATATTCAGACTGCTCTCATGAATATAGTTTTAAAGATTGATCCTACAAGATGCTGAACATCTTCCTGGAGGTTCTTAGCACTCTGAACTCCCAGTGATAGGATCTGATAGGAAGCACTCAATACCAGAAAACATTGACCCAAAGACAGTTTTGTAAGAAATAAAATAGCAAGAAGATAGCAAAGAGGGAGAAATTTACTCTCTCTCCCCCATCAAAAAAAGTTCTATTATTGTTACCAGCTCATAAAATGTAATATTGTCCTGATATGTTAATAGCAACATTAAAAGAGTAACATCAGCTTTTAGTAGTAATGAAATCACTTACCAGATTTGCAATGATGTAATGGTAGCCTTTAACATGTTTACCAATCGTAATTACCTGTAAGAGGAAAGAAAACCAACAAAACAGAAAACTCATGTTAACTGAAAGTCAAATTATTATATGGATTTACCTTCAAAAATTAATGAATACCCTAGATTATGTCTATTAATTAATCTTTATGTATTTATAGTGTGCTTGTTTAAGGTAGCCTACTTTATTTTTTCCAGAACACCCCTGGCCAGAACCTGAGTTGATGCAACTCAGCCTAGGTCTACTGAAGTAAACAGAATTATGATGATTTACACCAGCTCAAGATTTGCCCCCAAGACATTAAGAGAGGTGTACTGAATTCTAAGAAATAAGAGTTTGCCTTTAGGCATACTCCAATGGTAATTCCGGAAGGACTGTGCATGATAAATGCCTTCTGTGGCACAATTCCTTTGCTGCATCTCTTTTATTCAGGAAGAGTAGTATCTGCTGTTGACCAATAGCAGCAGCAAATTCTGACCCCCCCCCCCCGTGCTGGCTCAGCTGTCCTGAACACTAAATGGTGAAGGCACTGGGAAACGAAGCTGAGGATTTGCCCATCCCTGCCATGCTGCACACTCTCTACTTATCTGCTCTGAGAAGAAAGGGAGGCACAAGTGTCTGTGCCTGCATCCAAGATCTAGGTTGTCATTCTATTCTGGCTATTTTCAATAAAGTCAAGTTTTTGTTTGTTGGAAATTTTAGGTTCATTCGCTTCATGTAGGATTTTAAATTTTACAGTTTTTACATCTTAGCAGGTGCATTATTATAAAATGATTATTGCTTCATTATCACTGTATTATATTTGCTAAAGAGTTTTGATAGGTGGTAATGCATCAGTCAGCTTTTCATTTAATGCACCAGTCAGTTTTTCATTTCTGCCATTGTTAATTGATTTTGATGAAGTATTGGATAACAAACTAAAATTTGGAAAATGATCACACTCAAAATTATACAAAAAAGTTATTATTGACCCCAATGTACTATTTAGACAAAAAAAAAAAAAAGCCAGTCTTCAAGGTGGTCATGTCTGCTCCAACATGGAAAGAAAATATCAAAAACAGAGACCAGGGAATGAATTTATACATACAGTATTATTGTCTGTTTGATTTTGAGAAAAGTATAAAGATACTAATTATTTTTCAGTGAAGCTAGGGATAAATGAATACATGATTAAATTTGGTAAAAAATTTATAATTACTGACAGAAGGTCCATGGCATTTATATCTTTTAATATGATTTCTTCTAGAGTAGTTGTCAGGCTCTGCGTGTTATTGAAAAGCTTGAGTCTTTAAACATTTCCTGAGTTTAGTGCTTATTAAGTGAGCAGTCTCATCAGTCTGCACTACTGGCTTCAAGGGGACTATTTATGAACTTCAAATTATGTGTATGGTTAGGTACGTTCTTGAATCAAGGTCTATATTTGGTATTTAAATGGCTAGGACAGAAATAAGCACTATGCTTGGCAGGAAGCATTTGCAGAATCAGCATTTGAAAGTGACATTCTCTGAATATTTTTCTACCTACTTTGTAAACACCTAACAACTAAGATAACAGAAAGTTTACCCTGAAAGTTTACCATTGCCCGTTCTTCATGTAAGCCGGGGGGTGGACCCGCTCTTGTGGGGAACTTCCCAGACTTTGTATACTACCCCGGTGAAGGTGGGTAACAAAAGGATCTGAGTCCCTGCTCCCACTTCCTTTACCCCAAGGCCTGCCTGACCTCAAAGGCTCACCTCTCAATCTCCCGTTTGGAGGAGTCTCTGTAACCCCAACAAGGCTGGGCCCCAGAATTTCTGGGGGCTCGACCCCCACTCTTATCGTGGTCTCTCAGGACAGGGCTAGGGTGTCCCCACTCTGGGGTGCTGACCGCACTGACCACTCTTCTGGCCCACCAGTCACTATATACAATTTATTTAAGCAGACAGAAATAAAAAGAACCCAGTAAGAAAATAGAGAAAAAGTGGAAAAAGGTGAACAGTAAACCCTCAGTGTCACCCCCTGGTGTGGGGGCACTACACACACATTCTCTGGACCTGAGAAACAGTCTCACAGTCTGTCCTCCACATTGCAAGCCCTCCGTCCAGGCCTGGCTGCAACTGGATGATCCAGGGGGTCAGATGCAGGCTCCGGCTGTGGCCACACGTCTCCAGGCTCCAGGGTCAGGGCCCTTCTTCCCAGCGTCAGCCCCCCTTCACTGCTCCCCAGCTGCTCACCACAACCAGCTCCAGATGGCTGCAACTCCAGCACCCAGCCACTGCTCTGGTTCAGTGTGGCTCCTCTGGCCCTCCTGCTGTGGGACTGCACAGATGAGCTCAGCACCTTGGACTCCTTCTCTGGCCTCCTGCCCCAGCTTCAGGCAACTCCGGCTCTGTCACTGCATCCAGCTCTGCTCTGCTCAGCTCCACTTGGCTTTCTGCTGGTCCAGCCACTGTGGGTCTGCTGCACAAATCAGCTCAGCCTGGCCTCCCTTCCTGGGTCCTCTGGCTCCCAGCTGCTGGCTGCTTAGTGCTTCCTCCTTAGCTTGGCCCCACACACACTCACACACTGGCTTGCCCAGGCGTGTCCAGCCTGCAGTTTCAGCTCAGGGGCAGGGGAACACTCTCAATCAATCAGGCCATCCTGGGACACTGGCCTCTGCCACTGGCCCTGGGGCTGTCTGTTTCAGAGTCCTGCTTCCAGGCGGGAGTGGCCAATCAAAAGGCCCATTCAGTCTCAGTAAGGGGCTATCAGTCCCTTACATTCCCCCCTGCTAAAACTCTGCCACATCCAGGGTTTTTACAGCAGCACATTCAGGCCCCATATTAACAAACATTTACATTTGCAACAGCAGTGACAGGTTAAACAAGAAATTTAAGAATTAACAGAAGAACATCTAACAACTTTAACACTTTATAGAATTCATAACATAATCATCTCTAAATCTAGCAGGTGGTACACCCTTAGTAGCCCTCTGGGATCTCCTTAAGGCTGGTGGTTCACCATCTACATTTTCTACCGTCGTGCCCTCAGGTAACCCTGGGTCTGCTTGGGGTGTCTGAACATTTCTGTCATGGTCTGGGGTTGTCCCACTCTGGTCCACCAGGTAGTCAGTTTGTGGGACTAGAACCATCCCCCATTGGTTTCAGGCTTCTCCTGGCATGCTGGCTTATGCCTCCTGTGGTCCCCCACTGGGCTAAGGGTGCAATGTTTTAGCTGGTCCCTATGAAATATCCTCTCAGGGCCTCCACATTCAGGCTGGATAGTGTAAACTGGCAACTCAGGGTTGTTGTGAGCAACTACAATGTGGGGATTTGATTCCCACTTGTCCTGTATTTTATTGCGCCCCCGGTGTCTATGGTTACGGACCAGTACATGGTCACCAGGCCTGATGAGAGCCCCACTACACTTGCAATCATAGGTCCTTTACCTACTTTGGGCTGTGTCTTTAGTTGTACCAAGAGCAACTTCACATGTTGTCTTTAGCCTACTATGGACACCTTTGATACAATCATCAAAATCAGTGACCTTACCCTTAGAGGACAGACTTCATGGTGCTTCTCTGGCAACACCCTCAAGGTAGCCACCTGTGCAGTAATCAGCCCCTGGGGCTCTGCTTCCACTAGAACTGGTCGTCTCCATCTGCACCTTTCTTGAGAGAGAGTAACTTGTTTTCCCCTCTCTCTCCTTGCCACCTGCAGCTCATTTCTATTGCCTTCAAATGTTACCTGCACCTGAGGAACCACCTCTTCAGGCCAGTGGACCTCTACAGTTCTGTTTCAAGGTTGCAGCTCCACAGCTTTCTCACTTGAATTTAGGAGATTTGACTGTATGATTTGTTTCACAGCATTAGTCTGTACGTTGGCTGCCTGTGAACCATTAGGTAGGCTTGTCTCAGATGCAGGCTCTATAAGCCCTGGACATCCACTGGTATTTCCTGATACCCAGCAATGTTTACCAGGGACCTTTCTTCTCCGAGGAGTGATAACTGTTGTCTGTCTTCTCCCCACCTTAACAGTTTTAGTCTGCCCAGCGGAACCCAGGAAATGACTCTGCCACTCAGCTCGAGTCAATACTCTACTCAGCACAGCATCTTTTTAGAGTGCCCATGTCGCTTCATTCTCCTGGTTCCTGTTCCTGGCAACAGCAGCTCCTTCAACTCACCAATAATATTCATTCCTAGAATTCCTGGTACTTCTTCTCCCATGTGACTTCCTTCAGAGACATTGTCTTTCAGGACGAAGATACATTTTCTTGGAAGTGCCTGGCCCATGTACTTTACGTCTGCTTCCAGGCATCCCACCACTGGGATTGCCAGTCCATTAACTGCTGTTAGACGTACAAACTGCGTATTGTGCATGAGCAGCGCCTTGTCCTTCAAATATTTTTTAAAATGTGATTCAGTAATGGTGGTAACTTCTGAGCCAGTATCTAACAAACATCTAGTCTTCACCCCTGCTATACATATTTCAGCAGTTAGACAGTCTCCAAATGCTCGTTCACTGAAGTCACTCGATATGCTGGCACCATCACTGCTCTTTCCAACACTGTATGCAGACTGATTTTCTGCCAAGGACAGTCCTAGGTATCCCTCTACTACAGCTTGGCCTTCTACTGTAGATGGGTCACTCACCCCTGGCATCCCATTGGTTTCAAGTGCTTGTGACTCTGGTTTCCTTTTCAGTGGGCATTCTCGACTAGTATGCCCTGGTTTTCCACAAGTATAACAAATGTATCTTCCAAGCTCATCCTTCAGTGGAGATCTTCGGGCTCCTGGAGCCCGCGGACACACTGGCAAAGTAATGGCATTTCTTTCTTTCATCATCTCAGTCATAACTTTCAGCATTTTCCCTTGTTGAACTGTCAGTTTCTGGACTGCTTCACTTAAGCTTTCTAGTGTAAACTGTGTTTGGGGCTGGGCCCTTTGCCCAGTAGTCACATTCACTAGGGCCCCAGTTTGTGTACGGGTACTAGTCTTGGTTGTCTCTCCCCCAAGAACTTCCTCCTCTTCAGACCACGTAATAGCAGCCTGCATTAGTTCGTGGAACTTCTTACTAGGCTCCTCCTTAAACCTCCTTTTCACTTCCTGGCAGAGGGAATCATCCTGGAGTCCCAACACAAACTGCTCTTTCAAGGCCATATCTGGGACACTGGCCTCTCCCACTGACCCTGGGGCTGTCTGTTTCAGAGTCCTGCTTCCAGGCGGGAGTGGCCAATCAAAAGGCCCATTCAGTCTCAGTAAGGGGCTATCAGTCCCTTACATTCATACAGTAACAGGAGAGAGTAAAACATTTTAAAATTAAGAAAATACAACTGCAAGCCTGCCAAATTCAGCAGGGAGAGGCATAGTTTTTTTACGGGACAGTTGCCTGTCTGTAGCTCAGCCATCTCCACAACTGGGTAGTCAGCATGGCCTCCCATAACAAAGGATAAAGATTAATAGTGTGAGAAGTATCCTGGTCAAGTGGATCAAACATGGGACTGACAGGAAGGACTTTCATCTCTGCTTCTGGGATTAGTCTAAACATTTAACTTTCTGTCATTACTTTCAGGGGTTAAAGTAAGAGGGAATGCACTGGAAAACAGTCCTGGGCCCCCTCTTTTTAGGCTGGCAGCGTTCCGGGGCCCCTAAAAATACAGGAACACATAGGAACGCTGCATTCTGGGGCCCTGCTAAAAATAGCAAGCAGCCGGAATGCAGCATTCCAGTGGCTCCACCTTAAACCCTACTCCACCTTAATCCCAGCCCACAGAGAGCAGCAGCAGGCTGGGAGTTTGTGAATCTCCCCCCTGCAGGGCAGAGCAGCCTGTAGCTGGAAACAGCTTCCAGCTGATCAGGGGGCCTACAAACAGCCAATGTAAGGGCTTGGGGGGGTGTGGGCGGTGGGGGTTTAGGGATGGGTATTGTGGGCCCAGAAGTGTGGGGGGGCTCACCTATGCTGGAGGGGGGCCAACCTGTTTCAGAGGGGGGCCAACCTGTGTCAGAGGGTTCCGGGGCCCACCAAATTATACTTTAATCCCTGATTATTTTGGTCTTTCTAAAATGAGGATAAAAACAGTTACCAGGCAATACATACATACATGCACAGTAAATTCTTCAGTAGCTGGGAGACTAGCAAATGCCAGACTCCCTGATAATTTAGAGACTTGTCCATTGATGATCATTTGAAGATACTGGCAATTCTCCACAAACAGCTAAGGTCCACATCCCCTGCACCAAAAGTCTGTTAAGTGTGGAGGAGCTCTGTAAACTCATCCCAATGTCTACCCCATGTCCAGTGTTGTGATGATGGTGTTTGACTTGGTTACTTTGCTAATATTAATTAAAAAAAAATGTCAGGCCCCAATAAATCATGAGATTAGCATAAAAATAATGAGTTTTTTTGGGAAAAAGACATTTTATTTTATTTGTCTCAGGTTTTGAGTTTTAGGGGCCATATTTTCAAGATATCTCTTCCAACACCAGAGCCAGTAATTTTCTTTGCTTTTAAAGCAGAAATTCTTCCAGTCACTTAACAACAGGCATTTTAGTTTAAGAAAAAAATCCACTAAATATCAGGAGACTGAAACAAAATCATGTGAGTTGGCAATATTGCTTTTCCAGGGCTTCGAGGCACAACCAAAACATTAACCAGCTCTGAGTTTAGGGAGGACATTCCAGATACATTATGATTAGGCATTAAATGGACATTTGTGAGTGACAGTCCCTTTTCTGGGAAGCAATAGGTGGCATCAAAGACTCCACCCAGCACAAAAATTGTAGGGAAAGAAAGGCACTCTGGGTCTGCACAACTCAGTACCCCTCCCTATCTTGAAGTACTAATACAAAGCAGGTGTCAAACTAAAATAATTTACAATCAGTCTAGTGTTTCAAGGGAGTCACCTAATTGAAAGACATTTGCATTCCCCTGCCTTGCAAGGGACCAGTACAGTCATCTGCTTTTACATTTCCCTAAAGAAATAAAGACTGGAAGTAGGAAGAAAACTTCAGATCTCCTCAGATCTTTCAAATTAGTGAGAGAAGGAGAAGTGAGAAGAAGTCGTTTAATTCATTTCTCTCATTTAATTTCTGCAAAATTCAAAAAGTTGGAGAAAGATGTACTGTAAGTTAGATTAGGCGAAGAGTTAGTGAGCCAAATTCCAACATTGGCTTCAAAGAAATATATGGGTATAAGTAAACGCACTATCTAACACTAAGGGTATGTTCACACAGGGCTTTTATTTCGAAACAACACTGGTTGTTTCGAAATAAAAGTCCCTATGTCCAAACGACGTTTTCTTGTTTCGAAAGGAGGGAGCTCCTCGTTTTGAAACAAGAGTCTCCTTTCGAAACAGCTTAAACCCACTTTGCTTTTGAAAAGAGGGTTATTTCGAAACCAGTGGTTTCGAAATAAGCCGTTTGGACATGTTATTTCGAAACAGAGTGTTTCGAAATAACAAGGACCTTCCTCCCAGGGTGCATAGCACCCTGGGAAGGAGGTCCCACCACCCCCTCAGCACCCTTGCCAGGGATCAGCACCCTGACCAGGGTGCTGAG
>ML681966.1:25812868-25989317 GCA_007922195.1 Podocnemis expansa
CTTCCCCCAGCAAGGGGAAGGGGGGAAGCCAGCTGGGGCTGCCCCCAAGCCTGGGGCACACCTCCCCTGGGCTTCCTCTGTCCTCCCCATGGCCCCTGCCTGGTGCGGGGGGCTTCCTCCGCCCCCCTTGGCCCCTGCCTGGTGTGAAGGGGCTTCCTCCGGCCCCCCGCAGCTGCTGCCGGGTGTGGGGACCTTCCTCCACCCCCCTGCAGCCCCTGCCCAGCGCAGGGGGCTTCCTCCGCCCCCCCCCCCGGCGGCGGCCAGGGGGGGGGGGGTTCCCCCCCCGCCGCACCGGGCAGCAGCTGCGAGGGGGCGGAGGAAGCCCCCCCGTGCCAGGCAGGAGGGGAGGCAGGGGAATCCCAGGGGTGGGGCCTCCCGGCCCAGCACAGACCCTCCCTCCCACTCCCCTCTCCTATTTCGAAATAGCATGTCACACTGGACATGCTATTTCGATTCCCTCCTTTTCCCTTATTTTGAAAACATATTTTTTTATTTTGAAATAATGTGTTTCGAAATAAGGCTTTATTTTGAAACAGCTTATTTTGAAACAAGCACTTTGTGTGTGAACATAGCCTAAGTCTTATAGATTTTAAGGCCAGAAGTGACAAGTAGATCTAGTCTTCATCTCCTGCATCTCACAGGCCTCAGAATTTTATCCAGTTACTCTTGTATTGAGCTCACTGATGATATATAATATATGCACTTAACTAGCCTAATTATTAGTTACAAGTTTTAAACTATTCAAAGCCTATTTGGTAATTAAATATAATTTTACTGAATGTTAACAACTATGTATATATGTATTTCATAGGTAATTGCACTCCAAAAGAAATTTCAGTTAGATTGAAAAGACATTACTCCACTTTAAAGTATTATGAAATATTGGTTTGGGATTATATAATTGTAATTGGAAACCTATTTATTGATGAATAGTAATTGTACTGGATATAGAACAAAAAAAGAAACCACACAAAACAATAGATATTAGACTGTTACTTCTTTATCTGACACTTCTTTTTGCTATAGCAGCATCATGGGAACACATTTATTATTGCTCCTCTGGCACAATGGAACTCTCAACAATAATAGTAAAGTGGGAGTGTGTGTATGGGTTTGTGTGTAACAAATTTCCCACAAACTAAGGAACACCACAACCCACACTACTTTCCACTCTGAGAGCAAGATGCATGTCTTTGAGCATGCGTACTATAACATAAACACATCACAACAGATATATAGATATATCCTTACAAAACAAAAACAAAAACAAAAACCTTCCACTACACGTGCCTCTCCTTCAAGGGAGAGGATGAAAGAATAAACATATGACAGATATGCTGTCATACTGCTGCAAGCACTCACATCCTACCACAATGAGTATCGCATAAAAACCTATATAGAATAGAACAGAATAGACTCAAAGGATAAAGTAACTGATCATCAATAGATAATCATACACAAATAAATGCTGCTGAAAAACAGCATTATAGGAGCACTCATTATGTATGCTTATATAGCCTAAAAGTCTTCCATTTCTACTCGCAGTGAAAAATTGAGTGTAACAAACCTGATCAACAATGTCATTCACTTTATCCCGCTCGCAATCCAGAATCACTCGTCTTTCCTTTTTTACTTCCAGATCTTGAAATAATGAACGGTAAGTTTCATCTTTTCGGTCATTGTTAATGTTTCCTACATTGATAGCAGTCACTTGCCATTTCTTTTCAGCAGCAGAATCCAGGACGGCTTGCAGTGTTGATAAGCCTGGGGGAAGGGGCAACAGATAAAGTTCAAGAATAACGTGAGCCCATAACATGTGAATTGTAACGAATTTATTTTAAAGGCAACAGGGTAACTTGGTTTTCTGCCAAAAAGAAAAGATAACCTGTGATAGATCCCTCCTGAAAATGTGATGCACATGTCCCTGACCCTGCATTCCTTGTGCAGACAAAACTTCCATATAGGTTATTTCCAGGAATATTGAACTAGCCCCTACGCACAGCCACTTTTAGTTTTCACTTCATCTTGCTTCAGGAAGGATATTGTATCACCATTTCAACACTTTGGGGAAACACTCTACTTTTCAAAGGAGGACTTTTAAGAGAAAAATGATCCAATTACATCAGTGAAACCTATTACTAAATGCTATTGAACTCTTTACATCCCTGTGCTTGAGTGGTAATGCATTTAAAGCCCAATCCTAAACCTAGTCCCACTAAGATCAATGGCAAAATTCCCAATTACTTTAGTGGTACTTATTATTGAGCCCTTATTTTTGTTGATGAAAGTAATAACCCCTGTTACGGAAGATCTGATCAAATGCTTTTCTTTCTTAACCTCAACAGTTTCAGTACTAAAACCATATAAGTATTGTTTCTAGATTTCTGATTTTATTTTATTTCAGTTAATTGAAAAGTCATGGAATCTTGATAGAGAGATGGACTGTCAGCACAAATTCAAAAGCTAATGATATACTGCAACTGCAGTAGAAATTTTACTAGGTTATATTCCCTTTCACAAAGTAAAGGAGAACAGAAAACAGAAACTGGATGCAATGGCAGGAATGCCTACCCTGAAATGAATACTATTTCAAAAATTGCCAGCAAAACAGGTGAGAATTATCAGCTATAACTTTTATTCAGAGAATCCTAAAAGGACCACTTCTAGGACAGCATATAGCATTCATCCCAAGTCAGTAGATTTTTCACAATCATACTGATGTCTGTGTATAGTTTATTTACCATAAAACCAGAGTAATCATTTCTGGCTCATATAAATAAACTGAGGTATTCATTTTCTTTGAGACAATTTCTGTCATAGTAAGTAATGAAAGTAATGTATGAAACTTTCTTTAAAAATAGCAGGAGTTACACACAGAATTGGACAAGTAACACAATGAGAATTAAATTTGAATTGTAGCTTTCAAGTGGCCCATTAAACTAAGACCGAGAGGCTTTTAACAATTCACATTGACACTTTGGTCACTATCATTTCAGGCTTAAAATTTTACATTCCTTGACTTTTGAAAACAACTGTGGATCTTTACATTGTGCATGGGTAATCTTTTCTTTTTGGTGGATGTTGGCTTTTTAAAAATTATATAGATATCTTATTTGCAAAATCAGATCAACAGAGTCTAAAAAAGATCATGACAATATAGTAAATGCTAGCAAAAACAGAATCATGGTCTTACCTCATAGTTTGCATCTTACAGTCCACCTACATGTCTTTGAACTATATGTTTTCTATGAGCTGTCAAGAATCCTGGTTGGGTACAGTTTGAATATATATTGTTATTCACAGTGCATTTACAATATTATTCCCAGACATAGAATCATAGAATCATAGGGTCGGAAGGGACCCCACAAGGTCATCTAGTCCAACCCCCTGCCAAAAAAAGCAGGACCACTCCCACTAAATTATTCCAGCTAGAGTTTTATCCAGCTGGGCCTTAAACATCTCCAAAGATGGAGATTCTACCACCTCCCTAGGTAGCCCATTCCAATGCTTTACCACCCTCCTAGTAAGAAAGTTTTTCTTAATATCCAACCTCGACCTTCCCAGCTGCAACTTGAAACCATTGCTCCTTGTTCTGTCCTCTGTTACTACTGAGAACAGCCGAGCTCCATCCTCCTTGGAGCATCCCTTCAGGTAGTTGAAGGTTGCTATCAAATCCCAGGGCCTCAGTCTTCTCTTCTGCAGGCTAGATAAGCCTAGTTCCTTCAGTCTTTCTTCACAGGGCTTGTGCTCCAGCCCCTTGATCATTTTTGTTGCCCTCCGCTGGACTCTTTCTAATTTGTCCCTGTCCTTTTTGTAGTGGGGAGCCCAAAACTGGAGACAGTATTCCAGATGCGGCCTCACCAATGCAGAACAGAGGGGAATGATCACATCCCTCGATCTGCTGGCAATGCTTCTTCTGATGCAACTCTGTATGCCATTGGCCTTTTTGGCAGCAAGAGCACACTGCTGACTCATATCCCGCTTCCCATCCACCATGACCCCCAGGTCCCTTTCTACGGTGCTGCTACTTAGCTGATCGCTCCCCAACCAGTAGTAGTGCATGGGGTTTTTCCGTCCCAAGTGCAGGACTTTGCACTTGTCTTTGTTGAACCTCATGAGATTTCTAATTGCCCACTGCTGCCATTTGTCAAGGTCTTCCTGAATCTTCTCCCTGCCCTCCAGCGTGTCTACCATTCCCCCCAGCTTGGTGTCATCTGCAAACTTACTGAGTGTGCAATAAATCCCATCATCCAGATCATTAAAGAAAATATTGAACAGAACTGGCCCCAGGACCGACCCCTGGGGCACACCACTCGTTACTGGTTGCCAACTAGACACAGAGCCATTGATTCCTACACGCTGAAATCGATCTAGCCAGTTCTTGATCCACCTTACAGTTCACACATCCAATCCATACTTCCTTAACTTTGTGACAAGAATGCTGTGGGAAACCGTATCAAAAGCCTTGTTAAAGTCGAGGTATATCACATCAACAGCTCTTCCTGAATCCATAAATCCAGTCATCTCATCATAGAAGGCAATGAGGTGGGTCAGGCACGATTTACCCTTGGTGAATCCATGCTGACTGTTCCTGATCACTCTGTTTTCCTCCAAGTGTTTCAGGATGGATTCTTTCAGAACCTGCTCCATGATTTTTCCAGGGATTGAGGTGAGGCTGACAGGTCTGTAATTCACTGGATCCTCCTTTTTGCCTTTCTTGAAGATAGGCACTATATTTGCTTTTTTTGACAAAGGTTTCTATGTTTTTTTTTACTTAAATACAGATTTGCTGAACCTTCCTTCCTTGAGACCCTTCCTTTTTTAGTTCCCTGTCAATGGAACTGCATCTTGGACCTCTTTCTTTTTTGGGCAGGCTCAGTAAAGAGCCTCATGCAACAGAGTGCATCCTTAAGGAACCACAGAATAAAGGGTAGCAAAAGAGCAGCCATAGTAAGGTTGCTACAAACTTGGGATTGCAGAAACAGTGGACCCTGATAGTAGGAATGGATTATTGCAGCTCAGCAAATTAAAGCAACCCCTATTTTCCATGTGGGAAATTATTAGTAGGGGAAAAAAAGAGGCTAGTTCATATCAGAGTCAGATTCATGGTCCAAAAGAGACATGGGAATTTGCGGGAAAGATAATCACAATTGAAATAGCTATTGGAATTTTAAGAGAGGGGGGGGAGGAGGCAGAATTTCCTGGCTGGCATTTGGCCAGGACACTTGGGTTCTTTCACTAAGAGTCAGAAATCCCATGAAATATTTAACTCCTCTCCCAGACACATACCATGGTGCACAGATGTGTCTCTCTCTGGACAGATTATATGTATACAGATTATAGGTAACAATTTTGATTCAATTTTAGTGTATTTTGCACAGGTCTTGATTCTCACATGAAAGATGACTAGTTGCAACAAGGGACAAAAGGCTGAGTTCCCTCATCATCAATAGCTGCTTCCATGGGGCTTTCAAGTTGTTATGAACTGATGTAAAGAACTGCACAAATGAAGCCGTTTGTAGTGCAAAACAAGAATTTGTATTTGTCCTATAAAAGCCAGGAACTACATCTAACCAGCTTTGATGGGACTAATACAAAGTTCATTCTATGAAATTATTCTGAGTAAAAACAGCAAATGATATTCTTCCTCAAGGAATTTAATTTTTGGAGCAAGCAGATGTTTATATATGAACTTTTATACCTGACACATCTATTACTGGGCATACTTATGTTGAAATTGTATACCCTAGGTGTATGTCTACACTTACAATTTAGTTTGAATTAAGGAGGCTTAATTCAAACTAAATTAGTGCATGTCTGCACTAGCTGTCGTTAGTTCGAACTAAGGAAAGCCTAGTTCAAATCTGTAAAACCTCCCTTATGTTCAAAGTGATGGTTAAGTCAAACGCTTTAGTTCGAATTAACCCAATGTAGTTGTGTTAATTCGAACTAACTGTTAGTTAGAACTAATCTTCTAAGTGTAGATATAGCCTAAGACAGCAAAGCACTACACTAAATAATGCTCTGATCCTGCAAGGTGTTGAACATCCTTGTTCCCACTGAATGGAATGAAATGTCAAAGCGCTCAGCACCTCACAGTCCCTAACAAAAGTAATGGAGTTGTAGTAATAAACTTTGTTTCAGAATAAGTAATTGAATTATAATTACTATTCATTAGCCTGATTCTATTTTATTAGTGTGTTCTGCCATAGACATAATCCCCATTGTTTCTAAAGCAGAAGGAAAAAATTAACCAGCTGAATCATATACAATTTTACAGACACCCCTTTGCCATGGTCACTGGCGTTCTGAGCTTATATACTACATCTCCTCATTTAGGGTACAATTTTGTCACTTTTACTGAAATTGAGAATTGCTTGATTCTGCCGGTAGGCCCATTAAAATCAATGAGAAACCCCCAGGAATAACGTTTTACGTAAATAAGCATTGTAGTTTCATGCCCCTAGAGATTTACAAATGGCACATATCCCTTTACCGCCTGGGTGTCTGATCATTTGGGTGAAAAAAAAAAACCCAAAAATGGCAAAACAAAATCATGAGCACATATAACTGTTTCACTTAGTTATTTACTCCCTTCAATACCATAAGACGCATTGTAGAAATAAGTGCTTTGCAGAAGTGTTCCTAAACAGAAATCGCATGCAGCATAGTGACACACACTTCAATGCTGCTGATTGATGGAGAATCAAATAAGCTATTTGTCCATTCTGGAAAGACAAAGAATGTTTCAGATTCTAATGAGAAACTGAAGTGAATCTGATAGATGACCAAGCTCAGGGATTATACTGCATGATACTAAGTCATTTTTAGGAATCTCAGAGGAGACCTCTAGTTTAGCTAACTTCAGGGCTTAAAGACACCAGAAAAAATGCCATGAAGAAGACTCTTTTCACTTTTTTTGAACAACACAATGCAGACCAGTCCAGTGGAAGATGGTGATATTTGTAGTTATGTACACAAAATCCACTTCACTGCTTGATCAAAAATGATATGCAAGGATAATTTTAACTGTCTTTTAAATCTAACTATGTCTTGACCATTTTATGCACATTTATTTATAGCAAGACAATAATAAGCAGTTTTTGGTTCACGAACATGCTGAAGACCCACCACATAACTCCTTTGAAACACAGGGACAAAATGAAAACAGAAGAGGGAGAAAGATTATTAAAGAGAAATGAAGATCACTTGGAGAAATAAAGAAAAAGGTGAAATTCCAACAAAGATTTTCATAAACCTTTCCCCTTATAATGCTGTATGAAATCCCCAAACACAAATAGTTAACACACCTACCATTTTCAACCAGTTGTTTCAACCTTGAAAATCACTTGTTTTGACAGTATAAAATGACTGTACTCATGAAAGAACATAGGAATTGTGCAGGACATGCCTGGAGCTAAGGGGTTATTGGAGCCTATAGGTAGTGGACTTTTGATTTGGTACTCTCACCCAAGTTCAAAAAAGAAGTGGCAGTCAAAGGTTTGATGTCTAGAGACATAGGCTATGTCCACACCTACATGGTTAAATTGATTTAACTAAAATTGATTTTATAAAATAAAAATAAAAATCATTAAATCAATTAAGTTAAATTGATTTAACGGGGCCACACCAAAAAAACCCAAATCGAAATAGCAAGTCCAGACACAGGACTTGCTATTTCAATTCAGGAGAGGGGCACCATGGGAGGTATGGCCATGCCCCCACCCAATATATAGAAAAAGGACAGCACCCTGGGAAGGAGAAGGGCAAATCGTGGTAAATCAAAATAATGGCTATTTCAAAATAACCATTTGGATTTAACAGATTATCTCTGGACTTTTATGGGGTTCTAGGTGGATGGGATTTGTGATGAGTCAAAATTCTGGACCCTCATAAATCTGACAATTACTGTTTGAAAGTTTGAGAATTAGGGAAGAATGAAGCAGTAGATTACTCGTCATGGTGTTTTCAGCTAGAGCTCTGGTACAGCAGAAGAAATGAGCTGACTGAAATTTAGTTTGGTTCTCTGAATTTAAATGGTAAGACACTTATAGCCTTAACATTTTTAAATAAAAATATAGAGAAACACTATGATGCATTTTAAAATAGATTTTCTGTGGGAACTATTTTCCACAGCCATTATTAAACTTGTGTCAGTGCTTATTGGCACATGTATGTAATTCTAGTATATACTGCAGCTATTTCATTCTCAATTAAATATACTTATTATTTGACCATATGCAACAATCAGATAAGCTTCAGTTCCTGAGGCCAGAGTTTTATATTGTTAAAGTGACACATATTGGAGGGAAAACATTTCCCCCTGCTTCCGCATTTCAGTAAGGTAAATCTAGCAAAAACTATACTGATAATTTGCACCGCATCTTACCTCTGTCACTGTCATATAGGTATGCAAACTTGTTCCACTGATAATATTCAATCAAACTAAGAAGAGCTCCTTTAAGGTCAGGTCTCATCTGAATGACAAATGGGTGTGTTCCATCAGTCGGGAAACTGGGAGTTATGAAGGAGACATGAAGAGTTCCACAAAATGATGTTATGGTGTTTACTGACTTCTTGTCATAGAATCCAAAAATTGCAAAAACTCCTCTTGAAAACTGGGAGCAGACTAAAAAGGAGAGAAACAAAGTGAGATCAAATCTTTTGAAAGAGCATGGATTCATAAAAATTTATTTGAAAACTATTACATATGTATGTTCTACAACACATATACTCACACATTTTAATTAATAGGGAAAAAGAATATAGATAGGTTATAAAATATATCTCATCTTGATCACTGAGGGTATGGCCACATGTCTCTTTTATTTCAAAATAACACTGGTTATTTTGAAATACAAAAGATTAGGTCCACACAACGTTTTCTTATTTCGAAATGACGGGCTCTGTCATTTCGAAATAAGAACTGTCATTTCGAAACAGCTTAAACCCCATTCATTTCAAAACGGCTGTTATTTTGAAATGGTTATTTCAAAACAATGCCATTTGGACATGTTGTTTCGAAACAACACCATTGTTTTGAAACAACTGTTTCAAAACAACATGTCCAAATAGCCTTATTTCGAAATAACAGCTGTTTCGAAAGCAGGCTTTCCCTTAATTTGAATTAACTTATTTCAAAATAAGGACTTTATTTCGAAATAACTCATTTTGAAATAACTTATTTTGAAATAATGATGTATGTGTGGACATAGCCTAACAAAATTTAACATACCAAAAGCTACTATAAAATAATAGTGTAATACATGGCTTGTATTCATAAAAGAATTATTTCTGAAAGAAAACTGAACAGATGATTTATAAATTCTAGGTATGCTCTAAAAAGAAGCATTCAAAGCATAAAAGAGAGCTGGAATTTGTTTCTTTAACAGCTTATAATTTTGTGGCTGATTATAGTAAAATTATGGCAATGACTAATTTTTATCCCATTAAACACAATTTGGATTTGGGGACAAGGTTTTTTTTTAAATCTTTTGTTTTTTGCAAGATGCTTTCAATAAATACATTTTCTATTTGTACTACCTGAGCAAATAGAGATTCAAAAGGACGCAGCAAACATTCAGAACAGAAGGGCAGAGGTAGTGCACTGTATTCTTGTATTCTAGCACATTGTTCAATTAAATTTTTCATATCAGCTTTTTAGGATTCAGCAAAAACAGGTCCTTCTGGATAACACTTGAGGTCACACAGCAGAAAAAATAATCTCCTGGGTGTAAATAATATGCTGATTATTCTTTTTATCACCAGTATAGACTGTTCATGCAAATGACAATGCTGATCATTGCAGCCTGGATAAACCATCTATATGCTCAGGGTCATTTCTGTTCATTGACAATGCAGATTTCGCATGTGTAGCAGAATATATGGTTCTGTTTACTAAAACTGGGGGAGAGGAGAATAACTGAAATATTCACACTCCTGTGTTATCTCTGAACATCTCTGTGTTACGTGACTCAGATTTCAGCTCTCTATTCTCCTTGGCTTATATGTAGCCACCTGAAATTAGAGGCAGATCGATCAAGAGAATATGCCCATTGATCTTGACTACAGTCCTTTAAACACCACAGGCTGTAATATGCTCCCAGTTTCACTGATGTAAATTTGGAGTGTAACAGGATTATTTTGTCCAAGTACTAATTATGATGATAAGTGCCTAGAAATACTATATTTTAGGACATATGTATAGCAGTAGAATTAAGGATGAGATACTCCTGGAATTAACTGACTTCTGAGTGTTTTGTTTCTCCAACTTTGACTAGTACTAATCCCATGTTTCTATTTTTAATTTACCCAGTGTTATAGGGTAGCTGGTCCTTTAAGACAAGCATTACTTGTGACCAACCAGCTAGCCTCCATCTGATGGTAATATGGTAGCTTAATGACAACTAGTGATTTCATCTGGGAAAGGCTTAGGAAAACATAACACAAAAAGAAAAGAGACCTCAGGGAGGATATTTAGAAAACAATGGCATTATAAATAAGGTGCAGAGTGGTTTTAGGAGGGGAAGATGCAACATTGACTATACTGTCAATTTGGAAACTAAAATACAAAAGAATATAAGAAACAAAGGTTTCAGAACACCTGTGTTTCTAGATACTGAAAAAGTGCTTGACATGCTATAGGGGGAAGGCTTACTGTACAAAGTACATACAATAAGGATAAGAGGGAAATATATGGATGGATTAGAGAATTTTTAATAAAAGAACCATGCAGAATTAAGTTGAGAAAGCTATGCCAAATATGTATATAATACTACAAATTGTACACCACGGGAAACTGTTGTCAGCCTGACCTTATTTAATATTATGGCAAATGATCTTCCAAACCAAATAAACATTGGGGCATCTGTCATTCTGTTTGTACGTGACAGTGCTTTATGGATTAGGAGCAGAAACACTGAGGTGGCAAAAAAACGTAGGCAAATACATGTTGTTTCAATTTCTTCATAGCTAAAATCAAGGGACTGATCTTTACAAACAGCAGAACTACAAAGGAAATTGTATCTGTATCTGTACAGAGAACAAATATATGTATGTAATTGAAATATTTAAATTCCTAGGGGTAATATCTGATAGTAAATTATTTTGGGAAGGATATATAGACTGTGTTAAAAATAAATATAATGGAAAGCTCATCCTACTTAAAAGCATCACTGGGACAAGTTGGGGGATGGGTGAATAAGAAAACCACTGATGATGGTACATACCTTAATCAAAATAGTTATCTATTATACCTGCCAAGATTTTGAGATCAGCATCAAAATCAGAATTAAAAAAAAAAGGTATAATAAAAGCACAGGAATTAAGATTCACATAGTTGGATAGGTGGCATATTTATTACAACACCCACATGTGCTACAACTAGTTGCTAGTGAAATGCCAGCAACACCACAATTAAAACTACTAGAGCTAACTTTCCAGGTCAAAGTTAATGGGAATTGCAATGATGAAAGTACCAGATAAATACACAGAAATTATTGAGAATTCAGTAGGTGGCCTATAGTGTACAATGTTAGAATTCTAGGTGCTGTTTGAGTGGAAATGTGGTGTTGAAAGACAAGGAAAAGCTAAATGAAGTAAAAAAAAAATTAATTATGAGAAAGTTAGTTATGGATGAAGAGCAACATATCCAAATGAGGTATTTGGATTTATTTTATAAAAGTATGGGTAAAAAGCAGACTGTAGGTACAAAATGAAGTATACTAGTAGATCAAAACCAGCAATTATATATATATATATATATATATATATATATGGATCCAAAAGGAGAAAAAAACCCAGAAAGAATAGAGAAAGCGTATTGAATATGAAAATTAGGAATTAGTAGATATAAAAGAATGTATGATTATGTAGCTGTCATAACAGCTGAACTAGTAATAACAATCCCAGTGTTAAACTGGATCTGGTATATATGCTAAAGAGCAGTAGTCATTTTTTGGACTCATTATCATGTCTTATGGCAATAAATAATGTAGCCTCTACAAGCAGAAGTGATTTATTTAAGTAAATTACAGTATATTTCTAATAACATAGTTAGTATAGGTGGGGATATAAAGAAAGAGCATTAGCCTGCACCCCAGCACATATCAGGATAGCAGGAAACAAAGTGATAGACAAAGCAGCTAAAAGAACTATAGCAAATGGAAGGATTGACATAGAAGAATCCTGGAGTAAACAGGAATTCAGAAGCCTAGCACATGAAAAATTAACAGAGGAATGTCAAACAAACAAACCTGGATCAATGAAAAAAGAGGAAGTTTTTGTTTTTGTTTTTGTTTTTTAATTTTGCCCTAGAGTTGAAGACAGCAGTATGCTTCAGTGCCTGGACAGGAAAAATAAAGTGTTTTTGTTTAACTGGCCATTGTGGTTTAAATAAAAATATGTTTGAATAAATACAAAGATGGACTATGTGCATGCTGCAAGACAGAAAAATGATCACCTTTGCTGGGAGGGAGTTGACAAAGGAAGGGAAAAGTTCTTTGGAGGCATTTAAAAATCTCAAAGAATAAATGTTACACAATGGTAATGTCTACACTGCCAAAGATATTTCAAAATAACTATTTTGAAATAAGTATTTCAAATTTATTTTGAAATAGCATTATTTTGAATTTATTATTACAAAATAAAGAGTCTTCACTAGACTATTTTGAAACAGGGGAAGGCAGGGAAAAGTATAGGGCCATTATTTCAAAAAAAGCCAGTTCTACAGCTTGGAATGGCTTTTTTTCAAAATAACTATTTTGAAAAAATTGCTCTTTTGAAATAAAAGCATTTCAGTTATTTCTAAATAGCGCTCCTTTTTTTGAAATAACAAAGCACTTATTTCAAAATAACAAAATGCCTGCATGGACAGGCAAAAAGTTTTTTTTTCTTTTTTTCTTTTCTTTTTTTTTTTTTGAAATAAGCCTCCTTATCTTGAAAAAGCTTTCAGTGTAGACATACTCATTGAGTTCATTGGGGTCAGGATTTTGCCAGAAGTATATAGATCTCAGAGGTAAAAGAAAAAATGTAATTCAAGTAAAGTAAGTAAGTAAAGAAAAAAAATATTAGAACTGAATATGTCTCATTACAACAAGATGCTGCAGACCTACCAGGGCTAGAACTAAACACATTCTTTTCATGAACACCCCTTTTCAACGCTACAGCATTACAAATTTCCCATTTCTTTGCGTGGTGGGCTATAAGCTGGTGGACTTTAAGCTTACTATGTATGTAGAACTGAATATTGACAAGCGTTATTTCAGAAGAACATTCCTCATTCTAGGAGGGAATTATCTCTTTGTCTGGCAGCTCATTTTGCTTCAGGCTCTTTACTTTTTAAATAATTATTTGAAAAAGCTCAATGGAATATTAAAAGTAGACTCAGAAAGGATGGATTAGTAGGCAGAACACAGATGAGGCAGTCAAAAATGGTATGAATAACTGTATAAATGGCTCTGCAATTTATCATGTGTGCATCAGCATGACTTGTGTATGTTATCTGTATCTAAAACTCTCACAACTGCAGTTCATTTCTAAGTACGTGTCCACAGGTTTCTAGGAAAGGCTCTCTATTCTCTGTAATTACCCTCTCCTTATGCTTTAAGCAATTGAAACTCCCCATTCCAGTTATAAGACCTGTAGCCCAAATCATTGCGTTCCTAGCTGATGAGAATCCACTGCCAAAAACAACTAACTGCTTCAAACATTTTCAGGAAGAAAGAACCTGTTAAACTATACCAAGTGAAGTGACTGAAGACCTACCCGGCCCTTACATGTCTACCCAAAAGAGTAGGGTTGGAAAGCTTCCTTAAAGGTCAAATTGCACCCTACCTCCCACTCACTAATGTGTGTCAAAGCAGGGGCCAAGTCAGAATCTACCTGGAAGAAATAAAGCTAGATTCAGATATCTTCAATTTAGTCTGATATTATCAGCCATGCATTATGTAGTGATGTTTGCTATGCTATTACAATTAATTACTAATAAAAATAATCACTTTGGGACTCATTTACTCCTAAAAGATCATATGAATGAGAGAAAAGAATTTTCTTCTGATCATATAATCATCTATATAAACTGTCAAGCAGTAGGAAGCAGAACATAATTTCAGATGTTAAACTATATGATCAGAACACAGATGCCAGTTTTAAATCTGGTCTGCATTTTTTTCCTGTCCACAACAATTAGTCTTACAACTGTATGCTGAAATAGCCCAAGCCCGTGGTGCTTTCATGCACAAAACTCCTGTTAAAGATCAATGGGAGGTCATCCATGGAAAGCCATCAAGAGACACATTTACAATATGCTTCTCAAATTGTCATAAGGCAAATGGTCTCAGTGAAATAGTCTCAGTGTTTCTGGGGCACTTTGCCTCTTGAAATCAGGAAGGAGGAAATGAGTCTATATATAAGATGAACCAATAAATAATGTAAAGACTGTAATCCTTTCTGGCAGAATTCCTACTCTGCGAATGTTTACAGTGATGCTGCTGTTGCTGGAGGACATTAGTTTTACAATGGTGAGTCACAAGTTGTTCACTGATATTAGATTATAAAAATCATGATGATTAGGGCTTACAAAGCACTGTAACATGAATGATATATTTTAGTAAAGACATTATAAACTACTGGCGAAGTTCATTTCTTTCAAGCTGTTCTTATTTTCAAGTTTTTTTCTTGTGTATATTCAGTCCATTTCGTGAGGACCAGAAAATGGTCTAACTGACAACGATCAAGGTTAGTGGAAAGCAAATCCATTTTATAACATTTATGAAAAGTAGTTGTGCATAATGAGAGGTAACTGCTGATTAGCACATGTGGGATAAAACAATACCAAGGACTGGAGGAAGAAGAAACCCCACGCATGTTTTGCTGAGTGTAAGAACTAAGCACTTGCATTTTTGAGAGCTTCCTGTTCTTCTATTCACACAGCCAGGCTGATGCCAAATATTACCACTTCTTTTTCCCCAACACTTTGAAAGTCTGACCCATCTCGAAAGCTCAGGTCCTAACTCTGCAATCCACTCTGATTCATCAAAGTATTTAAATTTGTACTTAAGTCCTATGGAAGCCAATGAAACTTAAGCACATGCCTACAGTTAAATAAATTAAAATGTTTTGCTCATTTTGGACCTAATATGCTTAGCTATGCCATTACAATCCCTTGCCTGGACAACTGTAACCACTTCTTATTGGGCTTCCTGCTATCGTATTGTCCTCCTCTAATGTGTACAAAACATAACAGAAAAAATTTTCTTTGACTTTTGGCTAGCCCATGCCAACCCCTTTTATAAAAGTAATTCAAACTAAGGCTTCCATTTGCTTACCAAGTTCAAAAGTCTTCATCTACAGAGCCCTGCAAAACTCTATGGGTATGTCCATGCTCACTCTTTAAATTGAAATAGTGCTGATTATTTCAATTTAAAAGATTCTATGTCCACACTACGTTTCCTTATTTTGAAATAAGGAAAATCATTGTGATAAAATAAAACCTAATATTATATCAAAATGACGGTTAAATCAAAATTGTTATTTTGAAATAGTGCAGTGTGGATGTGTTATTTTGATTTAACACTTTTTGCCCTTCTCCTTCTCAGGGTGCTTATCCTGTCCATGGCCATGCCTGTTTGATTTGAGTTTCTAGTGGGGACATGTTAAATCAATTTAACTTAAATTTACTGAAGGATTTTATTTCAATTTAACTTAAATCAATTTAACTGCCTAACTGTGGACATAGCCTATCTCAGCCTGTATCTTAAATCTTGTATCTTCCCTGCTTCATCATCTTTACTGTGGCAATTAGTCTGTAGGCTCTCTGAGCAATAAGTAAGTATCTTTATACTTGTTTCTTGGACCCTGTTGGTACTAAATAAAAAGAACACAGCTGCAAAGTACTTGACTTCTATCATTAATGGCCAGTTTTAAATAACTCACGATCAATATATCTTTATTTTGTTCCTTGACATCCAGTTCTTAAAACACCAAACTTTCAAAGTAATAGGACATATGAAAATTCATGAAATTATTAAACAATGTGTATGTACATTTGTTGCATTATAAAATAGATTCCACTGGGAATTAAATTTCTTCAATCCTTACCAAGATGAACTTTATCAAGAGCATTATAAAGTGACTAAGAAACAGTCAACGCACATATGTAGAAGAGGTTTCAAGTAATGTCTGTCTAAACCTACATCATTTCCTACAGAAGAAAGTTGAGTCTAAATGTCCATTAAACTCAGGGACAATGTTGGGGTGGGGGGAGTCCTTGAATTCAATTAGTAAATGTTCAATTAAGTTATTCTAAAAGGTATGAGGTAAAAGGTGCATAGCAGTGTCTGTAAATAGTGAAGGCTGCAAATTCCTTAAATTACAACTCTTTTTTTCTCACATGCACCTAACTTTTCAAAATTTTCAACTTTTATGCTGTAAGTTTCTATAAGCAAAATCCTTTCAGCTGATTTTAGCCTGTCAAGGATATTTGTTTCTTAATGCTCACATTTTAAACATTATCAGCATTAATCTACTGTAATTATATTAAACAAGGAGTCCTGGGGCACTTTTAAAGACTGACCAATTTATTTATCGCATGAGCTTTTGTGGGAGAAAATCCCACTTTGTCAGCCCACAACAGCTCATGCGATAAATAAGTTGGTTAGTCTTTAAAAGTGCCCCAAGACTCCTTGTTTGTTTTGCTGCACTAGACTAACACGGCTACCCCTTTGGAACTTGTAATTATTTTAGTTTCTTTTGACTGCTTCGTGCTAACTATACACGTGGAGATAGCTTGATAGAATTTGGTTTTTATTTTTTTTTTTGGTAAGTTTGTTACTATAAATTTTTGGTTTTGGTTTTTTTTTTTTATTTTTATCAATAAATTTTCACAGCACTGCTACAGGAGGCTGACCATGTAGCCCCGTGCCCAGTGACACCAGATCCCTGCAGGCACGAGATGTGAGGAAGACTATGATCTTGCTTTAGGGCAAAGCAGAGACCTCCAGCCACAGCTACACTGCAAGGAGGAAGATACACTCTTGATCTCAAAGGACACCACCCCATTCCTGAACATCTTTTCCCCTGGGATGGCCTCAACACTCTCAGTGAGTGAGTGAGAGAAGCTGTAAAAGCAGGACTGCAGGGGCTGCCTACACAGCTGGTGTGCTGATCTCTGCAAGGTGCAGGGGCGCTTGGCCTTGCCAACAGTTACTGATGTATTTTCTTCCATCAATTTCAGTGTGTCAGGTGAAATTAATGTTTTCTGCGGATTAACCATTTAAATTGGTTCCTACCAAGATTCTCTCACTTTACACATGCATACATGTTTTATTTGCTGTAGAGTCTAAGGTATGATTGTTGGCTGAATCAGAATAATTCCAAGATTAACATGGGAACATAAAATATATGCAATAATTTTCAGAGCACATTTTCTAATCATGTTCAATGTGACTTCCAAAGAAAAGAAAATATGGTACACGAGCAGAGAAAGTACCAAGTAGAACCTCTGTTAAAAGGACAGAACATAAAGAAAAACACATGATGGACTGAAAAGTTGATAGATGAAGAGAAAGAAGCCAGGAAATGAGACACAGAAATTGAATACCCTGTTGGTAATTTCAACAATCATTCAGCTTCTGTGTTAGGCCACATCAGAAACAAATGGACTTTAGAAGAGAACCACAAACAATACACTGAACAAAAACCAGTACAGAACAATCAAGAACCACAGCTGCCAAAAGAATTCTTAGATGATTGAAGAAAAGCATTATGTGAATAAAGCAGCATTAGGGATTGTTTTCAAAAGCTATCAGCTAAATGCAGCCTAGCAGAAAGTATGGGTTACTCCTCAGCATGCCTGAAAGGTGAAATAAAACAGTGGCAATTCAGAATCTGAAAAATATTTAGCTCAGGACAGCACAATCTAGAAATGTAGGGAGGAGGTAATTATGTACAATATTTTCAGCCTCAACCATTAAAAGAATCATGAGTCAGGCCCCAGAGGATCACTAGTTTAAAAATCACAAAGCATTTATTTTAAGCCATACACTTAGATTCTTTTAATTTGCCTTTCAGTCTAGCTTAAAGGCAGGGGCGTCGCTGACGCTGGGCACCTGGGGCACATGCCCCGAATCCCAGCGCTGGTGGCCCAGGTCTGGCAGGCCCCCCTGGTCTCCGGCCCAATTGGGCTGGAGATCTGGGGCCAAGCTGCGGGCAGCCGCAGCAGCCCTGTCCCCAGCTGGGGATCTGGGGCTCGATCGTGGAGGCTGCTCCTGGCCCCATCCCCAGCCGCGGATCTGGGGCCCAGCTGCCCACAGCCGCGGCAGCCCCATCCCTGGTGGGGGATCCGGGGCTCAGCCACCTGCAGCTACGGCAGCCCCGTCCCCAGCCAGGGATGCGGGGCCCAGCTGCCCGCAGCCACTTCCGGCCCCATCCCTGGCTGGGGATGCGGGCCCAGCTGCCCGCGGTGGCACGCGGCGGCTTCCGGCCCTGTCCACAACCAGGGGGCATGGTCTGTGACCAGGGGGCAGGTCCGGGGGTGGGGCCTGGGGCCATGCCCCAGATCCCTCCCCAAGGCAGCAACGTCCCTGCTTAAAGGTCCCAGGATTTACTCTGCAACCATGAGGACAAGAAACGTGTGCTTTAAAAATAAATAAATAAGTAAATAAAGGTTGAAATTCTCATATAATTTCTAAAATCTAGCAATTGGGCCTACAAGGAAAAGAAATCATGAGGCTGGAAATAAAAATTGCAAAGGTTGGCATCACAGGAAATTAGATTATTCAAATGATTAAACTTGGAAAATATGTTCAGATATCTGATTCTCACTTACACTAAGGACTACATTTACATCCTTTTATACTGTCAGAGCAATGTAAAGAAACTTTTGTGTGAAGGTACTTTAGCCCACAGTTTTTTGCCATTATCTTGTACAGAATCAGAGTTTGTCCATAATGAACAAAAAGTTTTGCATTTTTTTCCATTGTATACTCTGTGCACACAGTAGATCTTCAACAAAACAAGCAAGAAGTCCTGTGGCACTTTTAAAGACTAACAAATTTATTTATTGCATGAGCTTTCATGGGAGAAAATCTCACTTAGTCAGATGCTTTGAAGATGGGGAACTCACAGAATGGGACCAAAAAAAGGGTCTGGCCTGATTCTGATTTACACTTTGCTGTATTTATTTTCTTCCCATTCTGTAAATTCTTCATCTTCAAAGCATCTGATGAAGTGGGATTTTGTCCCATGAAAGCTCATGAGATAAATAAATTTGTTAGTCTTTAAAAGTGCCACAAGACTCCTTGTTTGTTTTGCTAAAACAGAATAACACCAGGGGTTAAAGTAAGCTGGAACGCCCTCAAACGCCATTTCTGGGCCCACAAATCTGAGGCGCCAGCGTTACGGGCTCTGAAAAATAGAAAAATCAGGCAGAACGCATGCTCCACTCTGCCCTGCCCCGAACTGCAGCCAGCCTTGGCTGCTCCTTTCACAGAGAAACAGCCTCAGACTAAACCAGTTGGGAGCTGTCTCCTGTCTCCTAGTGCTGGAAGGGTTCCCCCTCAGTGTGTGCTGGGCTGCCCAGCTTATACAGCAGGGGTGGCCAAAGTTACGGAACTCAAGAGCCACACAAGTTGATTATTAGACCTTCAAGAGCCACACTGAGGCATATATCCATACCTTTGCCTACTCCAAAATTACTAAGTTCATAATTCTTTGTACACTTTAATTTTATTGTAAAAAAGGGCAAATATTAATGCTACTTATGTCAGATTCTAATCATTACTTAAGGTTACCATGAAAACTAGGCCTATAAAAACTTATTTTACTAAGTCATGCATTAGAATACAAGAAAACAATGGACATAGATAACAGATATACAGCAAACTAGTAAATGATATAGGGTTCAGGGCTCACATACAAAAATTTCCAGCAGATGCACAAAAACAAACTATGTATTGCATTGAAACAATTCCTATGCCTTTTGATATACTGTACTGCAGGGTAGCTATTAACAGCAATTATCTATCTGAGCTGTAAACAGCAGTATTTTTTTCTTTCTGCTGAAAACTTCCTGAAACCTATGAATTGAAACCTCCTGAAATTGAATAGTTTGTCCCCTCTACACTTAAACCATGATACTTATTTCAGTTTTTCCCCAGCTAGAGGAATAAAAACATACTAGAAAATACAAGGGCACATGAGAATAGTGGGTTGCAGCATCATAGGTCAGGTGCTCATGTGGACCTCTATTTATCAGAAAAATTGCCTTGACGACCACCTTTCCTACTTTTGCTGACTAGAGGCTACTTCCTCTCCCACTGTGATTTTGTAATTTCCCTATGTCAGCTACATAATACAACTGTGATTTTCTAAAAAGCTTAAGAATTACAAAGGAGTAGGTGTGTTAGTCTAGTTCAGCAAAAGTGGCAAGGAGTCTTGTGGCACTTAAAGACTAACAGATTTATTTATCACATGAACTGTTGTAGGAAAAAATCCCATTTTATTAGATTTTCTCCCATGAAAGCTCATGCGATAAATAAATCTGTTAGTCTTTAAGTGCCACAGGTCTCCTTGCTTCTTTTCCTGATTTAGGGAAATCCTTGTGTGATGTTGGTCAATGATCCCAGGAAAAGCACATGGCTTTCTGTCAGATGTGGCTTATTTAATTATCAGTATTGTGCTGAGAAGATGATTACTTTTTATTAGTTAGTAAAGAGAGGCTAAGGTCTAGAAAGCATTACACTGTTACAGATTACAGTTAAAAACAAAGCAACACATAACCAATGGAAGTTGCTAATGTAATGGACATCACACCCTCTCCTCGTAGTCACACACACTTACTGACCCCCCCCACACACACACTGTCCAGGGCACTTGCCTCTCTGCTCCAGCCAGACCCTGAGCCCTTCTCCCTCCTGCAAACACACGCCACCCCTGCTCCCCCAGCATTCCCTGGCTTCTGCCTCTGCTCCAGCCCAACCCCAGCCTGATTCCTTCTCCCTCCCTCTAGCAACACCCCAGCCCCCACTGCATGCTCCCCCAATGTGGCCCCCTTAACCTCTTCCCCTTTACCTAACCAGCCAGCTGATTCTGTGCATGCCTGTGACACCTGAGCGCTCATCTGAAGAATGCTTAGGGACCAGAGATATAAAAGGTTCGCCCAGCCTGGTGCCCAGAGGAATGTTTCCAGGGCCAGGTAGGGCCTGCGGCAGCGAGCCACACTTTTTCACTGAAGAGCCACACGTAGCTCACGAGCCGCAGTTTGGCCACATCTGTTACATAGAAATGAAAGTCTTCCCGCACTAGGACCCAGAAAGGAGCACAGCACTGGAGCTCCTGCAGGAAAGGAAAATGAGGGAAACTACACGGACCTAAGCCAGGAAACCCCTCAACATCCTCACCCGCACACCTGCCATGTGTTGTGAAAGGCCGACTCTATCCCTTCCCTTCTCTCTCCTCCTCAGATTTGGGGGTGGTGGTGAAGCCACCCAGCTCCAGACAGGGACTGGGGTCCCAGCTGTAGCAGGGGATAGTAAGTGATAGGGGTGGAGTTGCTATAACAGGCTATCCCATCAAGTGGATGAGGGGGATGCAGGAGGTTGTGAGGGATGCCCCTCAGTGCCCCCATCTCATGTGGTAAAGAGACAGTCTGGCCCCCCTTCCCTTCCCAGGCAGGGTGTTGTGGTAAGGGTGCCCTGTCTTTGCCAAGCTGGGCTGCAGGGCTGTTGCAGGAGACCAGTGGCTGCCACACACTGCATAACTGCAGGGGAGAGTAGTGCAGGGTGGGGATTTGCAGCCCCCCAGACTCTTGTCCCTCCCCTGCTGGTAGAGGCTCCCCCTCCTCAGGGCAGCTGAGGTGGGGGGCCAGGACTCCTCCTGCGGGG
Source organism: Podocnemis expansa (assembly GCA_007922195.1). Taxonomy (NCBI): domain Eukaryota; kingdom Metazoa; phylum Chordata; order Testudines; family Podocnemididae; genus Podocnemis; species Podocnemis expansa. The sequence goes on from ML681966.1 coordinate 25,834,750, forward strand.
GGGGAGAATGCAAATGTGAGCCTGGCCCCAGGGCACCCATCACCCTTGGTACCACTGGGAATGGCAAGGGGGACAGGGAAGCTAGCATGCAGGCAGGTCAGGCAAGTGGTTTGGAGAGGAGCAGGCAGGGAAAGAAAGCAGATCAGGGAGATAATTGGCAGGTAGGGAAGGGGCTCAGGAGGGTCATAGAGTCATGCAATCTACAAGAGTGATTATATATTTCAGCGGTCAAATGTAGCAAATTATTTTTTTCCTTGTACTTTCAAGGTGAATGACTCATGAAATGATTTTATTTTTCTGGATTTTTTCCTCTCTCTTTGTTCTCATTTTGCTGATTTCATGCTAATAAGGATAATATGGTCCTAGATGGAGACAACATCTCCTCCATTACAGATCTGAGGACTCATGCACATTTCTCAGTCGTTCTAGAGACTAAAATGTGAATTATTTAAAATATGTCTTATTGCACAGGCTTATTTCCCCTGTATGTACATTCCACTGACTTACTCACTGTTTACAGGACTCAACTACCAATTTCTTCATAAAATGTCTAATAAAGGGGATATTTAAAACTGCTCCCACTTTGAGTATGACCAAATACAACAGATATTTCTTAGTAGTTTAGATTTTGTCTTTTATTGTCCAGATCTTTTATAAAAATCTGGGTTTGATTTATTAAACTGAGTGAGGTGCACAGTGTGCCACTGAGAGCAAATTATATTTTGGAGGCTAAGACAAGATGATCATGGAATCATAGAACTGGAAGGGACCATGAGAGACCACTGAGTCCAGTCCTCTACATTTATGCCAGAACCAAGTACCACCTAGGGGGGTACAGGGGGCAGCATGTGAGGCTGGGATCAGGGGTAAGGGGCAGCATGTAAGGCCAGGATGGGGTAGGGAGGCAGAGGAGGTAGCATGTGAGACCTGGATGAGGGAAGGGGTCAGAGGGTGTGTTCACACAGGGCTTTTATTTCAAAACACTGGTTTATGCCACTGGTAAATAACTATACCCTAGAAAAAGGTAGACGTAGGGGTGAGATTATGAGATGCCTCCTTGGGTTGTACAATGTATATAACTTCCCTAACTCAGGGATCTACCTACACTCATAGCATAGCCCGAGGTTGCTCTAGCTATAGACAAGCTAGGCAGCTGCCTAGGATGGCAGATATCTAAACAGCTGCCTGCAATGGCAGATTTGGCAAACACATCCCTCCATCATGGTAGGGGGTGGGGTGAGCTGGGCCAAACATGAATGGCACTGAAAACCCATCTGCAAAGTTCCAGCATCACTCCCTCAAACTGGGCCTGGCCACTCCCCTGTCATGACAGAGGGATGGTTAGGCCAAATTTGAATGGTATGGCTGGCAGTACTCTGAAATGTTGCCTACACTGGGAGACTGTTGAGCTGCCTCTTAATCTAACCTTCAGGAGCCAAGGTACTTGGTTCACTACGCAATATTGCCAAAACTCAGTGTACTAAAATCATGAGTGAGGCCCCAAAAATCGTAATTTTAAAAAACATATTTAGGAAACAATTAGGTTCACATTTCCAAACTTTTCTCTGTAGCCAGGAGAGCTAGTATCTCACTTAAATAACACTTAGATTTCAGATTATAACTTGGTTCCAGCAGCTGAAACTTTAAGAGAAACACCAAATATTATGAGACTCGAAGTATGAGAGCTGACAACACTGAATATTTGCATCTCCAGAGTGACTTTTCTTAGAATTTCATCAAAACATTATTTGAGCATGAAATCTTCTTTTGTAAATAAAAGCTCAAATGTTCCCTAATTGCTGCTTTAAAAAAATACTTTCCCAGTGCAAAGCAATACTTGACACAAGCAAAAAAAAAAAAAGATTTCTCACCTTCTCCCCATCATGCAGAGAATTAAAAATGCCTGGAAAACATCATTTTTTAAATGAAATCACTATCTTGAAAATCTGAATATACAGTTCCAGGAAGATATTTGCAAAACAAAATGCAATGATTTATTTCCAGTTTCTTAGCATTATTTATGTAGTGGTGCTAGTAAAATTTGCTAATAAATGTTTATTAACATTAACTTATGTTAAACTTTTAAAGCATGAAACAAACCCCTTTAATGAAAAAGCTTTTTGTAAAAATGAATCACTAGTCTTGCATACACAGTAGATTATTGTGTGTGTGTGCGTGTGTGTGAGAGAGAGAGAGAGAGAGAAAGAGACAGAGAGAGAGAGAGAGAGGGTATGTCCACACAGGTTTCTTATTTCGAAACAACAGAGGCTGTTTTGAAATAAGAAGCGGCATGTCCACATGTCGCACCGTTATTTTGAAACCGTTAAACCTCACATCTAATCGAAATAGCCGTTGTTTTGAAATGGTTGTTTCGAAATAACGGCATTCGGACACATTGGTTCAAAACAACACCATTGTTTTTAAACAACTGTTTCAAAACAACATTTCCAAACGGCCTTCTTTTGAAACAACCATTTTGAAACACGGGCTATTTCGAAAGCAGGCTTTCCCTTAATTCGAATTAACAAACTGTTAGTTTGAATTAACAAACTGTTAATTCGAATTAACTTATTTTGAAATAACTCATTTCGAAATGGGTTATTTTGAAATAATGATGTATGTGTGGACATAGCCAGAGAGAGAAAGAGATGTCTCTTTTGCTCAGCTAAAGAAATAACGTGTACTTTGGACCTGTCAGTGTTAAAATAGAATTTAATAGATTATCATTTTCCATTTGTCTTGTGGTTTCAGTGGCACATCATATGCACATTCTTGTATCCAACAGAAGCCAAAATTCCAGTCTACACAAATTGCATTGATCTAATTGAAGGATTATCTTCTACATGGATTTAGTTAAACACCTGCAACTTTGTCTGGATATTCTTATATCAGTTCAAATTGATGTAAAACAACTCAGATGGACAAAAGAACTTCACAGAGCTTTGTATTAATTTAATTAAGTCAGTTTAAAAACACACCACCAATTAAATAAGTACAACTTTGTGTGTAAACCAGGTCTAACAGAATCAGTTCCTGTACCTGTGAAGCTGTGAGCGAATGTCACACAATTCATTCATTTTCTCAGGATTCAAGCCCTGGAAGGAATAGGTCAATAAAGGTTTTGGTCTATTAAATTGCTCATTCCCATATTTTCCACTTTTTTAATCCCCATGGGAATCTTCTTCATCCATATCAGGTTCCTTTTTGAGTAACACCTCAACTTTCGAGTTCTTCAACTCAGCCACTGTTTTTCTAGAAAAAAGGACTAGGCTGACTTCAGCCATGTTTCCTTTTTATTGAATAGAGGTGTTACTGAGCAACATAAAATGCCCTAACCATGTGCTATGCACACTCCTTTGGTAATACTCCCAGGCACTTTCAGCTCAGTGAGTGAGAAACTGGTTTCATAAATTTAACCCTGGACTGTAGCCAGTTTAATGCAAAGCACTTCCATTCAGTAAGTTATTTCATCTTTCTCAGTCTGTTGACATGACTTTATATATCCAATTATAAACAAAATTTTCCCATGGGTACTGTGGATGATGATGAGTTTACTGAAATATAGAAAAGAAGACACTTCCAATACTAAATGAGGCTTTGGAAATTTAAACAGCCTTACTTTTCAGCGTATGTGTTAGTAGTCATATTAAAAATGGAAAACTACATTCTCATCTGTTGTAAATCATCATAACTCTATTCCGGTTAATCAATTTATGCAGACTTACATCAGCTGAGAATCTGTCACAGGAAAAAAATTCTGAGCAGTACCTGACCTATAGTTTAAATTCACGGAGATATAAATTCCATTTCACCCAATTAGTTTTCCTTCATTACACAATTGAAGATCTTTTCAGGCATTTGTCTAGTAGAGCTTATTTCTCCTATGCTATGTTGCCTTAGTAGCAATTTCAAAAATTATACTCAGCCCAAAAAAGGTTTTGTATTAATCTTTCTACCAAATACTAGCTATTATTTTTAGCTATTATAACAGTAATTGAAAAGATCAGAAAAATGCAAATTTCATCAATTTCTGTTTGGAAACATTAAAATATATTTCATGATTAATTATTTATATTACATCTAATAATTGTTATTTCTGAAATATCTTTACACTACAATATAGCAGTATCCCTGTGCAACAATACTCAGTTATTATTTAAAATAATATAAATACATAAGGAAATAATACAATTTATGTATAAAGCATTAGAAAGTAAAGAATCAATAATAATAATAATAATAACAATAACAATAACAATAATTTAAAATCAATAATATTTTTGAAGTTTATCAATATAATTATTTAAAAAATTTTTTCCCAGTATTCAAATTACAGGCAAAAATGCATGTTTTCCCTATCACTGCAGCAGCCCCAATTAAAGTGACACAAGCACAGACCCTGGATATTTTATTTCTGACCATTCCAGTACAATGTAGGCTGCGATAAATGATTGAGTGTCTCTGAAACAGTTACCCACCCATCCACTCCCAGGAATAATAAATTAGCAAGTACTTAAATAACTATGGATGGAAACTAATAAACACGTTAATTATTACTATAATTTTGTAGGTGCTGGCAAAGAAATTAGTTCTATGAGAAATATTGGTCATTATAAATTTCCCTAAGCATTACTGGAACAAAAATTCTCAAATAGAAGTTTTATAGCCAGGTTAAAGTCAAAGATTAAAAATATCAAAACACATATGTTGTTAATAAAATCATAATCTAATTTTTATATTTCTTATTCACATCTTGCATTTCTCTCAGACTACGCAATGAAAATTGATTTGTTTCACTTCTTGCTTCTTCTGCATTAACACAGGGCAATCCTTAGACAAAATGGTACCCCAGGTGAGAAGCATCTTTGACATGCTCACTTCCAACCCCCCCATTTGTAAAAAATTTAAATACCTTATTTTTAGAGCATTTGCAGCTCATTTCACAATTTGATGCACAATCTACATGCATGATTTATCCCTGTCATATAAAATGATAAATTTGCACGCAGGATTTCTAAATCTATAATTATTCATGCTGTATATAAGCAAATAAGAAAATCCTCTAAGCTTATAAAAACTTTTTTATTTTAAGAATAACTGAAATCTACTAGCCTCAGGAAGTTAAGCTGTGTAGCAACATTGTGTGAACCAGTATCAAATGTTACGGTAGGAGGCTTAGAATGTCCTATTCCTTTAGCTCAGAAGCTTGCTTTTTTCACCTTGGCTATGTCTACATTGCAGACCATTTTCAAAAAACGTTTCTTGAAAAAATTATTTTGAAACAAATTTGGAATAATTATCTGTATTCTAAATAATTATCTAGAAATAACCTTTTTCAAAAATGCTATTTCAGGAGAACCATCCAGGGACTGGCTCTTTGTCCTTAAATACCATGGCTTTTTTTTTTTTTTTTTTCCTGAAAGGAAATGTCTACACTGCATTTTCTTTTTTGAAAAAAAGAAAGCCAATGGAAGAGATAGGCAGGCTTTTTTGAAAAAAGCCTTTGCTGTGTCCGGTGATGGCTTTTTTTGAAAAAGCTATTTTGAAAAAAGCTTTTTTTCAAAACTAAACTGGGTTTTGCGTTCACAAAAAAACGCTTTGGTATTTCAAGATACCGGCACACTGTTTTGAAAAAGCTAAACCTGACATTTATTTTGAAATAAAAAGCCTTTTTTGAGATAGCTTTTTCAAAAAAAGCCATTGCTGCATGTGGCAAAGGTTTTTTTGTTTTTTTTTTGAGAAAGCCTGCCTGTCTCTTCCATTGCCTTTCTTTTTTTTTGAAAAAGAAAGTCCGTTGTAGACTTTCACTTTTGGGAAAAAAAGCCGTGTTATTTTGGGACAAGGAGCCTTTCCCAGCCTGTTCTCCCAAAATAGTATTTTTGAAAAAAGTTATTTTGAAATAATTTTTTCAAAAAAAAATTTCAAAAATGCTCTGCAATGTAGACGTAGCCCTTTACTCTTCTGAACAGTATTTCTTTTATATTGGTGCACATGCATGCAGTTAATAGGTATCTCTGGCATCTCACTAAATATGACTTTTATTAGTCACAGCATAAGTTCAAGTCAAAACACAAGTACATTTTCTCAATTACACGGTAAAACAAAGTTCAGCATATCATAGCTGGGCCCTCAATTCAATTCATTTTATTATTACCAGGTATAACTCAATAACTAACTGATGATGCTCTACCCCTTATATACCTGTGAGAGCATGGGTGACAACATTCTAGGATATTCAAAGAAAATGAAGATCTCAAAAAGTCTGGGAGATTCCATGAGATTCTACAATGTCTGGAACAGTTTAGGATGTTAGTGAAAAATGAATCTACATATGGAATGCCTGAAACATTTTATTTCAAAAAATATTTTTCCTTTTATCGCTAGCAACAAAAAAAGCGTCACAAGCCCAGTGTCCCACAGGCACAGGTTTTCCGCCCTTAAATTCATCTGGATTAGCACAAAGCTACATTGTTTGCATGTAAACCAACAAAAAATTGTTTTCATTAAAATAAATAAATGAAATAATGAAAAGTTCCATTTAATAGTAGGTGTTGTCAAAGGGTTTTTGTTTCCCTTTAAGCAAAAAATATATATATTTGGATGTAAAGTGTCAATACAATGCCCTTACACTCAGTGCAATCTATTCTTAAATGTCTTCTTACTTTGACATAGCTTTCTGAAAATGCCAATGTTATTAACAGTGGTCTATTCAATACTTATAAGACATGAATCTGAATAGAATTCATGGTTCAAGTTTAACAAATTACTACAGAAGAAACAGGAAAACTTATATTGGCATTGCTTTTCCTACAGAGGGTCCAATTCTATACACTTGCACTCATCTGAGCCATCTTTACTCTCTCAAAAGTAGTCAATGTTTGTGGTGTTTTTTGTAGTCATGTTGATTGGTCCCACAATATAAGAGACACAAGATGAATGAGGTAAAAGGTATTTTACCTTGTCTCTAACATAGTTTTAACTAGCTGTAACTCATCAAAAATGAAAGGGGAAAATCAAAAGGGAATTTATGAAATGGTTATTTATTTTAATTGATTAATAGCCCTTTAATTACAACATCTTTTGCAGAAGTTCTATGGTCAGCTAAAACTCCGAGCAGAATTACATGAGGCAATATTGTTTTTAAAGTGACAATAATTGTGAGCCTGAGGATTACTCAAAAGGCTGCAGAAATGGTGGAAATGGTGACTCCACTCTCCTTCGATTTCCAGAAGCACACTTTCCTTGTGGCAGCAACATCTGAAAGTATTGTCAGTGGATCTTTCGGCTTGAAAGTTCAAGGAATGACAATACTGACATTCAACATTCATCAATCTGTAGTTATGAGTAATCACCTAATTTTCACTGAATGTGCCATTAGGAATAGCAGCATGATGCACACTGATGCTTTGTAATTTCTTCATTTGTGGAGCTTGTTGACAACAATTAGTTTTCAACAAATGGTATCTTACGTATCTTAATTATGCTATACTCATTATACGTAGTATATTGATGAATTGACCAGATTATATGTGTTGAAATGTAGCTCAAAGCTTTCGCTTCTTTGTTACCATGGCAACATACATAACATAACATTTGTTACCATGGCAACATATGTAACATGGTCACATTATATTTCACATCATGCACTCACACAACAAATTAGGAGGTTTGATAACTATTACTGAAAATAAGGGCAGTTTCTGTGAGTAGATTTTGCAAAGTGAACCCCTTCATCAGAAAAAAATATCTCCCACAAATTTAAACACAATAAATTTCATATAAAAAGGGGAATGGGTCTCAGCACCCTCAACTCTGTTTGTCAGTTATCTGGTGGTATCTTTCCCAGAAACTCTGAATTGATCTTTGAGGAATCACTTTGTGATTTTAGGTAGGTGTGGAAGTCTGACAATTTTGTACTTCAGTTCCACAATTTATATAAGCATAAAATGACTGGTTTTTTTTTCCTGGTCTGAGACTCTCCACATTTGTCATATAGTTGTAAAACTCTGAAGAAGAAATTATTCTTGCTTAGCTATTAATTAATGAGGGAAGGCATTTTTGAGGGGCAAGTCAAAAAAGTAGTCAGTGGCCAGATTTTTCATCACAGGATTCAGCTGAAACTTTCTCATTTCAAACATGACAGAAAAGTAGCCCAGCTGATGTGGGTTAGAGAAAGAGCAGGGCGTGGGTAAGATATAATGCACTGTTGAATGGATTTAAGTGCAACACTATTAATGCACAGCCAAAAATTAATCAATAAACAGAGCTAAGTTCACAGACCTTAGAGCTCAGCAGCAGTTTGTTGGGATTTCTCCTATACTTGTGGGGAGTCTACACACACAGGTGACCTTAATATTAACGAATGCTTCGATCGCATACATGCTGGTCACTATGGGTCAAATTCACCCCTGTGCAGCTCTCTGGTATAAGGCTTATACACCTTTTAAGCTCTACTCACTGTATAGATTGCACATTAGACCTTTGCACAAGAGTCAGTTCCATCTCACGCATATATTCTGTTCTTACATGAGTATTTTTTGCCTCAGTACTAACTTTTGAGGGATTAAAAGCAGGGTTAATAGAACATAGTGGATGAAAAGCATTATAAATCATTAATTTGTTTCATATCACTGTAACAGTACTGAGAAAATTCCACTCAGAGAGCACTATTTAACAGTGAAATACTGCTTACTAATCCCATGGATAGTCTCGTGGATTTGGTTTCATTTGGCTGAGTAACATCAGACAGCAGCTTGCCTGAAGCAATGGCTTCACTAGAGCCCTGCTCTGATTTTCATAACAAGATGTCTGTATTCCAGCTAAAAATGTAATAGAGGTGGCAGACCAGTACGATTCTCCTGGGGTGCAGGAAAATGTATAGAGTGTAAATTTCATTGCCTATTAATCTTAATTATATAATGCTATTTGCACTTTTTCAGTATAAAATAAGTATGTCATTGCTTTTACTGAACGTCACTTGTTTTCTAATCTCCTTTCCTCTTTAAGATCAGAGACTATATCTAGAAAAATATATGAGCCAAATTCCCATATTTTATTTGGTCCTTACTCAAGCAAAGTCTGACTGACCTTCAGTGGGAATTTTGCCTGAGTAAAACTTCAACCTTTGCCTCTCTACACTTAATTCTGCAAACAAATCTGTCTCTTTATATGAGAAAGAGGGCTCAGGCACACACATAGTATCATCCTGTCTTTCATAGGTCCAGTAGTGGAGAAGGATGAGAATGGATAGCCAGGGGAGTGGGAGACTCTGTGAGGCTGTGTAACCATTTTACATTCCCAAAATAGAAAATGTGTTCCCTTGTTTAAAAAAAAAAAAAACAAATAAAAAACACCTCTTCAGTGTTTTACCACAGCCATCTGAAGCATTGCAGTGAGTAACATTATTGTAAAATGGAGCATTTGGAAACCACTTCTGATTTTTTCTTTCGTTTCACAAGGAAGGGTTGGCCCTATATTTTTTCTATAATAGCTGGTTCTGGAGATATGGAACACCTGTTGTTTATACAGGTATAGGGCCAAATACTATCTTTGTCAATGAAAAACAAGTGTTAGCTGAAAATAAAATATTTTCTGGTCCATATGGGGCACCAGGATTTTGACCAAATTTTAGTTTCTGGTCAGGTCTTCACTGATGCAGGCAAATTTGCCACCATCAGATCAATCTTCCAAATTGACTGATCGGCTCTGTGATGACCTGCTCAGCTGATCAGGAAGCCAGTCTTGTAAGACCACCCCCACAGAAGGAGTAATATCTAGTTACAGGGAAGGCAGTTTCCTCCAACTCAGTGCAATGAAGACACCGTGGTAGGTAGGCAGTAGGCAATTGGACAGAGATACGCAAGGTATTTTAAGTACTTTGTGGATCTCCCTCTGATTGCCACTGAAATCATGCTGCAATATATACCAGTATAGACCTTCAAGATTTTTATTTCTGAATGTGGCTATTGGAGAACTTTTCAGAGTTTTGCTTTAGCAACACATAGCTCTCTGTGCTTCATTTTCTCCATCTGTAAAATAAGAGCTCTTCCCTACCTCACAAAGATGCTGAGAGCATAAATTCTTTAATAATCATGAAAGACTTTAATAATTATGAAAGGGATGCCACTTAACTATATAAATAGACAGAAAAACAATAGCTTACTCATCTGCTGTTTTTAGAGCTAAGAATTCTATTCTGTTTAAAGTATCTAATTCAGACTTCAAAACACTGTCTACTGTTTCTCCTAGTTGGAAGTATCTAGATTATATTCCAAATTCAGAGCACTACTATCTGAAATGAATGTATTGTTGGGCTAAAACAACAGGACCTAGAAATTTCATTATCCCATATGATGCTGAGCATATTTGTATCATGTTACAAATATGAACAAGCGCTACTTTATCCAATAGAAATCTTGTTAATACTGATAACATTCGGGGCAACCCAATATTGTCCACTGTGAATCCTTAGACTGTAAAAGAGTAAACAGATTTTACTCATTCAATTTTCTATTGCCCCTTCAGTATTTTCAGCACCAGACCGTTACAATACTTCCATAAATTATACCTTATCAGGAAGTAATGAAACACAGTGCAGCATTTTGTAGCATATGGCATGCATATCAGTGAAGTGAAGGGCATGTCTGGCTCTCAGCTGTGGTCTGCCACCTAGTTTGTTCCATAACAGTCATTTTACATATGGCACATCCTAGGTGGCAAGCCACTGCTGAAAAGCAGGCATGTGTTATTTCACTTAATTCCATGAACCATGCACCAAAATACTGCAACCACATCTCCTAACAGGATTAGGAATGCCAGGTCTTTTGTAGCTATCTAACCATGCTCTACACATGAGTTGGAAGAAAACTCTAAATTATACTGGATGAGGGGGAAATACTTGGTCCCCATGAGCAAGAAGTGCAACACATCTGAGCCCTCAGCACACAGCAGAGCCAGATCCAAAGCATACAAAAATGATAGAACAGGGAGGATTAATTTAAAAAGATAGGATTTTGCTCTGATTGTGTCAAGTTATTTTAATTAATTTTTATGAACAGTAACCATAGAGGTGAAGGATTTCTGGTTACAGGTTTTTTTTTTCTACCAAGCCATTCTCCAAGATTGTCTGGGTCCATTTCGCTAAGCCAAAGTGTTTGAAAGGGGACCATAAATTTATTGTGTCCAACATATAAGGCATATAGCACCTAAAAGCTATAGTTATGACTCAAGGCTGCACTGTGCCAGGCGCTGGACATACAGAACAAAAAGACAGTCCTCACACCCAAACAGCACACAAGCTAAGTACAAAACCAGTGCTAACAGACGCAGACAGATAAACAGGAAAGTACAGTGAAACAATAAGGAAATATTGGGCAGCATGACAAACAGAGGCCTTAGCCCTTGGAAGACAGCCAACACCAATAGCCTACATGTTATCAAGTTATTTTTGTAGGCATCACAGCAAAGAAGAGTTTTAAGGAATGTTTTGAAGAAGCATAATGAGAAGGCTTTGAGAAGCATAATGAGAAAGCTTTTTACAAAGTATTCATCTGAATCATGAAGGGTAGCATAGGAGAATTTTCTAAAGGTATTTGTCTGAAAATTCAACAAGCGAGGGGTGGAGGCTGACCAAATACAGATGACAATAAACATTTCAATAGCAAATGAGAGATGATAGGAAGAGTGAGGCAAAGCAACGAAGGCCCCTGACAGTGAAGACAAGCAGCTTGTATTTGCTGGAATAGAGGAGGAAAGGAAGACAAAGAATATGTCCACACACAAGCCCTTGTTTTGAAACAAGCCATTTCGAAACAAGCTGCTTTGAAATAAAGGCCTTATTTCGAAATGCCTTATTTCGAAGTAACAAAAAGCTATTTCAAAATAAGGAAAAAGGAGGAATCGAAATAGCATGTCCACTGTGACACGCTATTTCAAAATAGGAGAGGGGAGGGGGAGGGAGGCCCTGTGCTGGGCCGGGGACGCCATGCCCCCGGGCTTCCCCTGCCCCCCCCCACGGGATAGGGAGTGCATGTAGGAACAGCTGTGGGAAAAAGTGCAGCCAGAGCCTCAATAAGAGGTTCTGGAGGAGCTGGAAGAGGGGCTGCAACTTGGTGCATTCCTGGTACGCATGCACCAGGTGTTCCTCACGCCACAAAATGGGCTATAGGAGAGTGTAGAACATATATATATTAGCCCTGGGATTAGTAAATCCTTGTTCCCTGGATTCATTTAGCCAGGGTTACTCCAGGTTAATTGGGTCACCCAGAGCCAATCAAGAAACCTGCTGTACTGCTTAAAAGCCTCCTTCTCGGGCCATCAGGGGCAGCTGAAGGGAGGTCAGAGAGAAGTAAAGCTGCTAGAAGTGTATTGGAAAGTTTTGTTTGCACTTTGCCACAACACCAAGAAGGTACAAGGGTTTGGGAGAAAACCATATAGGCAAGGCTGGTAGGTCCAGCAGCCTGAAGGAGGATCTTGCTGCTCAGAGAACTAAGCAAGGGAGTGGAGGTGGGGCAACCCCACCCCAAACAGGGGAGAGTCTACAAAGACTGAGACTTCAGGGACAGGAGGCTGTGGAACCCTCTCAGTCCCAGAGGGTGAACCAGGAGTAGTGGGGCCATGGATTGATGACCCAGGGAAAACAATAGCCCTCCTGGACTCAGTTTTTTGAGGCTGCTATTCATAGGATCCCTGGGTTGGGGCTGGGGTTAGAGGGTGGGACTGCCCCCCCAAATCCCCTCCTGCCATCTGTCCCTATTAAGGGGCAGTTGAACAGGGAAGAAACCCCAATGAGCGGGCCTGCTGGACTATAACTTGGACTAGTCCCAAAAGGCGGACTCCCACCTTGGGGAAATTGACAGTGACCAACCAGATTTTACCAGGCTACAGAATGAAAGTGCCAAGACCTGCAGAGGCAGATGAGGCCTCACTCCTCCACAGCAGGAAGACTGAAAATTTATATCACATTCACTTATATGACATTCAGTTGCATTAGAAAGGATTTGAATATCATTGATGCAAGAGGATAACTCTTCAAAGTTATATCTTCAAAATTATGTCTAATTGCAGAGCTCTCTTGCTCAGTTACAAATGTCCTCCATAGATGTCACCAACAAGCAAGATATAGTATTTATTTTCCCATTTAGATCACTAATTTACAATGTCTGTCTGAGAGTACATGCCTGCCCTAAATTTTCTCCCCAGCCTTTACTATACTAGGGTTCCTCCTTCAGCACTGTTCTCTCTATATGCTAGATACTCGCCTTCTAAACAGCCACTCTCACCTCCCTTACACCTCACTGGAGTGATGAGCAACCCGCCAAAAGAAGTCATCAGATCCTTCCTGATTCTCTTCTAAAAATAATTAACATCTACAAAGAGGCAAGGATGTTTCAGACAAAAACTATCAGCTCATTGCTCTCATATGTGCAAAAATCACAAATAGACAACCTTCCTATTACTCACACATCTGGAAAGACTCTAATATGTAAGCTATTTCTTCTGCTTCCTACAATAACATACCTAAAGTAATTGCTCCAGTCCAGCCTGCTTCAGTTGTTATATAAACTTATGTTGGGATGGTTTAGCTAGCTTTCAATGCTCATTAAATGATTCCTTTTGCGGGGGGAGGGGACAAGGGAATTGTGACCCTGGGAAGACAGTAACCCTTGCAGACTCAGTCTCCATTGTGCCTTACCAGTAAACCTGTGGGTTGGAGAATTTGAGGCACCAGATTGCCTAAAGGGAAGAATTTATCTCAAAGCAGAATTACTTCAGAAACTTCCTGGCATGCTGGAGCATGGCTTTCTGCAGCTACTATTGTCCCAGAGTTATAACCCCCTCCGGCTCCATGTATCAAGTTCCCACTATGGTCCCAGGGTGGAAAAGAGCAGTGTCCTGTCCCTACCTTCTCTCAGTCCCTTTTGGGTCTGTGTGTACCTTCAAAGCTGCATGAAGGGAGAAGTCACTTTGTTTCTATGAGCACAGCAATAATGATTGGTCTTTCCATGAGACATAGAAGGCTCCTTGCACATTCCCTCCATTAACACAGAACCGATTCTGTCCATAAATGCCCATGTTAGGTCCAGTCACCGGCTGGTGTTTCAATAGTCTCACTGAAGTCAATGGTCAACTGACTACACGTTTATAGGGTTGGGCTTTGTGTTTTACATTATGCGAGGAATAGGTCTGTACTAAGATACTGACAAAATGCAGAAAAGATCATGTATATTCCACTGATGTCTTGTAAAAAAAAATACTAATAATGGCTCATCAACACATACTGTATAGATCAAGTGCAAACATTATACAGATTTTGCACCTTCACAAGACATTTTAACCATATGGCTTGACCAATTCACATGCAGATCTTTTCCCTTGGCAGAACTTTTCTGAAAAACACCTGTTAGACCACATTGTTCAGTTCAACCCAGTACAACACAAATGAATTTTAAAAACAGACAGACGAACAGACATCCCATTCCTTTCTTCTTTGATCAGCAACAGAAATGCAAAATAAATTAGGACAGTGCTTTTAGAAGACTTAAAAAATGTAAACTTACAAGGAAAATAAAATATACTTGCTATAGGAAGACATTACATCAAAACTAATATATTCCAGCAATACCTGAACCTTGACATCTGTAGATTAATGCAATAGTTTTTAAACCATGGATCCAGACCCAGAATTGGGTCTCAGACCCTCAGGTATTAGGTCACAGCACTCCCTGATGCTGCTGCGGAAAGAAAGGAATGCACTGCCCAAAAATGTAATTGTTAGGTCAGGGGCATAAATGATTTTTTTCAACTGGGTCCCAAGCAAAAAAGTTTGAAAATCACTGGATTAATGTACACAAATCATGTGCCACCACTGAAGTTCACACAAGAGAACAAAGCTACTTAGCTAGCTTTGAATTTGGGAATGTCCCACACTTGTAATAAGTATAATAAAATAAAACACGACAGCAGCATCCACCTACATTCAGTTCCTGTCTCCTCACAGATATTGGGTACTTTCTACCTTTTGCTGCTGAGCTCAGTAAAAATGAGAGTGCTCATTCCTTCATGGGTTTGGACTTATTTAAGCATGTGACAATATAATTTTAAGGGGTACAATCAGTCATTGCTTTTCACTTTGTTTTGTCATTTGTATATAAAGAAAATGGTTGTATATAAAGCAAATGATTGGAGAATTGGCAAGATTTTATACCCACTGTAAAAAGGTGCAAATGACTATACAAGGTGCAAGACACTGAAAAAAAAATCAAGCCCTCTATGTTTGTGTACATTAATACACACTACAAAATAATTAGTAAATTTCTTTCACATTATCACATATATAATAATATGTAGAACATTAAACTAGTAACTCAAGAGAAGTCAAGGATCTCCTAAAATATCATGCAAGGAGAAAATGTGCACAGGACAGGGTACTCTCATAATTTACTATACAGCCAAAAATATTCATTTTAATTTTAAAATGGTCTAGTTCTTCATTACCTCAATGAATCTGCATAATGTTTATGCTAGGACAGTTTAGTATATCAAAAAAGTTAGTCAATACAACTATTTTTTCAAAGTAAAGTTTAAGGGAATAAACCTCTTTTCACCCTCTAAGAAATGCTCTAGATAACCAGAATTATGAAATAAAATATTTTATATGCCATGTTTCATTGCATAGTTTCTAATCCCAAAGGGAGAGACAAAATATTCTTGTATTCAAAAACAAAGCCCAACTTTTGTTGCCTGCTTTTAAAGTAAAGTCTATTAGTTTTGAATTGATCTGAAGACTGTCAAACTGGAAGTTTCTAACAACTGTATGAGTTATTTAACCTCATAGACTCTAAGGTCAGAAGGGACCAATATGATCATCTAGTCTGACCTCCCGCACACTGCAGGCCACAAAAACCTCAATGTAAGTATTTGTGCTATGAAAAAATGGAACTATAGTCCACAGATAACAATATTGGAAAAGATTAATAATATTAGAATGACTAATCAGAGGAAATATACAGCAATAGTAACAGGGACATGTAAGCACTTTGGGAGGAGGGGGAGTTCAGATTAACCAATTTGTCTGAGAGTACAGGGTTTAATATAGTTCATCTTCCGGTTTTGCCATTCTTAACACAAAAGTATGGAAGATATATGACCCTGTTTATGTAAATCTAATTATTCTCAGCCTTCCTTGACAAATTCAAATGACAACCATGAAAGTCAAATTTTGAGCAAGCATGTGCTAATTACCTTAGGCAAAGTATATCATCAAATATTATTCATACTTTATTTAAAAATGTCACTTGACCAGTGTTTGCTTACCACACAGGCTGCAGTGACAGCTTTCTTTGTCTTAGATTTCATTTTTGGACACATCAAATCAGAGTGAGCTGTTATTTCAAAAAGATTTTTGAGGAATGGTGGTTTTATTTCTTATTACTTTCAATCTTTCACATCCCATACCTCCACCCACATTTTCTTTCCCCTGTATCCTGTATCCTCTCAACAGTTACCACTGTGAGCTTTTCACATTGAGTCAGGATAAATGTTGATTTGTGGCTGAACTGACAAAAGGCCAGCCTTGTGACCAATGCTGCTGACACCTTGCACAGAGTCATAGACATTACAGCTGAAAAAAAATGCTAGGGCTTGTAATCCATTCCTCTGTCAGCCCAGTACTGCACTTTTGACCAAATGCATCACTATCATCATGTGCCTGGCAGGTTTCCTTTAGTCTAGAGAAATCTACCAGTAATCTGAAACTTAGGGTATCTCCTTGACATGACAATGCTAAACTGTGGAACAGTGGCTTCCGAAAATGAGATTACAGAACTAACCTATTTCTATCTTTTTTTTTTGACAAGTGTACATTTCCCAGAGCAAATGGATCATCATTAAGTCATTTGCTATTTCTGTTACTACACACTAGAAAAAATAATTACTAAAACCTTTGCACTTCCTTCAAGCTGAAGATTTTCTTCTGTGACCATGCATTTGGACCTCTGTAAAGGGACCTCGTAATAAAAATAGCATTATGGTTTTATTGCCCCTTGGCAAAATTTCGTTCCAGTTTCCAATGGGAGTGGAAATGACTAATGTGGAGTCAGATATTTTCTTAGATTCATTTATTTATAAAATGTACATAAGTCCTGTTTCCTTGTACAGAGTTGAGTGCACACAGGATGCTAACTGTACATAAACCTAAGCTAAAAGCACCTTTGGCCAATTCACAGAAGCAGCTGTCAGAAACTTCTGTCTCTCTTCACAGACCCACACAAGTCTAACTGCTTAGCAAACTCTGTGCCACATTTCCTTCCTCAGATCCTGCCATGCTTCAGCTGGAGAACCCACCCAGCAGTCTCCAACCTTTCACCAGTAGATGGTGCAACAGTCATATGTTTCAATGTCAACTGCTGTTCAGAAGTAGATCGCAATCAACCAGTTGGGGACCACTGCATCCAAGGCTCATCACAGGGTGCATCTTCATTAGGAAAAAAGGAGCATTAAGTTACTTACATTGAGTTAACTAATAAAGTAAAATCTAGTGAAGATAAGCAGATTGTCATTTTCACTGTACATCTCCCATGGACATGCCAGGGATTTAAGTTTCATGCAGCTTCTATCCCTATTTAGCTGTGCACAGAAAGCACTACATGCTGAACTTTGAATGGATATGCTGAAATTTTATATGGTATGCAAGTATGCTGTAATTTCTAAGCCAGTCATTTTGGGAGGAGCTGTATCTTGGGATTCTTCTGACCAAGTGAGCTCTAATTTGCACCACAAACTCCACATGACCATTGAACTGTTCTGCCAATTTTCAGGCTGATCTATGTATGTGATTTTGGAGAGGATGCAAATTCAGCTTTAAACAGAAAATGATGTTGCATCCTTAGGCACAGCGCTTTTAAGATTATGGAGTGAAAATGGTAGTAGATGCTTAAAGAGAAAATTGCCTAGTAGCTCAGCATACTTTTGGACAGAATACAGTGGGAGTCATAACAACTGGATTCATAACAAAACTGGTTTTGGTTACCAGAGGTTTGAGATGGAGTAATATACTTCTAGCATGCTAAATGACCCGTGAGTGGCAGCCCATGGACTATATCAAGGGTCTTGAATGAGTAAAGGAAACAAAGACCTCCTGAGTCTTAACAAACTTTTTCAGATACTAAAAGGTAGACAAACTAGCAGCAATTGGATGAGGCAAAGAATTCTCTTATATGTAAGATTTTCATATTTTTTTATCAATATTCTGTGCTTATAAATAATTTCAGGCCTGGCTACATATGCATGTGATTAATTTAACTGTTTCAGATCTTATTTAAAATTTGCTCTGCCTGTGATTTTTCTCTTTATTTTCTCTCTTGTGCAAAATAAGAGTTAACTTTTATTTAACATAATTGCAGTTGATGATACTATTGCTACTGGGTGCCCTAGAAAGAAGAAAACTGACTTCTGACCTTTGTGAAGACAAAGGCAAGAGTGAGGTAATGGCTTGGTCACTTGGTCAAGGGCAAAATAGAATTGTAATTCCACTCCCTAAGTGATAACATAAAAGGACCGACACAGGGCAGTGTGTGTGCAGAGATAAACAAATAACCTGAAGGGTGAAAGGCCTCGTTACATAAACACTCAAAACTTTCATTATATACAGTATATCATTACACAGCACTGAAACCTCAAAAGTTCTGCGTTTATTAAGTTTCACTTAAATATTACTCTGTAATCAGAAATAAAACTAATCTGTTTCTAAGCCTCTGGTCATTGCTTAGTTGACTGACTGACCGACCAACCTTTAAAGGCACATTCTAACTGTGAATTAAGACTGCTTCCAATCTGAATGACTTGCTTGGTTAGCATTTTAAATTGTCTTAGTTTAATAAAGGCCACCTGTGTCTAAAGTCTCTAAAGAAGCTTCTTTGCAAGCAAAAAATCTCAGTACTAAAACTAGGTATAGTTCATTTGTCAAGTTTAGCTGACCTGGAAAATATCCAATAACATAAACCAAAATTTTAGCTCACATACAGGGCCTTTAAATATACATGACCCAAATCTGTGAATCTAACCCTACCCTTCCCTATTAAAGACTGTAGTGATCAACTGGTACCACCCCTGACTGGAACAGCCAGTGTAACATTCAGGGAAGGGACCATCTCTTCCTCCTTCAAAAAAATGTTTAGTCTCAGCAACAATAAACAAACCCATTCTTGCCAGATTAGACCAGGCCAGCTAATATCAAGCAAACAGCTTCTTGTTTCTTGGCAAGCTCAAGCAGAAACTAGACAGAGGCTACCTTTGCGCTCATCTAACTAAATTCAATATCATAGGCCCTGCACAATTTGGATACCAATCAGGACATGGAATGGAAGCAGCATTAGTAATCTGTTGGATGATCTCCTATGATCTGATGGAGGGCAGACATCCAGTCTCCTATGCCTGGAGTCCTCTGCAGTATTGACAGTCAATCAAGAAATACTGCAGTCCAGCCTCAGGGACATGGCATGCCAGGGAGATACACTGAAATGATCTGTGATCTTCCTGGAGCCAAGGGATGCACCCAAAGCACAGTAATAGGAAACAGCACCTACAGAACCAAACCTTGCATTTGAACATCTCACAAGGATCAGTTCTCTCTTGGTTATAACCCCAAACAGTAGATTGTGATCTATTTCAGAAGGGCAGTTGCCATTGAAGCCTATGAACATTGTACCATCTGCTGATGGAAGGCTGGAGATCATTATATTAGAGGAAGTGAGAAGACATCTTGGACCCAACTCAAATTCAAGTGTCAATATCATAACACATTACAGTTCTACCTATCCTTTGCACAACAGACAATAGCACTATCATAAAATCGACCCAATGCTTGCCCTCGATCAACAAACACATGGGTGAAGAACAGTTAGTTGAAACTTAATTCAGGCAGAACAAAAAATATATTGGGTGGCAGAAGAAAACACTAGGAGGAGTTTATAACTCCTGACTGAGGATACAAATCAGTTGGTCAAATCAGTCCGCAATTTAGAAGCTCCTGGAATCTTTGCTTATGCTAAGCTCTTACAAAGCAGCATCCACAAGCTCAACCATCTATTGATGGTAACAACTCTCTATCACAGCAGAGGGTAACCTGTCATAGAAAATACACTTTTTTTTTTTGTCTCCCAGCTGTGCAACCTATCTTGAAACTACACTGGTACAAAATACATGCACATTCATCCCCAGGAACACAAGTTGCCCCAGCACTTCAGACCTGTCCTCAGCTCCCTACATGAGTTTGCCCAATGCTGCTATGTAAAATTCAAAGCTTCAGTCCTCATCTTTAACATGCTTAATGGTCTGAGCTTGGAATACCTAAGAGATCACTTCAACTTCTCAAATGAGGAGTGCAGTAGAAAACTCTGTTCCTCAGGCACAACAGAACTCTCTGCTGCAAGGAAAAAACTTGTTTATAGAAGTCAAGGGTGGGCTAACTACAGCTTGTGGGCTGCATATGGCCCGCAAGAGTCTGTGCTGTGCTCTGGCCAGTGCTCCTTCTCCCCGTCCCCCTCCTTCCCTCTCCCAACTCCATAAGGTGCCATGCAGAGAAGGAAAGATGCAGGAGACTTTGAAAGGCACAGTGCCTCCTGTGCCCTTCCCTGTCGTGAAGAGCCAGCCCAGTTCCCTCCCATCAGAGCCAGGGCAGTGGGTAAATGCTGGGAGAGGGGCACCAGCCAGCCTGGCCCTTCACCAAGAAGCACAGCCAGAACCAAGTTGAGCGCTGCTTCCTGTGTCCTAGCGCTAGAAGACTTCACCCTCCGTGTGTGCTCAGTGTTCGGCATACACAGAAACAAAGCCCAACCGCAGCACAACATTCAAGCCCCATGCAAGAAAGGAAGCTGACATAGGTCTGATGATAATATCTTCTTGGGCAGGCGGGCTAGTGGCTGGTCACTGGAGCAAGAGCCCTTCCCCTCCCAGTGCCTGGCTCTTTCTTTCCAGGGACCACTCTGCTTCAGCTTTCTGGGACAGAGCAGTTGAAAAGGCCGGAGAGGGGTGTGGGGTGGAGGGATCAGCAGTAATAAAGTAAATAAGGGACTGGGAACTGCTGGGGCTGGGCAAACATGTGGGCCAATGGCTAGCCTGGATTCCTTGGATGGGCTACCACAAAGTGTGTGTGGAGGGAACTTCCCTCAACCCTCCTGTGAGTACTGTGGCTGTATTGAGGCCAAAAGCTGCCTCCAGACCTGTAGGATTGGGGGGAGGGCTCAGCTATGGGAAGCTATGATCCCCTCCTCTAGACACCTACTAGAACTGAACATAGGAGCTTCCAGGTTCCAGAGCTTCCAGATTCCCTGATTTACCTAGCTAGATGATTCACAACACAGCACTGCACTGTGACAGAGGGTGAGGCAGGAGCCAGGGGCATTCCTGGGACTTGGGGAGGGGGCACAGACTAAGGTCTGGCTGGAACCAGTCGGGGTGGCAGCTCTTGCCCTCAAGTCTCCTACTGCAGCTTCAGAGGCTGAGTCATTGAGGCTGAAAAACCTGCCTCCAGACGTGAAGAAGTCATGGAGGAAGAACAGGGCTGGAGGCTGCAACCCCACATCCACCTCTCTAGCTCAACTATCCTGTTACTGCTTGTGACATGGTGGCATGCAGTGCCAATCTCCAGAGAAAAGAGAGAGAACAGAGAAATAGATCCTTATCTCTAACCCTCTGCCTGACCTGTTATGCTGGGACACCACCTACCCTGCACAGGGGTGGCTTGCAAGGCATGGGGGGGGCACAAATGTGGACTTTGCCCCGCAGGCATCAGAAACCTTTGCTATGCCCCTGCCTTCCACATCCTGGCCAGCTCTCTAGTGTGTCCACCCCCCACCCCTGCCAGCTTCTGGACCTGGGAGGTGGGAAGGAGAGCAGCAGCTTGCACCAGAGCCACAGCAGCTGAAGCTGGGAGAAAGGAGGAGTGTTGCCTAGCTCTACCCCTTTTTCCATGGAGGGGGGCTGGCCACTGCCCCTTCAAGCTCCACCCCCATCCTCCCCACCTGAGGCCTATTATGAGTGGTCATACATCACATGTGGCCCTCAGGCCAAAAATGTTGCCCATCCCTGGTATAAATGGTAGATCTTTACCTCAGCCAATAACAACTGCAGAACAGTCTTCTGGAGGATCTAAGAACCAGAACAAACCTGATCATCCATTGCAAATGCAAGGCACATTTCATCCACCTTTCTTTCATTTATAAAACATATAAAAGAGAATACAGACATAAAAATCTTTACAATGTAAATAATCCACATTCAGTTTTACCACTGAAAATATGTTATGATCTATATTTTGCACAGTATTATATTTTTAGTTTTGTAAAGGATTAATTATTTCTCATATTGCATGCACATGGTCTGTGATACAGACCCTGTGAGATACTTTGTTCCTTTATTAGCTGGAAGAGCTTGGCATTGTAAAAACCAGACATTGCTGCTGTTTGCTCAAGTCTTTACTTGTATCTCTTTAATTAGTGTGAATTCACTGTGACTGGAGACTGAGCTGTGCAGGAAAACTGCCTGGAAACAGATTAGACTTATGTTTTGATTTGTGTCACTGCTCAGAAACTTTCACATTAACAAAAACTAAACATTTTGCTGTAAACATCCAAGTGGGTGCCTTTGGCTCTTCAATATATGATACTATAAAATACAAAGGATGCAATTTCCCCTCCCTCCATTTTCTAATAAGCTCTTGCCTAAAGGAACACAGTAGTAAAGCAGTTAAACTACAGTTCTCATTCATGATGAAGCCTTAATAATCTGCCAAAATGGACTTTTCTATAGCCTTGAATGCTAAACACAGCATAATATAGTAAAACAAGAGAGGAACTATGGCAGTATGTGACGCTGGACTGGGACTCTGGAGATCTGGGCTCATTTCCCAGCAATGCTGCAGACATCCCATGTGATGCTGAATAAAGAACTCATTCTTCCTGTACATAACACAAAATATATAATAGTATTTTCTTTGTCTATTCTGTATTTAGATTGTAAATTCTTTGGGGCAGGAACTGCCACTTGTGTGTCTTTACAAGCCTAGTTCAATGGAACCTATTAAGAAGCTGCAGGGGCTACTGTAACAATAAATTCTAATCTAAAAAATAATTCAGTAGGAACTTACTTTCATTTTATATTAATGGCCCTACCACTACACAGCTGGAATAGTTACATATCATGATAATATCTTTTCCAAACAAGAATTAATCACAGATAATTACCTTCTTACCAGTATTTAAGAATTTGCAGACTTTTGGAGCAATGGGTGAAATACTTATAGATTACCGCTCTTGAATATTCCTGGTAAAACATCCATCTTAATTATAAAAGTGATAGTTAGTTACGCAGCTAAGAACCATTCAAAATGATATACAAACATATGGTATTAAACTACAGTCACAACCTAGAACTCTATCCTACCTTTTCATTCATATGTAACAGAATAAGGCCTCACATCTTTATGTCCAACAGTAATCTACGCTAATAGTCTAGGATATGAGGCAGGCTGGTTGACTGATCAAAGATTTTATTTAGCTACTGTTCTGCCCTCATGACTGCTGTTTTAGACTGAAAATGTAATTCTGAGGGGAAAAAAATCCTTGGTTAAACTGGAATTATGGGGGAGTCAAGACACTAGCCATTCTGAAAAGATTTTGAGCAATGATTCTATCATGAGGGGGAAATAAAAACAAAAAACAAAAGAAAAAAAAAGCCCAAGAAAGCACATAAATTCTAAGTCAAATTTCCACCTTAAAAATGACAAACAACAATAACATGCATGCCCATCTCCCTCTCTCTCTCTTTCTCTCTCTCTCTTTCTCTCATGGCCACATGCAACGAGCTCGCTTGATATCAAAAGCCTCTAAGCCTGAATCTCCCAAGGAAACCAAGTTTTTGCATCTTTCAGGAGCTGAGAGAAAATAAATTCCAAAACAGAATTACAGATCATTGTGATAGCTAAATCAAAATTTGCAGTAAAAAGCAAAAATTCATGTTCACATACTTCCTGAATTTTTTTTTTTTAAAACAGACTGCATTTAGTCTCATATAAAACATGGCACTTTTCTGCTAATACACTGCTAAGTAAAATATGGCAAAGCAAACAACAGAGTAGAGCTCTTAAAATAGCAATACACTTTTTTCTCTCAGAAAGATGATCATGTCTACCTCTTAGACATTAATTGAATTTGGCAGCATGAGCATTCAAAACAGGCTCTGGGGTTCCTAATGCCACCTTAATTTATTGCTTAAAAAAAATTGCAGAAAAGCTGGATCTAGTTTCCCTGAAGGAGCCATCATGGTACACTCAGGTTTTTTTGTCACAAAAGTAAATCCAATTTTCTTGATGACACAATAACATTTTTCCATGTTAGTGAGCTTTCCTTGCATACTAGCAAAACTGAAAATTAGTGCAAATATCATAGAATATTGCTTCAACAATGAGATTTAATGAGCTATTATTAAAGAAATGTGTGATATTTTGCTGTTTTCTCTGTAGCATGATCAATGCAAAGATAAGTCTGTTAAATACATTTGTATTTTTGTGATTATATTCCTGTACACATTATTGGAAACAGAAACCAGATCACGCATATTGGCCATATTTTCAGATGGACCTGAGCAACACTTAATGCATATGAAGTGTGATGGGGGGAGAAAGAGATGACTTTCTGCAATTTTTTCCTCCCTGTTCTCTAGAGTCGCTGTGAGTTAGCTTGGCTCTTGTATATCTTGATATATATCAAGATTGTATATCCTATATATCATTATATCAAGATCAAGGCAGCCCTCAATTGCATCGGTTTGCAAGGCTTTGTCCCCTGCCCCATCCCCCTACCCCACACCCTTAGGCTGTTAGGGTCACAAAAAATCAGTAGAGAATAGTCTGCTGCTCCAATATATCACCTTCTCTCTCCTGCCCTTGGCACACCCCTGAGTTGCCTGCTATGCTAGTGAAAGAGGAACCAGAAGGAAGTAGCATACAATCAGTTAAGCCTTGCCAAGAGAAGCCCTAGTATACTTGAGGGTCCCACATTACAGACAGCTTTAATTGCCTTTCATATCACAGGAGTGATACAAAGGGGACTTCGTGGGGCTAAAGATATGACCCACTATATATATTTAGGTTTACATACCATGTATTTTCAGCACTCATTTGGATCAGTTGATTACTCATGAGCAGCACAGCAGATGTTAAAAAAAAGCAAAGGTTGTGAGAAAGATTATCCTAAATGAGTGCTGATAAAACCTTTTACCATCTCACCCCATCATATATTCTTGATGCTCCACATATGCAATGTATCACATACAAGATCACACATTTTTTATACAATAGACAAGCTATTTCACAAATATTCTAGAGCATTACTTATTGAAAATTATTTCCTTATCCATCCAGGTTTAAGGACCATAATTTCAAATGAACCAAGACCGATGGGATCCATGATAAACTTATAAAGAAGGAGTCTGGTGGCACTTATAAAAACTGACCAATTTATTTATCACATGATCTTCCGTGGTTGAAAATCCCACTTTATAAGATGCTTGAAGATGGGGAACTTAAGAAGTCCATTCTGTAGATTCCCCATCTTCAAGCATCTGACAAAGTAGGATTTTCTCCCATGAAAGCTCATATGATAAATAGATTTGCTGGTCTTTATAACTGTCACCAGACTCCTTCTTTGTTTTGCTGAGCTAAACTAACACACCTACCCATTTGGAGCTTAAAATAAATTTAAAAACACAAGTAAAACCTACCTTTAAAATAGCTTTTCAAAATTTAATAATATTTGAAGAGGCAATATGTTCTGATCTAAGACAAGAAGTAAGTGCTGGACCCTATTAGAATATGAGTGATGTTCTTTCCTAAATGATATAAAGCTCTCATTTCCACTTCTTCAGAGTTACGAAATATCAGAATTTAAGGTTTCCTAACTGAATAAGCAGAACTCTTAAGAATCTGTGGCAATTAAAGACTAACCAATTTATTTATCGCATGAGCTTTCATGGGAGAAAATCCCACTTTCTCAGATGCTTTGATCTGACGATGTGTGATTTTTTCCCACAAAAGCTCATGAGATAAATAAATTGTTTAGTCTTAAAGTGCCACATGACTCCTTGATTATTTTGCTGAACTAGACTAACACGGCTACCCCTTTGGATCTTAAGAATCTCAGTATAACAAATACTTATGGTTACAAATTTAAAATTGAATTTATGTAAATATTAACTTAAAATTCACTGCTTTCTTGAACACATCTTCCTGTACACATCTGCTAGCATACTCACAAAGGGTGAATTAAAAAATCACTTTGTGCCCTAAACACAATTTACACCCTCAAAATAAGATAGATTAATACTACAATAACATCAGTATATCAAGTACATATACGTATTTGTTAAATTTTACACAATTTGATAAGTATGGAATTCTGGCAGAAAAGTTTTTGCTCATTCATGTATACCTAAATCTAGAGAGCCTTCATTCCCCCACTTTTTTTTTTGTACTACAACTATCCATAATTGGATGTCGTGTGAGGAGGAAAAAAAACCACTAAGAATACCTTCATGCTCAACTGAGTTAGTGTTCAGGCTGTTTTCTAAGTTTAGGTGGATGACCCTAGCCACCCTTGTTTGGTAAGTCAAAAATAAAGGATGACAGACATCCCATGTGCAGCAGTCCTAGTCAACAAAAAACTAAACATCTGGGCTTTAGTCCCAATGTAGTTTTCATAACTGGAGCACACATATGCCAGTAGGTTTCACTTTTATGTTATCTGGTCCAACCTTAATGAAGTTAAGAAATTGTTGGTCTTATAGTCATCAAGTAAACTTCAGCTAAACAAAATTAGCTGACATATTGCCTGAGTCAGCAGAATAGACGAAAAATACTGAGGTTTGTAGAATGGCACCCTAACCATTCCAACCACTAAACCAGAAGTACTTCCTTTGTTTGAATAGGCTGGAGTCTTGCCACCATATGAAGATGATGTGCTTTTTTTAACATACAGCTTTTGAAAAAAAATTACAAAAATATTAGTACTGCAAGATTTTCTAAAAATGCAACTAACATTTTATATTTTTTATGGAAAACAAAAGTTTGACAGAGCTATGCCATTACATTCCCTAGTATCAGAAACAATAAAATCACCTTTTTAGGAGATGGCACTTCAGGTTGTTTAGTTTCGGTAGTTTAGTTCTATTAAAAAAGAATTGGAATTACATTTAGGCTTGGTTTTTTCAACTTCTTTTTTCCTGTCTTTCTTTTTCCCCTGTGAAAAATGTTCAAAAAATTATACAATGTGAGTGACAATGAGAAAAAGGAAAGAGAAAATTGCAAATCCAGTCATGGCAGTAGTAGGTAGATCCTAGATGTTTTGGTGCACTTCTCTCACAGCTGCATAAATGGCTAATTTGTCTGGAAACAGGATAGGTATTTTGAAGAGAAGGGCCGGAAAAAAACAAGATAGTGGGGAATGGGAGTATGTGTGGTGAGTGGAGGAGCAGAGTGCAACTCAGGGTGGGGCAGAATTAAAAAGAGCGAGGGCTAATATGGAGGGAAAGGTTGAAATATATGTAGTACAGAGTAAGAAAGAAATACAATCTGAAGAATCTCTGGGGAGATTGAAATGTGCATTACAAAAGCAGACATGGAAATTTTTGAAAAGATCTATAACTGGATTCAGATGTACAGAAAGGGGACACTATCTGGAGGGGCACTGTTTAGAGCAGCGCATAGAGAAAGACACAATCAAATGTTCAGAAACATTTTATTGGGGTTTGCTATGAAAAATGAACAGTGCTCATGGGAATTCTTACTAAATATTTAACCAAATCAGCCTGCACAACCTCAGTCACTATTAAGTGCTGACATTGTGTGCTGCCCTGCACAATACAGAATTAAAGATATTGTGCTGGACAATGAATTTTACACTCTGGATAACTTTAATTACTTCAAGGTTTATGCCATAGTTCCAGTCAAATTACACACAGCAATTAATTCCCCAGGGCACACCCCATGCAAAGTTTAACATAAAGCATGTTTGTTATTTAAACTAAAAAATGTTTTCTATATACTCTGTTTTTCAAATTTGTCTGTATGACTCAAAGATAGATTAAATATTTTCAAATTAATCAAACAGCTAAAATGGATGGGAAAATGTCAGTCAAATCCAGTGATATACTGAGTACCTACTAAGCTTTTGCAATTCCTGATGACTTCAGTGGAAGTTGTAGATGCTCAGCACCTCTCAGGATTTGGTCTATGTTAGTTGTCAGGACTAATTAGATCAAAAAAATTAGATGTTCTGAGGGCAAAATTAGTCAACTGTTCCTGAGGGTTGCACAAAATTTTGTAAGCATTGTTTTCTGCTGCCTGTAAAACAAAATATATATTTTTTTAAAACCCTCTTTTAATTTGCTTTATTTTCATTTTGAGCTTTTTTTTCTTTATTTCCTGTTGGGTGACAAATGTCTACAATTATTTACCCTAATCTTCTGGCTTTCAGCTTAAAATTGCTCATTTTTTGTGCTGTGCAAGAGGAGAATGTATTGTACAGGGGTCAGCAACCCCCGGCACCCATCCGAAAAATGGCACAGTGGCCAAGCCTGAGCATCATGTGGCACCGTTCAGGCTCCCCCACTGGCCCCACTCCCCCAGCTCTGCATGGCCAGGTGGGAGGAGCCATGTGCCACGGTTCCAAATGCCATTGGCCACACTTCCCCACTGGTGAGTGCGGCCAGTGGCGATAAGGGGGCTGCGGTGTGCGACACATGGCCCCTTGCTGGCTCCACCCCCTGCTTGGCAGGGCTTGAGGGGAGCAGGGTGGGTTGGCCCACCTGGTCCCGTCTCCAACCCTGGAGCTGAAATCCGACTGCCAGCGAGGGTGGAAGCCAACTACAGCTTGGACCCACTGGTCGCCCGCAAGCCAGAGCAGGAGCCAGCCACAGCCAGGACCTAGAGGCTATCCGCTGGCTGGAGTGGGAGCCAGTGATGGAGGCCTACTTCCACCCCCTTTTGGCCCCACTGCTGGCACCCACTGAGGGTGTGAGGGGCAAGACTGCCACAGGGGCTGGCAAAGGTTGTCAACCCCTAACATAGTGCAAGGAGTTGGGCCTGACCCTGCTAACTTTTTCTACACAGCAAATGAAAAAAGAGCAAGCCACTCCTACTGTATTTTGCCCTTTCGTAGGTGGAGGACAGAAATATAAAACAGTATATAAAGGGTGTAATTTACTCTTGCTATGGGATGTAACTTTCACCCTTTGTGCCCAGTTATCCAGAGAATAAAAAACTTGTCTCCAAAGACAAATGTCCCCAAAAGTGCTTACCTCCCCACCTGGGAATGGACACTTACATATGTGCATGACAGGTCTTGTATATTTGTTGATTGATTTATAAAGTGAGTCTATCTACATGAACAAAATATACAAACAAGGAATTCTTATCCAATAACTAAAACCCCCAAGCAAACAATTCTTCCCATCTCAAACAGTCCCTTGGAGCAAATACTTACGAAGAAATAATCCTTTTATCTTTAAAATCACTGAACTCTACCAGACTAGTGGGAAAGGGGAATTCAGAATTGAAGACCCTTCATAGAAAATGTCCCTCCACCAGCCTCAAGACATTTCCTGTGAGCCATGAATATAACTGTGATAGCAGCTCACTGGGAAGAAGCAGTCAAGTAGCCAGGTTTGAAGCCAAACAAAGCTTGTAGATCAAATGTAACACTTTAAATTTCATTTGCAAGCAACTAGGAATCCAGAGCAGGTATCTGAGAGTTGGTGTTTCATGGTACTTTCGGCTAATACCACCTAAAAATATGAACAGTTGTATCATGCCCTACTTTCTAGTAACTCCTGGAGACCATACATTAGTTCAAATTAGTCCACTTTGTTAACTTGAACTAACTGCACTTATTTCGAACTTATTAAGTTTGAACTCAGGGTTAATCCTTGTCTACATCATCCTTAGTTCAAACTAACAATCAAACCAAGAGCATAATTTGAACTAACGGGCAGGTGTTACTAATTCGAACTAAGCTTTCATTAGTTCAAATTAAGGAATTCCTTAATTTGAACTAATGAAAGCCTAATATAGACAGGTCTTGAAAAGGTGAGGCTTGGGCTGGGGGCAGGGCCTGGGCTGGTACCCCGAATCTTTTCCCTACACAGCCCCTGAATTCCATCACAGAGACAGGCCACACTTGAACACCCTTTCATCACTGCAGAGACTATGGGTGGCTGTGCTTTTGGAAGCACTCTGAACTCCAAAGACTTAAATGACAATGTGTGCCAAGATGCTCTCTTTGATCAAGTGGTTACCATAATTGACAAAAGATGGACAGGATGGAGAAACAATCTTCATGTACGTTACCTCCTGAACTTGGGCTACCTGTCACTATTGGTCTACATCTAAAATTTCTTTGCAGATATGTCTATAGAAAAACTTGAAAACAGTTATTGAACTGAGACCATAGTCTTAGCATGCCGATATCAATATTGTCTGCTTGTTTCCTTGTACTCCCTACCCATCTATCTGTATCCACCTATTGTCACCTGTCTTATATTTGGACTAAAAACTCTTTGGAGAAGGGGCCATCTTTTTGTTCTTTATTTGTACAGCAGCACAATAGAGTCTATGACTGTGCTTCTGATATCTCATTTGGACTCCTGGGAGCTACAGTAATAAAAATCATGACAACTCAGAAGTCACAGTCCAAAATCTTCCCTGGTGCATCAAAATATTCATGGAAAGAAGCAAGTCAAAATATCCATAGAGATGATACCCATTTGACCCTTCTAGCCCTGGATCAGCCTCAACAATAATAGTCATTCTAGTTTGTATTCAACAAATTGCTGAAAATTATGAGTTGTCACAGGCTGCAAAGAACTGTCTACTTCACAGAAAAGATCACAGAATCAGAGATAACCTCATAGAAAGTGTATAATGCTATACCATCCCATCTTCATTCTCAGAATCTGAGATGCACACAACAGGAAAACCTATTAACAGTAAAGATCATCCAGACTTGGCTGATAGTCCTAAGAATATGGAGGGTTGCCTGGAAATCCTCTAATCTGACTCAAACCCTTTCTCTCAAACTGCCCACATTTACTAATGATAGACAGCTGCACCTCTCACTCTAGAGTAGCTATAGAGCAGGGGTGGCCAAACTTATGGAACTCAAGAGCCACACAAGTTGATTATTAAACCTTCAAGAGCTGCACTGAGGCATATAGCCATATACTTTTACCTACTAAATTCATTTTGATGTTCTTCCATGAGCCACACTTTCTCATTCAAGAGCCACACGTGGCTCCCGAGCTGCAGTTTGGCCACGCCTGCTATAGAGCTACTTTTGCGAATCAGGAGATGGCAACGTTTACAGTGTTAAAAGTATATCAATATAGTCAACCATGTAGCTCCTCCACTACCACCATCATAACCCAGTGCCTATGCAAAAATAGTTCCTAGATGAAAAGTTTCTTACTGAAGCTGAACCTGGGAAAGTAGAAAATGATACTAGAGGGTAGAGGAATGGTCTACTGCCTAAGAACCATAAAAAATTTTTTTTTGGGAGCCTGCACTGGGCTCCAATTACAACAGTATTCACTTTTCTTTCATGTCTGAATATGGGACTTACAAAACTGATTCTGCAACATGATCAACTGTTTTCAAGGTTAGAAAATATACTAAATAGTGTAGACCACAGAACCAGTTTGCCTGTATTATATTCACAGCTTTCCATTATATTCAGCAGTAAAGCAAGGCACCTACAAGTGTATATACGGTAAGACATTAGCTTCAGCAAGTTAGTACAAGGTTTGAGGCCTATGAAGTCTGAACAGATAAATTCTAAACAGATAAATGGTGAAAGAAAAGCCCCAAGTATGAGGGAATTGAAAATAGAGTATTTAGGAAGAATTTCTAACCACAGGTACATGACCCAACCATAAGAGAATTATGGCAATGAATAGTTACACATAACAGCTACATGAGCTACATCTGCAGATACCTTTCTACAAGGCGGCCATGGTAATGAACTGATGTATATGAAAATAAGTTGGGATCACTGATGTGGTAACCTATAAGAAAAGAACACTCCAACATTACTGAAGTGAGAAAATACAGAAAAGAAGAAAATCCCCTATTGAACATGCATCAGACATAGTGTTGCCAGCATACCATACTATAAAAAGTTACCTTCCAGCCTTGGGGAAGTAGGAGAAAGAGAAGTGATCTTTGGGAAGTGCTAGAATAATGGCCACTGCTAACGATGATGATGAGGAGGAAGATGATGCATAATATTTCAGGTTGTTTTAAAAGGGATGGTTTGAGTATATAGATGTACAATTGTATAGTCTATAGAATCTTTATCTCCCTTACTGATTTGGGGTGTTTGTGACTGTGATAAATGTATTAATAAATTATTTGTAATGACCAAAGAGTTCCGATAGTGTGAGTGCTGTAACTGTGCACATCGGGGTTCCGAATAATAATTTGAGTAACATTTGGCCTGATCTTGGGACAAGGGCCTGCCAACCCTTAAAGTGATAACTGGAAGATTCTTAAGTAATCAATATAATCTATGGATTAGGCTACAAAATAGGTAAAAAAGGCAACTTCAGAATTGGTTGTATATTGTCAAAAATTATATCACTGAAAGGAAAAAAGAGAGACGTATAAATGCAGTTCTTCCCCATTCCTCCATTTTATTACAATGGATTTTTGGCAGGGCAATTCAGTTAGAAATTTTTTGGTTTTTTCACATGCTGACATGTTTTCTTCTCTATTTATCATGCTACTATGAAATATCACACACTACTCAATGACAGCTAATAGACAGTTTTTGGATATTGACAGGATAAGGCCCAGAAACAGAGGCAGAAACGATTCAACCATGTAGCTCCTCCAAATGATCTGTGTGTACCATAAAATGACACTGATACTAAGAAGCACAAAAGTATTTGTGGATCCAAATCTAAGCCAGAAACACCTACTTCTTCACAAAGCAGAAAACACAACTAAAGCAGAATCAATGAGACATTTTTGTCAGTTCCAAAAGGGCAAGGGTAATTGCAAGAGCAGAACTATCATGATTTAAATGGTGCTTCAAAAGCTTTTCACAGGTATAAAGCATGCTGTGGAATACATCACTTACTTAAAACTAGCCAAAAGGTATTACGATGTAGAATGATCTACTCTTGCCACTACAAATAGAAATTAATCATTTCAGAAAAAAGAAAACAATATAAGAAAGCTTCTGAGAGCTCCCAAGAGTCACAGCTCTACATACTTATAAAGACGTAGAGAAGTGAGTGTCATCATCAGACATTCTGAAAGCAGCACAGTCTCAGACATCTGTGATTTATGGTATATTTCATACTTTCATCCATGCAAGCGCTAATTCAATGGCACTGAAATGTCATTTGGGGTGTTTTTGGATAGATGGAAACAGTACATTTAACAGAAATTCAAGCATCATTTTTTTATTATTGTGGTGATAAATTGATGTCAATGTAAATCACACCTGTATAACTGAGAATAAAATTTATCCCATAAGTCATAGAGTAACTGGGAATCTTTTTTCTAAGTCAGTAAAAACACATATTTAAATAAAAGTCTTTCTTCCCCATTCCAGTAATCAAAGCCTTTTAATTCATAGTTTTAATATATTATCTTAGTATTCAAGACGCAGATGTGTTTTATATTCTTCTGCTGAATTTACCTCATAGTAACATGCAAGACATAACAATAGCCCATTATTTTAACTTTGATGGCAGTTTGGTGAACCACACCAAAATTTCTACATAATATTTTAATAAACATTTCAAATGTGACACAAACCTACAAAATAAAACAAAAACAATGAAATAATTTACTTATCCCACTGAACTGTGGTATTGCACATTTCACAGGACTCTTTGATCTGAAATCCCTGTAACACCAAGTCAAACTCGGACATTCACAGGAAGAATGGTCTTTGTGTTTGCTCATCAAATTATTAATGTCAATTTATAATCAGCAAAATACTTGCACTAGAGTTACAGATTTAAATAAACCATTAACAGATCCAATAGAGATATGACTGTTTATACCAGCTCATGATCTGCCCCAGATAGTTTAAATGAACCATATAATGGTTGATAGTCTTAAAAACTGATTCTCTTTTTATTATATCACTTTCGAAAGACAACAGCTAAAATCTTCAAAATTAATTGTAAGCCCACTACTAGTAGCTTGATATGAGATACCTTAATGAAGCTTGATTTGCAAAGCATAGCTGATTAGAACTTTCTAAAAATCTGGCCTCTTTAAAGCATCTTACACTGAGGTTCCAAAACCCAATACTCTTAAAATTACTAGTCACTTTTAAAAATATTGCCCCTCACACTCACACTCACTCACAGTGGCACACAAAAACAGAAGTAGATATAAATAAATAAAGTTATATTTTCTGCCTAACAAACATTAACAGTGTGCTGTTTCCTCAAAAACTCAGATCTAGTAGCACATAGCTGTAAACAGTCATTTCCAGAGTAGAGTTTTGCTACTGATTTCTATGGGTATGTCTACACTGAAAAGCTTTTTTGAAACAAGGAGGCTCATTTGAAAAAAAAAACAAAAAACCAAAAACCCTGTCCATGCAGGGATTTAGTTATTTTGAAATAAACACTTTGCTGTTTTGAAAAAAACAGAGGGCTATTTCAAAATAACTAATCCTGATTTTATTTCAAGAGTAATTCTTTCAAAAATTATTTAAAAAAAAAATTCCAAGCTGCAGAATTGGCTTTTGTCAAAATAATGGCCCTATACTTTTCCCTGCCTTCCCCTATTTTGAAATAAAGCCTAGTGAAGACTATTGCAAAATAATAATTCCTACCTTATTTTGAAATAGTCTTCACTAGACTCCTGTTTCAAAATAATAAATTTAAAATAATGCTATTTTGAAATTATTTCAAAATAAATTTGAAATAGTTATTTCAAAACAACTATTTTGCAATATCTTTGGCAGTTTAGACATAGCCTATGAGAGCAGAACTGGAGCCAATTTAAAATTTCACAAAGACACTGCCAAAATAACATCAATATAATGAAAGTCTTCTTTTTAAGGTAAATGCAAAGGAGGAAAAGAAACAAACTGGTTTTCCTGTGTTGTTCATCTTTAAGATCCATCTACACAAGCAGAAATCAAACCCATTTCAGAATGACTTAATTAACAGTCTCAGCTACATATTTGTGCTAAATAAAATAGTTTTAACAATCCTGCTACACCCACACTGCTTCTCTAGAAACCATGTTAGAAATGCTTTGAAATATATGGAATCCTGGGCCATGTAAGCTAGAGTACCTCATTATACTCCACAATGTTCCTTTGCCAAGAAAGGTAGATAAATGGCCAAATATTTTAGTACACTTTTCCAAAAATGTTCAGATTTGTCCCTTCTACTCATACATTGAAATATACTTGTCCTCCATATTTACCATATTGACTAGACTGGAAAAAAAAATACAACACTAAATGCACTTAGGGCTTGATCCTGCTCCCATTAAAGCCTGTGTGTACAGGCACAGACCATATACACAGCCCCTTAGCTTGCTGGATTCCTATATACAAGAGCCTGACTTCATGCTGCAGATTATTCCCATCACACATCCTTCCTCCAGGCTAGAGAGTCACTCTGCAGTCTACACTGTAGCTCACTGACTGATGTAACCTCTGGAAACCATTAAAGAATTCTTTCACAGTTGCGAAACCAGGAGGAATTGCTTAACAGTAGCTACTCCATCCCTGTTGCCAGCTCTTCTCTCTGCCATCATGCATCAGCCTTTCCTCTTGCCCTCCTTTCTCATGGGGTTTGCCACACTCTGAGCACAGCTCTGAACTGCATAAGGATTGCGTACTCCTTGAGCAGCACATTCACAACTTATGTAGAAAAGCCACTCCTATCTGTGC
Organism: Podocnemis expansa; assembly: GCA_007922195.1. Taxonomy (NCBI): domain Eukaryota; kingdom Metazoa; phylum Chordata; order Testudines; family Podocnemididae; genus Podocnemis; species Podocnemis expansa. The sequence goes on from ML681966.1 coordinate 25,870,731, forward strand.
AAGGTGGATTTTTCCACCCGTCCTTCTTTTTCTTTTTGCTATGGCTAAACTCCAGCCTGGCTTATGGAATGTAGCTTGTTAGGCCTCTAATTGGGAAAAGAATTATGTGGTGTTATCTTCCAAGGTCAGAAAACCGCAGACAGTAACACTTTTTAAGAAAACTAACTGCAAGTAGCCCGACTAGTTCAAACCAAACTCTGGAAAGTGATAAGAGACACCTGCAGAGTCCATGAGCTCATGAGAAAGATCTACTGACCAAGGTCAGTAAGTTTCCATGCTGACAAGCGATATGCTAATTTTCGGGGGTCCAAGGCATAAAGCCAGGGTTCTGGTCTAGGCATGTTGAAGAAGCAATATGTCAGCAGCCTGTCATGTTGCCAGGGGATTTGGCCATCCCCTAGGCATCTCCCCACTCTTCACAAGGAAGTGTGTTAAACCCCTTGACTGATCACCAAGGGAGCCTGCAGTTTTGTTTTGTTTTTTTCTTTTTGGCAGATCTTTTTCTTTTTTCTTTTGAATTCTTTTACTAAATATTCAATTTTCACCTGTTCACCCTGGAGTGGGGGGCTGTAGCCCTTGGCACATCCGAAAGGGGTAGCAGGGGGTGTTCAACTGCTGCAACTGGTCGCGGTGGGCTCTGATTTTTAAGGCCACAGATAGGAGCCCGAAGGCTGTCCTGTTGGTCGAGCCATTTTAACACTGGTCCAGTCATGTGCAGGATTTTAAGCACGCAATTGGTGGGCTGCTGAGTTGAAGGCAACAGATAGGAGCTCCTAGGTTGTCCTGTTGTCCGCAGCCGTCTTAACACCGGGCTTTTCTATCACATCTTGCTGTCTTTCTCTCTCGCTCAAAGGAACAGATCTGTTATCTGTCACTTCGGAGATAACATCCAGATGTGGTAAATATAACCTGGTCAAACTTGGGATTTAAATTGGTAAATGCTTTTTGGGGATATGTGTGTGTGTATTATTACTGTTCTGAACCTATTAACCTCACAAATCAGACTCAAACTGGTGTTTCACAATCAAACTGGGAAACAGCAGTGTGAAAGAGTATAATAAAAGAATAAATCCATTTGTGTTCCCTGCCAGGCACCCCAGCTGACCCTTGTAACTCCTAGCCACAAACAGCCCATGGCTAGCCTCACTGGGCCATGACCCATGGGCTGTGTTCACACAGCCCTCTTATTTCGAAACAACAGAGATTGTTTCGAAATAAGATTTAGGCTGTTCACACGACGCACGGTTGTTTCGAAACAACGGGAACCATTGTTTCGAAACAATGGCGTTGTTCTGAAACAAGTTAAACCCCATGTGGGGATGAAACAACGCCGTGCGAACATGTTGTTTCGAAACAACAGTGACTTATTTTGAAATAACTGTTGCCTGAACCTGCTATTTCGCTTTGAGCTTTTTTCCTTAATTTGAATTAACAAACTGTTAATTCGAATTAAGTTATTTCGAAATAAGGCATTATTTCGATATAAGTTGTTTTGAAACAACCGTATCGAAATAACCCCCTGTGTGCGAACACAGCCATGGTGTCTGGAGAGCAAGGGGGAGAAGCAAGGTGTTTGTGCTGTCCTGGGCTGTGTGTGATGTTTTAGTGTGTTTGTGTGGTAAACAGCAAAGCCTTTTTGCCCACAGATTGTGGGCTCTATCTCTGTCTCCCATAAACCCCACTCTGTTAAACTATACCAACCAGAATTGGAACTGGAGGTTTTAATTCAGGGTTAGGCACAAGGATTGGGATAAATGTTATAGTGGGATTTGTGCTCTACTTTCTTTTTGTTGGGCTATTAATTTGTACTTAGAAGATCTTTAAATGCCTTAAAGAAATAGAGTTCTAAATCCCAGTTTATATGAGTGTTGTTAAGTGTAATTTAATAGGAATTGTAAGGTTTTTTTCTTCTTGGTTTTGTAACAGGAATATTAGTAATTGAATAATATTAATCTCTCATTTAACCTTTTTTTCTCTTCTTTTTTTTCTGTAATTTTATTTATTTCAATAAAAGTCACATAGAAAGTAGTTAACCCAAAAAATTGTGGTTTGGTCTCTTGCCTCTCAGTTGGGACTCCCCCTTGCAGTGTGGGGATAGTGCCCTCTGCACCCACTCCCCCACAACACTATCCCAGTTCAAGTGGCCTTCCATAACCTTGGAGGAGGAAGCTGGATACGTCCCAGTCCTCTGTTGAAAGATAATGAATGACATTTTAATCTTGACAAGGGTTAGTTTGAATGTGCAGTAACTACTTTTCTTTCTGTGTCGAAACAGGCCACTGACCAATGGCTGATACCATGCATTAGGGAGCTGCAAAACGTCAGCAGTTCAATAACTAGAGTCATTTAAATTCTAGAGGTGGTAAAAAAGCAGCTGAAAACATTATCTAATGAACTGCTTTCTTTTTCTTTCTTTTCTTTTTTTTTTCTTTCTTTTCATTTTGAACACTCAGTGTCAATCCCTTTTTTTTTTCAAATCACTTAAAAGAAAACAAAATTAAACAACTTTTTTCCCAGACTAAGATCTCTTAATACCCAGTTCCTGCCTGGGTTATAATTTTAGATCTTTATAAGTAGAAATTTTTAATAAAACTGCTGAGATGACATTCTTAATTATAGTAATATGAGAAAATGCAGTGTCTCGTTAAACCAAAAGCAGTATTATATAACTGAAACTGAACCAGACACTAAATGAAAAGGTGGGATAATATAACAACTAGATTCCATTAGCTGTCGGTTACTGTGAGCATTTTATGTACTCGTTTATAACATCATTGCCTCCAGTGGACTTGAAGCTGGAGTTAAAGCCAAATTAGCCTTTCTATGAAAGAAACTGAGTTTTGAAGGGTGATTCAGTACAGTGGTAAAAACAGAAACTGTGCTCCAGATTTTCAAGAGAGTCCAGCATTCATATAGGCACCAAAATAAGGAGGCATATTTTCAAAAAAGCTCAGCATGCTTGGTGCTGAATTCTTTTGCATATTGGCCAGTGAATGCCACAAACAGAACCTGTGGGGTGCTAAAATCTTTTTGAAATGTAGCATCAATTGTCAGTTTCAGAACCCACCCTGTATGTACATTTTTACCAGCATTTCTCCAACACTACATGTAAATAAATGATCTTGTGGACTTCAGTGTGAGTTTTGCAGCAAAAGGATCATGGGATTAGATCACAAACCAAAAATTAGTATTTTTCTCTTTTTTCCAATATCCAAAATCCTTTAACTTCAGCAGTTAACAAATTAAGGTAGATTTCTGATGTGTGCAATAAGATATTCACAAAATAGTTCGAGTGGTAATTCAGTTGTAGGCACAGCATCATCAAGAAAACATCCGAGAAGAAACCTTGCCAATGAAATCTGTTAATATAGTGCTGAATAGGCTTGTTTTGATGTAGAATAAATTATAGCTTTGTCCTGAAACAGGAAATTTCTTATGGCCTGATTCTGCTGCCTTTAATTGCATCGAATATAGTATCTTAACCCACAAAGCAATCTCATGAGTTTCGATGAGGTACACTGTGGAGTAAGGTGATATTCCAAGTCACTACTATAGAATAACTCGACCCTTATTTTACACAGAATAATTAATATCAATTAGTGAACGTCTTTTCTTTGTTAAAATCTTTTTGTACTCTTTACCTAGGCATAATGAAAACCAATAGAGTTACACAATCTGAAAGAGTGTAGATGAGGTCAGAATCAGTTCCAAAAAGCTTTGCTCATTGACTTCTTTCTCCAAATGGAAACTTTGGGGTACAAAAACCACTTCCCTTATAACCTGACAAATCTATAGGTAGGAACACATTTAAGGTTTCTTAAAAGCACACAAAATGTCAAAGATGTTTTCAGAGATAAAGAAAAATAAGTGGGACAAATTCCCCTTGATCACTGATTCACAAAGCATTTTGAGGCCAGACACAAGAAGATAAATAAAGCATAGAAATTATAAGCCATACTCAAAAAACCAGCATAAATACATATCAGTGTAAGTACACATTACAAATTAGAAATATAGTGCAGTAAAAAGAGCTGCTGATGACACAATTTACAGGTGATTTTTCAGATATGCATTCTCCATATTTGCCTAATTCTTTTCATCTCTCCTTTCCATTCAAATAAACTATACAGTCTCCACAAGTGGAATGCCAAATTATTTATTTATCAAAGTACCTTCTCAATTTTAACAAGGTGAGAATTAACATTTATTTGTAACCAATGTACAATTTTAATTAACTTTTTAAAATAACACCTGAATAAAAATAAAATAATAATGCTGATACAGAACATTAATTTCAAATAACATAAGACAGATTTTTACACTAGCAAACTTTCTACGTTAGTGATATCTGGTTTCACTAAACTATTTGACACAACATAATGATATCATCATAATGTGATGAAATATAGAAAACTAAACAAATGTATCCCTCACTGTTGGTCTTCTAGAAATACAAATTCCCACAGTGCCTGTGATATCAGCTACTGTATGTAAGACACCTAACTTATGGTAACTACAATTATCAGACAATTTAAAATATTTAATAAAATAAAAATCTTTTTAACTCAGGAGTTTTCACATGAGAAGCATGATACTTTGAGCCTGACCCTTCAGCACAAATTACTGGTGATTCATGCTCCCAACTGATTTATAGAGATGGGTATATTGACTTACAATGATGAATTATGTTGATAATAAAGGCTTTTGGAATCATCCTAGTTAGAAAGTTATTGTAGGGTTTAGCAACAGCTTGCTTTTTCTTTATGTTACAGTGAAGACCATATTTACTTATTACCTACATTCATTTGAGACATTCAGTATTGAGTGTTTTCTCAACCATTTCAGTTTCAAATACTTGGTCTGATCTGAACTTTCTGCAAAATCACTCAGCCTATGTCTATACTTACAATCTTAGCTGGGATTTGGTTGGCCCAAACTAAGTAGTTCAAAGTTAGTTTGAACTAAACCATATTTTTTTTTAGTTCAAACTAACTTTTAATTTGAACTAGCCATGCTATTTTTAGTTTGAACTAACTTTTTAGTTCAAACTAAAAAAGCAAGGCTAGTTCAAACTAAAAGTTATTTTGAACTAAAAAATGCTGTTTAGTTCGAACTAACCACTAGTTGGATTGAAGGAGCGTATCTACATCATGCTAGTATGAACTAGCCAAAGCAGCTAGTTTGAACTAAGAAGTTAGTCTGGACTAACCAGCCAAACTAACTAGTTTGAACTAAGCTTTGGCTAGTGTAGAGAGGATTCAAATTAACCTAGACTAAACCAGCTTAGTCCAGACTAATTTGCTAATGTAGACATAGCCTCAAATTTTACCAATGATCTTATTACACAAATCTTTTTCTATCAAGACGCAGACATACTAATAACAAAGTATACTACTTCTATGCATATTAACATAACAGTGATAACATGCCTTATCTTTCTTTAATAATCTTGGACTAATGAAAATTTTTTGTCAATGTACTTAGAACTGTAGCTGTTACACACCTCTCAATTCTCAATCTTTATAATCAGAGACCTGGCCCACTCTCTTGAAAATAAAGAGTAAGACTTTCATTTACTTTGATAGGCTTTAGATCAGGCCACCATGCAAGCAGTAGGCTGAGGTCATGCAGAGACTTGTGCACCTGCTTAACGTCATGTACTGTGAGTAGTTCCATTCAAGTCAATGTAAATTAGTAATTATAGTAGTAATTCACACAATAAATATCTTACTAAGTATAAGGAACTAAAATTAATTTCTGTAGTTATTTAATGACAAGTAAAATGACAATTTATTCATGAAAATATTCAAATTCTATTACAAATTTAATTTATGCATACCTCATAATTTGCTGTTAAGCTTCACTCATTTGCTATTTAATTAAAATAAAATTTCTTCAAAAACATAAATTGGATGTATATTTAAGACATAAGAATAATGTTAATGCAATAAATGCAATCATGCAATGAAAACCTGGAAAACCAAATTGTCAAACCAGAAATGTTACATATGCATAACTTCCTGAGTTCTGGATCATGGCTACATTATGAAAGTTTAAACGTCGGCAAGAAGCAAACGGGCACAGCAGGAAAAGAACTATCAGAAAGGAACAAGTGTCCTGGCTCTGATTTTGTAAGGCCGCTAGAACTGAAAGAGTACTTTTTAAACTGGATCTACTAAAGCTCTTGATTTTGAGTGAGAAGAAGTGTTTGGGGTAGGAAACGATTTAAAGATGTGAGAAGTGTGACCGTTCATGTAGCATAAATTCCACAGATATATTTACATCATCTTTATTGTAGGCACAATTTTGAATCTGTCAGTTCAAACTATAAGCAACATAGCTTTGCTCCTGTGCAACGATTTGTAGGGAAAAGAAATGAAAAAGAGCTAATAGCAGAAATATAAACAAACCTAAGCATAACTATTTAGCAAGGTTCTTCTCTCCTTAAAAACAAAACCAAATCATTCTTATGGAATATATTTGCTTTTGTTCCAGAGTACATTTACTTCAAATAATCACATATAGTGCTTTTCTAGTTTTCTTGGAATTTTGTGTGTGCGCGCATGCGTGTGTGTGTGCGTATCTATTGATTTATTTTAAATGTTTTTATTCGTAATATTCTAACTGCTATTCCCTTAAGAACTACATCTGTAGCATTATGGTCCAAAATGGCTGGAAAACTAAATGCCATGAATACCTCTCTCCTTCGAATGTTGCAGTGCTCTAGATATTCATAAGTTTTCAAAGCTGCGGGTTGATGATATAATGAGAGGATCTGAGGTTTATGCATGAATCAGCAACTCCTCCTCATAATTTCATGGTGCAGTGATCCCTGCAGAGCTGTAAGACTTGATTTAAAATGGAAATGCTCAACACCCTCTTGAGCCAGCAGGATTAAACTTCCAAGATCCTGCATATATTACCTCTCTACCAGGCTACTTTATGAATAACTTGTTACTGCTACTGAGCTTTAATATTACCCCATAAGAAATTTCTGTTGAAGGACTCAAATTTCCTTTTAAGGTGAAAAACCAATCAGTATACATAAAACAACTGTTACTGATTAGTACTGAAAGGGTTAACAGGAAGACATTCAAGGGCAATCACTTCAACTGTTTTCTGTGTTGATGTAATTTCACAATAGAATCTGTTTCTGAGATTATAGAACATCAGTGATTTATTCAATGATGTTAGGTTTAATCACACTGTATTGAAGGACTAATATTTCATTTTGTCTAGATAATCTCAGATTTTATGCCGTAGATCAGGGGTGGCCAAACTCAGGGAACTCAAGAGCCACATAAGTTGATTATTAAACCTTCATGAGCTACAGTGAGGCATATAGTCATATACTTTTACTATTCCAAAATTACTACGTTTAAAATTCCTTGCACACTTTAATTTTATCGTAAAAAGAGGGCAAATATTGATCCTACTAATGTCAGATTCCAACTGTTACTTAAGGTTACCGTGAAAACTAGGCCTGCAGTAAAAATGCTGCCGCTTCTTCCCGCTGTCCCCAAACATGCCGCCGCTGCTTCCCCCCGCTGTGCTCTTCTGCAAGCCACACTTTTTCTTTCAAGAGCCACAGTTTGGCCACGCCTGCTGTAGATCGCCACCAATTCTGTAACCTTGTCACAACTGTTAAAAGTCAAATGCTCCCAAACACGATTGTGATGCCCTGTAGTCATCGTCTAACTTTTCCTTCCTCTTTACTTCCTTCCCAGATTTACATCTTTGAACTCACAGATGCACATCCAAATCTGCTGCTTCTAGCTCACTTCCCCCCTTGGGAAAGATTGTGGTCTTGCTCTTGAGTGCCACTCATGCTTGTCTCCTCAATGTAAGGGCTGCACAGTGTCTCAGTGGAAAACCACCAACCAGATCCTCACATCCGGCATGAAATGAATGGTGCTACTCCACTGACCGCTGAAGATTTGTCCCCAAGTCTTTTACTAAAATCCAGAATGAACATTCCCAAAGAACAGCTGGCTGAATGTTAATGCTAGTTAGTGCAGTCTTTGCTCCCCAGCCACCAGAGGCCCCCTCCAACCATCTACAAATGAGAAGGACTCACACACTCACTGGACTCTTTGCTGCTTATGTTGACCAACCGTCAACCACACATGCCTCCTTGCTTTGCCCGTGCACATGGGAACCCAATTTAAAAGCAGTATTTAGTATTTCTTTATGTAAAAGTCACTTGTTCCCTGCACAAACTTCATTTTAAGTGCATTGAAATGGTTCCAATAATAAAGATGATCTTTCAGTTAAAGCAATTTTGAGCAGATGGGACCTTAGGTCCTGGCCAGTGCCAGATTTAGGCACAAGCCAAGTAAGCCATGGCTTAGGGCCTCAGATTATGAGGGGCCTCTAAATATGTCAGAGTTAACTAAGAAAATTTATCATAAATGAAATTGATAACGCAAATAAGGCTTGTTGCATCCTTGCCTATGTATATATAATGGTTTACCATTTATTTTTTCATTACCTGTACTGTTACAGTGTAATACACTTTTTTCTCTTTATTTTTTATGGTATGGGGCCTCTGAATCTTGACATAGTTTAGGACTTCTGCATGTCTTAACCCAGCCCTGGTCCCTGGGTTTCCTTTAGTTACTTTTTTGGGATGTACTTTGTTTACTATCGATTGTGTTTGTATGTGTCCATGTGCATGCTAATTTTTGAAATGTGTTTCTGTTGCAAAACAATTATTTGCAGACTTTTAAAATCAACATCAAATGCAGTAAAACTTATCCCCTCAGCAGTTTCATTTGTAAGAAAAGAGTTGGTTGCTGATACACTGTTGTTGGAAACAGTCTGCCACCTGCTGGATGCTTAAGCTATGTCTGACATTTTTGTCTTTGGTCTGTGAGCTTACTGTTAAAGGTGAAGAACTCATCATCTGGTTCTATTTAGTCACTGCTAGGACTATTTTGAATAGTAACAGTTTCACCTAGATATTATTACTGTCCATTTAACTTACTGAACTTCGGTTAAGGCTTGGGTTAAAAGAGCATCTGGACTAAGAAGGCTGATGAACCAGCTACAGTAGAATAACTGAGTAAAGATCTAGAAGCAGGCTTCCTTCCATATCATTTTTATTTATGATGCAAGATGCCTTATAGGCCACTCCAGGAAAGAAAGGTGAGAAACAACCAGATAAAGAATCTCCATTGTCCAACAAGGACAAATTCGTAGGATGAGGTAATGGAAATAGTACTGAAAAAAGGTAAATTTTGAAAGATCCAGGATTTCATTTCCAAATGAACTGCTAATTTTTCTCTGTCTCAACAAATAGTCGCCTTCAGTATCTTCTGTTGGCCAATCACAAATCTTCCTTGGATGATAATGGAATAAGTACTATACCTAACTATTTTTAATATGGGTCTCATAAACCAGCCCACCCAAGAGGATGACTGCACTAAACGGTGAGTTGTGATAGCCAGATTTGAGAGAGTCTACTCGCTCTGACTTTACCCAGCTCAGCTTGTGATGGACAGAGCTCCTATCCTGGACACTGATCTTCAACTGTCTCGAACACGGAATTCTTGGCTTTGGCCATGGACAGAAAGACAAAAGAAAATGGAGAGTCCCCGATATCATCAGCCTGCTCAAAGCCTGTACCAGCTCTTTAGTGACGTCAAAGCCGTTCATTAAACCCCACATAGGTCACCTAAATATCGTTGGAATTGTCAGAGGGAGGACATTTAAGCTCAAGAATGAGTCATGCACAAACATCCAATGTGGTGTTAGGAAAGCATGATTCCTCCAGTTTCTGGAAGAAAATGAAAAGCAGCCATGTTTGCTGTTAGTGATAGTTAGCGGCAGGAAGATCACTGGTAGTGCTTAACTAAATCACATTCAGAAGTTCATCGACTTCGGAATGGAAAAGCAAGACTAGGTAGATCACTCGCTCGTGCTGCGTTTGAATTTTGCCAGGACCAGACTGTTCAGGAACATCCAGGTTCCACTGACTAATCTCTAATAAAAATGTCTTGAAAATACTCCCCAGAAGTAGTATTAAGTCCCTGGAATCCCTCATGATATTTGATGAGTTGAGAAATCAGCAATTAAATAAATACGGGCAGTTTTCTCAGGCTAGAGCACAACTAATGCAATAAAATTCTGAAACTAGCCGGCTGTGCTTTTCCCAGCCATTGTCATTATTCATAGCATGACCCGTATTTCACACACGAAAGAGAATAACAAGGTTTTTTCTTTCATAAGCTATCTGCTTCTTTCATTCCTACTTTTTAAAGAGGAAATTTAAAAATGAGAGACCTCGACTGAGCGTGAAGCCTACACGCAACATTTAAGGCAAACTTCAGTGTAACTGTGCAATGATCTGTTCACGGTGTACACTAAGGAACTGGCAGCAATGTTTCCTGGCTTATTTTTCTTTGTAAACAGCACCTCTACACTCTGCAGTGGGTTCGTTTTCACTGCAAAAGGAGCTGTTAGGATGGCAAGACTCAAAGCTGGAGACTGTGTGGGAAGCCGTTTCGCAGGATGGAGGACAGATTACAGCTTTTCATGCTCCCCAGGAATAGGTGTGCCTTTCGGGCTCCTGGGCTTGTTACAATTCTGTGAAACTGTTGTCTGGGTTTTCGCCTCCATACAAATATGGCACGGTTTCCCTTTAGGATTAGAATGACAAATAGCTGCTCTAATTGCCTGGGTCTAAGGTGAGTCTTCTCATTAGACAGTTTTCTAAATGGGCCCCCTCCCCACCTGTTTCTTTATGCGTTTATTTTAATTTTGAAGGTGTTGCCCCCCCCCAACCACACAACCAGGCTATGTGCGTTATCTCCCAGGTGAGGCTGAATGCTTTCAATTCATTCCTAGGAGCAATTTAAAAGGCCCTTTGCTCATTCATTCAAGCTCAACCCAGCCTCCAAATTTAAACCCATGCAAAATAAGGGAGAAAAGAGTCCCAATGCACTCGGTCTGCACAAACGCATCGCTCGTTCAAATGTGCAAACGAGTCTATGGTAAAATTAATTGCAAGACAACTGACTCGATGAATGGCTCTCTCTTTTCACATAACTAACCCCCTGACTGCAGCTATTCTGAGACACTCCGCTCAAAGGATGTATTTGGTTTACACCCAGTGAGAGTTACGCCGTTTCCCTGATGGCTCCTTATTTTACTAAGGAAAAGAGCAGTGGCCTTGCCACACATTTTTAAAACAAGGAGTGATCCCGGGTCTCGAGAGCCCTGGGACCAGCCCGAACACTTCAAGCGAAGTGCTGCGGATCTGGGGCACGGTCGAAGATGCCACGAGGGGTTATTCAGGTCTGATCTGGCTTGCATTTTTCCACCTGACCCTTGTATTTTTTTGCCTATTGTCCGAGCTGACTGTGAAACCACCGGGAAATCAGGAAGATGCGAAGGGATGGGGAGGCTCTGGCCGCATGCAAGTGTCAAACACCAGCTTCTTTCACAGCCATCCAATTTTATGACAAGACGACAGAGCTGCTTTATTCTAAGTAAATTCTGCCAGAAGCAAGCGCTCAGGGCCAGCGCCACCTCCTTGGCTGCAAGGAGCGAGCGCTGCCCCGGTCTCTTCGCTAAGGTGCCCGGTCTCTAGGGAGGCTGGGCTGATTGGGGTGGAGGGAGGGGGAGCGCGCTGTAACATGGAGAATTGCAACCCCTAAAATGGCTGATCCGTCTAAGGCTCAGACCCACTCCCCTGCTGCCGATCGCCTGGCACATCCTGCCGGATTGGTCAGAGCCAGGCCAGGCGCCCAAGGGAGCCAGCATCGCCTTGCTTTTGCCGGCAGCGGGCTCTGCCAGGGAAGTTTCCCCGCTTCATGGGAGAGCTGCCCGCATCCTGGCTCCTGGCTGAGCGGGCAGCCTTGCATTTGCCCTGCCTGCCCGCCCAGCCTAGCTGCGCCTTTGTGCAATGTGTGGAGAAAGCAGCCAAGCAACCATCGTAAAGCTGTGCCAGCCGCCCAAAGGCATCGCCGGAGGAGCGAGCAGCCGGGCAGCAAAGCCGAGCCCGCCCCCTGCACCCCTCCGCCTCCCCCCCATTGCACAGGGGTCCTGGGGCAGATCTGCCGCCCCCCGCCCGCCCGCTCCGCGACCCCCCGACTCACAAGCGTTGGTGACGGCGAAGCTGTTGGCCACCTCCAGGTTGTCGATGTGGGGCGTGAGCCTGAACTCCGAAGTGGAGAACTGCACCATCCCCACCCGAAACGCGCTGTACTCCTGATCGGCGCCCCTCGGGAAGAGCCCCCCTGCGGGGAAAGGAGCGCACGTGAAAGCCAGGCTGCGGAGCGGGCTGCGGGGATCCCGCGCGGAGCCAGGCGGCGCGGACACCTACCTATCTGGATGCTGTTGGCGCGCACCCCCCAGATCAGCCCCCAGAAGACGGGCGCCAGCAAGACACAAGCCGGCATAGTCTCGCGCATGGCCAGCCGAGGGGAGCGTGCACAGCGCCCCGGGCCTCCGCCCAGCCTGGCAGATCCTCCGCGCTGCGGGGCGAGCGGCGAGAAGGAGCCCGGCGCGCTGCTGCTGCTCCTCGCCCCGGCGCCGGGAGTGAGCGGGCGGCGCGAGGGCTGCGGCGGTGGCCGCGCAGCCAGCCGCCGCGCACGCCCCTCGCGCGCGCTCGGCCCCCGGCGGGAGCGGCGCGCGCGCGCCTCGCCCGCCGCCGTGGCGGGAAGGAAGGAAGGAAGGAAGGAAAGCAGGCAGGCCGCGCCTTGGCGCACCTCGGACAGCGCCTCAGCGAGCGCGCGACCGCCACGCGCGCCTGGCCCCGCCCCCACTCCGGGGCTCAGCTGCGGCGCCGCACCGGCCCCGCCCCCACAGAGCCGCCGGGCGGGCGCGAGCCGCTCGCGTGCACGATCCCGCGGCAACGCCTCGTGCTGGAGCGCGGGGACCCAGGCCCCGGCCTCTCGCTTGCTGCATCAGGGGGAATGCAAGCAGGAGTCTCCCCAGGACTTGAAACTAGGGGGGGTGTTGGGCTGCTCGCTGGTTTCCTATAGCACTGTTACTAGCTGACAACTGGCAGGCTGCTGGGAAATTCAGGGGGTGTTGGGGTGCTCACTAAATTGCTATAACACTGTTACTAGCTGACAGCTGGAGGGTGTTGGGAAATTCAGGGGGTGTAGGGGGGTGTTGGGGTGCTCACTAAATTGCTATAACACTGTTACTAGCTGACAACTGGACGGTGTTGGGAAATTCAGGGGTATAGGGGGTGTTGAGGTGCTCACTAAATTGCTATAACACTGTTACTAGCTGACAACTGGCAGGGTGTTGGGAAATTCAGGGGGTATAGGGGGGTGTTGAGGTGCTCACTAAATTGCTATAACACTGTTACTAGCTGACAACTCCGGGGTGTTCAGAAATTCAGGGGTATAGGGGGTGTTGAGGTGCTCACTAAATTGCTATAACACTGTTACTAGCTGACAACTCCGGGGTGTTGGGAAATTCAAGGGTGTAGAGGGAGGTGTAGGGGTGTTGGGGTCTCACGAAATTCCTATAACACTGTTACTAGCTGACAACCGGGGGGCTGTTGGGAAATTCCAGAGGTGTAGGGGGTGTCAGGGTGCTCAATAAATGGCTATAACACTGTTAGGAGCTGACAGCTGGGGGGGGTGTTGGGAAATTCAGGGGGTGTTGGGGTACTCACTAAACTGCTATAGCATTCTTACTAGGTGACAACTGGAGATGTTGGGAAATTCCAGGGTGTAGAGGGAAGTGTAGAGGGCATTGCGGTGCTCACTAAATTCCTGTAACACTGTTATGAGCTGACAACTGGGGGCATGTTGGGAAATTCAAGGGTGTAGAGGGAGGTGTAGGGGGTGTTGGGGTGCTCACTAAATTGCTGTAACACTGTTACGAGCTGACGACTGCGGGGGTGTTGGGAAATTCAGGGGGGTTGTAGGGGAGGTGTTAGAGAAATCGGTGAATGCAAACATATTTGTTGAGCCTCCGCATCTCTCTCATCACAAATAAGCAGTGGGAAGCTGCCTCACGTGCAGGTGCTGTAGGGGATTCAGGCCCTGTCTCCCTCGAAGCCCAGTGGTCAAGGCCTGCTTGGCTGTGGCAGAAACCGTGTGAGACCCTAAGCGGTGTCAACGCAACAAGCCTGGGGGCTTTGCCTTTGGGCAGTGAGAGAAAGAAAACTGCACCGACTGGCAGTGCATGATTTGCTTTGTTACAGTCTCTTAGCCTGGGAGCTTGAAAGCGGAAGGGAGTTAGGTGCTCATGAGGAGCTGGTACCTAATTCCCTTAGGCTTTGTTGGAGCTTTCAGTTATTTAGTTGAGAGACCCAGACATTATGGGCCATGCTGTAAGACCTGGGTACCAGTATTTAGACACTTCACTTGACTAGATGTCCTGATTTTCATAGACGTTTAGCACCTACATCAGCTACTTAACTTTAGACTCTGGCTTTAAGAAAGTTTGACCAAAGAGAATAATAAAAAATGGAGAAAAAGCTCCACAAACACATTGTTCTCCATAACAAGATGAGAGATTAGTTTACATGAAAAGCATGTAAACTACCAGTCTGGTAGATGGACAATAGGAAGGGGGGAAACAAAGGGGAGTCTGCAAGCTGCCCTTTCACTGTAAAAGAGCCACATGTGGTTCACAAGCCACAGGACACCCTGATTTATTATGACATTTTTTGTCCTGTAGGCAATACAATATTATTTGTATTATTTATGTCACTGTAACTCCTAGGAGACTAAACTAAATTTTGGCCTTATTGCATTATGCACTGTACATTTATATAATAAGTGGCAATGTCTGCCCCAAAGAACTTACAATCATAGGCCTTGATCTTGCATTGTATAATGTGGGGCGCAGCATTCCACCTGCATGCTGCATAGAATAAAGGCCTAAAAGACAAGGAATAAGAGGTGGGAGAAACAGAACTGGCAAAGGTAGAAGAGTGAGGTTAAGTTGGATGGTTAACATAAACCATCTGTGTGCACAGTTTTTAACGGTAATAAAAAAAGGCAGTAGTAAAAGTCTCAGTGTGTTATTTTAGATTTAAATAATCAGTTTTGTTTCGTTTTTTATTTCACTATGTAGCCAACTGCAGGAAAAAAAAAAGCCATTCTCTTATCAGTGCCAACTTGGTGAGTTCATGAATTACAGTTGAGGTGAACCAGTGTAAAAAAGAGGACCGTGTGGTTCAATGAAACGGCACAAAAGTAATTACATCAGGAATTAACAAGAGAAGTAAAAAGTTTCACTGACAATAAAATAAGGTAGTTTACACATTTTCTTTCTTTTTCTATAAAAGTTCTTGGTTCAGTGAAAATCGGTAGGCAGAAACAGGAGAAGAAAAAGAAAAGCTAATTGATAATAATTTATACTAACATAGTAAGAATAGACCATACAGATTTAAATTCTAAGAAGTGTAAAGTATAAAAACCCATATACTGTTACTGAGATTGATGCTTAATGTTCTTCGCCTACACAAAACAAATCCAAAAATTTTTAGTAACAAGTCAGGTAAAAATATGATCTAAAAATAAGAAGAGGTCATACGCTTCTATGCATTATTCCTAAATCCACTTTAAAAATTTTTATAAGAATACAAATCATTAATTTACAATCTGAACCTTTTGACTTCAGAGGAAGTATTTTTGGATAAATAAGGATGCTTGCATAAGTCTGATCAATCTTTATTAAATGGAATGTAAGAGTATGATCATACTAAAGCACTAAAGATAGATAAAGGAAGTCCAGAGCAGAAACAACAGGTAAAATGTCCTTCAAAAGTTCAAGAGCCTCATCTTAATTCCTCCTAAGTGACATTTATTGCAAAGGATGATATTCTGGGATTCCAAAATTCCTGGCTAACTGATAGGTCTCAGAATGTAATTGTAAAGGGGAGGAATCATCATCAAGAGAACATATTTCTAGTGGGGTCTTTCAGAGATTCGGTTTTGGTCCTACGCTATTTTTATTTTTTCAGTGACCAGGAAGAAAATTTATAGTCATCATAGATAATGTTCGCAGATGACACAAAGACTGGGAAAGTCATAAATGAAAAAGAGGGCAGGTCACTGGTACAGAGCAATTTAGATTGGTTGGTAAACTGGGCACAAGCAAATTATATGCATTGCCATAGAGCCATATTTAAAACCATACAACTAGAAATAAAGAATGTAGGTCTCTACATACAGTACTATATAAATATACTATGTAGGTCTCTATCCTGGGAAGCAATGACTGAAGATAACTTGAAGGTCATACTGGATAATTGCATAAGACAAGAACACAGTGTGACATTGTGGCCGAAAGGACTAATGTGATCTCATGATATAGAAATACGACAATATCAAGTAGAAATAGAGAGATACTACTTCTGAATCTGGCACTGATCTGACCACTGGTAGATAATGTCTCCAATGCTGGTGTCTATGAATCAAGGTGAAAAAATTGGAGAGGGGTCTGAGGAGAATCACAAGAATAAATAAAGGGCTGGAAAATATGCCTTATACTGAACGACTCAAGATGCTCAATCTATTCAGTCTATTAAGAAAAAAGGTTAAGAAGTGACACAATGTATAGGTACTTACATGGGGAATTTTGATAGGGGTTCAGTGTGGTGGTCTTTAATCTAGAAAATAAAGGTATAAAAATGACTGGAAGTTGAAGCTACATAAATTCAGATGCAAAATAAGAGACAATGAGGGTACTTAACTTTTGGAAAAACTTTCCAAGGATTGCAGTGGTCTGGGAATTTTTAATTCATGATTTCTTGTTTTTCTAAAAGATAGGTTCTGTGTCAAAAAGGAATTAATTCTGGCAACTCCTATAGACTGTGTTATGCGGGTAGACAGACTAGATGATGATCACAGTAGTCTTTTATTGTCTTACACTTTATGAATCTATGCATATTTGCTTTTCATAATTAGGAATTCATCTTTAATTTTCCAAATGTATCAAAGACATTTTTGTCCTTTCAAAAAAATAAAGGCTTGCAGGATGCAAAACTGCAATATCTGGCCAGATATAAGAAAATTCTGATTCTAAACAACATAGTCCCAAAGCTATGTGATTTAGTGCAGTCAGGGAATAAAAGACTCTGCCTGTCCTTAAAAAAAAAATTGTTCTCTTTGGTCTTCTTAAATAAGTAAATGGTTTTCTCTCAGTGACAGTAAAGTTAAATTAAAATGTAAATGAAAGCAAGATGTTTAAATCTGAAACTAACTTATTTTAAAAAGCTTAGTCTGAGTGCAGATTCTGGATTTTAAACGTCTCTTTAAAAATAAAAAAATACAGCAATGTCACCAATGTGCAAAATAAATAAAGCCTGAACAATGGTTTCTGCTGTAGTGTTGCTTCTGCTGGCTCTTCACCTGCAACTAACACTGTTCCCTGATATACAACCACTGGTGGCAGGCTCTAAGGAAGGCAGTCAACAAACACAGCCAGGCTAAATTTATGCTTCATGATACTGGTGGAAAAAGGAAATGCATCATGGAGCTTTGGAGTGGCTATTACAAATAATGGAAAGTAATAAGCAAATATCAAATATTGTCATAAACTGCCATTTCACTGCATTTTTGGAGTGGTTTAGTTATATACATAATATGTTGGAATTTCTAGTGGATTGGGATTCAGTATATCCATCCAGGTTATTTACAGCCATCTGTGACACATTTTCACATTATTTTGAGGATAAAGTCACTCAGATTCAAGCTGAGCTGTCTGTATGTGATGAGAAATCCATCTCTGGTGAACACAAATGCAGATTTTACTGGTAAGGTTTTGTCCAACGACAGATGCTAGGGTTCTGGAGGAATTAAAGGGTAAAACTTGCAAATTAGATCCACAGTTCTTGGCTGGAAGAGGAATATGAAGTCATCTCTAAAGTTAATAGGCAATGCCTCCTTTTGGAGATGGCCAAATTTTGTAATTTGTTCCACCATGGTACCTAAAAATTTCTACCTCTTCCTCTCTGCCCAGGAAATAAATTATTTGTTTGTGTCCTAATCAGCTCCTGCCACATCTGCTATTTCCTCTCTGGTTTTCTGCCTCATCTGATCCCTTCACTTTGTCAATATGCTGGCACAACAATTATTTTCTTAGGCATTTTTTGACTACATCACCCATCTTCTAGTCCTTCCAAGCAATGTACCAAGTTCAGTTTTTTTGTCAATGCTTTTGAAGCCCTGCAGCACAAAGCCCTGAGTTTGTCTTTAAATTCTGCTCTTCCCATCTGCTTAAACCTAGCCTTGACTTCCACTTTGTTTCTTATTCCCATTCCTGCTTTTTCTCTTTAAGGCTCAGTTTGCTTTGTCTGGATGAGAAATTAGTTAATGATTTTAAAGGAAAAACATTCTGAATAGCTAAAGACAGAGGAGAGGATTTCACAGACTGTATATGCAATAAAAATGCAGTAGTTCTCAACATGTACAAACAAAAATGTAATAAAAATATTGACTGGCAAGTACCAGGTATAAAAGCATGATAGTCCATTTTCTGTTGACATCTGGAATGTACATCTGTCACTAACAGCTCAATGATTTTACTTTATTTGTGAATTACTCTCGTCTTGTTACTTATTTAGACAACAGCAGTGACAATGACAAAAGTGGCTTCCAAAAATAAGCTGTTTTTCCTTCAGTGATTACGGAAGTGAAAGTGTTCATACATTTATTAAGATTCTAGCTAATGCTAGACATATACTAGATAATTCAATCCATGTCCATAAACTGCGTATTGAGTGATCTATGGGGCTAACGTATATGAAAGCTAATAGCATGTGTTTCCATGCTTGCTCCACACTTACGCTCCATGTGGCAGTGGATAACACCATTACCAACAGCAAGATACAACATCATAGCAAGTGGAAACAGCACGGGGGTAAATTGTTGAACAAGGATATTTGAGCAAACACTACTACTACAAAATGTGTCATAGAATGATTAAACTCTACACAGAGCAGATTGGGCCTTGGTTTTAATGTCTTATTGACAAGAACCAAACATTAAAAAGGAAATATTTTACCTGTCTGGGAAGAATAAAGAATTCAGCTGATACTGTTGGAATTTAAATTAGTTGTTCCACAGAGGTAAAACCTAATGCTTGTAAAGAGTGAGAGACTGTCAGTTGCTTGATTGCTTTTTTCAAATACACACACACGAATGTAATGTAGATTTATATAATGAATATTAAAATATTTCAGATAATTATAATTTTATACTATTGGGCAATACTACAGTTTGTGATATGACCTCATATTAGATTCATAACATAACATAACAACAGCATAACAATTCAAGTAACTTTTCAAAGATCCCTGGACAATAGCAAGACTAATGATTTCTAAAGTCATACACCAAGCTCCTTAATCCAATTAAGAGAGCTTTTAACAATATTCAGTATAGCACTAAAGCTGTCTTACTGCAGTTCTTGTCTAAAGCAATATGCTCTCAAACTAGTTGGTTTTTATTTTCTTGAATAATTGTAAAATCTTACTTTGAGGCCTTATAGGTCCTTTTAAACTCCTGTGAGGTTCCTAGACTGTTTCTGGCCTTCAGTCCTAAATGCTCAGCTACATACATAACAAGACAAATTAGCATAGCGCATAAACTCTGTCTCTTTGGACTAAGAAGCTACGTTGCTTATACGAACATCAGGGGATTTAGCAAGCTGTCAATGCAAGTGGATTAAAAATGGCAATAAAAGTAACTGAGATGAGTTTTGTTGCTTTTCTACCACTTGGTACATGACAGTTTGCTGTTCCCTCTTTGGTGTAAATAGAACAGATTTCACTGAAGTCACTAATGAATTAAGTGAGTCTTCTCTGATAAAGCTTTTCTTTTAGCAAATTTTTGAAGTAAGCCTCTAAAGAAGGATATGTTGGCCTGAATTCACATTTAGACTTGGGTCACTTTCCCATCTGTCACAGTAACACTTACTCTAATGCTCCTTTATACTGCTAGACAGTGTAAACGGTCACAGTGTAAATGAGAATCAAGCCTGTAGACATCTCAGATAGCTTTTAAAATTTTTTCTATAAACTTATCCATTTCTAGTTATAAATCTTAACAAATGAAAGAAACAAGTGTCAAAATAACCTCCCCCCATTTTTTTTAATCTAACACTTCAAACTGTAGTTAATTAGCCAAATAGTGGTTGTGGTAGTCTCATTTATTTCACTGACACTCTAGTACCCCTTAGCATTTTTTCTGCCAGGGTCAGTGTCACTAGAAAAATGAGAAAATTAAAAGGTTATGGCTATTTAGTTCAGAGAAGATGAATAAAAGACTATGCAAAAGTCAGTAGGATATACCTATTTACGATTTTCATTGAATATAACAAAGAGGATATCACATGAGATTAAAGCAAAATATGCACCAAATATTAAATAGTAAAGCATTTTTAACCTATAAGATGTACTGTCACAAGATATTATCCCAATCAAGAATTTAGGATTTAAAACTGATTAGACAAGTCTACAAAAATAATAGAAATATTGAAATAATAGGAATTATATTGGCTAATTCAAAATTTATTTGGGATACTATCCAAAAAACCAAATTGCCTCACATTCATATTATTACTGAATTACTCTTTCTGTCTTCTTTTGAATAATTTGGTGCCAACAATTGTCAAAGATAGTATTTGATCAGAGAGACTATTGGACCATTCTGGAATGGCAAACCTAGTGTCCTGTGATTATGATACACTGGCTAGATCCTTATAGATCTTATGACCTCATATTTATTTGCCATACACATACTTTATTTTCCTTGAGAGATTTTCATTCCAAGAAGTTATTGATTTGTAAAGAAGATGCTCATTCAAATTATCATTGAAATGTACACTTGTTCTTCAGTCCCAGTAATGGCTCACAATTTAGGTCAGAGGTATTTTTGCTTTCACCACTGCATGGCAGTTGTGTACTAGTGATTAATTATTATGTTATGTTGCATTATGTGCAAGTATTTAAGAGCATAAGAATGGCTCTACTAGGTCAGACCAATGATTCATCTAGCTCAGTAGCTTGTCTTCTGACCATGGTAGTGCCAGATGGTTCAGAAGGAATGAAAAGAACAGGGCAATTATCAAGCTATCCATCCTCTGTTATCCAGTCCCAGTTTCTTGCACTTAGAGGTTTTTCCAGATTGTCAATGAGTGTGTTAATGGGTATGTCCACACGAGTCTTTTATTTCAAAACAACACTGGTTGTTTTGAAATAAAAAACTGAATGTCCGCACGACATTTTCTTATTTTGAAATGACAGGCTCTGCCATTTTGAAATAGCTTAAACTCCATTCATTTCAAAACGGCTTTTTATTTCGAAATGGTTATTTCGAAATAAGGCCGTTTGGACATGTTGTTTCAAAACAACACCATTGTTTCAAAACAACTGTTCTGAAACAACATGTCCAAATGGCCTTATTTCAAAATAACCATTTAAAATAACAGCTGTTTCAAAAGCAGGCTTTCCCTTAATTTGAATTAACTTATTTGAAATAAGGACTTTATTTTGAAATAACTCATTTCAAAATAACTTATTTTGAAATAATGATGTATGTGTGGACATAGCCAATCAGCCTTGGCCCCATTGGCCTCCTTTCTAGGGAGAAACCACTATTTATCTTTCTCCATCTGAAAACTGACCATTTATTACTTCCCATTTTTCCTCTCTTTTAATCAGTTACTGATCCATGAGATGACCATTCCTCTTATCCCATGAAAGCTTACTTTGCTTAAGAGCCTTCAACAGGGGACCTTGTCTAAAGCTTTCTGAAATATGAAGTACACTATATTCATTGGATTACCCTTGTCCTTGTGCTTGTTGATCCCCTCAAAGAATTCTAGTAGATTGTTGAGGCATAATTTCCCATTATAAAACCATGTTAGCTCTCCCTTAACAAATCATGCTTGGTAATTCTGTTCTTTATAGTCTCAAGCAATTTGTCTGATACTGAACTTAGACTTATTGGCATGTAACTGCCAGGACCACCTCTGAAGTCTTTTAAAATTTGGCATCACATTAGCTGTCCTCCAGTCATTTGGTATAGAAGCTGATTTCAGTGATAGGTTACATACAATAGTGAGTCATTCTTCAATATCATATCTGAGTTCCTTTAGGACATATAGGTTAATACCATCTGGGCCTGGAGACCATTTAATTTATTAGCTAGTTTCAAAACCTGCTCTGTTGACATCTCAGTCTGAGACAGGTCTTCAGATTTCTCACTTAAAAAGAATAGCTCAGGTGTGGGAATCTACTTTCATCCTCTGCAGAGGAAACTGAGGCAAAAAATTAATTTAGCTCTTCCTAAATGGCCTCGTCTTGCCTGAAAGCTCCTTAGCATCTTGATCATCCACTCTTCCCAGTGATTGTTTGGCAGGCTTCCCCGTTTTGTCGCTAAATGCTGTGTTGGGGTTCCTTGGTATTTTCCCTCCCTCAAGCACAATACATTTAATTACATTATGGTCACTATGCCGAGCAAGCATAAATCAAAACAAATTAGAATGATAATTTTCATTACGCACTCTTTTAATTACATACCTAAGGCTATATAATATACTCACAGAAAACACATGGAAAAGTGTTTTCTTTCAACTGTACTATTTTTACATGTAAGATTTGGTAGCTGAGTTTTTTGTACAGAATTCCCTGCTTACCATGTTGCAGCAGCAGAATCAATACAGGTGATTTTTCTCCTAACAACTATGAATGTATGAGTCACAATCATACAATGACTCCCAATAGAAGAGGCACGTACAGCCCTGGTATTTTAGATGTACCTTTGTCCATTCTGATTTATCTGTATCTAGCTCTCACCTGGGCATGTCACTTGTATAATGCTAAAAGGAGATAATCAAAATCATGGGGAATAGTTGCTTTATATGCATATTTGAAACCAGCCTGGTAAAAAATTGGACTTTAGCAAAGCTTTTAATAGTCTCTCATAGTGTTCACATCAGAAGTATGGGTTAAATGAATGGACTAGAAGATGGATAGAAAGCTGACTAGGTCAACAAGCTCAACAGGTAGTGATAATGTTTTGATGGCAGTTAATAGCAAGTGGAGTAGCCTACGGCTGGTGTGGGGCTGGTTTTGTTCAACATTTTCTTTAATGATTTGGAAGATGCATTGCACCTTCACAAGCTTTCAGATGACACTAAGCTGAGGGAGTGGGAGATATGGTGGAAGGCAAGGATAGGCTACAGCATGATCTAAATGAATTAAAGGATTGGGCCAAGAGAAATATGATGACATTCTACAAGGACAAGTGGAGAGTCCTGCACTTGGGATAGAAGAATTCCATCCTACAGGCTGAGATTAACTGGCAGTGGCTACATAGCAGATTAGTAAAAAAAAAAAAAAAAAAAGGCCTGGTGGTTACAGTGGACAAGAAGCAGGATATGAGTCAACAATGTGCCATTATTGCCAAGAAGGCTAATAGCATTTTGAGTTGTGTTAACAGAAGCATTACCAGCAGATCTAGGGAAATAATTATTCCCCTTTATTTGAAACTGATAAGGGCTCATTTGGAGTACTGTATCCTGTTTTGGGGCTCCCCACTAGAGAAGTCATGTGGAAAAATTGGAAAGAGTCCAGTGGAAGGCAACAAAAATTATTAGGGTCTAGAGCCCATAACTGATGAGGAGAGGCTGAAGGCATGAGGTGTGTTTAGTCTGCAAAAGAGAGGAATGAGAGGAGATTTGATAACAGCCTTTAATTACTTGGAAGGGAGCTCCAGAGAGGATGGAGCTAGGTTATTCTCAGTGGTAATAGATGGCAAAACTAGGAGCAATGGTCTAAGTTGCAGTGGGGGAGATCTAGGTTGGATATTTGGAAAGAAGAGGTTGCTTACCTGTAACCGGTGTTCTTCGAGAGGTGTGCTCCTGGCCATTCCCTTGTAGGTGTCTGCACACCATGTGCACGGCGCACCGGAACTTTTTTCCCATAGCACCCTTAGGGCCGGCCCTAGCGCCCGCTGGAGTGGCACCATAGCAACTCTCTATATATCCGCCAGCCGGCCCCTCCCTCCTCAGTTCCTTCTTCCCTGACCGTATGTGGGGAGGTGGGAGGGAGCGGAATGGCCAGGAGCACACCTCTCGAAGAACACTGGTTACAGGTAAGCAACCTCTTCTTCTTCTTCGAGTGCTGCTCCTGGCCATTCCCTTGTAGGTGAGTCACTAGCCTTACCTTGGAGGTGGGATACATCACAGGGATGCCAATTGCAGCACCACTGCCCCCAGCGCCGCATCCTGTCAGGCCTGTTGGGTGACGGCGTAGTGTTGTGCAAACGTGTGCGGCGAGGACCAGGTTGCTGCTCTGCAAATTTCGGAGATTGGGACCTCTGCCAGGAATGCTGTCGACGCCGCCTGGGCCCTTGTTGAATGGGCCGTGACATGTGGGAGTGGTCTCCCTTCGAGTTTGTAACACTCTCGAATGCATGCTACGATCCAGGTAGCAATTCGCTGCGTAGAGATGGGTTGTCCCCTCATCCGATTAGCAACTGCCACAAATAGCTGGGGCGATTTGCGGAAAGGTTTCGTCCGTTCAATATAAAAAGCCAGTGCCCTACGGACATCCAGCCTGTGGAGTCGCCTGTCCTCCTCAGGCACGTGAGGCTTGGGGCAGAGGACTGGGAGGTATATGTCCTGGTTGATGTGGAACTGTGACACCACCTTAGGCCTGAAAGCTGGATGAGGGTGCAGCCGCACTTTATCCTTAAAAAAGGTTGTGTATGGAGGTTCCGCTGACCGGGTGCGCAGTTCCAACACCCTTCTTGCCGAAGTGATCGCCACCAAAAGCGCCACTTTCCAGGAAAGGTAGAGCAGCGAGCACGACGCTAATGGCTCAAAGGGCGGTCTGGAGAGATGAGAAAGGACCAAGTTCAAATCCCATTGGGCTGCCGGGGGGCGTATTGGCGGGTACAGTTTCAACAGGCCTTTGAGAAACCTTTTCACTATAGGCAGTGAAAAGAGCAAGGGATGCTCGTCAACACAGCGAAAAGCTGCTATCGCCGCCAGATGAACTTTAAGGGATGGCAGAGACAGCCCGGACAATTTTAGATGCCAAATGTAGTCCAGGATGGCATGGACGGGCAGTGAATTTGGGTCCTTACCTTCGCCCGCAGCCCAATGCACGAAACGGCGTCACTTGGCCGCGTACGTGGCCCTTGTGGAGGCCGTCCTGCTGCCGCACAATACTTGCCTCACCGGGGACGAGCATAGTTGCTCACTTGCCGTCAGCCATGAAGGAGCCAGGCATGGAGGTTCAATGCTTCCAGATTGGGGTGGAGTAGTGACCCACTGTCCTGGGACAAGAGGTCGGACCTCAGGAGCAGCTGAATGGGGTTGCATCTGGAGAGCCTCAGAAGGGTCGCGTACCAATACTGTTGTGGCCAGGCTGGGGCCACCAAGATGACCTTTGCTCGTTGCGCCTTTATGCACTGTAGTGTCCTTGGAACCAGAGGTGTGGGGGGAAAGGCATACGACAGTTTCGCCCCCCCCGGGACTTCGAAGGCATCCCCCTTCGAAAAAACAACAAGCAGTTGTGTGGCACTTTAAGACTAACAGATTTATTTTTTGCATGAGCTTTCGTGGGAGAAGATCCCACTTCCTCGGAGCATCGCCCACTAAAGCTCATGCAAAAAATAAATCTGTTAGTCTTAAAGTGCCACACAACTGCTTGTTGTTTTTTACTGGACTAGACTAACACAGCTATCCCTTTGGAAATCCCCCTTCGAGCCTGGGCCGAGCCCCTGGAACGAGCAAAACTGGAGGCATTTGGTATTCCATGGCGAGGCAAACAGGTCCAGTTGGGGACGACCCCACTTCTGGAAAAGATGCTCTGTGGGTCAGGAACCTCCTGCTTAGGTTGTCCGCTATGGTATTCTGGAGGCCCGGGACGTACGATGCGACAGGGTGAATGTTGTGGCGAATACAGAACTCCCACAGGGTTATGGCTGCCTGGCAGAGTTGTCTGGAGCAGGTGCCCCCTTGCTTGTTGATATAAAACATCGCCGTCATATTGTCCGTTTGCACCGAGACCATCCAACCGTGAAGCTGGCCCCGAAAAGCCTCGCATGCCAGGCGCACTGCCCTTAGTTCTTTGACATTGATGTGGAGCGCAGACTACCCTCCCTTCCACCTGCCTTGGGTCTTGAGACCGCCCAGATGGGCTCCCCACCCTTTGTCCGATGCATCTGACATTAGATGCACCGACGGTTGGGCCTGCTGAAAAGGGATCCCCAAACAGAGGTTCTCCTCGTGGGTCCACCATCGGACGGACTCCAACACGGGTGCGGGCACCGTGACCATCACGTCCATACTGTCCCTTGCAGGGCAAAACACGCTCGACAGCCATAGCTGGAGCGGACGCATGTGGAGTCAGGCATGTAGAACTACAAATGTACAGGCCACCATGAGCCCCAACAACCGTAGGCACTCCCGCGCTGATACTAGAGGAAACCTTATTAGTGAGTTCACCGCCTCTCGAATCCCTTGGAAGCGGGATGTGGGGAGGGATGCTCTCGCTAGAGCAGAGTCCAGAACCGCCCCTATAAAGTCTATTCTTTGTGTGGGTGATAGCACCGACTTCTGTCTGTTGACTAAGAGGCCCAGTCTGTCCAGCAATGACTGTGTTGCCACTAGGTGGTCTAGCGTCTCTTGAGGCGATCGGCCCACTACCAACCAATCGTCCAAGTATGGGAACAGATTGATCCCCTTCCTCCTGAGGGAGGCGGCCAGTACCGCCAGGCATTTGGTAAAAACTCGCGGCGCTGCCGAGAGGCCAAACGGGAGGACCGTAAACTGTAGGTGATCCCGTTCTACCACAAAGCGCAAGTACTTCCTGTGACACAGATGAATTGCGATGTGGAAGTACGCGTCCTGTAAATCGAGGGTGGCGTACCAGTCACCCGGATGCAGAGCAGGGATGATGGAAGAAAGGGAAACCATCCGGAAACGACTTTTTTTGAGAAGACGGTTGAGGCGTCTTAAGTCTAAGATTGGCCGAAACCCCCCCTTCGACTTCAGGATCAGGAAGTAACGGGAGTAAAAACCTTTGCCCCTCCTGTTGGATGGGACCTCCTCTACCACCTCTTTTCAGAGTAGGGATTGAACTTCCTCCCTTAACAGGCTTGTAAGCGTAGGGTCCCCTTGTGTAGTCAAAAGGTGGGACGGAGGCGCCGACGGGGGTAATGAAGCAAATTGGAGGGAATAGCCCTCCCGAATAGTTCTGAGAACCCAGCAGTCCGAAGTGATCTTGAGCCACTCCGGGAAATAGTGGGAAAGTCTGTTGAAGAAGTTCGGAGTCTCTGGATCTGATGTGAGTGGTATGGCACCCTCGGGTTGACCTTCAAAAGCTCTTTTTCTGAGACGCCGGTTGACGTGAGCCCCTTTGGTCGCCCGACTGGCATCCCGAAGGCCTACGTCCTCCCCTGTTGTGATGCCTGTCATCATCTTGGTGCTGGCGGAACGGCTGTGAGGGCGGTGGCGGTTTGAAAGTCTTCCTCTGAGTAGCCGGTGTGTGAAGGCCCAGTGATTTTATCAACGCCCTGGAGTCTTTTAGGGTTTGCAACCGGGAGTCTGTCTGCTGCGAGAACAGCTCAGGACCTTCAAAGGGGAGGTCTTGTATTGTGGCCTGCACCTCCAGGGGAAGACCCGAAGCCTGTAACCAGGAGCATCTCCTCATGGTCACCCCTGAGGCCCTCGCACGGGCAGCCGCATCCACCGCGTCCAGCGCTGACTGCAGAAGGGCCTTGGCTACAACTTTGCCCTCCTTGATAGATGCCGAGAGGGCGTCTCTAGAGCCTTGGTCCAACGCATCTGAAAACCTCTCCAAGGATGTCCAAGCGTTAAACACGTATCTACTTAGAATAGCCTGCTGATTCGCTATTCTAAGCTGGAGGCCCCTGGTTGAATAGGTCTTACAGCCAAACAAGTCCTGCCGCTTCGCCTCCTTTGCTTTAGGGGTCAATGCAGGGTGGCCATGCCGTTCCCTCTCATTTGCCACTGCCACCACCAAGGAGCCAGGGGTGGGATGGGAATAAAAATGTTCATAGCCCTTTGAGGGAATGAAATATTTTTTCTCTGCACGCTTGGCCGTTGGGGCAATTGATGCCGGAGTATACCACAAGGCCTTTGTGGTGTTTTGGATAGTCTTAATAAAAGGCAGGGCAATGCGGCTCGGGCCCTTGGGCAAAAGAATGTCCACCATGGGGTCGGCATCCTCCACAATTTCCTCCACCTGCAAATTCAGTCCACGGGCAACCCGGCGGAGGAGCTCCTGGTGAGCTGAGGAATTGTCTGGGAAGGAGGATGGCTTTGCCCCTGCCACCACCTCATCCGGGGGGGGACAATGAAGATTTCCCCTGGTCGAGTCCCACAGACTGAGCCCTCAAGTGAATGCTGCAGGTCACTCTAGACACACTAGCTTGGTCCTCTCCAGGGGAGTCCGCCTCGGACCCATCTCCGGTGCCGGGGGGAGCACTTATCGTTGTCGAAAGGAGGCTGGTGAATCTGTGGCGCAAAAGTCGGACCCCCGGGTCCCTGACCTTGATGAAAGGCACACGGGGTCCAGAAAGGCCACTGCGTGGCCGGCTGCCAGCCCGACCACTGGGGGTGAAACGGGGGAGTGCCCTGGGTTGGCTGGGGAGGCTGAGCTGCTTTGCGATGACACCTCGACCCAGCATCCTCCGTGGAGCTTGAAGATGGACTACTCCTTGGGGACCATGGCGGTGCTGTAGATGACGGTACCGACAGATGGTGCCCTCCGGTTTCTCGATGTTGCAGGTACCGCTGGGCAAGGTCTCGCTGTGCCGGTGCCAGGGAGCGGTATCGAGGGGCCTCTGCCGCTGCCACCACCGCAGGTGGAATCGGGGAACGGTGCCAATGGGACGGACTTGGTGCCGCATGAGGAAGCTTGGATGGAGCCCCGAGCGGTGTCGGCTTCCCGCATGACGTTACCGATCGCGGTGCCGGGGGACTCGGCCTCGGGGTTTGAGGGGCTACTGGTCCGCACAGCTCCTGTGCCGCTGAAAAGGCCTCTGGAGTAGTGGGCAACACAATATCCTCCTCCAGAATCTCCCTCGTTGGCGAGGACACCGAGACGGGGCTGTACTGGACCTCTCTCGACTTCAGCGCTGGGGAGGGAGAGCGATCGCTGGTCAAGTCCATCTGCCCCGTGTCCGTCTGGCTTGCAGAGCCACGCCGAGGAGAGAGCCCCTTGGCCTTTCTCCTTTTAGCCGGCACCGCAGACGCAGAGCGGTGCCGGGGCCCCCGGTGCTTCTTGGGGGCGGGCTTTGGTGCCGGTGGCGGCGCTGACAATGCTGCGGCGCTCCGCACCGACGGTGCCGAACTCGATCCAGAGTCCCCCGGTGCCGGGCGCAGTGCTTCCTCCATCATGTGGAGTTTCAAACGTTGGACTCGATCCTTCTGAGTCCGCAGCTTGAAGGCTCTGCAGAGTTTACACCACTCTCCTAGATGAGCCTCCCCAAACACAGCAAGCAAGAACTGTGGGGGTCATCCACTGGCATGGGCTTTTTGCAATGCCCACATGTTTTAAATTCCGGCATAGCCCGACCCCGAGCCCGGGGTGGGCGTAACAAATTCTAACAACTATAATTATAACTACTACTATAACTAACAATGAAACACAGCAAACAACGTGGGTAGCTATGGAGAACAAACTGTGAAGCGCAGCCGAAAGATGTTCCAGCAACCGACGGGCGGTAAGAAGGAACTGAGGAGGGAGGGGCCGGCTGGCGGATATATAGACAGTGACTATGGTGCCACTCCAGGGGGCGCTAGGGCTGGCCCTAAGGGTGCTATGGGAAAAAAGTTCCAGCGTGCTGTGCACGTGGCGTGCAGACACCTACAAGGGAATGGCCAGGAGCAGCACTGGAAGAAGAACTCTTTTTTACTAGGTGAATGGCAAAGCACTGGAATGGGTTACCTAGGGGGGAGTGTAATCTCCATTCTTTAGAGGTTTTTAAGGCCTGGCTTGGCAAAGCCTTGGCTGGGATGATTTAGTTGGGTTTGATCCTACTTTGAGCAGAGGGTTGGACTAGATGACTTCCTGAGGTCTGTTTCAATCCTAGTCTTCTATGATTCTATGATTCTAAATCAGAAACCATTGTGGAATTATGATGGAGAGAGTCCAATGCCACTTTGTCAGGTGCCAAAAAGATATTTTGTCTTAGTTAAAAAGATATTGGGCAGTGACTTATGATAAATTAAGACACTGTTAATATAAAAAAAAGATGGTTCTCTGGGCCAGCATCAACACAATTTGTCTACTGTCCTACTGAGAGGCTTTAATAAGCCTTGCAAGCATGGGCTCCAAGTCTAGTGTCTGGTAAACAACAGCTATGAGAAACAATGGTTCAGCTCACAGAAAATGATGTAGTTTTACCCAGGGCATCTAAGACCTCACTTAGCAAAACAGAGTGAAATTCAACTATGTAAGCCATATATAGCTTTCTAGTCTGGCCTTCAATAGATCTGGCCTTCAATTTTGCTGGATATAGTTGAATTTCATTCAGAGAAGTAGATGGAAAATTCTTCTCATGAGAAAGCCTGCTATGGCAAATCACAAGCCTGTCTAGCACTCTGATCAGTTCTGCTGAATAAGACTTTGCTAATGGTAAAGTGGAAGAAAATAATGATGTGGCTTCACTGTCACAGTATAGGAGCAGAATAGTTAGCTGTCTGTGGTATAATTGCCCTCTACATGATTAATTTGTTACTTTATCAGTCATAGGTCATTTGTAAACCTCTGCCTCATGAAGGCAGTGTAAGGCTTGATGTCGCGTAGATGTGAGTGTGTGATGCTTGTGCATAAAAGTGTAATATAGATACCAACTAAACAACTGGCATAGAAATTTAATGATAGAGTAGTAGTATCCCTCACAGCTGCCTGGACCCTATTTTTACCACCCTAGATGAACCATTAAAACAAAATTTTCACCCTGAGAAGAAGTGGTTTAGGCTCTGATTTCAGTCAGGAACAAGTGGTAATCTGTTTATGAGTGTGACAAATGTGTGAAAGTGACACAACTGCCAAAGTATATAATGAGCCATGGTTTTGTCTGGGGGTAGGGATGATCAATCTTCACAGGTACTAGATTACTGCCCTGTATAAAAGAGTATTATAGACTGTATTGCTTATATAAGCTAAGCTCCCTTCTTTAGGTGAATATTAATCAATTTTGCCTCCTATTCCCAGCTAACACATTCATGTTTTTGTAGCACTGCATTAAGAACTATTTTATTAAATGGCAAATATCGAGAGATGAGTTTTAATCTTGAACATGTATAAAACATGAATGTTTTGACAATGTATAAACCAATTTTTCACAGCCTGAAAATGAATTGATTCCAATTCAGAAGTGTATGTCCAACTGTACAGTTGCAAGTAACAATCATAGATTCTCTATTCCAAGATAACACAGTTAATTAATATAGGCACCTCATAAAAATGCATACATATTCTGATATTGATGTATTCTGGAAGTAGTAGTCAACTGACATTAATAAGAAGAGAAGATGTCAGTGGTTTGTTAAATCTTGATAGACTGTATTTCATGCAGCTTTAGTTCTAAGCTTTCTTTTGTATTAAATAAAATAAAGAATATATTAAGTCATTTTAGGAATATTATTTAGAGATTCAGGAAAGAACGGCATGCCAGATATACATAAACACAAAGGGCATGATTCTTTTCTTAGTCATCACAGGGTTAATCAGGAGTAACAATGCTGTAGAATTTGAATAATTTAGTGAATCAGACATTTTGAAGTCAGAGGGTGAATATTCTCTGCAGAAGCCAGACTACCAGATCACATTAATGATAGGGTGGAAAATGGTGGCTTTCAGCTTCCTTTATGCTCATAGATCTATTACTTTAAGTCTTATTGACTGGCCCAAGTCATTATTTTCAATTATGTGTGATATGAGAATGTCTACTCTAGAGGCTCTAGATGATATCCTGACTCCATTGTGCTAGGCAGTGTACATGTACATGGTATGGGTCAATAATATCTCAATGAGCTTATAACTGAAACAGAGAGGACAAGGGTGGGAGGAAGGAAGTATTGATTACCCTCCTTTCCACAGATGTGGAATTGAGGGACAGAAAAAAGGTGGTAACATGGGAAGTCTGTGATAGAATATTGGCATTCAGTTCCTAGTACTGAGTTACAGTCCAGCAGTATAACCAAGAGACCGTTCTTACTCCCTGACGATGCTCTAAATCAGGGGTTTCAAACTCAATTCATCCTGAGGGCCACATGGGGACTAGTAGAGGGCCGCATGGGGATTAGTACGTTAGCCTGAAGGCTGCATCACGGAAACCTTTCCATACAATGATATTGCAAATATTGGTAATGATCATGTCATTGCAGGCCACAGGAAATAGCTTTAGGGGCCGCATGTAGCCTGCAGGCCTTCTATTTGAGACCCGTGCTCTAAATTATGCCAGGAAGCAAACTGATGCGTCTACCACCACCTGTAGTTCTGCACCAGGTGAAGTTCAGGTAGAGGCAAATGATCTGGCCCATAACATTTATCTAGAAAGTAGAAATTACTCCATCTCTTATGTTATTTAAAAATGAACAGGTCAAAACACTGAAGTATTTACGGTCATAAATACCACTTCATTGGCAGAGGATGGACAAGATGAGAATAATGGACATGATTATCTGATAATTTCAATAAAGCTATTTTTAATTTTCTACTGGTAAATGGAAAGTATCTGAAGACTGAATGTGTTCTTGTTTATAAATATAGAATCTCCTTTCAGCCAAAATAGTTTAGTTCAATTGTCAATGTTCATCAGACTCTCAGCATGAGTCTTTCTTGCATTAATGGATTCATTTCTAGTTGTGAATTTTTCCCCCTGCTAATTTAATTTCATACAGACTTTCTTGATGGAGATTGGCAAATTCACTTTGAGAAGCTGTCATTTAAAATGCGCCCTATCCTATTTTATATTCTTCAAGAAAATAAGAGAAACTGTAACATGAATCAGTATTTTGTATATATAGAAAACAAAACAAAAAAAAAATCCTCAATCAAACACCCCTACCTTTCTATTTAAAAATGATTTTCCCTGGGAATGACCTAGAAGAATTTGGTAAAGCAATAAAATGTGGTTGTACATAATATATGAAATAATACATTGCTACTTGGATAAGTAGTTAATATTTTCTGTTTAAAAATTTTGTAGGGTGACATTTTTCAGGACTAGACTAGACTAGAATAGACTAGACTAGAATTCTCCCAACAGAATGATACTGCAGCATCCCACAGTAATGGTCCAAAATAGTGCTACAGCAGTACTACTACTCGCACTGGGTGTTTGGGTCGTTGCTGTAGAGTGGCAACAAAGGGCTTTTTGCAGTGAGAGCAGAGATTTAGCAGCTTCCCCCTACCTTTACCCATCTTCTATTTGACCCTTTTGTTGCCCCTATTGTTTTTCTTCTCCTTGTGGCTTCCTATGTCAAATGGGGGAGAGAAGTGTATTTATTCTTTCTACAACAGTAGTAATGACTTCAAAGCCTCCCAGATTTGTAAGACTCAAAGAAAACAAGGACTGCTGGGCATATATCTGAGGGGATAATAGTAACTTTTTTCCCCTACTTGTGTTGTAAACAACTCCTTTTCCTGTATTTATGTTCATTTAGTCTCCACTGAGTACATGCTTAGGAAATTTGAATGTCCTAATGAGCAGCCCATTAACGGATCTGAAGTATTAATGGTTAGTAACAATATATAGTTAAATCAAGTAGATTATAGTCTATAATGGATAATATATTTGTTATTAATGTTTTTGTGAATGTTCCATTCTTTAGTTTAAGCCTGATCCTGAGAAAGATCTCTGGGAAAAGTAGGCACTAAGGCCTAGATAATCAAAAGGATATCTAGGTGCCTAACTTGCATTTATTTAAATATGCTTTAGGTGCCTATAACTGTGAAGATCTGGGCCTCAGAACCTCTTAGGATTATGCCTTGAATTCTTTGACATGGCCAAACATCAAATCAACTCCAAATTTCAACATGAGCAGGTCCTCAGGAGTAAAAGAAATGAACATTTTAGTCCAAAAGAAGGACTTTGCCTGTCATGCTGAGAAATACATGTAAAATCAACGGGATTCCTGTGGCACCTTAAGGACTAACAAATTTCTTTAGGTGTAACCTTTTCTGGGCTCCAACCTACTTCATCAGATGCTTGTGTACTGACTAATATGGCTACCTCTCAGACCAACATGGCTACCTCTGTTGTTGTAGTAATAATAACAACAATAATAATACTAGTAACACAATTACATATGTTGCAATAATTTAAGACTTATTAAACACTGCTTCAACAACAAATTTAGAGGGCAATAGTCAAAATCAATAAGACTTTGAAAATGTTACAGTCTGTTTCTCATGACTGGTTTCAGCAATAATCTCTACATTCTAGAAAGAGCTTGCAAATATCATGCTTAGTGGATATTAATCCAAACAAAATAACATAACTACAGTTGCACATGTATCTAATAGTGGTTAATTTAGTTCCCATGAGAACTAAGTAAGGCCAATATCTTTTCATATTATTTACAATTCACATATACTTTAACATCCAGACCAGACTCTTATTCAATCACATTTAATTTTAGTACTACTAGTAGTTATAAAAAAAAAATCTCAAAGCAAATCACCACAATTACAGTTATCTGGAGA
Source organism: Podocnemis expansa (assembly GCA_007922195.1). Taxonomy (NCBI): domain Eukaryota; kingdom Metazoa; phylum Chordata; order Testudines; family Podocnemididae; genus Podocnemis; species Podocnemis expansa. Next base: position 25,905,412 of record ML681966.1, read on the forward strand.
TCACAATAAAATGTAAATGTGGCAGAAAGCACATATGACTTCTAAAGATACATGAAGCAGATTGTACAGACATTTTCACTCCATCATCGCACTGAGATAAAATGCCTCCATGAAGAAGCATAGGCTGTGTGGTAGACACTCAATTTCCAAAGAGATTTCAAGATGACAATTTTATTTTTATTTACAGTGCCACAAACCTAATGCTGTTACATGATATCACCACTGATGGCTTGAAGCCAGAGAATGGCAAATGACCAGTATGTAATTCCTACATTTCAAGATGACCAGTCATTAGGGAAATGCCTCCTAAAATCAGAAACAAGGGAAAGTTAATACAATGAAGATTCAAAAGGTAACACAAAGTTGTGTTGGCAGCTGAGAAATACTGAAGTACAGACAGACCTCTGTCTTAGCCCCACCCACTTCCTCTTCCCACCTACTCAAACTGTTAAAGACTGAAGAAATAAAAAAGTTAGGTTGCAATTCTCAATATAGGCAATTTTCAGAAAAAAAAAAGTTAAACTTACTGATAACCTTTCTTCTTCTGTCAAGCACTGCTTGTGTAGACTCCCTCTTACAGAAGATTAATTTAAGAGTAACATCCCTTAATGGAGAATAAAAGGAGGATTCATCATACATGATTCCAGGATTGGTCTCCAAAATTGGACATCTGATTTAGATGCCAGTTCTAGACAGTAATGATACATAAATGCATGACTTGTGCCAGGCAGCAGCCAAACTCCTCTTCATGGAAATTACTAATGTACACTTTTGGACCTGGTAGAAAACATTCTAAGATCCTAAGGTACAGAGTAAGTTCTTGACCTATTGGAATGCAAAGTTGGATCCAGTTGGATGTTCTGTGAGCAGGAGCTGTGCTGTTCAGAGCTGGTTGTACCAAGTGGAGCAATGGAAGGCAACCCCTTGCCTCGTCTGAATTCCCCGAAGCCCAAGCAAATCTTTTGAGATGTACAGATTCAAGGAGCATGGAATACTGTGTTTCTTCTGTTTATGGGGGGGAGGAGGGGAGATGGAGTTGTAGAATTTCAAGGAAACTGTGCAAGTTGAACCTTGCAGATTCCTCCCTTCAGAACAGGTTGCTCCACATTGTAGATTGTTCCGATCTAGTGTTGTATCTAACCATAAATCTGCTGTTCACTCGGGAAGAGCTAAAAGATTCATTTTTACTATTATATTTCCTTAACTAATACAATACTGTTTTTCTTAAGAATTCCTATTGCATCAGTAGCTACAGTTACCAATGTTGGTTCTTGTATTGAGCCTGCTAGTATTGTGTTATTCTACAACATTGCTGTGCTTAATATCTGTATCCCTCAAATAGGCAATCCATTTTGCACTTCTGCATCCCATTCCAGAATGTAGCTGGCAGACATCATTCTACAGAGAGAATTTTACAACTAGAGGGTGCTGAAGGACCATGATATGATAGGATGACATGAAATTTTCATGACCTTTTAAGAGCAGGGTGAATAATAAAATTTAAAAACCCTTATTAACTCAATTATTACTCTCTGAAAAAAGTAAAGTGTTCTACAGTGATAAAAATATTGCTGTATTTGAAATTCCTTTGCTTGTCAAAGTACAAGTTACCTACTATTTTAAGCTTCATTTGGATGTTATTCTAAATTTTGTGGTTTTGGACTTGTTACTGCATCTTATTCCTCTTAGTTTTTTTGTGCTTTTAGGACAGAAACAAAACATCTACCATAATATAATATATTCCTTTTTGTTTTCTGCTATGTGAGTTGAGTTGGAATGGTGTATTATTGATTAATTTTTTTATGATAAACATGAACTCCATCAAGTAAGCAGGAAAGCAAGAAGGAACAGAGTTTAATTTAACAATAAAATGTGTAATAGAGATTATACATATAAAATATGGATATTAATTGTAAACAAGTCACCTGATATAAAAATCCTAACAAACAAAATTATCTTTCAGAAGGCATATAATTTGCAACACTGGGCAATTCTTTTTTGCCCTTCAGAATCCTATGTAAAAAAGACAAGTATGAGAATAAATTTACATACATCATTCTGCCTTTCTGTAGCCTTCCCTCTCTGAATCCTCCTTAATCTCTCCCTAGGTTGTGTAACAACTTCCAAGACAGAGCTTAAACAATCAACTTCTCACTCTCACCCCACTACTTTTCAACAGCAGCCAGTAATATTTTAATTTTCCTTTCCATCTTCTCCAATCAGAAAGTAGTCAATGGACTAAATTCAGTCTACCTATCTAAATAGCCTTTAAAAGCTGCATGACAATGCCTGGAGAAACAGTTATTGAACACCCAATATCCTGAAAAGCACCATGTCTCTGAACTATACATAGATTATTGCTGCTAGAATCAGAAATTATCTATACACACCAGAATTTGCAATGTAAAAGCTATTCATAAATGTTTTGCCGAAAACTAAAGAACACCAAAAACTGTGAAAGTCACCTTTGTACTTAAGGGGGGCATACGCTTCACATGTCAAAAAATTACTCCACTTTTGTTGAGTTTGGCCATTGTTTCTTAAAACTCATTTGTTTATGAGTTGCCCACTGAAGCTCTTGTGAACTTTTCTGTTTTATATGTGCAGTTTTGGGGGCTACTACTGAAGATGCATTTTGAGCTCAAGTGCACTGGAACATGCTGCAAGTTTCAACATGGACATCTTGTGATATTCTTCCTGTTGCCCAGACTGGCTGAACAAGCCCCATGTGAAAAAATGGTCAGCTTAACCTTAGTTTTATTACTTATCTTTCCTTAATGATTGTATTTCAGTTGAGTTTTCAGACTCATCTGGAAAAATCTTTTCTCCAACACCATTTCTATTTTTTGGAAGGGACTGGTATATATTAACACTGGTAAATCCCTCAATTAGTGAGAAATGTCTTATTTTAATATTTGGACCAACAAATATAACCACATTTTCCAAGAAGAAATGTCTCTAAAATCACAGTTCTGTTGCTGCATTAGGTCTGAAGCAAAGTCACACAAGTGTATTCCTAGAGGAGGGCTACATTGCTTGTACCTTCTTCTTTCAGATAGTAGGAAATGTCATTTAATAGTTAGTCTCACCTGATATATTAGTTTTGCAAAGGAAATATAATAACAGCCACTGGAATCTGTCGACACTGATTCCTGAACTGCACACATGAATATAGTTTATTTTTTTATAATCCTAAATGCTACTTTGTTATAGAGTCATAAAGAACTTAGGGCCAGAAGAGACTACTAAACCATGTAGTCTGACCTCTGGTATTGCACAGGACATCACAATCACCCACACGCTAAATCTAACAACCAAAATTAGAGCATGATATTAAGTCCTCACGAAATTGAACTTTTACAAAATTAGGATCCAGGAAATAAAAAGCAGCTTCTTACCAGAACTCCTGTGTGCGCACCACTAATGCATTTAGGATTTCATATTTAGGAAGCAGCCAGCAGTATTAATGAATTGGTGTGGACAAAACTGCACCCATGTTCTCTTTTTCAAAAGCCTCAGCCTCTGAGTTGTTCAGAATCAGACTCCTGTCCCCTTCAATATGGTTGCTAGATATCACTGTGGGTGAGATGTTCTAATTTGTGCAAATGCAAATGTAAATCTTGGGTTGGAGCCTTGGGTGTAGGTCATGATAGGTTTATGACGGGAAGAATGGGTTCACATAAACGCAACTTTTCCAACTTCAGAAACTGCAAATCATTGCAAACCAGATTTGACTGTGACTCCTGCACTGTAGACACAAAGTTAGGTAAGCAGATTTTAGACCGTACCCTGTGATTCTTCTCCACAGTTCCTGTTGAATAGAAGATTGTAGATGAGACTATTGATTTTTTGGGGGGCATAATTTAGAAATAAGGACAGCCTCTGCTCTGCATTTCTTCTCTGTGTGAAGGTTTTCTAGCACGCACCTGAGGAAATGGCAACCAAAATTTAGCAGAATGCTTACTACCAACATATTGAAGGATGCAAAGTAATATTTCTAAATGAGTTAATTTTACAAAATTAGTAATTCTCTTAGTTTTATTTTTCCACATTGACAAGATTAGCTTCGTCAATATTTTCTCCACTTACTTACAAAGTCTAAACAATATTAATTACAACTTAAGCTTGTTCTTGAACAGTGCCATCTAAAATTATACAAGAACAAGGTTTTTTTTCTGAAAGTCATAAGAAGAGCTGTTATATACTACATATTCTAGAATATTAATCTTAACACTCAACGTGCACATCAGATAATCAGAAACACTTTACATTTGTATATTAATAATAACCAAAGAGAATTATCTGACTTTAATAACATGATATGCATTAACCTTCATATAGTCCTAAAGCAGGATGTATGCTGTACATTTATATACAATAGTTGGTTTGAGCGCAGACATTGCAGTTCATGCTTTCATTCAAAATTAAGATGCCATATTTTCACTACAATCACATGGCATCTGAAATGCAATATATTGCTTTGCATATGCAAAATAATTTCACAGACTGGCCTTCATGATTGAGAAATGAAGTGAAATATATTCTACACAAATGAAAAAATAAAAGATTTATCATAAATATATGGACCAGTATATCACATTGAAGAACAAGAAGCAGAAAGGAAACAATGCTCTTGCATAAAGATCAATTCGTTTTGCTGCTGATGGAATGACAGGTTTGGGAGGAGGTGGCTTCTTGTTGTTCTTTGCTTGAGATTTCCCGAGTCCACTGTTGACTTCAATGGGTTTTCCATAACAGTCATAGTTTGATAATTCAAAATCTCTCGGCAAGCTTCCAACGATGCTGAAATCATTGGATCTCAGATCAGATTTTGAGGTGCAAACTTTTTTGCATCTGGTCTCACCAACCTATGAAAAAGAGTTTGGGAAATCATGATATACTCTCACATATTTTATTCACAAATATAATGTACCTGTTAAAGGATGCAGCAAACAAATATATATGAAAGTATTTGTTGATAGGGATTTACCACATCAGCTTAATTTAAAGGAAGGGTTGGAATACAGACACAACAAAGATGCTACACAATTTCTCCTGATTTGCACACTGGCATGCTAGCAAGATCACACCTGGAAAACACCTCTGAGAGACTGAATAGAAGCCTCTCTCTCAGCAGTCTGTTCTTCCAACACTCCTGGAAATGAAGTGATTGGAGAAGGGGATTTAAACTCTCCTGTGTCTGTCTCTATCCCAGACTTGTCCTCTCTGTTAATAAACAATATATTTAAAAAGAAGAAAAAAAAGGATATTTCATGTAATTCAAGGACTAAGGTTTTGAAAAAACAGTTACCTGGGTTCCCTGGCCTGGTCTTTAGTGAGTTTACAATTTAGCTGTTAAAAACACCAGAAAAGATTAAAGCACCACACAATTCGGTAAATCTGAGGAGATTTGAAGACCAATGCTAGGCATTCAACTATCCTGTATGCTTTTGAAAATCTCTCCAGTGATTTTAGAATAGTCAGAGCTGCATTCAAAAACTAAAAATGCAAGAGATACTGGTTTAAAATTAAGAGTGGAAAATGTATCAAGCCTTTTGGATCTACTCAAAAATATTTTGCAGTCTACTTTACTGCATAAAAATAAACCCTACCATTAGGAGAGGTACATCATACTATGACAGTTTTATTTATTTATTTTTCTGTTGCTGATCAAAGTGGTTTGGATGCAAACAGGAGGAGAAAGCCATGAGTGTTCCACCTTGCCAACGGGGTTCTCAGATTTGCCAAACTAAGTTTGGTAGAAAAAAATGGAGAATTTGCAAACAGAACTCGCTAATATTTCTGTGCTAGTTACATAACAAAATGCAAGGGTTATTTTTTAAAATGATGCATTTTACTTCAGAGATAAGGCAAATCAACATATCTGCATCCTCCAACTGCAACAGCCTGAGAAGGTCTCTATATAAGGACTAATTTGATGGATTAAGGCTCAAGTCAATTTTTAATTTAAATGTTTTACGTGAGGAGTCATGGGACTTGTTTTTTTTCACTTTCATTAATCTCTATGTATTTTACAGTATCTAATTTATTTTGTCACGATCAAGGATATAATTCTGTCACAGAGGTCATGAATTCCATGACATTCTAGGACCTCCCTGACTGTTCCTGAGGGGCTCCTGCTCCATAGCTAACCAGATGCCAGGGCTGGAAAAACCAATTGAAAAAGCAATTGTCCTCTCAAAATAAAAAAGCAAATTAAGATGCCAAGATTAAGAGTTAGCATAATATTTTCAAAATAATTCTTTCAATCACAGGAGGTAAAAATGGGAGTAGAAAATACTACGTCATCTGCTGTCTACTAATGCAGGATTGTTCCCTGTAGTTTGGCGTGCAGAGATTTGTCCAGGGTAGTTTTAATTGTTCAATTAACTTACAAGGTTGTGCCATTCTCCTTTGGAAACTATTCTGTACCGTAACAACTCCTGCTTTCATGGAGCTTTTTCTGATATTCAGTCTAAGTTTTCCTTTTTCTAATTTTATTATTCCTAATTATGTTCCTTCTGGCATAATCAGTTATTTCTGTTCTTTCATGGCATTTGCTCACTTATGTGTAGTCTGTTCCCATTTTCTCATTTAGCTGATGCACAGGCAAAGCTTTTAATCCTTCCTCATATATCAGTCTCTCCAGCTTCCAAATATTTTGGTTGCCCTTCTATATATTCCCTCTGTTTTGTCTGTATTTTTTGGTAATGAGGTGAAATTGTCCATGTTAAATATAGCTCATCTACTTTTCTATTCCAAGCAACAAAACATTCCCGTAAACCTATAAAAGGCAATTGGAAGCTTTCTTTGGAAAGTCAACTAGCATGCAGAGACTGATTTTTGGACAGTTACACTGAAGACTCGTAAAGAAATTAAAATGTTTTTAAAGCCTCTGCATTCCTTATGTGCATTATCTTATCTTAACAAGGGAAAACAATACAGCTTGAATGTGGAAACTATTTCATAATAGCTATTTTATAATTTGCTCAATCTTAAGGCTGGAGTAGCAATAGCTTGAAACATTATATATAGGACAATCATTTGCATGAGAGTATGGAAGTTTTTTAGATTTTAAGGGTAAAAGAGAACATTGTAAGCATCTAGACTGACCTTCTGCACAACACAGATCATAAAAGACTTCCTTGAATTAATCCCCGCTGCAAATCCAATAGCAGAGGTTGAATTAGAGCATTTTAGAAAGCATTCAATCTTGAATTAAAAATTTACAGGGGTGGAGAATCTACCACAACCTTTGGTAATTTGTTCCAATGTTTAATTAATCTTTTTGTTCTAAATCTGTGCCTTATTACTAGCTAATGGAACTTGTCTTGTAGATCTTTTGAATGAACCTTCTCCATTTTTTAATATCCTTATTAAACTGTGGGCACCAAAACAGGACACAGTAATCCAGTAGATTATTTTTGCCTCATAGCCTATCATCACCCAAGCCAATTTTTTGAAATATTGATGTCAATACTTATTTTTGTGTGATAAAATATAAGAAAAGAGAGTTGAAAGAATCCTAGAGGACAACAGATGAACTACTTAGATCATAGCCAGAGGGAAAGGATCTCGTAGTTGCAGTTTATGTGACATGCTTAACAGAAGAGTCCAGCAAATGACTCATATCAGTGCTGAATACAGAGTTAATACAACCGTCCCAATTGATATTCACCATTGATACATTAAGGCAGCAGTTTTTGTGTCATGAAGACCCAGGAGGAAAACTGGCAACTCAACTTGGAGGCAGCTTGGGGCTACTGCTGCCCAGCACTCTCTGCTGCCCACAACAGCCCACTCCTGGTGCACAACACAGGCAGCAGCCAGGACCAGATGACTAAAGGCACTTAGGGCCTTCAGTCCAGAAATCCTGGACTGGGGAAGGGGGGAACCGCTTGCTCCACAAAAATAAACCTGGTCCCATCAAGCCAGACCACCAAGGCAACACCCGACACTGGGTTGACTCTGCCGCTATCCAGGACCACTGCAACCTCTCAAGCACCATCACCACTGGCTGATTGTCTTGTGTCATGCATGGGACCATCATCTGTCAAGTGCATCGTGATGGGGAAAAGGTTGAGAACCACTGCATCAAGGGATCATTTCAACTGTTTTAACTCACAGCTTCACACTGGGGACATGTCTGTTGATTATCCACCATAACTCCCAAATCTTTTTTCAGAGTCACTGATTCCCTTCAATTTGTGCAGCATTTGAAAATTTTCATCGGTAATGATTTTACATTTTCTTCCAGATCAGGGATAAAAATATTAATTACTAGCAGAAATATCTGGTGTCATCAGGGGAAAATATAGTAAAGGGTATGATGAATGAACTATGTCAATTACATTAACATAACATATTTTATTGGAAATACTTTTCTCTTATATATTACTTTAAGAAATGAACCCCAAAATTCTAACAAAATGCACATCTGTTCACTTGCACGTATTGACAATCCCAAATATATTTCACACAAAAATGAAGCTCCCTATTCAGAAGACTGGGTATATTGATTTCACAATTAAATTCACCCAATTATTACTGTTAAAAGAACAGTCTTTTCCAAGGAAGTAAGATGTTTTCAGCCTATATTGTTGGTAGGATTTTTTTGCCTCATAGCCTATCATTGCCCAAGCCAATTTCTTGAAATATTGATTTCAATACCTATTTTTGTGTGATAAAATATAAGAAAAGAGAGTTGAAAGAACCCTAGAGGACAGCAGATGAACTACTTAGATCGTAGTCAGATGGAAAGGATTTCATAGTTGCAGTTTATGTGACATGCTTAACAGAAGAGTCCAGCAAATGACTATGATTAGGCGCTACTAAAAGCTAATTATGTGTGGGCCAAATTGGGGATCCAGGAGAACTGATTTCAAGATATAACTAATCCAGTTATTTAAGTTAGGAAGTCAGTAGTATCCATTCAAAACTTTGTGTTTGTAGCTCTTATCATTTTGGAGATCTTTTGGAACAAACAAACAAACAAACAAACAAACAAACAAACAAACAAACAAACAAACTGTCTAAAATATTAATAAGATTATAGAGCCAAAAACATTCCCTGCAGGAGCTAAATAGCAACAGACCTGCTCAGTGATGATTCTTCATTTACAATTAGTTTTTGAGACCTATCTGTTAACATGTTCTAAATCAATTTAATTTGTGATATTTTGATTTTCTATTTTTCTAGTTTCTTAACCAAAATGGCATCTGGTACCAAGTCAAATACTTTACAGAAGTCTAACTATAGTAACTCAATACTATTGCCATTGTCAAACTAACCTAATATCTTTTTTAATGAAATTGCAAATTGGGTTGATCATAGTTTTCTCTGTGTCATTTTGCTTCTCTTGTCAATTTTCTACAATTTTCTAGCTTCTAGTTTATTTTTATTGCTATCAATGTCCCCTTTCTACTTGTTTTAAGTTATTATTATTGCAGCTTTCACTTACCCCCAATTTTTTTTAGTATAGCTTTCTTTTTAGATTATGTGTGGATTTTGGGGGCATCTAGTAAAATATTTTTAAGAAGTTACAAATTATCATTTATATTTTTCTGTTTAAGTACCTTCTCCCAACTGATATGTCTTGTAATTGTTTTCAGTTTTGCGAAACTAGTCCCAACCCCTGTGTCAGCCCTGCCTCCCCAACCCTCAGCAGGTACCAGAGTGGGGCCAGCTGGTGCTGGGATGGGGCCAGGAACCACAGAGCATAGCTGTTCCTTTTCCATTCTGACCCTGCTCCCCAGCTGGAGCAAGGCCATCAGGGGCCAGAAGCCACGGTTCTTGTGGACCCAGGGCGCACTGGGGGTGGAGCCAGCGGGGAGAAATAGCCACAGTGCTGCAGGGCCAGGAGCAATGCATGCCACTGTGACTGAGCATGCGTGCAGGCTTTGGCATGCATACTAGGGGTTGCCAACCCCTGAGCTAGTCCTTCTAAATCCATTCGTACAGCACGTAGCACAATGGAGTCCTGGTCCATGACAAGAGTGCCTAGATGCTGTGGTAAAATAAAAAATAATAATATTGCTAGCTGATACTTTATTCTTTTTGCAGATAACAAAAGTAATCAAGTCATGATACCTTTTACTTAAGCAACTTAACATTCTATGATCATTTCCTCTTTATCTGGAAGATGAGGTGTGATACTAGAATCTTCCACATCATGGTTTTAATAATTTCTGAGTTAGTAAAACTGTCATCTATAATTTCTAGAACTTCCAAAGATATTCTAATATTGGTAACATAAGACCGCCAGCACATGTTGGCTCTGTCGACATGTTGCTTTTAAATCGAAACAACAACCTTTGTTTTGATTTTTAAAAAGTCATGTCTGAACGACATTTCATTATTTCGAAATGACGAGCCCTCTCATTTTGAAACAGCAAACCTTATTTTGAAACAGTAAAACCTAGGAAGAAATCGAAATAGCTGTTAAATTGAAATGGTTGTTTTGAAATAACGTCATTTGGACTTATTATTTCAAAATAATCATTATTTTGATTTAACATTTTTGCCCTTCTCCTTCCCAGGGTGCCTTCCTTTTTCTATATATTGGGTGGGGGCATGGCCCTTCTAGGGGGCCATCTTGCCACACCTCCCATGGTGTCCCTCTCCTGAACTGAAATAGCAAGTCCTGTGCCCGAACTTGCTATTTCAATTTGGTGTTTTTGCTTAATTTGATTTAAGTTAAATCAATTTAATGGTTTAATTAAGAATTAATTTATTTTGATTTAACTTAACTCTTTAAGCACCTAGCTATAGTCTGGAGAGAAGAAAATGTTATTGGGAAACACTTCAATCTGAGAACAGTTATGCCCATACGTACAGGCTCGATTCGATTTAAGTTAAATCACTTTAATGGTTTTATTTTGAATTAACTAGGTGCTTAAAGAGCTAGTCATCTTGTTCTCTAGTGTAATTTGTTTATAGCAGACACAAACTAGTACTTCATCTCAAGCTTTACCTTTTAGAACATGACCCATTGAATGTTGTGCTTATCAGGCAATCCTGGTGCTAATATATAATGTGATAAGTCTCTGGGATCATTATCTAGAATTCATCCTACCTACATGGCTTTTTTTAGGGTGGTTTGACAATGTTTCTTGTGTTTTATCAAAGAAGTTGGTATGGTACTTAAAGTACAATCTCTTCTGCAAATTCTCAACACCTGTCTCTAAACTATCTTTATGGCAGAGCATTAGGAAGCATCAAGGGTAATGCTTAGCCAGAAAAGACACAAACCAACAGACCCCAAGGTCCCATGATCGGCTTGTTTTGATGTCAGAAACAGGTTAAAGATGATTAACACTGACAGCTAAACCACTGTGAATCTTTATGAAGGAAAAGTCAACCTCTGAGGTTAAAACATACAGGTGAAGTAAAAAGCACTGCAGTAAAATCAGAGGAATGTGAATGGCTGCCTCTGTTATAGATCAGCATAGATTAACAGAACATGCATCAGAAGTCAAAGTCTAGAAATATGCTATCACTACTCAGAGATGATTAGCAAAAAATATGTCTGTTTCTCCTTCAGATGGACTGAATTTGGGGGTGCTATCATCACCTTCACAGAGCCATTCATCATCTGCCAAAGTCATTATTTTTTTAGCAAACATTCAGTTCAATCATCAGCATGCAGGTGTGGGATGGCTTCTATAAATGGGCATGATGAAAATGTGACTTTTCAAATCCAGGAAGTTTTGCCTGATTTAACAATGTGATCTCTCTCTGCAATCACACCACCAGTGATAACAAGGTAAAGCTGACTCATCCCACAAACATTTCTCCTTTTGTCTATTTTTCTCAGTATATGATGTTTCTCTGCAGTGGAAAAAGTCAAACTCCCACAGTGATTCCCTTTAAAAAGTCAGAATTCACTAAGTTACCTCAAAGCTACAACACAGATTTATCAAATTTTTAACCATGCTTTGAGCCAGTGATATCTGTGGCAACTGTGAAGGTGGCTCCTGCTGTGCAGAACGATAGGCATTAGAGCTTTCTGTGCTAGCAAAAGCTATAAGAGCAATTGAGTCATCTCTGGTTTTCCCACATACAGGTGCCCATGCTGATTCCATTAGGTCTACCAGATTCCTTTCAATAGCACTGATCATGGGGCATTATTATCACACCGGTAAATCTTAGTAGACTAAGACAGCACTACCCTTTACATGGTTCGGTCTTAACTCTCAGGGATTCCAGAAGGTAATTTTGGGGCAGTTGTTCTTCTATACTGAGGCTGTCCCATATGGGATTCTGCCTTGTCTCTTTTCATTCAATATGTATAAAGGCAATATATAAGCAGTCAGACTAGATGATCTGGTGGTCCCTTCTGACCTTAAACTCTATAACTTTATGACACTTAGATAGCATACTGAAGAGGCATGGGGCTGTGAGGTTTGCAGTATACTGATGACATCCTGCTCTAGTTCTCCGCATCCAACCCAAGCTTGTACTGCTGAACACCGCACCCAGGGTCTGGGTAGAAAAGAAGCTTAGCTATCTGAAATGTAGACTGAGGAAGATGATGCAAGTAGGAACACCTAGAAACGCAACAATAATTCCATCTGTTCTCTTAGCCAAGAGAGCAGGCCTACTTTTTGTTTCTAGAGTTGACAATCTGAGACTTGTTGAATCCTCACTGTTTTAAGTGCCATGTTGTTGAGGAAAACTGTTCACCATCTTTGTCTGGCTCAGAAACTGAGACAATGTCTTGGGATCTGCCTCCGTGACAGACTATCTCTCCCATGTATAGCCTTTTGTCATACTCTCACAGCTGCGATCAACAGAGAAAGTCAAGGTAGTTTGTAACACAGAAGGGCTCTTTTAACTTTGGAATTTACTGTCTTTTCTCATGTTCATTCCAAAATATTATCAATCCTAACCTTTAGAGCATGCTGCACAGCCCACCCCTTTCCCTAGATTGAGACAGAGAAGCATGGTAAGGACTGGCACTCCTCAGTGTGTCTGAGAATTTTGGGGTTTTATTTTAATCTCTGGTTAATTATTTTCTAGTTTGAGGTTTATAGGAAGTTGCCGGTTTTATCTGTATCTTTAATAATGCCTTTGGTACTTAGAGCCCAGAACAGATTATGTTTTATTGATTATAAATTTAATGAATAAATACAAAGAGCTTGTTTTCAGACTAAATCCCATGCAAGAAGTCTACCTGCCATATTAAGAGTAAGGGGTTGAGTGCACTCTGGACGGTTAGTTCATGTGTAATTTCAGCACATTTTTCCTACTAATGTGCTTTTTGCACTCAAGATGATGACAGAACTTTATTAAAGATACTGAGCACATTAATGAACCACTAGAGGGAGTCAGAAGGTAATTTGTTGCCAAACAGATTCTAGTAAGGGATCCAGGCTGCATTATTAAGGTAGTGTTGGCAAAGATCCATGAAAGTCTGCACATTTCTCACCTGCCTCATCTGAATGCTGAAACTTTCTATACATGTGCTTTTAAGTGGAATAAAGCTGTTTCCTACCTTAATTTACAAGTTAGACCAACACATAATTCTTCTAATACTTAACTAGACAGTATCACCTAACACCTTTAATGATTCCTTTCCATCTTTCTTGACTTGTGAATTGTTTTCAGCTTCTTTAAGGAAATTACTAAATATAAGGAATTATGTTTGAGAATGAGGTGCATTTGCAAATTCAGTTAATTTTGTCTCTCTCTTTACCACTCAGTTGTGGGTTGTTTGTTTTGTTTTGTTTTGTTTTTGCCTCTGTAATCTTCAATCTTGGCACTATCCTTGACCTTTATAACTCTCCTCCACCCGTTGTCTCAATTCCACCCTTGGGGAAATCTGCAGGTATGCCTATAGTTCCTCTTAACCATTTACAAATCTTTGCTCTCCAGGACTGTGATATGTTCAGGAATTCAGGAATCTGCTGTCCTTTTCTCTCATGAAGAAAGAAGGACCAAAAACCTCAACCACCTCCCCTTGTTGCTCCTCCTCATTCAGTTTAGGATCAAGTGCTAAACTGTGATCCTTATTTTGAAAAACAAACAAACAAGGAGTCCTGTGGCACTTAAAGACTAACAAATTCATTTTTGCATGAGCTTTCATGGGTGAAAATCCCACTTTGTCAGACACTTTGAAGATGGGGGACCTTATTCTGAAATATTTCTGTAGGTTTGACTCCTGCTTACCTTGTTGAGCCATTGTTTACTTACTCCTCCCAGGATATCTGGGACCAATCTCTACCCTCTTCTCACATACAATCCTATTTCCACTATAGGCATGAAAGCCTTCCTGTTACTCATAACAGCATTCCTGTATATTTTTAGGTCTCAAATTCTCCATCTCTTTTAAAACATTATTTCTCCCTTCCCTTTTGCATGGTTCTAAATGTCTTCCCCTCTTTGTCATTGGCCTTCATCCTTCATTCTGCTCATCATTAAAATCTCACCATGTTTTCCATAATATACATCAGAGATGGTCCCAAGCCATATAACTTGGATTCAGTTTTGGGTGAGAAGTTAGAAGCCCTCAAAACTTCAGGCATATTTTGATTTATGGGTTTGGTTCAGCTCTTTGTAGCAATAAGAATCAACTATGAAATGTGGATTTGGATTTCAGAGAGCTCCAGAATGTCAAGCAGTTCAGAGATGGAGTTTTCAGTAAGGCATATTTTTAATTTCCAAACTTCCATGTCAAAATTTAAGCACCTAAGTCCATATTTGGACATTTAAATAAGTAAGCTCATTGCCTCCACAAATCAGACTCCTTGCAGCCATTGACTTTTTTATTCAGTGTCCAGAAGTGGTGAACAGGACTATACCCCAGAACGGATGGAATTGAGTGGACTTGGTCAGAGGGCTAAGGTCCCAGAAGTGGACTTGGGACAAGAATTCAGCATGCAAGAGGCAAAGCACAGATTACCTGGCAGAAACCACTTGAGTAATTACCCATAAACATAAGCAGAAGGTGCCTATCAGGTGGGTAGTGTGCTGCAAATGCCTACATGGGGATTGCCCTGTAGAGGCTGCATCTCCCTGAACAAGAATGGGTGAAGTTACTACCGTAACTTCCAGCATCAGTACAGAAAACTTTGTCATGGGACTGTTTGTGTAACCACATAATGAGCACTAATACTTTTCTCCGTCAGCTCTAAATAGGACAAAAAAAGGGGGTACAGTTTAACAGGCAAACAGAGATTTCCCCTATTTAAAAATCCCAGAATTTCCACGTTCCAGGAATAGAAACTCTTTATGTATAATGTAGTGCAGCTGTGGTCATTTTAAGCAAATCAATGAGACTGGTGTTACTTGTGTATGTTCTCAGTAACTCTTATTGAAAGCCATGCCTGAATTAAACTCAGTTATAATTTAACAAATGCTGTTATTGTCACTTGATTTACATAAAGCACAGCAGCAGGCATCTTATTAAAGTAAAAAAAAAATCACTTCAAGTTTTTCATTGGTAACATCTAAATATAAGTCATTTGGGATGGACTGTTCAGACCGCTGCCCATTAATGACCATGATGCACACAGAGGAATGCATCTTGGCTACTTCTAATCCTGTTTTTAAGATAAAGCTCTACCCTAAACTATGAAAAATAGTATGCTTCTGAAATAACGACTGAAAATAGGCTGATTTCATTATTATAACTTCATAGCTCTTACCTGTAAAGTGCTGATGTGCACAGGGGTCCCTGTGCCATTTACAGTGTTCTTTTTGGCCACATTTCCACCTTTCCCTTCTGCTTGCTCTGCCTTAGCAATTTTTGCTTTTTCAGCTTCGATTCTCTTTGGATTGTTCAGCATTACTTGAACCACTGCATATTCAACCAGTGAAGCAAACCCAAAAAGAAGACAAACAATCAGCCAGACATCTAAGGCCTTCACATAAGACACTTTGGGGAGTTCAGCAGCAAGAGTAGTACATTCAGAAGCCAAGCTGAGCACCGAGAAGATACCTAGAAACAGTAAAGCCATATATTAAATAGGGAAAACTCTGTAGTCTTATTACACTTTTCCCACATCCCTGAAACATCTATATTGCTAGTTTCTAGTGGATGACATTTCTTATGAGTGAATGGAACTTCATGATGTTGCAGGTATGTTATGCAAGACATGACCATCTGCTGAATACACACGATACATAGCCTTCCATTAAATAATGGCTTAATAATCTAGACAGGATTTACAGCTGGATAGGACTTTATTAATATTAATAAATCCTGAATATCTTAAGAGGTAGGTTAAATCCTAGTATTTCAAACAGGCACAGAAATGCTAAATTACTTGCTATGGTCACATAAATGCAAACACGCAACAATCTGAGGAAATAGTCTTCCCTGAGAGATTTCAGTATTTGCGTATAAGACATCAGTCTAACATGGGCAGCTTGTCAACCATTAACTACTAAAACAAAGAAGAAAGGATTGAGAATGATCAAAATCATACAATTTCAAAGTCAAAATCTTTCAATATATTATCCAGAAATAGATAATATCTCTATATCATTCTAAAGCTGGACATTCCAGATTTGGATTGGTTTAATTACTTCCTGCCCTGGTGACACATCGAGCTGATATCATTGGGCCAAAAGTGAAAGCAGAAAATCCCTGAACTTGGATCAGATGATTTTTCCTTTGTCATATCTGAAGCACTCGAGCACACGTAAGAAATCCCCCTTTTCTCCTTTACATTCAGTGTCATGATGAACTGTTTATTTGGAATGATCTCAATACAGATTTATATGTATACTTTTAGCAATGGGGAATGGAAATACAAATGCAATGTTAGAGTTAAAAACAGATTTATTCTTTTTTACTGCTCACTTTATAAGAAATGCTTAATATATTGGTGTACTTCCATTCAACAGCCCTAAAAGTCATCACTTACACTGAACTTGAATCACTCTAACTAGTAGCCAAGTACACTACTGATAAGGGCTAGTAAACAAACTTTTTGTAACTAGAGATATTCTTATTACCTCCATAGTATGTAATTATTTTTATTAACTTTTAATGTGTTTATTAATCTAAAACTATTATTGTTAGTATTATTATGTGATAGGTACAGAAAACACATTCAGCTCTTTACAATTATTGCCCAGAGGAACTTAAGAGATCATGGATCTTACAGTCTTGGACTTAAAGCTGGAAAACTAAGTTGTAAATCCTGCTGACTGGAAATATTAGAGCACAACTTTCATCACTTTCTTCAATGGGGCAACTGAGGCCACAGTGACCTTCTGCTAATTTCCATTTGTCTGGAAACCTGAGGGAAAAAGTTCAGTCTCAGAGTGAAAGAAAGGAAAGAACATCGTATCAGATTTCAAGGAAAGAATATAATCAGGTGAAGGAACAAGAAATATTCCATTAAGGAAACATTCACTGCAAAATCAACACTGGCATGGCTTCAGAAACAGCAGTTTTTTAAGTAGCACCCCGAATGCTAGTGTATAAGGTGCCTACATAAACTGGTATGAAACAAAATGCTGGAATACAGCCAAGAAAAGAAAATCAAATTTGAAATGTAAAGGACAGTATTCTATTCACATGATGCACTAAGGGGGAAGGGGTTGGAGCCCCTCACACAGTTTTGTTGCAATAAGAAATGCTTGGCCTGGGCTAGGAATGTATCTCTTTTTCTTCCCTCTTCTAGGGTCCCACATCGCTGGCAAACAGGGTTTATCAGGAATAAGGTGCAGGGCTGGTCAGTGTCAAGAGCAGTACCAACCTTCGTACTTCACAGGTTTAAGGTTACATTTCAGCTCCTAAGCCACATGTCCTGATTTCCCTTTTTGGAGACTCCCCTACTCTGTATACACATGCATACACCCACCCTTGCTATCACAATACTCTTTTCCCAGCCACTTGGAACTCCTACCCTGACTTCCCTCATGGGTCCTTCTAGCACAGTGGGGTTCCTTTATACCTGGATCCTCTTGAAGCTCCTTTCTACATATAACTAGCTACCTGGCTTACTTCTTTAACTCCCTTCTCTCCCAGTTAATCCCTATGGCATCTCTACTGCCTGACTGGTCAGAAGTTTGGTGAGGGACCTTAGAAGCTTCATCCATGCAACAAAAATTGTTTTCTTTTGGAAACAGCTCTGTTCAATCAGACAGCTAGTCTAAATCTAGCTCTTCACTTCAGATCATGGGAGAGGTACCCAGTAGCACAAGTAATAATGTTTCCTCTTCCATTCCCAATTTCTGTATGGTGCTCATATAGCAACTGCCACTTCCTTTGATCTGTGCACAGCATCTGAATTCTCTGCACTGCATGGCAAATATAGGCAGCAATGAAGAAAAGCTAAACTGATTTGAGGAAATGACATAGGAACATAGGAATTGTCATACTGGATCAGAATTATTGCCCACCTATTCCACTTCTGCTTGAGAGGGATGTGTAAAACACACCTTACTGGACAATAATGGAATAACCAGTCCATAGAAGTTTCTTCTTAACCCCTTCAGCCAGTGATTGGCTTACAGCCTGAAGTATGATGATTTGTAGCTCTATAAAAGTATATCCTGTCATCTGTTTTGAAATTTAGTGCTTTTAAAAAACATCGGTCTTTGTTCTTATATTAGGGGACAAGATATACAGAAGCACCTTAGTTGCCTTCTTTATGACCTTTATTATACCATAGACTTCTATCAAGTTCTCTCTTATTCATCTCTTTAAATTAAGATGTGTCACATTCTCTTTTAGAATCAGAGAATATTAGAGCAGGAACAGACCTCATGAGTCATCTAGTCCAACCACCTGCTAAAAGCAGGCCTACTCCCACTAGTTCATCCCAGTCAGGGTTTTACCTAACCAGGTCTTAAAAGTTTCCAAACAAGAAGATTCCACCACCTTCCTAGGCAACCCATTCCAGTGTTCCACAACCCTCCTAGTGAGAAATTTTTTCCTAATACACAACCTAGATCTCCTCAGCTGCAGCTTGGAACCACTGCTCCTTGTTCTGTCCTCTGTCACCACTCAGAATAGCCTAACTCCTTCCTCTCTGGAGCACTCCTTGAAGTAGTTGAAGGTTGTTATCAAATCCCCCCTCACTCTTCTCTTTTACAGAGTAAATAAGACAAGTTCCTTCAGTCTCTCCTCATAAGTCACATGCTCCAGCCTCCTAATTGTTTTCATGGCCCGCTGCTGGACTCTTTCTAATTTGTCTACGTCTTTTCTGTAGTAGGGACCCCAAAACTGAACGCAATATTCCAGAGGTTGTTTCGAAATAAGAAATACCCTGTTCACACAACGCACGGTTGTTTTGAAACAACAGCACCCGTTGTTTTGAAACAACGGCATTGTTTTGAAACAACTTAAACCCCATGTGGGGACGAAACAATGTTGTTTCGAAATGATTATTTCGAAACAATGCCATCCGAACATGTTGTTTCAAAACAACAGTGACTTCTTTCGAAATAACTGTTGCCTGAAACTGCTATTTCGCTTTGAGCTTTTTTCCTTACTTTGAATTAACAAACTGTTAATTCGAATTAAGTTATTTTGAAATAAGGCATTATTTCGATACAAGTTGTTTCGACACAACTTGTATCGAAATAATGCCTGTGTGTGAACACAGCTTATAAGAAGTCAAAACTTCAGGGTGTTGCTATGAAGTTAGGTATGACCTGATGGTATACTTCAAAATATAATGCCTATAATTTGGAGGAACTTAAGTCCCAATCTTCTCTCAGTTACACTCATTCTCTCTCCTAAGCAAGGAATAGGCAAATTATGTACAAGCCATTTCTTCCTTTTGGGATCACACAAGATACCACATAATTGTGCTGCTTTAATCTGAATAACCTAGACACATATATTCATTTACAAAGACCAAGAAATACTTTTTGTTTGTGTGTGTGTATAGATATGTGTGTGTATATATATATATATATATAGAAAAATATTTGTTTGCAACAGTATTTTTTAATTTCACAAAACTATATAATTTCTCTACAGTAGTTCATAAAAATTCTAATAATTATTTCCTTCTGTTGTATTTATATTCATGATCCTATATTTACATTGTAAAGTTTGACAGTGATATGCTCCATGTGCTAATAAAACTAAAATAAATTACAATTCAGACACAAATAGCTATTAACGTTTTAAGGAGGCAAATAAACAAGAAAGGAGAAAGCCTATACATGTGATAGATATGGTAAAATACTCATTGAAAAAGAAAAATGTAAAGATTTTTATTATATTTAACATAGATTTTATTTTTATTTAACACCTGTCAGAGTATCATGTACAATACACTTAATTTTTTGTTGTTTAAATTAATTCTACATCCCTACTGCCTGATAGCAATGAAAAATCTGATCTTTCTTCCATTGAAATCACAGGCTTTCTTGTAAATGACTTCAGCAGAAGCAGCAGCACTCCTGAAGACTAAAAGATTCAGCCCAGAGGTAACCTTATTATAAATGCTTAAATGTTTTGCTGAACTGGATGGACCACACTGTTAAAGTACATTGATAAATCAAGGCCCTGATGAGACCAAAGCCAGCCTGGTAATGGAGGCCATTAATCGTCTTTGGTATATTACTACCATTTAATCTTGAAACATCTGCTGCAGGAGGTAGGTATTCTATAATCATCCTGATTTAATATCTATGTATATATTCAAGTTTCTATAAGATGCCTATCTCTGTAGTATCTGGTGTGCGCTATATTTGCATTAGACAAACACAAGAACTTTTCCTGATATAGAAAGTAAGTACATCACAATCTCCTTGTCCCAATCTACATTAGAAGGGATGGACAGGAAAGCTGTACCCATCAGCTAAATACTAGGTATAGCATTAAGTAAAAGACTGGATGAAGAGATGTATTTTATAAAGAGTAGAAATGATAAAGTTTCAATGAAAATGAAGACCATGCAATGGGAAGCAGTTGCTTTCAATATCCCATTTTTTGCTATTAAAGCAACTGAAATGGGTGAAGTGGTGCTAAGTGGGTTCTGACAGCAGGTGTAAATACAGGTTACCCAATGGCACTCTTGCAGCACTTGCATCAGGATTGATCCAAAATGACAGCCACGAGAGAACAACAATTAGCAGAGTAGGAGCATAAACACCCATCATGTAAAATCCAACTTGTCTTCGTAAAGTGAAGATTACTTCTACACAAGTGTAATAACCTTTAAAGAAATAAACACATTAAAGTTCTAAATGTTTTACTAGTCACCTTTTTCAGATGCGAATCTTTACTATTATTCAGAATTCCACCCCCATTGAAATCAGTGGGAATCCTGCCAAAGATTTCAATAAGGCTCATGATGAATATGGCTTAAAATGATTTTTTTTCCAAAACCAAATAGTTCATTTGCAAACATGTTTGAACCACACGAGAGCTTACAAACCTGAATGAAAAAAAGAGAGCTGCAGCTCAAGACCAGCCTGTTGTACCTGACCTTTCAGAACACAGAGAAAATCGCAGTGCCTGCTGCTAAATCAATCTCTATATTTGCAAGTCTTTCTACACAGAAAAGTAAAGTAATATCTTGTCACTGCTAGTGGGTGTTCCTGCTGGCATATAACCTTAGGGTGCCAAACAGGGGACAAGCAAAATCAAAGGGAGAAAAGGCAGACCAGGGCTTTCTTCTGTATTCAGGGAAATGAGAGAATGCTATGGTTTCCAAGCAACCCATAAAGAGTCAGGCCCTGCAACTCACACTTGCAAAATTCTGTTCTGGAAGAGGCACTTGTTTCCAAAAGTGGAATTCTGCCAAATGAGAACAGAGCACTTATCTCCCTTAGGTCCACGTGAAAATCCTACCTGGTAGTGATTTTGTGAAAAAGAAGGAATCACTTACTAAAATAAGGTGCACAGCTATGAAGTCTTGTTCAGATTAGAAAAGTGGAGACCTAAAGGAGGTCTTAATAAAAGTTATTATGATAATGAAAGTGGATAGAGATAATTTTTCATAGTGGTAAAAAATTTTTAAATCCTAAATTTTAAATTATGAAAACCAGAAATACAGGCCCAGGCCTATTTAAATGTGAAGCTACGTCACACAAACATTCTGCTGGACCATGTGGAAAGGTGACTGAGCAAAGAATACAAATGAATAACACAGTCTCTACATTTGCTAATAAAGAGCAAAAGGATCACGAAGCATGACTCTAAACCCGGTAGCTAAATTGTTTCCAGTAGCCAAATTCTGTCCATATTTAAACTCGGGTAACTCATTGTCATATATGTCTTATGTTCACCTGATCTGATAGTATAAAAACAACTCCATAAACTGCACTATCACAATCTCAGGGCAAGACTTCTCCCAGGTGCCTTATAACATTAACTACAGTTAATAGCTAATGTTGGTGAAAAGCAAGTATACCTTGAATATAGAGCTCAAGAGGCAAGAGGGGAAATACATTCTTTTTTCATGTTACTTCATTAATAAATTGTTCACCAAACACACACAGACACAGAGTTTATAGTTTAAAGTTGTCTGAATATATATTCATTGCAAAGCCAAATACAAACAAAAACAAGAGGAAAGGAGTTTTCCTTATTTTATAGATAGAAGACATCAACACCCTCTTAATTCTTCTCTCTTATAATCTTATGATTTTTGTTTCCAACTGTGTGCCTTAGATCAAATTCCGTTTGGCTGTGGCTAATGAGTCTGAATCAACCTTAAATTAGGGAAGTATAATATTCTTTGCCAGCACTATTTAGCTTAAAGCTATTCATTTAGCACTTCCATGACAAATTTCTGTCAGGCGTTCAAGGAAAAAGAAATGCATGGGACTTTTATTTCAGTGCAGGCAATGATTATCATAGAAATGTAACCCTCCATTTATTTTATTATTATTATTATTATTATTTTTTGGTTTGGAAAATTACAGAACACATGGATTCAATCCTATTTCTACTGAAGCATGTGTTAAAACACACATTGACTTAAATGGGCGAACAAGATTGGGCACCATGTTTGCACTTGTCTGCAATTTCCAGCATAAACAGTAGATTTGCAAATCCAGTTTTTACATTCATGAGATGCTCTTTTACAATTCATGAGTTTGGCTTTACTTTGGTATAGCAAAAAGATGCTATTCCATCATATGCCTCCAAAACATCAACCTTTAATAAATCAATATACAAATCTAGGAATGCCCATCTGTATCTGCAAAAAATCTGGGACAATAGCTCTAAGAGTCATGTCAAGATGTTAAGTCCAAAGTCTAATTATTAGAAAGATTAATTTTGTTAAGACAGTTGGTCAAAAAATAGATTTTTGACAAAAATGACACAAAATTTGTGACAAAAACTTCCATGAAAATCTCACCAGCCCTAAAAGTTAACTTTCATATGCAAAAGAAAAGAGAGGAATATCTTATGAAGATCTCCAAAATCTGCCATTAAATATTTTATTTGCCTATCACAGGCTTGTGGATCTTGGGAGAACATCTCTATTTACTTCCTCCTTGCCATGAATATAAATTTATTCAGGACAAAAGGCCAACTGATCCTACTCAACTGTGTCAAATATTTTTTCCAGTAAGCAAAAATAACACAGCAATTGGTCCCAGTGACATACCAGTACGGGGGCACCAACTCAGCTCCCTCCCCAAGGCCAGGAAGGGAGGGAATGAGGCCACCCCGGCAAGGGTGGAGTCATGAGTAAGTGAGGGGGTCATGGGTAAGTGAGGGGGTGGGTGGTACAATGCCTGACTGAGCCACCAGACCTTTCACAACAGGTTGTGGGCAGGGGACTCAGTGCTCCCCTCCACATGCAACCTGAAGGGCTGGCCAGCCCCACGACAGGTGGGGGTGGGGAGAGGCCAATCCATGGCATCCAAGGGACCAGGCTTGGGGCTGGAGCAGCTGCTAAGTGCGGGGAGTGGGTGCTGAGGTATGCCCCTTAGCACTCCACCAGGCTGGGGGAGTGAGGCTGCCCCATGAGAGACAGTAGCTAGGGGGTCGGTACTGGGATACCTTCTGCCCTGTGCAGGGGGACATGAGGCAGTGTGGGGAGGTGCAAATAGAGCCCTGATCCCCAGGCACCAGAGATGGTCGGTATGACACTAATTGGTCCTAAACATTCCATGTTTTCACACTCCAAATAAGACCTAACAGCCAGTTTTTTTATTGTGTTTCACTATTTTACATAAATACTATCGACTTATTTATGATCAAATTCATTATTTTTAGTCTAGTTGTTAACATTTTTGTAAGTAATGTGTTGTTTAATTGTTTAAAAATTAAATAACTCTGTTGCTGCTACACAAACTCGTATCTTACCTAAAAGTAGGCGTGAGTAGAACTGTTCACCAGCTTTTGTGGACTATACATTTTCAGTTGTATAATTTTGGCAGATGTGGAGTAATTCTATAATATTTTAAACTGGTAAGTCACCCAGAGACAATGGATTACCTAGCAAAGACTTAACAGGTTGAGAATTCATTCCTAATGTAGTTAAAACCATAGTTCTAACTTTCAAGGAATATTTAACCTGATATCTGAAATAATGCAAGGCTCACTCAATTTCAAGTTACAATACACACTTCAGACTCAAATGAAATTAGCTCCAAGGATTACCACTTGGATGTCTCCAGATATAGGGTCTGGCCCTACAGTACCTTCAGGATAACAAATGCTATCCTTTGATGGGACAGAGTTTCTGGATGATTGCAAGGGGAGCCTGAGAGATTCCGTTCCACTAATATCGCCATTCTGTGTTTTGCTGGAAGCTTTCTGCAAGCTAGTGGCATATGCTTCAAAAAGCACTGACCAAACTACAACAAAAACCATGCTCAGATGAAAAAGAAATGCTGGTTAGTGCTTCTTAATGTGAGCAGTTTTATAAATGATTATGGGCAGAAATCAGTGGAAATAGAAATAGACAATAAACCATGAGTAGCTGTACTGCACAAAACCGTGCCTGGATTTCAGAATACTATTAAGCTGCAAAATTACTAACGCATGATCTGTAAACAGTTTTTTTTTAAATAACATTTTCAAAAGCAACCTGACAAAAAAGCTAGAAGCTTTGCTATTAAGAGAATGCAGTAATATTCAAGTATTCTGAAACAAAATTTGACAAGCTCAAACAAGCATATTAACATGACTCAACCATAAAATATTTTGAAAGAGTAGTTCTAAATGAATGGCCACCAGAAAAAGCCAGGTGCTCCAAGTGCAAAAAACCAATCAGCATTATGGACCTGAAACTGCTATGAGAAAAGTAGAAGACATCTGAACAAAAATAAGGAAATAATCTATTCTGAACTCCAATCAGGACATCTCAATTGTTGTTTTAGTTTGTGGTTAGAATATTTGGCTCTTATTCTGTGATAACTATCGATGCAACTATTAATCATTAACAATATATGATTAAAACAAATATGATTTTAATAAATGAATTAGTTAA
This sequence comes from Podocnemis expansa, assembly GCA_007922195.1. Taxonomy (NCBI): domain Eukaryota; kingdom Metazoa; phylum Chordata; order Testudines; family Podocnemididae; genus Podocnemis; species Podocnemis expansa. Next base: position 25,930,783 of record ML681966.1, read on the forward strand.
TAGAATCACATACCTGTGCCTTTATAATATTTAGTACAGTTACCATATTCAATATCCTCTTTTTTAATGTCAAACTGGGGCAAAGCAATTTTCTCTAACTGAACAGGATCTCCGGATTGCCAAATAAATCGTAAATCATCAGTTGTGTAACCAACTACAAGAAAACCAAAACAACAACAACAAAATTAAAAGCTACCTTAAATGAGAATAAATTCAGAAAAAGGGGCAAAAACATTTATTTCTTTAATTTCTTGCTTCTTGTCAGAAAATTATCAGTTGATTTACAACTAGCTTTTTTTGGGCGGGGGGGTCTGTTGCTTTGGCCTTAATATAACTTTGTATTACTGAAAATCTGAAACTGAATGAAAATATTATTTTAGCACTCACTATTTAAACAAAGAAAAACAGTATCTGATTCCCCACAAGTTTGAACTCTGTATTGTCATTTAGATTCAGATTCAGCAAAGAACATCAACACATGTTTAATTTTAAAACGTAATGATGTCTTTGGTATTTAAGACTGTGTTTAAGTGATTTTCTAAATGTGGGTCTTACTTGTGTACACAGCAAAAAATAAATCTGTTAGTCTTAAAGTGCCACACAACTGCTTGTTGTTTTTTTTCTTTCATGTGTACCTTTCTGAATTATACAGACTTAACAGTCCTTCTTCGGGTCTGGGGTTATTTACAAAGCTCTCAGGAAACCACAAGAACTTCCCCCCAGCCTTCCTAGCTGGCTCACAACTCTCCCTAGCGGGTACATAGTCCCGTCTCAGCTGAAGACCTCCACTAGAAGACTTGCTTTCCACACTCCAACCATCCTCGCTGACTCCCGCTCTCTACTGACAAGCACCCCAGATAGGGTAACCAGATGTCTCAACTTTATAGGGACAGTCCCGACATTTAGGACTTTTCCTTATATGAGTGCCTATTACTCCCCATCTCCAGTCCTGATTTTTCTCACTTTTTATCTTATCACCTTAACCCCACACCTGCTGCTGGGGAACTAGGGAGCCTCTCCTCCTCTGCATCAAGCAACAACTATCAGGACTTCCAACATGAGTTTTTCCTTCTCTCCATTTTGTCTCTCCATGGATTCCATTTTATCTCCATCCCAGAAACCCTGATTTAGTCATTTGATTTGTCTGCCATGTGACTTCTACCAAAGATCTGTGATATAATCCCTGATACCATTTTAGAGGTTTACCAATTATTGTGAAGATTGTATCTGTGTGGTTTGTGGATTACACTATTTTTAGCAAACTATGTCCTATTTTGATGTGTTTAAGCAAAGGTTTGAAAGACACACATCAGCTGTTCTAGCACACTATTAGAACTACAGTTCACCATGGAAGCTGGGGCTATTTTTTTATATACATACTATGCCAATATTTTCTGAGATGTTTTTATTCAATCTGAGGTCAGGATAATGCCCTACATGCATACAGCTGGGGAAACTGCATCCAGTGATGTCCCCTTGGGGACACATTAATATGATTGCTCTAGAATTCAAGAGAATAAGCACGTAGTCAAATACATTTAATTAAGTGAATTTCATGATTTTTTTTCCAGATGGTGAGCTTTTTTCCAAATGACTAACACTATCTAATCTGGTTTTGCAAATTCCATTACTCAAGTAATTAAATATAAAAAACATCTTATGGTTAATAAATAAATGAAATAAGAAAGCATGCCCACTGTTGGAACTGGAAGGGAAAATGGGTAGTTATATCATAAGCCAACTTCTTACTATTGCTAGTCGAATTAAAAGGAGCAGAAGCTTAAAGCATACTATCACTTCAAGGGAGAAGGTGATAATTACTTCCTCCCTCTCCCCGGTTCGAATATGGCATGTCTGGTATTAAAGAAAAGGCCATTTGTTTCTAATAAAGTGGAGAAAATGTCTTTATGAATACTTTTTCCTTGAGTAATGACTGGATCTGTAATGCTGATAACAGGCCTCGTACTGAAGTTCTTCTCATCAAATTTCCACTCATATCAAAGGATTTTGGAGATTGAAAGATTGTAGGATTGAGCCCTGTATCAATTAAACCTAATTCCAACCTAATATAAGCAGGTGCAGTGCAGGTCTATTTACTTTAGTAGATTTACTCTCAATTATACCATGGCTAACATATCACAAAATGGTCTGCACAGGAAGTGTGTCTCATGCAAGTTAAAACTACCTGAGGGAATAGCTGATTCATTTTTCCGAGTACTATTTATGTCCTGATTTTACCCAATGCATTTTAAATGTCTACAGAAATGCTAAACAGTGTCATTATATACTTGATAGCGAACAAATGGTGTCATACAGAAAAGAAATATTTTTATTGTTTGTAGGGAAAAACATATATTTATATTTGTAGTGAGTATGGAATATTGATTTTAAAAATCACAAAGAAATGTTGACACTAAACAAAATATACAGCATATTTCTTGTTTGATTTTCAGGCCTGCCTAGAAGGTAACTATTTTTATGCATAGATTGATTTACATACAGCTCTCCAGTTGCATCTTGCAACGCTGTGTATCCATCGGAAACAAGGTCAAGTCCAAAGGGCATGACAGAGTAATGGATAATCTGAAAATAAAAAATAGAGGTTAGACACAAAGATATGCAGTTTGCTTTAAATTTTAAAGTACAAAAACAGCAAGAGTATATGGAGCAGACACTCAATTTCCTCTTTTCACTGAGAGTCTGATCCCACAATACAGACATGCGAACTTTTATTATTGTATTTTGTCAGTTAATTCTTTATGATTTAAAAATAGTGTGTTAAGGTCTGAATGTATAACGTTTATAGGGGGAAACTGCCGATACTGCTAACCAATATATCGTCAATGTGTCCTAAAGGAAGTAGAATGCCTCCTCTCTCCCTGAGTGGTGGAAAGGGGAATACCTCCAGTGAGAGCATCTGTAGCAGTACTACATGGAGAAGCAGCTGCTGCTTCCTTCTCATCTTCTCCCACAACTGCATCAGCACTATACTGTGGTGCAGAGGATAATAAGGAGGCCAACGTTCTGCTGGCTTTTGCTGTCACTGTACAGCAACAGAGGGTCAGGATAAGCCAGTTGATTGGTTCTTACCAGTTGGGCTGATAGCAAGGGTGTCTTCTGCTTGCCATTGGGAAGTAGCCAGTTTAAGCTCTTTTCCAGCCCCACCTTTGTGCAGCAAGCTGGGCCTCTGCCAGTGCGAGACATGAGACTGATTGTCAAATTTTATTTGGGGTCTGGAAGGGATTTTTTCCTCTGCACATGGCAAAACTGTTAAATTGCTCTATGGGTTTCTTCACATTCCAGCCGACATCTGGAATGTCTACTTTGGGTGTTTAAATTAAATTAATTGCAACTTTGGTGGGTTAAAAAGGGTCTGATGTCAGGTCTCTGTAACCCAGAGCATGAGTCCCAGCTATAACACTGCATGGTGATAGGGTTGCCTCCAAGTCTCATGCATCATATAGTTCTCCTCATCAGTTATACCTCTCATGTAGAGAAGGGGAATGGACTGGGATTCTGGCTTCCATCAAGGGTCTCCAGGCAAGCTTGAGAGTGTAGAGTGGGCATTGCTCCTATATCTACCCTCAGGTTTGTAGGCCCCAGAGTCACTGATGAAAGATGAAATCCACACTGGAGCAACTCTGCCACATAGTTAGGGAGTGGTTCCCCCACTTGTCAATAATTTTAAAAAGTCTGCAAGCATCTGCTTTAGCTATACTATGGCACATTGTTTCTGTTGTGTCTTTTAACCATTAACTCAATCCTCAATACAAAATTCTCTGTATTTGTAAGACAGTCTTCTAATAAAAATATATGAATAAACTGAAAACCTATATCTAATATTGCACTTACCCTAATTAGTATTTTCCTACTATATTTGTAGACCATAAGAAAATCCCCTGCATATAATTTTTGCATTTTCCCCTCAGGCTCCAACAATTGTTAGTAGCTATAAATCAAATGCCATTAATCTAATGTATTTAACAATTTGTATCACTTACTGCGATGGCCCCTAATTTTTGTCAGTTTCCTAATGGTTCTGCAGAAATTGACCAATATCCTGTTAGGATCTTTACTCCATTTTCTAAAATCTTATTTTACCTATATTTCATATCTTATTATGATCTAATACATACATAGGCTTCAGAATCCTTCATACTAGCTAAAATATTAGTCAATATGCTCTAGACATTGTAGCTTTATGAGAATTTCCTCTGATTTATTTATATGCATTTTATTCAATATGAATATCAGCTAAAAGTACTACCAATGATTATCTTTGTATATTATACATATTACTAAGATGTAAAGCAATATGTATGTGTCCTGCAGCATATAACTTATGGAAGATTATTCAAATACAACCAACAGCAAATATTTACAAATAAAAATAACACAATACCTCATGCTGACTAGAACATCTCCATCCCGAAATATAAACAGGAGAATATTTTCTTGAGTGACATCATGGAAGTTGGCATTCTTTTCATTTGCAAAGAACAAGTCTGGCTTCCACAGACATTTAAACATTGTGGGATCCACTGTCAATGTATCTGAACCCCTCCAGTCATTGGGCAATTTAAGTCTGGGGTCATTCCACTTTTGTCTTAGGAAGATGTTAACTCTGTAATCCTAATGAGAAGAATTTGTAAGTGTACACCAGTCTACCCACAAAACAGCAAAACAGAAAACAAAAAACCATGCAGGCTCCAAAATGAAGAAAGTTATGTTCGGATTTTGTGGTTTTCCTGTAATAGATACAGCAGGTCATTCTGCAGCAAATTATACATATCTGGCTAAAAGACAGGTTAATTTATGTTACATAAATGCTTTGCTTCTCAAGATAAATCATATTAGATTGAAAGAATGTCCACCAATTTCTGTGCCCACTCATATCTGTACAGTCCCAATCACAACAATGGGGCTAAATGTGTGCAAATGTGGATGGTGTGTAGTCTTATATTTCTATAATATACATGTATTTCAGACAGCAGAATATCAGGGAAGGGTTCCTGTGTATTTCACATTTACATTGATGCAATGACCTGGTAAGTGTAAACTGCAGCACAGACTCAAATTGGTTAAATGGTATGTTAGCAATGTGACATTACAATGTCAAAGAAGAAAACAGAGCAGAGAACTAAGGACCCACAGAATAAACAACAAACGAAAGAAAAATGAAAGAAGTATTTAACTGTTGGTTTCAGTTCAGTACTGCACTGGAGAATGTCACTGTTATACTCCTGGAGTAACTTAGAGCAGCCTCAGGGCTTGAAGTAGCCCCTTGAAGGTAGATGGAGATCATTCATTCTACCTTACAGCACCGCTGAACCCCAGTTAGAAGCATGGGCACAGTTAAACAGTGTTTCAGAAAGATAAATCAATATCAAAGACCTTACTCAGGCAAAAGTTTCACCAAATTCAGCAAGAATAGTGCCTGATTGTGGACCAAGGTAGAATCAGACCCAGAGGCTGTATTCACTGAGCACTTCCGTTTCGAAACAACTTCGTTGTTTCAAAACAAAAAAAAAACATGTTCACACGACGCACAGTTGTTTTGAAACAAGGGGAAGCCTGAAACAAGGCTGAGCCCGGAGCCCCCGACCCTCTGGCAGTGTCAGGGGCAGCTCTGGCAGGGGGCTGAGCCACCCCGCAGTGGCTCACCCCCCCACCAGTGGCTGCAGCCCCCTTTCTGGGGTTGCAGCCCCCTTTCTGGGCTGCAGGGTGAGCCGCAGCAGCGGCTCACCCCCAGAGGGCTGCAGCCCCCTGCAGCAGGAAGCGAAATAGCAAGTTCGCCGTGCGAACTTGCTATTTCGTTTCTCGCGTTTTTCCTTAATTCGAATTAACAAACTGTTAATTCGAATTAACTTATTTCAAAGTAACCCCTTATTTCGATACAAGTTATTTCGAAACAACTTGGATCAAAATAACCCCCTGTGTGTGAATACAGCCAGAGAGGAATTGAAACAGGATGTCTGAGAACAGAATGGGTGTGTTCACACAGCACTCTTATTTCGAAACAACAGAGGTTGTTTCAAAATAAGAATTACCCTGTTCACACGATGCATGGTTGTGTCGAAACAACGGGTTCCGTTGTTTCGAAACAACAGGTTCCGTTGTTTTGAAACAACAGTGTTGTTTCAAAATAACTTAAACCCCATGTGGGGATGAAACAACATTGTTTCAAAACAATTGTTTCAAAACAATGCCGTCTGAACATGTTGTTTTGAAACAACGGTGACTTCTTTCGAAATAACTGTTGTCTGAACCTGCTATTTCGATTCCTGCTTTTTTCTTTAATTCGAATTAACAAACTGTTAATTTGAATTAACTTATTTCAAAATAACCCCTTATTTCGATACAAGTTATTTCGAAACAACTTGGATCGAAATAACCCCCTGTGTGTGAACGTAGCCAATGGTAGCCACACAGATTTCATCCTCAATGAGAGCTTTGCATATTCAAGGGAACAATCTGACCCAGAATGTCACTTAGGATTTTCAACCTTATCTCTAAGACCTATAGCTTGTTCAGTTAGATTTAAGATAGATGCATACTGTGAATCAAAAATGGGGGGAAGGAGAGTTAGCTGATTATTTTAAAAGGAAACCATCCTTTATCTTAAGGTAACTCCCTCCTCCAGGCTTCCTAATACTTGCTGTGTTTTATGTCTGTCAGACAGTAACATGCTGGGAGAGTGCCTGTCATAATATTCTTTTATATCTGAGACCACTCTGCCAGTACTTTACAAATGATAATTAATTGCAATAGAGGATCTGTCATTTAGTGGAGATATTCTTAGTACATTTTGATTTGTCAGTGTGCCAAACCAATTATAAAAGATCATTTCTTGTACAAGTTAGTCTCTTTTCTTTTAACATATTTTGAGCATCTGTTCAAAATGCTGCATTTATGACTAAGTTTAAATTGTTAATTTCAGAAAAGTCATTAAAAAAGGGAAAATTGCAAGCTTTATTAATATGTTTACATTATTAGATAGATACAATTTTGAAAAAGTTGTAACTAATATTAAACATGTATGGCCTTTTGATTATCTGTTCTTGGAGAAAATGACATATGACTTGTTTTTCACTTATGTTAAAAATTACTTTCTAGCACAGTGGAAGTGCAAAGGGACCTTATGAAGTGGTAGTTAATGTAAGGTCTCTTTATATTGCCAGCATCATATCAAGAAGCCTTAACATACATAAGAATTCAGGCTAGTCTCTTTATCTACAAATGCATTTATTCAATTACATGTATAATTACAACACTGTTTGTTTTTGTGTTGCTGAAATTCCCATTCCATATGGACTTTTCTCAGGGGAAATTGCTTAATTGTTTTTAAACCACTTGTGATAAATACTACCCCTTGTTTATTATTCATTATACTGAAAATGGAATTCCTCCAGAAATCTACTTCTACAACTATCACAAAAAAAAAACAAAAAACCCCACCCCACACCAAACCCAAAAGCCACACTTCTTAAAGATGGGAAAGGCAAAGTGTTCAAAACCAGAATCTAACTCACAGATTAATAAATAAGTTTCTTTGTTCACCCTTTTAGATCAGAGCCTTCTGTCTTTGCACCCACTTTTCAGTGACAACACAGGCAGAAAAAAACCTACTTTGTTTATTTTACTTAAGTGCTGATAGTCCTTCAATACGCATTCCATAATTTCCCCACAAAGTACAAACCAGTTCTCCCACAACTGATATAACTGACTGGAAAAGGGTCCTAAAACCTTTCAGCACAAAGAAGTTGGGAAACACAGCAGACACAGTCAGGAGAGTGCAGAAACAGTGAGAACACAGTAACGTGAATATGGCTTTGCTGTTACTCAGACTAGGCAAATTCAGCTAGTCAAAGTTATGTGCCCATCACCCAGATTAACTGTGCAGTGTAAACACACCCTAAATAAGACCTGGACTGGCAAATCCTTCTTCCCCTTTAGAACTCCATTACACTTAATGTGTATCAACAAAACACATTTACACACAGAACTAGCTGCAGGATTTTGACCCAGATGACTACAATAGGCGTCATATATAGAACTACTATTTTATCTTTGAGGCATGGCACAAAGCACACAGATAAAGGCATTTATCTGCTCTGAGTTAACAGTTTAAGACTCCAGTGCTGAACTTTGTGCACCATGACTAGCACTCATGGGTATGTCTATATTGTGATAAAACATCCATGGCTGTCCAGATCAGCAAACTCAGGCTCATTAGGGTTCAGACTGCAAGGCTATAAAATTGCAGTGTGGATGTTCAGGTTCTGTTGCCCTCTCACTTCCCAGCAGCCTGAGTCAGTTGACATGGACCAGCCACAGGGGCTTTATTGCAGTGCAGACACATCCATAATAGGACTACTCACAGTGCAGAAAATAAAGCACATGCAAGTCACCACCAAATTAAGGTTGAACATTTGTAAATATAAAAATGCCACTTTTGCTTTCTTTTCTACAAAACAGCATTTACCAGATACTAGGAAAGTTAGGGATATTTTTACGTTAACTGCAGTGTTAACTAAAAAAGCAAGATAACACTATTTTTCTTATAAACATCAGTACAAAAATGTATACATTAATAAACAAAAGAAGTGGAATTGAGCTTTCCCTGAAGCATGTGCAAATTTAAAAATACCCTTTTAATCAAAGTTTTGAATAGGAGGAAGAGAAGGAGGAGCTTTTCCATTGATTTCATTTGGTCTAGTTTTTCATACTAAGTAGAAGCTTGGAGTACGGACCTCTGGAATCTAGAGGCAAATCTATAACAGATTCCAAACACTGCATAATCAGCTCTCTCAAAATCCCTTCCCTGTACCCATGAATTGTGGGACAATGTGGCTAGTATATGTTTGGAAAACTCAATCTTCTCCATTGAGAAGGAAAGGACCTCTCTCCACCTGGGAGTTGGAGAGGCAGTAACAGCGGTCCCCCTTGTTCCTTGGTCAGTAGAGAACCCTGTGCTTACCCCAGCAGATTGGGTCCACTTGGATAGGCGGACTGAGCTGGGCCCACTACACTCTTCTTTTCCTGCCATATGAAGAGTTCTCTTCTCAAGCAATCCCCAGAGCCTTGGAGAGTACCTTGGCATTAACACCATTTGAAAAAGAAAGGACAGATCCTCCCATTCCAACTGTTTCAGGCTGTCTGCCAACTCAAGCAGACATCACTGTGGTGGTTGCACTCAGGACTTTTTCAAATCTTTTCTTTGTAACTTTGAGTGCTTGACACTTTCTTTCTTGCTCTTCTTTGTATGATAAAGAAAGTGTTGTAATCAGATCACTGCACAGCAGGAGCCCTGGACATGAGCTGCTACTCCATGTACATTAATCCAGCCCTGCACTCACTTCTCCTCATAGCTTTAGGGTCTGGGATCAACTACTTCTGCTGAGCCCAGGTCCAGCTATCTAAGTTTCCTTCCGCTTCCCTCCTCTTGCTTTTACCATTTCCCCTTCTTGATAGTGCCCAGTAATGCCTCTACACTAGGCCCAAATGCTTTTGCTTCCATCTCCTTGCTGCTACCTTTTCCTCTTTGAATCATATTGTGATACAAGGTGGAAATTACAGGATGATCCAGATAGCATCCATAAAGACTTGGGATGCCCCAATGATAGACTTAGTATTTATTATTTTTGCCTCCTTGAGCCTGTGCTAGTGCACAGGGGAGAAATTAGTCTTTTCCATTCTATGTGATTTGCTACTGCTTTCAGCTGCTCTATAGTGTTGATAGACCATTTTCCCCACCTGGCTTAAGTTCTTAAGATTTCTCTGTGGTATCCACATTTCCTCATGTCAGTTTTCACTTGATGGCTTTTTGTGGGAAACTCTAGCTGCCATTCAGAGTACTTGCCTCCAATATGTCCAGCATTTTTGATTCTGGTGGAATGGGCTGCTGGTTGATGTTTTCACAATGGTCATGAAGTTATTCCAACCAATACTCAGAATGTTTCTCAGGCCCTTGTTTTCAAAGATGTCTAGTTTTCTGTCCAATATTTTGGTAGCTCCCAGCCACTTGTTAGCATAGAAATTCTGTTTGAATTGAAAATCCTGTTTGTTGTGATAATATATATCTGTGTCTAGGAATACACATATTTGATTTCCATCCATTATTAAGTTTAAGCAGTTCACATCTCTATGCAAGGCCATAATGATGCTGATGGCTTTAGTTGAGATTCTGTAGGACTAAGAAGTATTCAACAAGCTCTGTCTGTTTGGGCTGTGAAATGCTTTTTTGAAAAATCAAGGGAATTGATAAGGGGAGCTTGCTATTGTACATATTCTTCTATAATAATACTTAATGTGACTATTTGGGGTACATGGGGGTATGGGGCCCTGGGCAAATCACATTCTGCGGGGCCCCCACTCACCACCCCCCAGTGCTGGAGGTGGGGCCGGCTGGCCCAAGAGAGGAGCAAGCCCCTGTGCTGGCCGCCCCATGCCAGGGACTGGGCAAGCTGGCCAAAAGCGGCAGAACAGGAGTGCAGGGTCTGGTTTCTCAGAGGCCCTTAAGCCAGTAGTTGTCAAACTTTTTTCCTCAGGACCTAGCTCCAAGACCCCTCTGCCATGCAGCAACCCTCCACTGAAATAAAGCGGCCGCCACCAGAAAACTGAACAGTGACCATGGCTGCAAAGGGGGAGCAATCCCTCATGGCTTTCACCCTTTCTCTTGTAGCTTCTATAGCATCTCTGAAACCTACACATCTAATCTGAGATCACCTACATGGAACATGCAGAGGATGATCCCACGTGCCATACTCCTGTCTCAAATCAGGACATATGTTAAGTCTCTAAAATTGCACGTAGTAGCCTGGAGTGTGTATATGGGAGCTCCTTGCAAATAGTGGTGGCTGGGGGGACTGGGTAGAGAAATGAGATAGAAATACTGAGACAGAGGAAGAAGAAGAGACCCAATGCCAGGTTGGAAAGAAAGATCCTGGTAGATCATGTCTGCTGCTGAGCCTGTCCAAGTCCCTCCAAGGCCTGCTCCCTTCTCCACTGCCAAATCCTATGAACCGAAGCAGCCCCTCTGGGTTAGGGTTACCAGATACCAAAGAATGGAAAGGAGGACAGGGAAGTATGAAAAGGAGGACATTGGAGGGCACATGGAGAAAATGTAGTATTAATGTACTATTCTTCTGTTTTTAGGAGCCCTGGAATGCTTCCCCTAAAAATAGGGTGTTCCGGGGCACTCCAGCATACTTTAACCCTGTAAGTAAAAAGCCAGGCAAATGCCTGCCGGACAGAGGACGTGAAGGTAAAAAGAAGGATGTGTCCTCCTTTTGCCTGACATCTGGTAACCCTACTCCGGGTTCCACTTTCACCTCTGCACTTCATCTGTTCCTTGAGTCTGCCTGAGTTTCCATGAACACACAACTGCCCACAATATTGTGATTGGAGGGGTGCTAGCCCTTTCTGCTTGGTCTGGTGATCCCCAGCAGTGTGCACAAGGCAGCAACACAATGGGGCTACCCACTCCCCCCTTCAGATTAGGACCTTGTTATAACTTATCCTTCCAGCAGATCCATCCCTGAGGTGGATTTTATTGTTACTTAGGCTTTCTAACTGTATAAAAAATACCATACTTCGTAACACAGGCTCCTACTAAAACAGTTTGCTTTTGTCTTCTCTTTTTAAGCTTTTCTCTTCTCTTTTTAATTATCAGTCAAGAAACTCTCTGGAGTTTTTATTAAAATCTACAAGTTCTAACTTTTGTTGCAAGCAAGGGAATTCTCAACCCACTGAAAAAAGAGGCAAGTCCTAATTTGCAGAAATAACTGCAATCCCCATGTCTCAGAAATGGTGCAATAAGGTTGGTGATCACAGTTTTTTTTTCTTTTCTTCATGGGGTCTATTGATAAAAAAACCACAAAGGTTGCTTACCAGTGACCTCAGTCCTACTCATATGAATGAGAGAAACCCAAAGAGATACTGACTCAGAAAGGAGGCATAGAGGTTGTTTGAACAACAATTAGCACCTCACTGTTAGTCCTAACAACTCACCTTTGTTGCAATGCTGATCTACTGCCTTAAGCAACTTTCACCCCAAGCCACTCTTCTGGTCCCACAGCAGAGTGAACTGGGCTGCCACTTTTGCCCAGCTTGCCAGTTCCTGGCATGGGGGAGGGGCAGCAGTGCAGCCTCACGGGGCCCCCCAAAGCACGGGGCCCTGGGCAGCTGCCCCTCTCGTCCTACCCCAAGGACAGCCTTGCTTATAATTCATTACACTCTTGCTTTCCCCTCCTCTCTGTCCATTTTCCTGCTCCCTTTTATCCCTTGCTGATAGAATTTTCCTTTGTGATAGAATCCAGTTAGTTTCTATTATCAACTATGCAGTTCCAGCTTTCTCAATTTCAGAACTGATGATCAGTCAATGTTTAGATGTGCTGTCACCTGTGAAGCAGAGCACTGGAAAGATAAGCATATCTGTGTGAAGGAATCAGGAGTCAAAGAAGGATCAATGAGGCAGCTGGCCAATAAACTGTCATTTTGAACACTGTGGGAAAAGTTATTCTCTGTCTCCTTTGCCCCTCCAACACTGCATACACTTTATGCAAAAGTTATGCTGCATTTTCTTTTCATGTCTGTGTTCACAATTCTAGACTGATATTGATCTTAGATAAGTACAATGATAAAAAGCAGACGAGTTACTGAGAACATGAAGGAGTACTTGCAAGCTAAGAAATGCCATACAAGATTGTTTTTGGAATAGTTTAGTACATTTCTTCTATTATCAGTCTCATCAACTTTTATCCGTCTCACTTTTTTTAAAGCTAACAGCATTAGATCTAACTGTGTCATCCTTACACACCTTGAACAGCACTCACTGGCCCAATGGAGCATGTGTCATCTGGGCATAGCTGGGTAGCAGCGGCGCTGCTGGCACTGGGCTTATGGGGCTCGAGTCCTGAGTCCCAGCACCAGTTTCCCTGGCCTGCTGCCAGGCTGCCCGAGGTGGTGGCTGTCTTCTCCGGGTCCATCCCTAGCTGGAGGTCTGGGACCAGGCAGCTGTCCTCCCCAGCCCCAGCCCAGGCTGCCTGGAGCAGAAGCCAAATCTTGGCCCTGCCCAGGGCCCCGGGCAGGATTGGGCCCAGGGGCCCAGACCCGAGGCCCCGGGTCTTTTCCTGGACCCAAGTCACTCCTGCTGGAGATTATGATTCAGTTCATCCAATACATCCCTTCCCCCTTCTGACATGTTGTATGACAGGTCTGTTCTTGTTACCACCTACTCTATGCCACAGTTATCGCCAGCAGACGAATAACAACCAGACTGCACTTTTTGTGGGATCCAAAAACATGAAGAGAGCTCAAGTAGGCTAGGAAATCTGTCCTAAATATTCTAGGCTACATCCACACACAGGCAATTAAATAGATTTAACTTGAAGAGATCTAATTGAATCACTATAAAAATCATCAAATTGATTCAAGGTAAATCGATTTAACAGTTCCACACCAAAAAATCCAAATTGAACTATCATGTCCCGGGACAGGACTCACTAGTTCAATTTAGGAGAGGGGGCAGGAGAGCCAGTAGTAGGGGAAGAGCATTCTCCACTGGCTCTAAGCTTGCAGAGGGAGGGGGGACATCCCCCCAGACTAGCTGCCGCCTTGGGCTCAGCCAGGCTTGGGGGAGAAGGGACCCCTACATACCCCGCTTCTCATCTGCTAGCTGGGTGGTGGGGGAAGAGACCCCCACACGCCTGGCTCAAGGTGCGCTCACCAGGCAGTAGGGGAAGGGATCCCCACATGCCCAGCTTCCCGTGCATGGCTGGAATGCGGGGAATGCCAGGTGTGGGGGAAGAGACCCCACATACCTGGCTTCCCCAGCCTTAGCCAGGCTGCAGGGAAAGGCACCCTGCACGCCCGGCTCCCTGCAAGCAAGCTGGGCGGCAGGGAAGAGGACCCATGTGCCCAGCACTCCCACCACTGTCTGGGAGGTTAGGAGAAGAGCCCCTCATGCCCAGCTGCAGTGTGCTTGCCTGTGCCAAGGGAAGGGACCCCCAGCCCGGCTCAAGCTGCACTAGCCGGGCTGTAAGGAATGCTTCCCCGGCTCCTGGTGCGCTTCCCAGGCAGTGGGACTCAGGAAGCAGGGTGCACAGGATCCTCTCCTCCACCACCTAGCTAGGGCTGGGGAAACCTGATGTGGGGGGTCCTTCCACCCCACATCCCACCCTGGAGAGGGTGCTGAACCCTGGCCATTCTTTTCAGAGCGCTATGCACGCTGGGAGGAAGCTCAAACCGGGATTCAAATCAATATAACTCTTATATCAATATAACACATCCGTACAGTGCTATATCAATATAACAGTTTTGATTTAACTGTCATATCGATATAAAACTAGGTTTTATTACATCGATATGACTTTCCTTATAGCGAAATGACAGAGCTCATCATTTCACTATAAGGAAATGTTGTGTGGACCTAACTATTTTTAAATTGAAATAACCAGCATTATTTTGATTTAAAAACTGCTTGTGGACATAAGCCTACAGTTCTGATCCTGTCGGATCTCTGTGCTATCACAAAGCCCTATTTACTTCAGTTGGTCTCTGCGAAGGCATAAATGCCCAAATGCATGGAGCATCTTGCAAGAATGGCCTGTCTTTTTGCACAGTGTTTGACACATTAGCAAAGTAATACAGAAATAATAAAAGTTCACATAAAGAAGATTCCTAAAGCACTACAACACTAAAAGCTCATTTGTCATGCCAAGTTTTTAAGTCTACCGGTAGCAAGTGGACTCAAAAAAACCCCAGCTGAGTAACAAAACTAAATAAATATACTTCAAACCAAACATTTTTTATCTAACAACAATACACGTTTTTGTGTATAAATCAGTTACAAGACCTTATTTTTCCCCCAGCACATTCATTACATCAGTGTTTTGTTATCATTTGGCCCTTGGTGAATCATAAAGAGACCTTTATAAATGTCACTTTTTAAAGTGTGCAGTAAATTTTAGAAACATAAAAGGGCCATCTGGCCTAGCATACCTGACATTTTAAATATTTATATCACTCCTACCTTCCTGCTTTCTTCCACATTCATCCCTCAATCTCCTTTTCCCCATATATTAATCTAAGGGTATTTTGTTTCAATGGCATTCCCTTGTAATACGATCCATATATTTATTATCCTTTGCAATAAAATCCAAGTTTCCTATTTGCTCTTTACTAAACAAACAAAAAAGTGGCCCAGCAAACACTTACACACATCCTTACCTTTCAGAATTTGAACAATCCAACTGAAGTTATCTTAGGACAGCATTCATGTATGTCCTTAGTTTTAAGCACAGGTTTAAATTCCATCAACATGAAAAAAAGACTTTTATTATTATTATTTCACCTTTATATTGTAATGCATATGCTTTTGTGGTGTCCTTGATACAGAAACTTTCCTAAATCAGAGCCTTAAGTAAATAGACTGATTTTCAATATGTTTTCGAATCAGTTCACTAAGGATCTGATCCCAAACCCATTGAGGTCATTGGAAAGACTCCAAGTGACTTCAGAGGGTTTCAGAAGAGATTCTTATTGGATAGGTGTTTGAATATGGCTACAGGAGCCTAACTTTTAACAATCTTAGACTTAAAATAACGGAACCATGGGCCATAAGCAGCAAGGATTTAATAAAGGAAAGTTCTTGCCAGACAAACTTGGTTGCTTCCATTTTTTGTCAGAAACACAAAACTGGATGTATGGAAAGTAAAAGACACAAGAAAGTGCAGTTAGGCCTTAATAAAGAATTTGATGCTCTGTCTTCTAAAATGTAATTTGGAATCAATTCCCTCTGAATAACTAAACTAATGATATCATTAATTGAATGATTCCTGAAAATAACATGACTGAATTGGGGCAGGAATCCAGTGAATACCGCAGGTATTTCTGTTATACCTGGCTTATTTAAATTAAATCATCCTGAATGATAAAGAAGAGGAAATAATATCCTACTAATGAAATTCACAGATGAAATTGCAACTGTGTAGGAAACTGGGGGAGAGTCAAACATCAGTGAGGACAGAGAGATAATACAAAAAGGACCTAAAAGGATTTAAAAAGTGAGCCCCCCCAATTAGATTCATCTTGAAAAAATCAGGGTAACATATTCAAGGAAAAAGTAATCCAAAGTAGATACTCGGTGTGAAGGAAGAACCTGGACAGAAGTACTGTAGAGAGATTGGATATCAAATCAGATGTGAGTTCATAACACAATACGCCAACAAAAGAGGCCAATACAATATCAGATGCCCACATGTGGATGTGAGGAAAGTAGGATGTTCACATCTGACCTGTTCCAAAAGGACAGCTATGTTAGTCTACTTCAGTAAAACAAAGAAGGAGTCCTGTGGCACTTAAACACTGACAAATGTATTTATTGAATGAGCTTTCATGGAAGAAAATCCCACTTCAATCTAATACCAACTAGTTGGCCGGGACATTTCCTTATCACAGAATATTAATCCAAACAGTGGCATAGAACCAGAGTAGACAGGGACAGGAAGCAGAAGCATGGGACAGAGTAGGACAAATAGAAACACTTTATATTTAGATATTCCTAAACAAAATTCTGAATTCTTCAAACTTAAAGGCAAGTCTTTGATACTACATCTGCTAATGTCACTGATCTGCTAATGTCACTGGGTCCAACAACAGCAAGAACTAAGGTACTGAACATTTCTCACACCCAAGAAGAGTTTTTATTCCTCCACTGTCCTCACTCACATCCTCAGGAGGCTGTACAAGAAAGAATTTGTACACTACACATGCTTTTGCTGTTGGCATGATCACCTTTCCATATTCCTCATTTATAGACCAAACATTCACCTTTATATTGCACAAACTGACAAAACTAGCTCTCCAGATGGTCACTGACTTCACACTAGTAATACACATTCACCTGCTGAATTGATCTTATGAGAGAAGCACTTTTCACCCTTCTCAGAAGTATCTCTAAATCAGTGGTTCCCAATCTGGGGCCCATGGAGCTTTTCAAAGTAGCCTGCAGCTCCCCTCATGCTGGCTGCAGAAGGGAGCCACAGCCTAAGGACCCAGGCAGAGTGCATCTCCATGAGGCTAAAGGTTCAGTGAAGGGTCCTTGCTTCAGTCAAGTGAAAGGGAGATCAGAGCTCCCCATGCCTTGTCTGTAGCAGATATCATGGCAAAGCACTCCACTTAGGTGCACTGGTGCTGGGGGCCCTGATGGAGCCAGACAGTGAGGAGCACTGATCTTCTCTCCCCCTGGGTGCAGAAGGGAGCCACTGTCTAGGGACACAGGTGGAGTGCACAGGCTGCAGGATGAGTGATGTTTCCCTGCTGCAGCCAGGAAGATAGGAAATCAGTGAGAAGGCAGCCTCCTTTGGCTATGTCTACACTACAATAGCTAAGTTTACTTTATTAAGTCGACTTAGAATCATAGAATCATAGGATTGGGAGGGACCCCACAGGTCATCTAGTCCAACCCCCTGCCAGAGGCAGGACCACTCCCACTAAACCATCCCAGTCATGGTTTTGTCCAGCCGGGCCTTAAACACCTCTGAAGATGGAGGGTCCACCACCTCCCTAGGCAGCTCATTCCAATGCTTCACCACTCGCCTAGTAAAAAAAATTTTTTCTAATATCCAGCCTCGACCTCCCTAACCGTAACTTGAGACCATTGCTCCTCGTTCTGTCCTCTGTTACTACATTGACTTTATTAAGTCGACTTAGTGAATCCACGCTTAAGTCAACTTAACAAAGTTGGTTAAGTTGACTTAAGAAAGTGTCCTAACAAAAAATGTGTTTGTTTAAGTTGACTTTACTAAGTCACCAAGCAGGCAGGTTATTACATAGCACTTCTTAAGTCGAATTAAATGGCCACATTGCATTAAGTTGACTTAAAGAATGAGAGCTATTAAATCAACTTAAGGAAGTCCTTAAGCTGACTTAATAATTTCTAAATGTGGCCAGGGCTTTGATTAAGTCAGTTTAAGCCTCCTTAAGTCAACTTAAGCTCATCATGTAGACATACCCTTTGTGACCTCCTTCGGTCTGGCTGCAGTGGGTACAACACTTTGAGGTTGTAAAAATGGTATCTATGGCCCTCGAGTCAAAAAGCTTGGGAACCACTGCTCTAGACTCTCTTTTAACTTCAGGCCTTGAATTAAATCAGATTATAAATTCTAACATATTTTAAGAGAAGAGTCTTTGTGACTGAGTAGATTTAATTCAGTTTAACTTAATAAGAAATTCTGCATGCAAATATTTTAAAACTTACCATTGTTGTTTCTTGAATTGATCCAAAGCTGTTGATGAAAATGTTAACTGTTACATCAACTGGAATTCCTAAATAAAAAAAAAAAGCCTTCAAATATGCACAGTAAGTTAAAGTGTGAGATTTACAGCCTGATTCTCCTGTGAACTAGTGACCAATTATACTATTCTGGCAATGTAAGGGGGCCTTAAATTGTATTACACCCATTTTAGGGTCCCCTTTTCAGTGACAGATCAGTGTCATGCACATCTAATAGAGATGAGAACCCGTCCATTAGTATAGATTTTATCTTCTAATATACATTTGCCAAGTTAAAAGATATATTGTCAAATCCAGCTCCCATTAAAATGAAAATTACAAAATTTTTCATTCTAGTAACTAAAAACAAGAAACTAGAAGAAATTAGAAAAATCCCTTAGTGCAGATCTCTAAGCTTAAATACTATATTTTGGAATTTTTTGCAAATTTCATGTTTTTATGTTAACACAAAGCTCACAGTCTAGTACTTTATATTGTATATAGTTGGTGGACAAAGACAGCATATGTACACAGGAAAGACATACACTTCCAGCTCTCCTCACCACTCTGTGATTTATACTGACATATTTTCTTAGATTCCCCAGACTAGCTGTTCTTGGTACAAGTCTGGTGTGAGGAAATAAAGGGTTTGTGATTCTGCTGGGAGGTAAAAATGACCTCTTCTATTTTTTTTTTTAATCTCCAATGCATAACAGCTTAATTGAACCTGAAGGTTGCTCTTATGTATTCTTCCCTGGAGATTACAACTTGACATGGTGGAGCAGCTTGTGTGTTCCAATGACCCTGAAAGCTGTACTGATGGGAGTTTTAGTTCTGGGTAGAGCCAATAAGGATTGATGGATTAAGGGTAGAGAGGGACCAGGTGAAAAGCAGTTCCCTAGTCCTTCAGTCTGGGGATTGAATGACAACCAGATAGCCATTTCAGTAAACAGCATGATGGATAGTGATGATGAAGCCTTGCCTGTGCCTTAATTAAGGTCTTACAGCACAGGAAATATGCATATTCAAAATCTAATATACATTTTATTTAATTAGTATTATTCTGATTCATGCTGCTAAGAGTGACGGGGGAAAGTGTGAAATCTGTCTTATGCACAGACTTGATACTATAGCATGCTGAGCCCCTCTTGCAAGGAACTAAGTGCTCGCAACTTCGCATGCCTTCAGTGTCATTGAGGAATCCCAGTAGTTTGCAAATTTAGGCACTACAAGCAAGCCAAGTAAATCAGTCATGCTTGAGAAATATTTTAACATGGGCAATCACTTGTCAGAAAATATTCTTCTTCCCATCATCTCCGTTTGACTTGATGTAACATATCTCTTCTTTTTCTTCAGTCCTGATTTATTCTGGACTGCCAGCCAGTGAGGGTAGATGGAAAAGAATGAATCAAATACTGGCAGTGAGATCTTGGGCTATATGCCTTCCTGATGCACGTGAAGTGATTATTAGGTAAACATGTGAATCCTGTGACAATGTCTGGTGTTTTAACTGAGTAATCTTCTGTAGTGAACAAAAAAGGGCTCTTTTTTTTATGAGGTAGGATATGGGAGAGGGGAAGGGTTAATACTTTTATCAAGTTGAGTACCTTTATTTGAAGAACTATTTCCTATTGGGAAGACGAATAGTATGTTGAGGGCTAGATGATAATGGCATATCTGTAGTACTCAGAAGAACAATCAAGATTATAATATATATATATATTCCTATCTACCTTCCCAGTAGGGGTCCTTGGGCAAAAGACCCCCTAACGCCTCACTTGCCTACCTCGAATATGAGAGTGACACGAACTAGGAGAGTCATGCCGGCTCGGTCGTTGCCCGGATTAACAAGGTCCGCGCCAGATGTTGGGGAACCAGGACAATCTGATGATAAGTGGGCTACTGGAACAAACCATGCATGGACGAGACAAGAGAACCTGGAATTGATGGAATGCTACTACAACAGCAGACCTAATGAGAGGGGATATATGAAACGTATGAGGGAACTATGGATGGACAAAAGACCTACATCCCCACTAACTGAGAAACAGCTAGTTACCCAACGCTTCAACATAGTAAAGAGGCAGCTGCTCTCACAACTGGAGATAGACCAACTGCACGTTACCTCCCACACTCAAGAAGAAGCCCCAGAAGAACAACTAGATGTGCAGCCACCACCTGAAGCTGGAACTTCACTGCCACCCCCTCCATTACAGAACACAGCAGCTGATATGAGGCATAAGATCATGGATAAACTAGCTACAGTCAACCCTCGAGACCGATTACCAAGGCTCGTGGGAGAAGTACCATCAGATAGTATGCTAGAAGATGCCAATAGAGCCCTAATGACAATTCCTACTACCACCATCACTGAAACCAATGAACTGGTATATGCGACAGCCTCTGTAATCCTGGAGATGCTTGGCTACATGATCAAGAAGAACAGCAATAC
The DNA here is from genome assembly GCA_007922195.1 of Podocnemis expansa. Lineage (NCBI taxonomy): Eukaryota > Metazoa > Chordata > Testudines > Podocnemididae > Podocnemis > Podocnemis expansa. The sequence goes on from ML681966.1 coordinate 25,951,512, forward strand.
ATACCCTCCCTGGAAAATGAGGTTGGAGGATAAGATCAAGGCAACCCGGAGAGAAGTTAGCCGGCTGGTGGAACTACAGAAGGGTGTAGAGATTAAGGATAAGACTCGGCTACTGAGAAAATACAAGGGCCTGACTTCATCTGAAGCCCTAGAGACTGCTAAGCAAAGGCTCACAGCACTGGCCACCAGGCTAAGGAGATACACTAGAGAAGCAGAGGCCAAAAAGATAAATGCCCTGTTCTCCAAAGAACCATCCAAGGTGTACTCCCAACTGCAGTGCAACAACACAATAACAGCAGAGCCACCAACAGCAGAAACTGAACAGTACTGGAAGAACATCTGGGAGAAAGAGAAGACTCATAACACCAGTGCAAAGTGGCTTCAGGACCTGAGAACAGACCACAGCAATCTCCCAGAACAGGAACCAGTCACCATCACAATAGCCGACATCCAACAGCGGGTCAAGAACATGAAGAGCTGGACAGCACCTGGCCCGGACATGATCCACACCTACTGGCTAAAGAAACTAACAGCAGTGCATGAACGCCTAGCAGCACAGATGAACCAGCTGCTAGCAGCAGGCTCCCACCCAGACTGGCTAACACAAGGAAGGACAGTGCTGATCATGAAAGACCCCCAAAAGGGAACAGCACCATCCAACTACCAGCCAATAACCTGCCTCCCCACAACATGGAAAGTCCTATCAGGCATCATAGCCGCCAAGCTACAGGACCACGTGGGCCAGTACATGAGCACAGCTCAGAAGGGCATTGGGAACAACACCAGAGGCTCAAAACACCAGCTGCTCATAGATAGAGCAGTCACCCAAGACTCAAGGTCTAGACAGACCAATCTGAGCACAGCCTGGATTGACTACAGGAAAGCCTACGACTCAATGCCGCACACATGGATCTGTGAATGTCTGGTGCTATACAAAGTCAACAGGACACTAAGGACCTTCCTCAAGAACTCAATGGGACTGTGGAAGACAACACTGGAAGTCAACTCAAGACAGCTTGCACAAGTGGCCATCAAGTGCGGCATATACCAAGGTGATGCGCTGTCTCCGCTGCTGTTCTGCATTGGCTTGAACCCCCTCAGCCAGATAATCACAAGGACTGGATATGGATACAAGTTCAAGAGTGGAACTACCATCAGCCACCTCCTCTACATGGATGACATCAAGCTGTATGCTAAGAATGAACGAGACATCGACTTGCTAATCCACCTGACACGGATCTACAGTGAGGATATTGGGATGTCATTCAGACTGGAGAAGTGTGGCCGGATGGTAGTAAAGAGAGGAAAGGTAGTCAAGACTGATGGGGTGGAACTACCAGCAGGCCACATAGCAGACATACAGACCAGCTACAAGTACCTTGGCATCCCACAGTCACATGGGACTCACGATGAGGAGGCAAGGAAGACAGCAACATCCAAGTACCACCAAAGGATAAGACAGGTCCTGAAGAGCCAGCTCAATGGTAAGAACAAGATCCACACCATCAACAGGTATGCCCTGCCAGTCATCAGATACCCTGCCGGTATAGTGAGCTGGCCAAAGGAGGACATGGAGGCTGCCGATGTGAAGACCCGGAAGCTCCTCACAATGTACGGAGGTTTCCACCCCAAGTCCAACACCCAGAGACTGTACGCCAGCCGGAAAGAAGGTGGGCGGGGTTTGGTCAGTGTCAAAGCCACTGTCCTGGATGAAACCCAGAGCATCCAGGAGTACATCAGTAAGATGGCACCCAAAGATGAGCTGCTGAGAGAATGCCTGAGGCAGCAGCAGACATGGGAGGAAGATCAAGCAGAAGAAGTGCCATGGCAAGACAAGACCCTGCATGGAATGTACCATCGACAGATAGCTGAGGTGGCTGACATTGGGAAATCCTACCAGTGGCTGGAAAAAGCTGGACTAAAAGACAGCACTGAGGCACTGATCATAGCAGCACAAGAACAGGCACTGAGCACCAGATCCATTGAAGCAGGGGTCTACCACACTAGACAGGACGCAAGGTGCAGACTGTGCAGAGAGGCCTCAGAGACAGTCCAACACATAGTGGCAGGATGTAAGATGCAGGCAGGGACAGCATACACTGAACGGCATAACCAAGTAGCTGGCATTGTGTACAGGAACATCTGCACAGTGTATGGGCTAGACCCTCCCAAGACCAGATGGGAGATCCCACAGAAGGTCGTGGAGAATAACAGGGCTAAGATCCTGTGGGACTTCCAGATCCAGACAGACAGGCAGGTACTGGCCAATCAACCAGACATCATGCTAATAGACAAGGACCAGAAGACAGAGGTGGTGATAGATGTAGCAGTGCCAAGTGACAGTAACATCAGGAAGAAGGAGTATGAGAAGCTGGAGAAGTACCAGGGCCTGAAAGAGGAACTAGAGCGGATGTGGAAAGTGAAGGCCAAAGTGGTCCCGGTGGTGGTAGGAGCACTCGGGGCTGTGACTCCTAAGCTGGGAGAGTGGCTCCAACAGATCCCAGGAACAACATCAGAGCTCTCTGTCCAGAAGAGTGCAGTGCTCGGAACAGCTAAGATACTGCGCAGAACCCTCAAACTCCCAGGCCTCTGGTAGAGGACCCGAGGTTGAGGATGACACATACCACCCATAGGGGTGAGAGAGGAATTTTATTTATCCCACCCACATAGTTAAATATAATTTTTAACACGACATAAGCAACACTCACAAGCTGCTGTCCCAGTAGTGCAATAATACTTTCTGAAAGGAGAAAAGATTCTCATTCCTAGAAAACCTAAGATGTAGTTGTGAGCATTTTCAGATATTTTACAGAGGATATATACCCTTGCCATTGAAAATAATGTAGCTGATATACATTCCTCTTATTATTGTAACAGACCAGAAGCAACAGCTGATAAGCATTTCAGCCACATTAATTTCCAAAGTGCACCAACAGGGTTTATCAGCACAGGTTTAAGGGAATGATAATTTCTCTATGGGATTTTCATGATCATCTAAAAGAAGCTGCTTAAAAGAAATTAGGTAAAACTGTTTAATATTTTTAAAATGCACTGTCTTGAAAACAGTATTCACGTAGTAAGTCAAACCATTTAAAAACCATTATTTATTTTTAAAGCTATTAATTTAAAAAATCTCTAAAAATACTCCATGTGTTATTAGCACAAAATATTCATATGTGCCTATCCATCAGCTTAAAAAAAAATCTTTCAGCAGTTACAGAAATTTAATACTGTCATTCCAGAAATCTAGTTTGTACAGATTTTGTGCATGTGAATAAAACAAAAGTAATGTTAATAACTTGAAAAGGTAGCAAATGTCTTTTACATGTGACCAACCTTTGAAATTTGGTCTTATCCTGGGATCATAACTGAGCAACAGCCTATTCAAGATATTGCTGGTAGAATTAACAGGTACTCTTGCAAGATCTTCAGCTGATTGCTGGCTGTGAAAAAATGCATTTTTTTAAATTAACATAGAAGGCGCTGTTAGTTTGAATCTCCTGAGGCATTTTAAAGTACCATTCATACAATTCAAAAAGCATCATACACATAAACCTCCACCAAGTTTACCTGTCAAGAAACTTCTACAGTATTTAATCTTCCTTTACTTAATACACTGTAGTACTGATATTTCATTTTTTTCTTCGTAATATTACTAACACCATGAAAACTCTAAGAGTTTGTGATTGTATACTAAATAAATAACTAAAAAAACCAAATAAGCAAAAATATATTTTTTACCATCATAAGTATCAGAGAAGCTTTAACTTCTTCATAAGTAGAAACAGACCACTGGACTATTTTAAGAGGGTTTCCAGAGAAGTAGCCGTGTTAGTCTGTGTACAGCAAAACCAACTAGAGTCCTGTGGCACCTTAGAGACTAACAGATTTCTCTGGGCACAAGCTTCTGTGGGCTCCAAACCACTTCGTCAGACACACTATTTTAAGCGACTGTCAAATTAGAAGCAAGCAAATTGACAAGCAATTTTAGGTGTCAAAACATTCAAAGATTTTTGGTAATCTATTGCTTTCATGTGACAGAACCAGCTACTGAAGAGCCAGTTAGAGAGCCTTTTCGTAAATTAATGGGTAAATCCCAATAACCCTTTTCAACAGAAAAAGAAACATCCAGTTTTCATTTGCCTTTTGTTGGGAGAACTGCAAAATCTTCATTAACTTTTCCATTACTGTTCATGTTCAACTGATTAGTAAAATTAAAGTTAGCTTGTAAGTGTAGCATAGCTACTAACTTTTGATATTAAGGCCAGCAGGTATGTTTTTGCACAACCTCCCTCCCTTCCCTGCCCCCATACCTCCTTGCAATACACCCATGCAACTCAGTCTAATGAAGGTCATGAATAATCTAGTGGACCACCCACACTCACTGTGTGGTAATGTTATATAATGTGTGACTGTAGACTTCCAAGACTTCCAAAAAACCCTCAAAAATAAATGAAATGTCAGGCTTAAGCCTGTTTGTGATTTATCATATGGCTAAACAAATCTATCATACTACTTACACCCTGACCCTGACTCAGGCTCTGTAAGATGCAGGACAGTAAGTTTATACATAAGTGTGTTGTATAATATACTACACATGGTGAGTTATTTCACACTTAACTCTAAGATGAACAGTACGTCACTAATTTGTTCATCTTGTTATGACATTCCAGTTTGTCTGTACATATTCTATGTGGGCATTTAGAGAACGTATTGAGAGCTTTTGATGTTACCTGTTGTCATGCAATCTGCAACTACACGTCATGTGTGTGGAAGCTATAGCATAAATTTTATACTTAGAATCCAAGATATGGTTTCACTATTAGAGTAGTACCCTCTATTTGATTATATTAGTGTAGAGGCTGCACTTGTAACACAAGTCAGCTATATCTACACATGCTGAGCAGTCCTTTTGAATGAAATAATCAAGTTTCTAATGTCACAGACAATAGAGCAACATACCAATGGGATCAGTCTTCCAGTGATCTACATATTTCCATAGTATATGGTACTGTAGAGCACTATTTTTTCTTTCACTAACGTGCAATGAGTGCTATGGTAAAAATACTTTAGGAACCAAAATAAAATATACGAAACTGAATCCCTAAAGATATATACAACAGTGAAATGTCAGGATTACACAATGCATCACAACTGGTTTTCCAGCCAGGGCCATCAAGATGTTCCAAAAAAACAAAAATAAAAACTTTGCATCCCCAACTATTCTACATGAACACTCTCCTTGCTGATCCCTCAAAGCTAAATATATCATATGCTTGCTATCCTAGCAATCCTTAAGCTACTATGTAAAACCTGATATCTAAACTACCTGTAAGCATGCCTTGATATTCATTTCAATCACAGACACACAAGACAACATTAAATACACTGAAAACCATAGTGATCATGGGCAAGCAGACAGGCCCTTGCTATAGTTTACTTTTGCTATCCCAGTTTTGAAATGCAGCTTTAAACCTTATACAGCTGGTTACACAGTAAAGAAATTACTAGAACTAGCTATGCTGGCTCTGCAGCATGTATTACTGAGTGCTCTAGTCTAACATAATAGGAAATGACTGGAGGGAAAAAAGAGCGTCCAGGAACTGCTGAGCAGTGGCCATGGTCCAGCTGTCAAAATGGCCCTTTGGAGGCTAAGTTGTTCCTTGGCCCACCAACCTGTGTCCCACAACATTTCTCTCATTTTTGCCAGACAATGTAATAGCCAACCCCAAGGATGTGGCTCACGGTGTCATGTTATGATCCAAAAATAAAACTTCATGATGCAAGTGATGTACTTGCAACTTTATTAAATGGTCTTTAACTACAAAATTTGCACTACAAGGTAATTCTCTGAGACTTTAAATGCTTTTAAAGAAAGTGAGAATAAAGCTTCTAAAGTCCATACTACTAATAAAAATATGTAGTCTACAGAAAATGCATAGCTTAAGCCAAGTGTGTTTAGAAATCATGTCCTCTTCATCAAAAAGGTTTCAGATTTCTCTTCCTTTGTTGTAGTTGAAAACACTTCTAAAACTTAAAACAGTGTAAGTAATGCTGTTACTTTATTTATAGTCTTATATTCTTTAGACATGTTGTATTATAGAACTCCCTAGACATATTCTCTAAACATATTATATTATTTAGACCTAGTTACGTATATATTCTTATTTATATTATAATCTTTAGACATATTATAGCTTTATATAGGTGATACTCATTAGGCAAGTTTCAGATTGAATCAGAATTCTGAATCCTACTCAAATGATGCAAAGTATTATACATCATAATGTGCCACACTGAACTCCAGAACCAGAGCATGTAAACATGTGGAAGAAATTAGGAAAGCAGATGTGCTAGATAGCTCACTAATTACAACTGGGTGAGTCACTTGAGCTTCTACCCCATTTAGAGGATCTGAATAACATCACTATTGAAAAGAAAAGAAAATTATGATTTTAAACCAATTATTAATACAGTTTGTGTAACAATGTGAAATAATAAAAACATATTTATCGAGAGATAAACTGATATATGAATACATGTAAGGAATGAACATTGGTAACCAGACTCTAAGCACAAGAATGATCACAGAAGTACCATGAAACTCTTTTAATTTAACATTACTGTTATTAACTGGCAAATGCTATTAAGGTCTGACACTGAGTTTAATTTATGATTGTTTCTTTCTATTCTTCCTTTGTTTGGGTTATGCTTATATCCAAAAGAAGGGAGGTTATTTCTTTTTCTTTACACATACTCATTTATTTGCTAACAGTGTACAACATGTACTCTTGAATTGTTACTCCTGACATGGTATTTTGCCACCATTATGAGAGTGTGAAATTTCTCCTACCCAACTATTTCAAGATGACAGTTTCAATACGTTCATTTCAAATAATTTTCTGAATGTCATGTCTGTGAATTCCGCATTTGACCTGGTCAAAATCATGGTAGATATGCAAAACTCATCTCCAATAAATTTTTCAATTATTTTGTGTTTATCTCTTAGTACTGACCATTGGCCACTATCAATGAAAATATCAGATATATAGAGATATAGTAAATCAGCTTCAGATAACCCTTATGGAGATCACAATGACTACTTAACAAGAAAAATCTAACCTTAAGTGAAAAAGAATAAGTTACTTCCCTTCCAAATGCCTGAAACCATTTGATATTTTGAAAAGTGAGCAAGTAAGGAAAGATGAGTGTTTCAGCATCACATCCACAGGTAGATTCATGTAGCACCATACTAACCTGACCCTAAGAGACAAAGAATATGTATATTCCCACTGAAGTCACTGGGATTCAGAATTCTTGAGCGCTCATAAACCTTAGTGACTACAGTGCAAATTTCACTGCTCAATACTCAACATGATTAGATCCTAGATGACCTGGGTAAATGTTCTTTTGTTTTGGTTGTGTGGCTTTATTTATTTATTTTTATGTAATACTAGTAGTAGGATCTTCTTTCCACAGACAAAAGCATTTCTTTCCAAGTTATCTATATCTAGCATTTAAAATATGAAATATTTTTGAAACCCTTGTTAGTAGCACAAATTCCCACATTCTGATAAAAATTTCTAAACTGTTCTAGTTGTTACAGTATATGAATATGATAGTACTAGCCCAAAGTAGTTAAACAATGATATTTGTCTGACCCATGTAGAATGGTATTTGTGTATTAATTAAACTCATACTTTCCTCATAAATAGGAGGTGACAGACAAGTAAGAAGAGAGAAATAATTTTAAGAGAGCTAGAGAGATTGGAAAGATAAGCAGAAAAAAAAATTGAAAAGGAAGTCAACCAAAGATTAAATTCAGGTTTACTTGTTTCTTCATGTATCAGAAATAAATGACTACTGAAGATCCATTTCTTGACTTAGGAATTGAGACAAGGACTATTATTGTGAAGATTTACCATCTATCATCAAATATCAGGATAGCCAGCTATCTAAGGAATCCAGTGGGATAGTGATATACAGGTCTTTAAAGCTCAATCTTGTTCACACCTAAATCTACATTCTCTCCTCTGCAACCATGAAAATTCATTTTCTCTACAGTGATGGTTTCTATCTAAAGTGTAATTCTCATGGCATGTTCACACAGATAAATTTTCAACGTGCATGAACATAGGCCAGTCAAAATATGATCTGCCACTTTTGGAGGAAAACAACAGGTAGAACAAAGAAAGAATGACTGTGAAAGGCTCATATTCTATGGTGATGATAATCATATAAGTAGCTAAAATAGATAGCTAGGGTCTCTGCCACATAAATTGGCCATCCTTGATATGAGAGGCCATTGACAGTCCATGGACACTCACTTTCAGAACTTAGTTACCATACTTATAAAACAAACAAGGAGTTCTGTAGCACTGAAAGACAAACAAATTTGCTAAGCTTTAAGTGCCACAGGACTCCTTCTTTATTTTGCTGAACTAGACTAACACAGCTACCCCTTTGGAACTTGGCAACATACCTAGAAAAGTACATTGTAATTGCAATTTTGTGAAATATAAAGTAGATTGATAATCTATTTTCTAGCATAGTAATTTTAATGAACCCATCATTATGGAATCTAGACACCAAATTTAAAAATAAAGACTTCTTTAAGGCTACTCATAAAAACTCTCTTCTCCATTCATAAGTTCCTATAATTTTTAGTTCTGTTTTGGAATTTTAAAAACTCACATTCATTTTGCTCTCATCTCCCCAATGCATCTATTACTTCAATAACTTTATCATGGATATGGAGATGGTCTGCAATAATAATTCATAAATAAAATATAAACATATTGGCTAATTATTGGATGTATTTTTTGTTTGATTATATTAAGTTAAAATCAGTAGGAGGCTGATTGACAAAACAGGCAGGAAGGGAAGGAATGGCTCAGTAGGGCCACCTCTCCACAAACACTTGATGTTTGTTACTGGCTAATGCCAAGACTGTTAGATTTGAAGATTCTGCCTCCCCTCCACACAACCTGCTAAACTACCTGTAGTTTAAAATGGGACAGAAAGAGCTCTATGAATGCAAGATAAAAAAGCACTACAGCAGAGTATTAAAAATGAACCCTCTCTCAAGACAAAGGGTTAGTTGTTCTGGGGAACCAGACCAAGAAACTGATATCTGCTGGGATGTCTGGAAAAGTTAGGCCTGAATAAATTGCTGTCAGGGGATGATAAGTCTTTAGGTAAGCTAATCAGGCATGTAGCCTGTTTGTTGTTTTAAAATCCTCTCTCTAAATGCCTTGTTCCTACTGAAAAATAAACAACACTTTAGTTTAAAAAGACTCCACTATACACACAACTGGCCACAGATTCCAAAAAAGAGCCACTGGTGTCCACACTCTGTTGGAACTGATGGGTAAGTTCTGTTGATACACAGTGCACTGTAGAACAGAGCCTGGTCTAAGAGTGGAAATACTACAGCATTCTACCTCAGGAAAGGTAAAGAAACAAGACTTGACACCTGAGGGCAAGTGCACTCAGGGAGACCAGAAAGGTGACAGAAGTGCAGCTAGCCTTGCAATCATCACAGTCCTGTTGGACATACTGGGTCTATTAATAATCATTATCTGAACAGTAACCATTAGCGTCACTGACAGAACATAACAATGACTTTTAATGAAAGATTTCCAATCAGCTCATCCCATTTAATGTCTGCAAACTATATGGATCCTATATCATTAACATGACCTCTCAAGCTGCTTACCTATAAGTGATACGGAAGCAAGGTATTATCAAATGCTCTGATGCCGAGCATACATTTATATTGATGGTGGTGGAATCAAGAACTGATCCATTGTCCAAAAGTTACACTTAGAATTGTTGTTCAGCAAGTCTGTGCAAACACATATGTGGCATTCTCAGCTTGAAGTCTGTAAGGCTTCCTTGAGTTTGTCAGGATACATTATATTTCATTCTTTTGGAATACTCAAACACACTATGACAGGATTTATTTTCTCATACAATTCACAAGGAACCCTTATCACAAATCATGTTATGCAGGGACAATTATTTGGGGAAAAAATGGCACTGAATGGATGTTTCTTATTCTATTCTCATATCAGTTATCTCTTTTTCTAACATCTCATTATGCTGTGGCATCTGTAATTGTAAGGAGTGGCTTGTATACACTGTTGATGCTTAGTATGACTGTCAGGGAAGAAATGAGCATGTCTCAGAGAAGTTAACCTGTAAGTCATTTCATAACACACTGCATTACTGTACAAAGGGTTAATATAGTTGCCAGACTCTGTTTACAGATGAGATATTAGATGATTTAGCACCACGTCCCACTATTTAAGAATTCAAGACTACTGACTGACTGGTAGAGATGCATAGTATATACACACTGCTGTATTACATCAAGCATTTTTTAAAAAGTAATAGATAAACTCTAGCTGCAGACTTTGATTCTAGCTTATTTAATCAGAGTGATATGAGCAGATGTTTTGCACAAAAAACAGTGACGTAGATATATGATACAGTGAAGTATAATGCAATGAAACATAGCATAGTGCAACAGGACACCTAACATATCATAGTAATCCACAGGCACCACTATTTTTTTCTGATTTGGGCCTTTATTATTCTGAGTGATTTGCACCAGGCTGTAGAAAGAGCTTAGTACTATAAAACTGTATAGCTCCTTTCAGCATTAGGCACAGTATACAATATCTAAGTGATGAATATCAGCATACATGTCTCATGTAGAATATATCTATTTTGGGACAAGTGCTGAACGACATCAGGAACAATAATTCTCCAGAAATTACAATATGTTTACATGATTTCTCATAATATTTTATACCTGTTTATCTCTGAATAATTAGGTGTAGACCAGGGGTTGGCACCTTTACTGACCCCTGTGCCAGCCCCTCCTCCCCAACCCTCCGCCAGTGCCAGCAGCCCCCTCTGCTGAAAAAAAAGTGGCCTCTGCTTGAAAATTTGGAGGCTTCCATGGCTGGAGTGTGGGGAGAAGGTTTCCAGCTGTGCCTCAGAAACAAGTCGCCCAGAGTGGCTCCTCTCTATGGCATGCCTGGGGCAGGGTTCCCCAGGTATGGGGGCCCCAGAAAGAAGCCACTGCAGATCTGGGTGACTTCTTTCCATGGCATGCCTGGGGAACCCTGGAGTGCTGGGGCACCACCACTTGCTTCTCTGGGACAGGAGCGGCACTTTCAGCAGAGGGCGCCGTGCGCCACTCCAAATAGGCTCAGGTGCCACTGTCAGAGGTTGCTATCGCCTTATGTAGATGGACCCCTTGCTGACCCCGATGTAGATGGACAGCTCCTACTAGTCATATATTCCTTGCATATAAAAATTTCTGAATTCACTGAGATTTTTACATGTGTAAAGTTGCAGGATTGAGCTCCTTGGTGAATTACATACACAAACTGGTATTTCATCTTGTGTTGACATCATTATATATACAAATGAAACATGGACAGGAGCTGCCTGTTTCAGAAGGCATCAGGCAAAGAAGCATTTTAGTACAATCCACTTACTTTTTGCCTGCCATTCACTGTTTTAATATGTGCATTCACACACACATAACATATAGCTCTTGGAAATAATACTATCTTGGTTAGAAAGTATAAATGGGGATAAATGAATCATACATACTTTAGTGGATTTTTGGCAGAGCTGAGAACAGTATTTACCCTTAAAAGTTTTCTCATAAGATGGTGTTATGGGATGGATTTCCACAGGCATTTACAAATGTTCCTCAACCTAGTAACTACAAGATGCAATTCAGGGACAGATTTTGTAATGATCACTCTCAGGGAGTAGTATCGTATCACGTCAGGGGTCAAAACCCATGCAGTACAGCCATGCATATGAGCATGCACTACTCAGAATGAGGGTTGTAGAATGGGGTCCAGGTTATTATGTGTAATATTACAGTATAAATGTTTTACAAGAACAATGTAATACACAGTTTATACAGAACTATATCTTTTTACTTTCCAGAATACCTATTCCCCCTGAATACAGGTCCAGTTTAGGGCCTCTATCCTGATACTGAATGCCATCCAGGGGACTGTGCCTAGTTACCTCAGAGATCATCCATCCCTAGGGCATATCTATACTACAAAGTTAAGTTGACTTAATTGAAGTGCACATCCAGCCACTGTAATAATTAAGCCAGTATGGCTTGTCCACACCATGTTTATTGTGTTGGTGGAGTCTGTCCTCACTAGCCACTCTTGCATTGATCCGAAGAGTATCAAGGATATTTATCCCACAATACAACTAGTCACAGGAGGTTTTGGGGAGGACTTACAATGCCACATGGGACCAAAACATAAGGAAAGAACGAGAGCATGGCTTTGACCACCCATGATGCAGTTTCCTCCCTCCTTCCCCTAATCTCAGTGTCAACTAACCCATAATTTGTTGCAGCTTTTTTCAAAAGCTGGCTTAGCCACACATTTGCTGTAGACTGAGATGCATGAAGAATTCTCAGTTGTGCACTTTTGTTGTGAGCATCACAAATACCTAATGCATTATCCAGAGCTGAGACAGGAGCCTCTGCACAGAACACTGTGATGTTCTTTAAGCAGCTCTGCTGCAAGCCATTCAATGAAACAATTCCTGTTTGCTGCTGGCAGTCACACAGCAGCTGAACACAGTGGAGCACCATTTCTGGTCCCAGGAAACAAGCACTGACTGACAGGATCACATTGTTAAGGGATGACAAACAGTGGCTGCAGACCTTCTGAATGTCGAGGGCCACTTTTGAAGAACTTTGTGTTCAGCTTTCCCAGCCCTGACATGCAGCAACCCAAAAAATGAGACCTGCTCTAACAGTGGAGAAGCAAGTGGCAATCACTCTGTGGAAATCTGCAATGCCAGACTGCTACTGGTCATTAGTTATCACCTGGGAGTTGGTAAATCAGCTATGGGATTTGGGATCTGACCCACGGTCATGGGATCCAACATGGTCATGGGATCTCACCTTTCTGCACTTCTGCTACTGGCAATTGGCAGAAGTTATATTTGCTGAAAAGCTTAAAAGGACTATTTCTCAGCTTCTAAAAGGAGTTGATGTGTGTTAATGAATACAGACAAAAGCTTTGGAGAACATCTTGAAAAAAAGGTTCCAGGATACAGTAACAATCTGAATGTGTTTCAATTTGCCTTATTCAGAGCTACCAGGGACCTGAGAAGAATGTGTTCTGGGGAAAAACAAGATACCAGATGAGATCCTTGAACAAACCCTAGAAGCAGGGTTCAGAATTCCAGTATCAAAGATGCCTATTACACATTTTTATCCCTCAACAACATACAATACTTATATCTATGACTAACATGTATTGTAAACAAGGAGTCCTGTTGCACTTTTAAATACTAACAGATTGATTTATTGCATAAGGTTCTGTGAAAGAAACTGAACTAATCTAACATGGCTATCCTTTTGGAACTTGCTAACATATATTAGTTAACTTGTGCTCCTTTGCCATCTGGCAGTCTTTGCAAAATAAGTACAATTGAAAGAAATGCTCTGTGACATGACTGGATTTTAAAATTAAATAAATACTTTTAATCTGATACACACTTCCCACCTAATTAACATTTTTTTACAATACAGGTCACATGAATGCCTTAATCAACAGGACAGTGTCCCTTTAAGGTTTTTGCTACTTAAAAAACATTGTTCAAGTTCACTGTTCCTCTCTTCAAAATCACTGCAACAACCAAGATCTTTAAAAAGCTCTCAGTGGTAATCACAGATTCACTTCACAAATCTATTCATCACATTTCTACAACTGAACAACTGGCTAATTGCAGCAAACACAGTACAATCATGCAGCCACCTCCACTTAGGGTGGAGACAATGAGATTTATGTAGTTCCTTGAGCAGGAGTTTATATCAGATAATTTCACAAACACATTTCCCATCTGTGGAATTCATCTTTGCAGATTTATAGAGCAGAGCTCCCAATTATGGCCTTTTAGTTACAGCATATCACTTCTTTACATCAGAGAATAGTCAATGGTCAGATACTGTAGGAGCTCTATCCCACTATAATCAACCTAGGTTTGATATGGAATGCAGGGTGTATGGGGGAAGAGGATTAAAATCTAAGATCTACAATATATCTGTTTTAGCACTAAATCTCAAGAATCATAACCTCCAAGGTGTCAGTTTAATGAATGCAGGAGTCTGCACTATTTCAAAACACAATTGTTAAACTGATTCAGATCCAAACAGACTACAGAGCAGCACATCATACTACTCACCAATTGTATAATAAAGTATTACACACAGAAACAAGAAATCAAAAATAATTATGATAACATTTTTTCTCTTAGATACAAACTAGAATTTGTTTGCTCACAAAATAACTTAGTTTCCAATACATATTTGGAAGTAATAAAATTAACTAAATACAGCTTTTTTTCCCCTGCACCCCCATCTTTCAGTTTCATACTTCACAAGGAAGGTCTTTGGCTGACAGCTAGCATGCCAGTAAGGGTGCAGATAAAGAAGGGAAGATACTGACATAGTTCCCCATACACTACAGAGAAAGTTAAAGTGTATAATAATATACTCTATAGTGTTAAATTACCTGTATTAAATAGCCATATTTTCAGCCAAGGTAACAAAATATTTGTCTCAGATACAGTGTAATTTTTTCTTAGGAGATTAGCTTAATGGCTTTGGAGTCCAAAGCACAATATATGCACAGGACACTGTGATTTACATAATTCACTGTATTGGTTAAGTGTTATTTAAATATCAAACAGCAGATTGTTATAATAAACTATACATTTTCTTTTCATCAATGGTTAGGATTCATGGAAGACAAATGAACACCGATTTTATAATTTAAGCATGTTCTCACTAGCTATTTTTAATCTGCAATATTAAAATGTATTAGTTTAATAAAGAATGCAATAATATTCTGCATCAAATAAATCTAATCTTTATGGAATTTCCTTTTGTTTTTCAAGTGAAATTCTCACCCAGCTTTAAGAAAAGACCATTTCTTTAAGGATATTCTTGGTCGGCCTTTAAGAGGTCACTTTTTTCAAATTTCACTGCACCCTTTACTGAGAAAGAATGATTTTTTCCAGGTAAGAAGTATTACAAAAAAAGATTTCAGCAAAAACAAAACAAAAAGACAAAATACTTTAGCAAAAACAAAAGAAAAAAAGAAAAACCTGAACGAACAAAGCACAACCCTATAACATATGCCATCAACTAAAGAGGTATCCAATCTGCATCATGCAGTTTAAGAGACATTTTGGAAAAAAGGAGGGGGTATGTAACTTTTTGTAAGATCATGAAGGTTTTCTACAGACCTGCATAGACCTTTTGCAGTGCTCACAATCTAAATTTTCTCAATCTGTGTGAGTCTGCCAAATCTATGGGGTTTTTTTAAGGATTTTAGACTCAAGAAGAAGTAACTAGCAGGTTCATGGCTGAGTCATCATCTTTTCTTATCAGGTCAATAGCAAGTAGACAATGAAAATATTTCTGCCCTTCTGCACAGATACTGAATAAGTATCATATTATCTCAACTCTAAAAATTAGTCCTTTTACCACTCATTAATGTTAGATGTCTTCTTGATGACTTCCACCTTACTCCAGTAGGGACTCCACCATTCAATCAGGATACTATTGGCTGTAAGGCTCTAAATTTAAAATATAGGTAATTTGTTTATTTTTAGAAAATCTGATTGGGTTTATCTTTATGTTAAAAACATGTAGCCTCAGTTCCCACCTCTATAAACTAGGGATAATGATACTCACTTCCTTTTTGAAAGGCTTCAAGATCTCATAAAAAGTGTTATATAGAGGTGCATGGGTCAGTGTTCATGTCGCACTTGCCCTCAGTACCAAGCCCAAACTGGAGAACCTAATGATCTAACCTGTGGATCAAATTCAGTGACGAATCCTGGTCATGGGCCCCCTGAGACACATTGTGCATATGCTGAGAAGAAAATATGGTACCTAAAAGCTAGGCTTTATTATTATTATCATCATCATTATCATCATCATTGTAATCAGCCCCAGTGTTTCTTTAAACAACCTCTTTTTAAAAACCTAAAAATATTTTATAAATGAGTCTAAATACTGTAAATAAATACTTAAATCAAATCAGTGAGGCATACTGTTCACAAACAACTGTTCAAAGAAGAAGATAGAGAACCTATAATGTTTCAGGAGAGCTCTGATTGTATTTGACATTTAACTCACAAGCCTTCTAAATCCAACTGACAAGTGCACCCAAGGCTTTGGAACCCACCAAACTAATAGAAAAAAAAGTTTCCTTTTGTGGGTAGATGTTTCTGATCCTTTGTCAAATAAACAAATTAATATAACCATTATTATAAAAGGGTTCATACAATCAGTGTTTGTGTCTGGTATTTAAAAGAAAAATAAGAGTGGCTTTTCCAGAGAATACTTCTTTTCTCCATCCCCCGGAAGAGACGTCCCCTCATTCTTTCCAATCTGACTTTCTTGGTCTCCTTTTTAAATCATTATAAAGAGTAACACTGCTAAAAAGGTCTACATTTGGCACACAAGCACAAAATCACACAGCAGCATCTTCAATATCACTATGTACTAACTGTGTGTAAGCTGCTGAATTTTGAAATGATACCTAACGCATGGCAGCTAGCCTCACCATTCAACTTTGGTAAAATCTGCATTCAAAGCATGTTTTTCCACATCCAGTAGTAATCCATTCTATCCTAGTTGGAGTCTTTAATCGATCACATGCAAAAGATGATGACGGGTAATTTGTCTATGAGAAAAAATAATGCTATTCTAGAGGGTTAAATATAACTAAGGTGTTTTGACATTAAAAAGAGGATGTCTTTACAATGTAAAATAACCTTAGGTTTTCCTAAAGGGTTTTGCTATGTATTCTCTCAGCTACTGATCTCTTTATATTCAATTGGACACTTAAATTTAATTTATTTCATTATATAATTTCAACTGTCCCCAAAAGGCAGGTATCACTTCACCTAATACAGCAAATATCAATATTATATACTTTAATATAACATCTTCTCAGTGGGGAGACACTGCTGGCTATGTTTACATAGGCAAATTAGTCTGGAGTAAGAAAACTTAGTCCAGAATATTTAAGCCCAAGAAATTTCTTAGTTTGGACTAGACTAAGCTTCACCCAAACTAGTTAATACCAAGGGTTAGTTTGCACTAGCCACCTTAGTTTGAATTTTAGTTTGAACTAAATATGGTCAAGACCCAAACTAAGGCTTAATTCGAACTAAGCCATTAGTTAGAACTAGCCACGTGTTCTAGTTCGAACTAAAACGTCAGTTCGAACAAGAACATGAGGCTAGTTCAAACTAAAAAGCCACTGTTAGTTCAAACTAGCCCAAGGTTAGTTCAGACTAACCTCAGACTTCTTTAGTTTGGACTAGCAAGATCAAACTAAAATTCCTGATGCAGACATAATCAAAGACACTAGTTGTATGACCACTATCTTAAGAATGTGACTACCTGTATTGCTTCTTGGTTGGAACGAAGCCTAGAAACCCAAGAAATCAATTTTAATACCAGAGGTGAAACTCTCTTTATTTACCAATATATTTATGATCTGATGTTTTGCTATACAACACACAATTATAAGTCTGTACTCTTATGTTTACAAAAATCTGAGGTATTGGACAGAAATCACAACATTCTAAATACAATTAAAACATAAAGTCATTTTACTATCACATTTTTTTTCATGAAACTTTGAAAGGAAACCCAGACGAGCCTACCAATGGAAACAAATATGAACCAATACACCTTTATGACATCACACTGATCAAAATCTCTTTCTCACCCACAAAACGTACTAAACAACTATGTTCTTTCAATAGGAAAAATCAGCCTCCACTTTATAACTGTATGCAATCTCTTCTGCTAAAAGAAAGAAGCTATCACAATCAGCCTTGTCACAGAAAAAGTATAAGAGATATAAATGAACGTACGATGGACAGAGATACTGCTTTTTCTTCCCCTTTCCTTTCTTTGAGGATTTCTCCTTGGAATAGACTTCTTCGATCCATAAAGACAACCAAACAAGAAAGAGAATTGCCAGTCCGAACTTCATCTTGAGGGTATAAGTCTCAGAAGTACAGCTGGAATATGGTAGATAAGGGGAGGGGGGAAAGGACTAGATTAGGGGCTAATTATGAAAAAGTAGAATCCCCTACATACAGGAAGTAAACAAATATATTTCATTCACACAGAATGGTTACAAAAACTCAGCCCAGTAAGTTATCCCAAGAGAGAGGTGCTCCTGGGCTACAATGAGGTACAGTGTCTGCTTTAATTATTCTCCCAATATTTACATACATGGATACACTCTCTCACCGAGTTAGGAAATATGCGGTAAACTGATATAACACACACATTGTTGCTGTGTTTTGGAGAAATACCTTTAAACCCTCTAAAGGAAATGCTATTCAAGAGGAGTATAAAATCTCACCTCACAAGGATGGATTCTTCCACTGGAAACTCTGTATACATCCAGAGACTGTTATATGCCACAGCTTGCCAATTACTGAGATAACACGGATTTCATAATGCATTTTAAACCATCATGGTGAACAAATTTCCCATTAATTGGCAAAACATGAAGTCAGACCTCATCCTGCAACCTTTGCGTGAGTAGTCCCATTAAAGTGTGAGTAAATATTGTCTGTTTAGGCTCTTAAATAAGATTGTATAGCTAAATACCTTTCAAATAGAGTACACTGGACAACAACGAATACACCGCAAAACTATCATAGATGTTACAGATTATAGAAAACATGGGAAAATATGCAAGATAACCAACAAGCTACAGAATACTATGCTTTCCTCAGCATTTTGCGTCCCCAGCGCCACAAGAAGCTTTTCCATCCTTTCCTCACTAGAGCAAGAGAAGCACTTCATGGAGTCTTCTCCTTTCGTTTAAGAAATGGAAGTTGCATCTCCCTCCCCCTTGTTAGCAGCAGGGTATTTATCCCCTTTTTTCACATCAGCAACAGAAGGAGCTTCTTGTCTACCCTCCAAAAGCAACAACGGAAGGGGCTTCTTCTGCCCAAAGCAACCCGCAGCCAGATCACGAGCTCTGGGGCTCTCCATCGCTTTCCCAAGCAACAGCTGCAGCGCTCCCTGCTGCCCTCCCCGCCAGCACCAGGCTCTGGACTCCCCAGCCCAGAGGAGGAGGAATACCTTAGCCCCACCATCTCTCCTACACAGCAGCCAGGGAGTGAGCGACTTCCTTTCCTCGCCCCCCGCTACAAGCTCAGCACACCTGTCCTCCCCCGGGGATGAGCAATGCTTACATAAGACTAAATAACGTGAGGAGAACAACAAGAAACTCATGGGGGGTCTTCCCGCGGGAGGCTCCGGAAGAGCTTCAGCAAAGGCGCAGGCAGGATCCTAGCAACCCGCCTGCCACAGCCTGAGCTGGAGGCCTACTGCCCCCCGCCCCCAATGCGGCAGCGAGCCAGCCACAGGCAGCTCCCCGGGGCTCTGCAGCAGCCGCGGGGCCGGCGCGGGGACCGCAGCCGGCCCTGGCCCAGGTGCTGAAGGCGCGCGGGGCCGACCTACCGCAGGGCAGCAGGAGCGCGGGGCGCCACGGCCCCCGGCCTAGAGCCGTCGGAGGCCCGGCAGCCTGCAGCGCGCCATGGCGGAGCCGCGCCGGGCCCGCCGGGCCGCGGCAATGGGGAGCGAGCGGCTCCTCCGCCCGCCGCGCTAGCGAGATGGAGCCCGCCCGCAAAGGCGCCCGTTGGCCGGCTGAGCATGCGCACGACGCCGGCGGCAGCCCCGGGGAGCGCGCGCGCGGGGGGCCCCGGCCCTGCCCCGCGCCCGCACGTGCCTGGGGGGCGAGGGGGGAAGAGGGGCGCGTTCCCTGCAAGCGGCGCTGCTGGGAATCCCGGGGCGGGGGACACCGTTCAACTGGGGTGGCAGAAAGGAGCAGAGTCCTGGGGCAGCTGGTAGACTAACAGATTACCTCAGGCAAAAGCTTTCATGGTCGCCAGCACACTGCCTCACCAGGGTTTTGGCGGGCCCGGCCTCCTAATCGGGTGGGCCCCCTGCACTCCCCCCAAAAGCCATCCCAGCCCCCAACAGCAGGGGTGTTCAATCAATCCAATCATAGGGTTAGAAGGGACCTCGTGAGATCATCGAGTCCAACCCCCAGGGGTTTGAACCCAGGACCTTTTGTCTATTAAGCAGCGGTGCTAGCTATTACGCTAAGACTAACACATTTGTGTTGCTGGTGCCTGGCACAGGACACGCACCCTGAGTCCCAGCACCAGTGCCCTGAGTGTGCAGGGCAGCCCCTGCCTCTCCCGGCAAATATCTGGGGGGCGCCACCCGCTTCTCTTGGCCCCAGGCTGGCTGTGGCAGGAGCCTGAGGCCGAATCAGGCCCAGGCAGAGAATTGGGGCAGCGGAGGTAGGGCCCGCAGCCAGGGGGCAGGGCCCATGCCTGTGTCCCAGCTCTTTCCCCAAGGCAGCAACGCTCCTGCCCAATACCCACCCCACCAGCTCAGGTGCCCCCCATGCTGCCCCTCCCACTGCAAGCCCCAGTGCTCACCAGCAGCACACTGGGCCGGGAAACTGCACCCTGCAGGCTTGTGGCTCCAAGAGCAGCCTGTGCATGTATAAGGGAGCCTGCCTTCTCCCCTGACTGCCAGAACCCAGCAGGATGGTGTTCAAGGGCCTGCTATTCTTAGGGGCCCAGCATTTGGGCCTCTAAATTTAAAAAATGGTGCTGGAGCTCTGCATTCCAGGGCCTGCTACTTTTCAATGGTGGGCCACAGAACACAGCATTCCAGCACCATTTTCTATTTTCAGGGGACCAAGAATGCTCAGCCCCTAAAAATAGTGGACCACAGCATGGCATTCTGGGCTGCTCCGGTGTACTTTAACCCCTACTCTTGATGAAGTGGGGTGGAGCTCACCAAAGCTTATGCCTTGAAGAAATCTGTTAGTCTATAACAGGGGTGGCCAAACTTACGGAACTCAAGAGCTGCATAAGTCGATTATTAAACCTTCGAGAGCCGCACTGAGTCTTACAACCACATATTTTTACCTACTCCAAAATTACTAAGCTTAAAATTCATTGCACACTTTAATTTTATTGTAAAAATAGTGCAAATATTGATCTGCTAAATGTCAGATTCTAATAATTGTTTAAGATTACCATGAAACTAAGCCTATACAGTAAAAATTTAGCTGTTGCTAGATTTAGAACACTACAGGCTTCTGGCAAGTTTTTTTTTTTTTTTTTTAAATCTGGGCAGTAACTTGTCAATGCAGCAGGTAAAAGCTCTGAGATGCTGATCTCTAAGTATTACACAATGTTTTGAATTTCATTGTGGAATATGATGCTTCACAGCAGTAAATTGAGCCAAAAATTGAAAATAATCTACCTTCAGTTTTAAACTTTTCTGCTTTGTATTTTCATTTCTTAATATTCCACATCATGTTTAGGACTTGTAAAACATGATTTTATTTTAACAACGAGTAAGCTGCATTAGAGCCTATGAGAAAATCTAAACACGCTATGACTTCTCTGACCATGTCACGCTTCTCTCCCCCCTCCCCCACCCCCCGTTGCCGCTTCCCTGCCATCTCTTACCACGCTTCTGCTTCTCTGCTCTCCCCAACCATGCCACGCTTCTGCCTCCCACCCCATCCCGGCACCTACCATGCCCCCACTTCCCTGTCAATATTTCTGCCGTAACCTTGTTCACTAAAATACTCATGGACGGTGAAGACAAAAGGTCTGAGGACTCAAACACAATTAATTTTAAAATGAGAGTAATAGTAAGGGAAAATACTGCTCTCATCTTAATCCTGTGAAGAGATGCACACAGCAACACCTTTTCAGCTGTTCAGAATCACAACAGATCAATGAGAATTTATGGGGACACAAAGTGCAAGATCAGAGCCTGTTTCAGTAAGTGCTTTGGAGTCCATGCACAGAAGATACTATGGAAAAAATCCCATTGAGTTTATTCAGTTTGGGGTCAGGCCCTGTATAAATTCTAAATATCAATATTTGTTTTTTATAATACAATGTAAAATCTTTATTGGTGAGAGATTTTTTTTCAGAACATTTACAACACAATTTTCTGTCCTCAGCTCTTCACAAGAATTACTCTTGTCTAATGGGCTCAGATACCCACAGAGTCATTCATGAAGACTGCACTGAAACATAAATAGATTTTTACTATACAACAAAAAATAATTAATACATGTTGAATGCTATTTAATCAGTGGAAGTATAGTGCTGCTATTGAACTTTGCAGTGAATGTAAATTATCTTGGTAATTGACTTAGTTATATTAATTAAAATTTTCTTATAAAATAAATGTGCTAGCAGTTCCTTCTGCAAACAGATGACATACTGATGTCTCAGGCACATTTGTCCAATGGACTTAAGGAATTTTTTTTTCTAAAGCCAGTTTTCTGTAGTGGTGGTCTATCCTAAGTCTAAATCATTTTGCATGCTGAAAATGAACCATGATCCATAATAAGTACTTGTAACGTTCTTTAAATAGAGGGTTTTTTTTAAATAATCTTTTGACAGTAGTCAGTGGTTTTGGATGTAACACTTGTGTCAATTTTTAGTCATTTCTGATGATTCTAATTTAATTCTCAAAATAGAAATACAGGAGGAATAAATTTGTATTATATTACAATACCTGGAAATGCCAGGTGATTTTTAAAAAAGAAAATTAATTTCATAGAATCATAGAATCCTAGGGTTGGAAGGGACCTCATAGGTCATCTAGTCCAACCCCCTGCCAGAGGCAGGACCACTCCCACTAAACCATCCCAATTTACAATTGCTTTTCAGCTTTAAATTGCTAATTATCATCCCTTATCTGTAGTTCATTGTAGACTTGTTCTTGATCAATTTATGTTGCCAGTTTTAAAAATATTTACCCAGAAAACAATATCAAAAAAGAAAAGTTTTTAAAAAATCATGCACTGATGCAGTTAAAGACTGTATCATTATGCATACAGGCAAGGAGGGTAGAATTAATATTGTGTGGGTAGACTGGAGAATCTGGCAGTTACTTGCTCTGAGTGCTTCTCTTTCCCTGCTGGCTCTCTCGATGCGGCCCCTCCCCTCCCTTCCCTTCCCCACTCTGACCAGGCTGCTTTTTCCCTGCCCGCTCTCCCAAGGCTGCCCCTCCCATAGCTCTGACCAGGCTGCTTTTTCCTGCAGCTCTGACAACGCGGCTCCTCTGCTGCCAGCTCTCACCAGGCTGCCGGCTCTCTGCTGTCCCCGACCACTGCAGATTTCTCGCTCCTGGCTCCCGCCACGCTGCCCTTCCCTCCTGCGCTCTCCCGGGAGCCACAATTTTTCTTTAAAGAGCCGCATGCGGCTCGCGAGCCGCAGTTTGGCCACATCTGGTCTATAAGGTGACACAGGTCTCTTGTTGTTTTTGCGGTACACAGACTAACACAGCTACCCCTCTGTAAATTGGGATTGTGAGACGGGGTAAAACCCCAGTGTGGCCCCAGCCCCATTATGGCTCAGTGACATACCCTGCTCCTGTGGGCATCTCCCAGAGCTCGAACACAGAAGAGAGGAGCACCCACTTCGTCAAACATAGGACCAGCAGGGGCACAATTCCCAGCAGAAGTGGGGTGAAAATTGTTCAGGATATCAGGGTGGAAGGCAGAGTCGTAACAAAGTGGTTTACTGCCAGGGGTGCATTCCAATCAGAATGCACACCTTCCCATTAGCGGTGCTTAAAGGCGGCACTGCAAAGCCACCCCTTTAATAGAGTGGCTCCATTGAGCCACTCTGGGCTGCCAAGGACTTTGTCCCATCAGCCCTGCCATAGTTACGGCGCTGGTGGAAGGAAGCATTCAGAGAGTACCCAAACAAGTAAATGGAAAAGCGAAATTAACAAGCACTAAAAACAGAAACCAGGCAAAAGAGAAAATGGAACAGAAACAATGGGTAATAAAAGTTTTAAAATAATAAGGGAAAAGGACTTTTTAAAAAAATCAGAAAAACATACAGGGAGAAAAAGAATAGACAAGAGCCATAATACAGAACAAGGGGAATAAGCTTGAGGTGCAAGGTGTGTATCTACCAGCAACCTGCTCATTCCATTTCTATGTTTCCCCATTCCTTTTTGTCTGATTTTGTTGTAGATTGTGTGAGCAGCTCAGGGAAGAGATTATATACACCTGAGTGTTTGTATAGCACTTAGTGTGAAGGGTTCCAGTCCCAGTTAGGACCCTGGGGAATAGCCATGCTGCAGATAAAAAATTATGTTGATGAATTCTCACTGGAGAAGCTTTGGGCAGTGGACAACATGGCAGAGCATGTCATTTAAAATGGTATAATTCCCCAGTGAAAATGCAAGGGTTTCTGTTTCAAAGAAAGATTATTGTAATTTTGCACCTGTTGCAGATGCTGTCATTTTTGTTTCCTAAAATCTTTCTTAATATTACATAAATTAGTTGGATCATAAATGAAGAGTGAATAAAAATGGACATCATTTATTCAAATATTTTAGGCCTCAGTCCTGCTGAAATGTACACATGCAGCACTTTGACCATACAAGTAGTATCAATGAAGCACATAAATATTTGAAGAATCAGACCACTTAGGCCTACTTATGGAAACATGCATGAATACACATTTAAGTAGACTCAGCTCAGAACATGTTCATTCCTCCATTAGCATCATGGTCCTCAGCAGGGCGCACTCCCACTATCATTCCATGTTGCAGGGCATATTCTGAGTATTAAGTGATATTCTTCCATGGCACATCGTGAACTTTTCATTCATGGTTTACAGAAAAGCACATTTGGAACATTGTCTCATGCCTCTCAGAACGTTCCTTATAAGGGACAATGGGTACTAATGGAAGGGCAAGCACATTCTACTGAGTTTGGGTGCATCTACATTGCACAGCATTTTCACAAAAAACTTTTTTCGAAAAAATTATTTTGAAATATATTTGGAATAATTATCTCAAAATAACTTTTTTCAGAAATGCTATTTCAAGAGAATGGTTTAAGGATGGCTCCTTCTCCCAAAATACCATGGGTTTTTTTTTTGTTGTTGTTGGTTTTTTTTTTGATAGTGAATGTCTACACCAGACTTTCTTTTTCGAAAAAAAAGAAAGCCAATGGAAGAGATAGGCAGGCTTTTTCAAAAAAAGCCTTTGCCGCATCCGGCAATGGCTTTTTTGAAAAAAGCTATCTCGAAAAAGGCATTTTATTTAAAAAAGCGTGCCAGTATCTCAAAATACCGGCATGCTTTTTCACCAACACTGAACCTGGCTATGTTTTGAAAAAAAGCTTTTTTCAAGATAGCTTTTTTGAAGAAAGCCATCACTGGACATCGCAAAGACTTTTTTTGAAAAAGCCTTCCTATCTCTTCCATTGGCTTTCTTTTTTTTGAAAAAGAAAGTCCAGTATAGACTTCCACTTTTGGGGGGGGGGGGAAGCTGCAGTATTTCAGGACCAGGAGCCGGTCCCCAGACCATTCTCCCAAAATAGCATTTCTGAAAAAAGTTATTTCAAGATAATTATTCCAAATACATTTTGAAATAATTTTTTCAAAAAAAAAAAAGTTTTTTGAAAATTCTCTGCAAATATAGCTATAGCCTATGTGTCTTCTCATGTGTCTTGCTATAAGAAATGAGAACATACTGATGCACACTTTCTGAGAGGTGTCATATCCCTCAAACATGCTATTTTATGAGTCACAGATGCTACTGGAAGGGTGGTCACATTCTAAAGGACATCCCGCACCTACTAGAATGTGGCTTGTGCTAAGGGAAGCATATTTGAGTGCACTCTGAGGATTTTTCCATGCCCCTCAAACTTTGATCATGGGGATTTTCTGATATCTACTCCAAGCCCACCAGAATTTGCAAGCACAGATTTCATTGCCAGAAGTGAAGATGGACAAGAGGCTCCTTTTGATGATGGGCATAGTACAACTGGAGTGCCCCAATGACTGAGTTTCATGTTTTGTTATTTCGCTGCTGTGATGATAGAGAAAAGGAATGGGTTAAAGCAGCAGGAGCAAACCATGTCAAGATGCCTTTGACTCCCTAGAATGTGATGAAGGGACTTGGCCACTTAATTCTTTCAACTTCCTTTGGCTTAGAAAAGCATTAATTTGGAAGAGCAGAGTGTAGTACCTGCAGCACGCAGAGTAATAGCAGCAGCTGGCTGAGCTATAAAATATTCTCTGTTCCTGCAGTCTTCTTCCCACAGCCATGCAATTCTTGTGCCCTTAAGCTTTACCTATATTGCAAAATCTGCAGATGCCTCTAGGCTTGTTGCACATTTACTAGCATTTGCAGGAGCTTGCTGCTACAGCTGCCCACAGCTAATGGATAGATCAGTGTTAGCCAGATACTTAAAGTGAAATATTGAAATCTCATATGCCTCATGAGATTCAAGAAAATGAGAGAACATGAGTATAGCTTTATACAGGAAGGCAGCAATGAAGAGCAATACAGATGACACAAAGACAGACATGGAAAACATGCCTGGGTAAGATATAGATATTCTCTCTCTCTAGATATACATATAGGTGCTACCATAAGATCCAAAACCCACCAACACAAGGATCAGGTATTCACATAAAACTCATTTTTTAAAGATACATGTAATATTGAACAGATTATGGCTATCCCTTAAACAGCTGCATAGCAGAGAGAGAGAGAGATGTAGCAAGATCTCCCCTTCAGCCCTTGAAAAGCCTTTTATGTAAAGGCTGGACAAGATCATGGCCCTTGAACTCCAGAACAAGGATTTTGAACGGTGCCAGGGAACAGGCAAAACAATAGATATAACTCTGTCTACTTGCCCACCTCACTCTATGCTGTCCAGAAAATCCTAGGACTTTCATATGTCAGATTTTTCAGGATAATCCCCATTTTGTACACCTTAGTCCACTGCACTGCCCAGTTAGAGGAAGGGCGAAAGAGGGATTTCTCCATGCATGCTCTGTAGCATGGAGCATGAGTTATGGTTTTACCTCTGCTAGTGATTGTTTATATTTCTGTGTATTTCAGTGCTTTTATTAATGAGCAAGGTCTCATAGCCTACCTTCCCAGAAGTCTATATCACTGCCACCTCTTCTTTTAACAATAAGTATGTTACGGAAGCTAGGAATAGAACATAATTCTCTAATATGGCAAGCTCTAGTCTTACCTACTGTGCCCCCCAAGACAAATGAGACAAACCTGTGAGCTTCACTATCCTGTCTAAACATTTGACCATATTCACCTTGCATACTCAGGAAGAGATCACAGGATTCCTGATCTCCAATATCCTACTAGTAGTAGTACCATAAACCATGACGATGAGTATCTAGTCATTCTCTATTGATGGCTCCAAGCTGGTAACTCCAATTGTTTCTTTAGCACAAGCGGTAAGGGTCATTGCTGGGCCTCAGAGTCCAGCACTCAGACCTTCCTAACATCTAACATGGATGGTCCTTACAATCAAACTGAATGGAATTTGTTTTTCTCTCTTAAAAAAAACTGGTTACTTTAGTTATGATTGCCTGTCATGGGGATTGCAGTTTCAAAGGGATAGCAAGTTACTTCTCCTTTTCCCCTAGCACTATCAAGCAGTCTTAGGATTGCCTCCCCCCCCACACACAAAAAGAAAAATGTGTCTTTGCATCACCCATACCTGTAGGCTGCAGTTGACAGTTTATGCATAATTTCATATAAAATAACAAGGTCATACGTACTCAGATTAGATTGGCAAGTCATCATCCCTTGTAACTCAAACTCAAGTTTTTGATAGCATAGACTTCTTAGAGGGGTAGCAGTGTTAGTCTGTGTACAGCAAAAACAATGAGAGTCCTTTCGTAGCTTAAAGACTAACAGATTTCTTCAGGTATAAGCTTTCATGGGCTCCAACCCACTTCATCAGAAGTGGATCGGAGCCCACAAAACCTTATACCTGCAGAAATGTTAGTCTTTACAGTGTCACAGGACTCTTGTTGTATAGACTTCTTACTTTTCACAGTGGACACCAACAGGGAAAAACTGACATAGAAATACCCAACATTTTGTTAGGCATGTTCCCTCCCAAGAATGCAGAAAGATCTTTTGAAATCATTTCTTCCATATCGATATACAGTGCTGTAAGTCCCTTTGCCAACGTGAGTTGTCAAGAAGCCAAGTCAAACTGCACCTGTGAACTGACTACTCTGGTGCCAGCTTGGGACTATTAGATAATTTAAATTTGAAAATGTTTTCTGGATGCCAATGGCCAAAATGTACAAAAACAGCTGATTTATTTATTTCCTAGAAATATAGACACTTTAAGTTCATTCTGAAATATACAATTCATACATAGAACTTTAAATGGCAAATGCAGCATAAAGTACCAACATATAGAAAAATAATCAACCAGTAGGACAACCAAACATAGAAAAAGGTAACTCAACTGTAATGCTGTCTTGGTCTAGGAGGCTGCTTATGATTATTTTTCATATTAATATTTCATATTTGCAATAATCCATATGTGATATGCCATGTTTGGTGTCAATAGAAAGGCTATAATCTGCTAAGAATGATTATATGGTTTGTATGTAGGTATCATGCCTATATTAGAAATTAGAAATCTATTTGTTTTCATGTGTGTTCCAAGTGATTTGATGTTAAGGCATTCCCAGACCGCTTGTCTGCAAAAACGTTATCTTCCTGATGGCCCATCAAGGCAACTTCCAGTTGAAGTGGACCTATGAGTAAACCTGTTTGGCTGCTCACCCAAGCTGACCATGTGACTTAACTCCATTTTTGATTTGGTAAGGATCCTGAGAGCATGGGGAGGGCCAGAAGGTGATAAAAGGACATAGCCCATTCTCCATTTTGTCTTTAGTCTTCAGTCTTCAGCACTGTTCCCTCTAAGGTGCGCGGCTGCGCGGCCACGCACATAAGAAACCCCTCCCCACGCAGGGGTTTCCAGTCCCCGCGCACGGGGAGGGGCAGGACTGGCTGGGACAGCCCGACGGAGCGGCTGAGGCTCAGCCAAGAAACGGAGGAGTGGTGTATCACTTTAAGACTGCTCCTCCTTGCCCTGCCCTCCTCCCTGCTCCAGGCATTCCAGCTGCAGTGCTACACCTAGTTTCGCTTTGTTGCTTTGGCTCCTCACCCCGGGCTTCTTTCCAGGTTCCAGCTCAGGTCCTCTCCCCTTTCCCTGCACTTGATTTTGGGGGAGGTTTGATCTTATTTTTTGGTGGGGTTGGGGCTTTTCTTCACCTTGATGGATCTCTGAAGTGCCCAGAGAGAAACCTGTGACTCCTTCTTTGCTTCCTGCTTTGCTTAGTTTCTGGGGAGGTTTCTTTCTCTAAGGGCTAGGCTAAGCCAGATCTTTATTCCTGCTAATGAACTTTGGCTTTTGACAACAAATCTTTTGTTTAGAGGGCCAACAAAGTTCACTTTTGGTTGTGAGGAGCTTTGAATCTGTAAGATTTTCCTTTTCCCAGTGTGATTTTTTTTCAGTTTGTTTCTCCTTTCCAAGAAGAGATTAGTCCACTATAGATGTGTCCTTAAATTTTAGTAAGATACACAGATATGAAAGTATTATCCATTCTAAAGTAGCTGCTGGGCTGGGCCTGATCCTATGCTTTAAATGAAGTCAGTGGGAAATTTGATGGAGTAAGGATTGCAATATTTGTCCCTTTGTTAGTTTATCAAATCATAGAAAACAAGCAGCTTGCTTTTGCCTATATACTCTATGGTTATTTTTATTTTGTTATATTTAGGAAAAAACTGATCATTGCATTCAAGAATAGGTGCTGTCCTCTTGGGTGGAGCATTTGATAGTCACAAACTTCTACTTCATACCCCCCCCGCCGCATTTGATGTGTATTTCACATAAAAGCAAACAAAATGTCAATGGTCATAAAATAGATATATATCCATCTGTGGTTTATGGCAGACATAGTAGGATATGATGTTTCCAGACATTTGCATTTTAGGTAAAAGGTTATGTTTCAGGTAGGTCTGTACATAAAAACCAGCAGATGTCATTTTTTCTCATTTCTCCTTTCCTGGGTGTATAAAATCTAAAGAGCTTGTCTGTGATTTTTTAAAAATACTGCACAGTGAGGCTCAAAACTGAGGCTAGACAGGGATTTCTGTACACTCCGCCTGTACCCCCCAGTTGTTGGCTAGTAACAGTGTTAGAGCAAATGAGTGAGCACCTCCTATACCCCCCCCAAACATCCCCCTGCACCACACCCCTAATTTCAAGTCATGGGGAGAATACCGCTGACAGAGATTACTTTTCCTTTAGAAGCCAACAACTCAAATTCTGTTAGGCTTCATGTAGTTAAGGGCCCATCCCTCTGTGTGTCAAACAATGAGGGAATTCTGTGAAGGAATTTAGTGTGTTAAAACTGATTTTAATCTTGTCCATAATTACTACATTAAATTTATTAGAGGTGTGCTTCCGTTTGCAACTCACAATGTAAAAACATCAGTCTGGATAGGAGTTCTGCAGTGTGATTCTCCTTGCACCTTGATATAAACATTCAATACTTAGTTTTGTGACTCCTTAAAGTGGTTGGCTTTACAGTTACTTTAATGTGAAGAGGAAAAATACTTAAGCCATTCATTTGATATTCTTGAGCCTCTGTTCTTGCAATTAATCTCATGCTGTAACTAGGGGCTAGACAGATTTCCCTGGAGTTGGGTGATCAATGGGGCAAGCATTTGGGGGGGAGCATTGGCTGGGTGGATGAAGGGGGCCCAGGTGGAGTCCCAGATGCATATGTGTCCTCCAACATCCTCCTTTTTGTACTCCCCTGTCGTCCTTTCCATGCTTTGGTACCCGGTAACCCTAGTCTGGCAAAGTGGTTGAGGATTGGATAAGGGGTGGGGGGGACAGGCCTTAACCATGGCCAAGGATCAACTGGCGGAGGGGGCAGGGTGGGAGAGCAGCTGAAGATGGGCAGGGGGACAGGCCTGAAGCCCCACTGAGGATTGGCTGGTGGGGGGGGGAGTTGCTAGCTATCCAAGGGCTCCTTTTTACCTTCATGTCCTTCCTCCCTCAGGCATTCTAAAAACAGGTGATTGTCCAGCCTTTTACTTCTGATAAGTAGACTGGGGGGGCACAGTGCTGGAACCCACGATCCTGATGTTAAGAGTTTGCTGCACAGATGCACACATGGAATAAAGAGCAGTTTGGGGGGGATGGGATCAAGGGGCAGTGGAGTACACAGTTATCCTTTATGCCTAGAAATTTTTATATATGGAATGCCTGTAGCTCAGTTGGTAGAATAACAGATTTGTAATCACAGGGTCAAGCCCTGGGTTGGTTTTTTTTTACCTTTTGGCCTGTTGCTCCTTAGGGAAGGGTTAAACTGGGGAAAAAATATATAGCAAACACTAATAAAATGAAGGAATAAAGTATACTGTGATCAAGATTAGTAATAGTGACCAATTAAGTAAAACAAGTAAAGGGTCACATTTGAACTGGCTAGGAACAATTTAGGACCATTTTTCTAAAATTGTAAAATGGGCTGCTGTGCAAAATGAAAAATGAGAGGCAAGTTAATTGCTTTAATTTTAACTTTTTTATGTGTTTATACATTTTGGAAAGCCGACAAAGGCAGACAAACAGGATTGAAGAACTGATGAGACAAAATGTTAAATAAGCATAGAATACATTCAAATTATTAATAAAAACAATTTAAATAACATTAATTTTTCATTGTTCTATATTTTTCAATAATTTCCATCATGTGAAGTTGCACAAAAATTTTATTCAGAAAAAGTTTTGCACACGGGTTGAAAATTTTGCACACAAGCCATCAAACCTTAGAGGGAACATTGGTCTTCAGCCTGTCTGCAACCAACACCCTCCTCTGGAACTATTCTGGGACTGAACAAAGGACAGAGACCCAGCCAGCTGATGATGATGATGGGTGCACATCAGAGGAGTGGGACTAACCTGCAAACTACAGAATCTTCAAGGATTTGTTTTCTATGAACTATGTATGTGATTCACTTTGACCCTCTAACATCTCTTTTTCTAGAAAGCTCAGTTTCTCCATACTTCTCAATCTTTCTCAGACATCCAAAAAAATAGTTGGCTTTTTCAGAGAGTTACCCAAGAACATCTGGATGCTAACTAGCAGAGGGCCTGGGTTACAGGGATCCCTAGGGTTCACCACAAGAATATCTCTACCGAAAGTTTGTCACATAAGTCATCAGTTCTCCACTGGGAGTCTGTAGCCTTCTGGGGGAGCATGAGCCAGTTTCAGGGTGGTCCGTGAAGCAGGGACAGCATTAAATTGACTGGGGCCCAGGCCAGAAAGCTCAAAGCCCAGAAACCTGGCACCCCATGAGACAGAAGCCTTGAGCCTCAGTACTCCACTGGCAGGGCTAGCTCAAGAGGCTGTGGTGCCCTGAGCTGACTTTTGTTTTGGTGCCCCCCCCAACTCCAGGGGGTAGGGGCAGAACCTGGCCTCCATGCTGGGGTGGCTCAACCCGCCCCCAGGGTGGGGAACAGCTGGCTCAGAGGTGGAGCAGGCCAGCCCAGAAGCTGGGCTCTGCTCTCTCACCCTTCCCCTGGGCCAGCTGATCCCCACCCTGTGAGCCGAGCAAGCTGGTCAGGGGTCTGGGCTCTGCTCTCGCACCCTTCCTCTGGGCTGGCCCTCCTCGCCCCTAGGGAAGAACAGCTGGCCCAGAGGAGGGGCAAGAGAGTGAAGCCCAGCCTCTGGGCTGGCCCACTCCACCTCTGAGCCAGTTGTGCCCTCTCCTGGGGGTGGGGTGAGCCAGCAGAGAGCAGGGGCTTAGAGGTATCAGCATGGCACCGGCACCCCTAAGTTTCAGCACCCAAAGCCAGTGCCTCACTGGCTTATGTGAAGAGCCAGCCCTGCCCACAAGACTGAAGCCCTGCGTCCCAGCCCAGCACTCCACAGTGCAGAAGCCATTGAACACCCCACCCCACCCATTGACTGAAGCCCAGGGCCCTCCCTGTGACCCCTGAAGTTTTTAGAGAGTGTTGTGGAGCCTCAGAAAGAAAAATGATTGAGAACCTCTCATGTTAATTGACTGAAGTACCGCTTTTATTTCTTTAATTGTTCTGATATTCTAATTGTTAAGTTGTGCTTGCCGTGAACTGCCTTTTTTTTTTTTCTGTTTCCATTTGGCTTTTACTGTTCCATCTCCTTAATTTTCAGGTATTTGACATCTATTTGCTAGCATAATTCTAAATACTTGTTGTGTTGTCAACTGTTTTAGTTCAGTGATGTTACAGTGTGGACATCTCTGTTGCTCATATCTTTTCTTTGTTCTTAAGGTAGCTTTTCTTTTTTATTAAGTGTAGCTACCTTCAGTGCATAATCTGTTCCCACATCTGCGCTATTCCTCCATTGTACATTCTAAAGTTGTTCTTCATTTGTGCCAAATTGTAATGTGATAAATTTGATTCTTTGTTCATGATCCGGTGGCCTCCTCCTTATCTCATGAATCGTCCACTGAGAGAGACTGGAGTATTGTGTCCAGTTTTGGGGTCCCTCACCCCACTTCAGGAAGGATGTGTACAAATCAGAGAGTCCGGCAGAGGGAAACAAAAATGATTAGGTGGCTGGGGCACATAACTTATGAGGTGAGGCTAAGGGAACAGCTGGTGTTTAGTCTGCAGAAGAGAGTAATAAGGGGAGACTTGATAGCAGCCTTCAACTACCTGAAAGGGGGTTTCAAAGATGATTGAGTTAAGTGGTCTGTAGTGGTGGTAAATGACCATTTATTTCTTCCCTTTATTTCCTATCTTTTACCAGTTACCACTGCAGCAGAGAACCTTCCATCCTTTCTCATGATGGCTTCCTTTGCTAAAGAGCCTTTGGTGAGGAACCTTGTCAAAGGCTTTCTAAAAATCTAAGTACATCACATCCACTGAATCACACTTGTCCACATACTTTTTTATCCACTCAAAGATTGAACAGTCATGGTTTCCCTCCACAAAATCCTTGGCTGTGTTCACACAGCACTCTTATTTCAAAACAACACAGGTTGTTTTGAAATAAGAAATACCCTGTTCACACGACGCACGGTTTTTTCGAAACAATGCCGTCCGAACATGTTGTTTCGAAACAACAGTGACTTGTTTCGAAATAACTGTTGCCTGAAACTGCTATTTCGCTTTGAGCTTTTTTCTTTAATTCGAATTAACAAACTGTTAATTCGAATTAAGTTATTTCAAAATAAGGCATTATTTCGATACAAGTTGTTTTGACACAACTTGTATCAAAATAATTTCTGTGTGTGAACACAGCCCTTGATGACTCTGCCCTAGCAAATCCCATCTGTCTACATGTCTGACAATTCTGTTCTTTACTACATTTTGAACCAATCCGTCTGGTACTGAAGTTAAGCATACTGACCTGTAATTGCCAGGATCACTTCTGGAATCTCAAAAAATTGACAACACATTAGTTATTCTCTGCTTATCTGCTGCAAAAACTAATTTAAATGATAGGCTACATGGAACAGTTATTAGTTCTGCAATTTCACATATGTGTAACCTAATATTTATAATACAAACATATCTAACAGTGGTAATTCAAGGACGCCTGATAAGAGTTTGTGATGTCAAGCACTTAATTCTAATTTTGCTATTTTTCATGTCTATCTATAGAGATACTAAAGATTGTAGTTTCTATTGTCATTCAACATTAATGAACATACTGACTTTTCACTATGTGCTTAGAATAACTTCTTTCCTTGGTAACACATTTTTCTTTCTCTCTTGGAGTAGTTGTGACATGCATGTACTAATGGATGTGACATCAATCCTGCTAGAAAAGAGAAAGACTTATCTTTACCCTTGAAAACAATCTGGTTATAGACGATATGCCTTATTCTCTGCAAGGAAAATCAGCATTTTGGTGTATTTCTGGCTTTGTGTCTAGAAAGTATAATAGCAACTGAGGTCCAAATGCTTAAGCATGTGAGTAATCTCTCTGATTTCAGCAGGGGCACGCCCCCCCAGAAATAATCTTCAGGGGCACAGAACTCATCTAGTCCTGTTGACAGGGGAGTGGGCGGGGTGGCGAAGTGAGCACCTTCCAAGGTGAAGAGCAGGGGAAGGAAAAGCAGCTCCAGTCAAGGCTGGGGAAAAAGAATGAGATTCACTGGGAGACACCTAATCCTCCCGCCAACAGTTGAAAAGGTAAGTGGCTAAGTCCCCCTTCTGTATCTGTCACAAGAGAAGTTAAGTGCATAAATTTTAAGAACTCAAACAAAGTGAAAGAAGGAAAGTTTATTTATGGGATAAACAATGGCAGGGGTCACTTGGGCTGTGTTCACATGAGGTTTTTAATTCGAAACAACCACCATTGTTTTGGATTAAAAGTTGATGTGTCCAGTCACAGAATCATAGAATCCTAGGGTTGGAAGGGACCTCATAGGTCATCTAGTCCAACCCCCTGCCAGAGGCAGGACCACTCCCACTAAACCATCCCAGTCATGGTTTTGTCCAGCCGGGCCTTAAACACCTCCAAAGATGGAGACTCCACCACCTCCCTTGGCAGCTCATTCCAATGCTTTACCACTCGCCTAGTAAAAAAGTTTTTTCTAATATCCAGCCTCAACCTCCCTAACTGCAACTTGAGAGCATTGCTCCTTGCTCTGTCCTCTGTTACCACCGAGAACAGTCGAGCTCCATCTTCCTTAGAGCATCCCTTCAAGTAGTTGAAGGTTGCTATCAAATCCCCCCATAATCTTCTCTTCTGCAGGCTAAATAAGCCTAATGCTTTCAGTCTATCCTCAAAGGGCTTGTGCTCCAGCCCTTTAATCATTTTGGTTGCCCTCCTCTGAACTCTCTCTAGCATGTCCCTGTCCTTTTTGTAGTGGGGAGCCCAAAACTGAACACAGTATTCTAGATGTGGCCTCACCAGTGCAGAATAGAGGGGAATGATCACATCCCTTGATCTGCTGGTAATACTTCTTTTGATGCAGCCCAGTATGCCATTGGCCTTTTTGGCAGCAAGAGCACACTGCTGACTCATATCTAGCTTCCCATCCACCATGACCCCCAGGTCCTTTTCTACACTGCTGCTACTTAACTGAATGTTTCCCAGCCTGTAGCAGTGCATGGGGTTTTTCCATCCCACATGCAGGATTTTACACTTGTCCTTATTGAACTTCATAAGATTTTTATTGGCCCATTGTTCCAATTTATCTAGGTCTCCCTGAATCCTGTCCTTGCCCTCCAACGTGTCTACTGTTCCCCCCAGCTTGGTGTCGTCCGCAAACTTACTGAGAGTGCAGTCTATTCCATCATCCAGATCATTGATGAAGATTATTTTGAATTCACTTATTTCGAATTAACATTTACATGTGAACATAGCCTTAGGGATTTTAACAAGTGGATCTAAACTCCAACTCATTTCCCAAATTAAAACAAGTTACACTGACTTTGGGATGAGGTTAACGTACTTAGGATTCTTCGAAGGTGCCATTCATAACTTCCCACAACAAAGGCTGGAATCCAGGATTCCAATGATGGTCTCAGAAAATACAAGTAAGCAAGCTGTTCTTTGATGTAGATATTGTCCACAGTGTTCTAAAGCAAGGGTGTCAAACTTATTTCCTATGGTGAGCCAGATTTGCCTTAAATGTACTCAAAGTGGGCCATACATACCATAAATCAAAATACCATGGCACTCTCATGGCATCATGGAGTACCGTATATGTGAAATTGTGCTCAGTGATATCATTCTTTCACTATGTTAGGGAAGGAGCATGGTCTCACAGAGCATAGTCTCATATACCCAGTGCTCCATGATGTTACAAGACCTGACACTCTTGCAGCAGAGTGGAGTACTAGGTAATTCTTGCTTGCTCACTCTCTCTCTCTGTTAGGGAGAGAGTATGGTCCCATTGAGTGTAGTCATGGGCTGGATGGAAGAGGTTCACAGGCTGCATTCAGCCTGTAGGCTGCATTCAGCCTGTGGACTGCATGTTTTACACCCCTGTTCTAGAAACCCCTCTTCTAGTTCTTGCTTCATGTATGATGCTACTGTCTGGCTGCCTCTAGGGTGAACAGCCTCAAACTGTGCAGCCCGCTCACTGTTATTTGTACAGTTCTGTTGCCAAGCAAATTACAAATTCTTCCCAGCCCTCGGAGGAAAAAAAAGGGCAGAAACAGCTGGTTAAAAAGACACACAATATGGAATCCAGTTTTTGTTTTTGCCATTTCCAAAATGGTAGTTGCTCTTTTAAATCCAAAAATTACTACAAAAAGAAATTCATTCCAACAATGAACAGGGGTAAACAAGAGTATTTTTCCACTCAGCAGGGTATGGAGAGAAAAGGGCGTCCCAGGGCTGGGACAGCAGTAGAGGGTACAAAAAGTTATCTTCAGAAGGGGATTGAATTTACATTACTGTGCATGCCCCTGACAGGGCTGCTGATAGGAACTATAGTACAGAGAATCATAGACCAGTCAATCTTAATAAAGCAAATAATCAATTTGTAAAGATCTAGAAGATAAGGCAATAAGTAATGGTCAACAAGAATTAAACAAAAATAGATACCCACCTTATATCTTTCTTTGACAAGGTAAAAACCTTGTGAAGAGGGGGTAATATGTGTTCGATATCTCAAGTTGAGCAAGGCTTTTATGCTGTCTTACATGACCTTCTCATAAAAAAACTAGAGAAATATAGCCTAGATGAACCTACTATAAAGGCATACACAACTGTTGGGAATACTATACTCAGAATATTTTTGAATGGTTCACAGTCAAGCAGGAAGGGTATATCAAGTGAGCTCCCACAAGAATCTCTTCTGGTTCT
>ML681966.1:25989327-26030710 GCA_007922195.1 Podocnemis expansa
CCCACCTTCTGCACTCAGAGTGCCAGAGTGGGGAAAAAGCCTTGACAGTTCTAGACAATATCTTCCTAAATGATTTGGATAATGGTATAGTGAGTATGCTTACAAAGTTTTCAGACAATGCCTAGCTCAGAGGGATTACAAGTGCTTTGGAGTATAAGATTAGAATTCAAAATGGTTTTGACAATCTGGAGAATTGATTTGTCATGAATGGGATGAAATTCAAAAAGGACAAATGCTAAGTATTACAAGTAGGATGGTCTAATCAACTGAATAAATACAAAATGGGAAATGGCTGCCTGGGAAAGTACCTCAGAAAACATCTGGGGTAATATCAGACAACAAACTAAGTATGAGTCAACAATGTGCTAGTGTTACAGAAAAAGTGAACATCATTCTACAGAGTGTCATCTGGAGAGTTGTAAGCAAGATGAGAAGTAATTCATCTACACTTCTTGCCGCTAATAAGGCTTCAGCTAGTGTACTGTACCCTATTCAGGACATTACACTTCAGGGAAAATGTGGACAAATTTATAAAATTCAGAGGAGAGCCACAAAAAATGATCAAAAGTCTAGAAAATATGACCTACAAGGAAGGAATGAAAAAAAAATCAGTTTGTTTAGCTTGAAGAAGATTGAGGAAGGACATGATAACAGTGTTCAAGTACTTAATAGTTGGTTATAAAGAAGAGGGTAATCAATTGTTCTCCTTATCCACCAAGGACAAGACAAGAAGTAATTGCTTAAATTGCAAAGAAGATTTAGGTTAGACATTAGGAGAAACTTCTTGACTCTAAGGTTAGTTAAGCACTGGAACAAATTATCTAGGGGAGGCTGTGGAATTTCCGGCACTAGAGACTTTTTAAAAATAGGCTAGAAAAACACTTGTGAGAGATGGTCTAAATAATACTTAATCCTGTCTCTGTACAAGGGACTGGACAAGATGACCATTAAGGTCCCTTCCAGTCCTCTATTTCGATGATTCTACATGCTTAAAATTAAGCATACATTTAAGTGCTTTGTTGGATGAGGGAGTAGGTTTTATTTTACTACTTATGGAATGGAATAGATGAAATACTCTTCTGCGTATAAAAATCAATGGGAGTTTTCTACTCTGAGCGGCTGCAGTATTGAGACTTCAGTTTGCTTAGCCAAACCAACTGTGTACTACAGGGGTTGACAACCCTCAGCATGTGTGCCCAAGCTGGCACACATGCCTGTTCACAGGGGCACGCAGGGCTCCTGACTGTGTGGTATTGCAGCTGCTCCCCTGTTGGCTTTGACCTTGCTGAAGGGCAGGGCCAGTAGGGAAAAGGAGCTGCCACACATGCATTGCTCCTGTCCTATGCTGGCCCTGTGCCTGCTACTTGCCAGCCCTGCCAACAGCACCTGCTGAGGGTTGGTGGAGTGAGGCTGTCACAGGGAATGGCAAAGATTGCCGATCTCTGGTATACTATATGCAATGAAATCATACCTTTAGTCATCCCAGGATATTAGAGACAAGGTGAATGAGGTAATATCTGGTTTTGTTTTGTTTTGTTTTGATGAATTGCTACTGGTGGAAGAATCAGGCTTTTGAGCCACATGGAGCTCTTCTTCAGGGCTTGGAAAGGTATTCCCAGTCTCACAAAAAAAAAAAAAAAGCAAGATGGAACTGATTATTTACCTTTAGTAGTTACCATGTATCATAAAGGATGATTCAAGATGGAGTGGCCTGTTAACATCGCTGTAGTCATAAAAGGAAGAAGGAGGTTATTGGGTCACAGCTTGTTGCAATAAGCCATAAATCTGGGGTCTCTGTTCTGTCCATAATTTTCAGGGGAAGGTGGTCCAATTAAAAAAAATTACTTCACCTATCTTGTCTCTAATTGTGTGCTCTAGCTAAAAATCACACATTGTTTTTTTTCTGCAGTGTATGCAACTGAAATAGTATTTCCTGAAGATTGTCAAATTAATCTAGTGTGTTTTAATACACTAGTCATGCTTAATGACATTTCCTTATGTTAGTACATATACACTAAAATTTTGTTTAGTAGAAGAGAAAATAAAGCTACCTGGAACACATGAAATTTTCTTATTTTTATACCCTGGTGAAAATCTACAGTAAAATGAATTGTAATAGGAGTACCAATAAACGTATGTAGTCTGCAAATGAGGGGAAAAGTAAAAGTATTAGTGTAAAATTAAGGGTTCACATTATATGCAGTGCATTTGAGGGCCTATTCTCCCTAAATGTGAATCACCCAGAAAAAGGAAAGCAGTATTTCTTTCTCCTCATCTCACTGCCTGTTGCGTCTAATGAAATTAAGTATATCATAACATTTTAAGTTCATATTTATTTTAGTAAGAGCATACAAATGAACAGATGTATATTCCTTTAGGAACTATTTCTTTTGGCCACTTGATCTATAGCTCTGTAAAACTCCAGGCCAAAGGAAAGTTTAGACTTTCACATATTTATTGCCATTCATGGACAATAAAAAAGTTGATTAAAGAAATCTCAATTATAATTTGCTGTATGGGCTTTACCTTTATACACTGAAATGCTTCAGTGAACTTTCATAGAAAACAAAACAAAAAATACCCCTCACATCGAAAAGTTACCCAGCCATGCCCAAATGTGTGTCTAGCTGCAGTTATTAGGAAAATCTTCAATCATGTCAATAGGATCAGAAGTTAAGCCCTTGTGGTGTCTTTGGCATCATAATTTTACAGCAAAATATCTTTGTTTTGTCCTTCAGAGACAAGTTGCTTTAGCTGATTGTCATTTAACTATTTTTCAAGTGAAAAGAGTAGCAGCTGGGTTAATCCAGTAGGTGGTAAACAAATGAAAATATATAAAGATATAAACCCCGAATCTTTTCTTCGATTAAGCAGAAATCAGCCCAAATGGCACAGACTCAGTGAAGATAATGGTAATTACCTATAACTGGACTATATATACTTAAATCGTTCCTCCATTGTTGGCTGGGGTGGGTATCCATTTAAGGGAAATGAGGAATCAGGTCCCCATGCAACTTTCTTGCACTATTTCTTGAATAAGCTTGTGGCCAAGTCCACAGATGAAAGCAGTTACTGTTACTGCTTCCAGGAAACTTAACCGTGATCCCCGTGGGACTTACAATGCTTGCACTGTCTCAAAGGGCTAGAATTCTCTGAGAGCTAATGAACTTGGGTCTTCTTTGAGAATGTTATGTGCCAGGGGAGGAATTTAAAGGATCAGTACTTTAGTGTTTGTCCAATAGTTTACACTGTTACTGTGAGGAACTAAAGCACTTCCTTAATTTTAGCAAAAGCATAGGTTTTCATTAGTTACAAAAAGGCAAGATTAAGAATTTGGGACAGATATTCAGCTGGCATTAATGGATATCATTCTACTGACACCCATTTGTACCATCTGAAGATCTGGTTCAGAATATGTTGTTCTAATTAAGAAAGAGTATGCAGCAGCATCACCCTAGGAGCAAATCAGGGAAGGAAGTAACAGTCACACTTCCTCTTTTGGATTCCCCCATCCTCTGTGACAACATGCAATAATACATTACTCCCCCACCTCATGTTAGTTCAGTGGTATTGCTCAATCCACTTTAAAGTGTGGGGCAGACTATTTGTCATCTGTCTGACAGAAGGATTAACAGCTCTTCAGAGCCTGCTTTCCCCTGAGCGATGATGCAGAGAGGCTGTGTGATGAAACAAGGACACCTTTATCCTGTAATGCTAGTCCTGACCAATGAGAAGAACTTGAAGGCATATTGTGAAAAATGCTGTATGCAATGAAGAAGTTGTCTTAACTTTTTACTTTTATTTCCACTAAAACTAGTATTAAAAGCTAAGTCCAGTTTTCACCTGGACCATGAATGTTAATGTCCCTCGCAATTTGTAAGCCAACTTCACTCACTTGGCAGTAAGCTGGGTCTTTACTATGGGTTCAGTTTAGGTCCACGGAAATCAATGAAATTTTATTTTCCATTGATTTCACTGGGAATTAGACCACCTGATTTTAAGCAAATCTAATTACTTGGCCAGAATCTGTGTTCTATTATAGCAGTGTGAATTAAAAGTAACTACATCTGAAGTCAAGGAATTTAGCAAAGTACTAAAGGCATTATGGTTGGCTGATTCTATCTTGTTTTATATAGCACTTGTTGAAAAGCTCAGTATGTGCTGGTTCAGCCAAGCTACACTTGGCCCAGCTTTCAACCCTATCCTAAGCCCAGCCTCTGACATAGTACAGAGCAGCCTTAGGGCTAGTGTACCATACTTTCAGTTGCTTATAGCCCTAAGGAGCCTTGTCAACTTCTGAGAACAGACAAAACACAGTAGTGCTCCAACTATACCCTTTACATTAGAAAATGTGAAGAGAGGGTGGGGATAAACCCATTGGCTATGTCCACACAGAAGTCATAAAATTGATTTAACTGAAATTGATTTAAAACCTGAAATCAAACTAGCATGTCTGGGGACAGGAATTGCTTGTTTGATTCAGGAGAGAGGCACCATGGGAGGTGTGGCAACATGGCCCCCTGGCAGGGCCATGTTACCACCCAATCCCCAATCTCCCCAGGAGAGCCAGTGACAGGGGAAAAAAGCCCCCATTGGCTGCGGCTCAGCCAGCCCTGGGGGACATGGGACACCACACACCTGGCTCCCCCCCCACATTAGCCAGGCAGCGGGGAGAAGAGAGCCCCACATGCCCGTGTTCCCCCTCTACTAGCTGTTATACCAAAAAGGGCACCAAGGAGAGCACCGCGTAACAAAAAGAAAAGACTAGCAGGATCTTATTCAGAGGAGAAGGCAATATGCCACATTTATTGTAAATAAGTAAGGATAGCAAAAAGTACGCACACGCACACGCACACGCACAAAGTTCTGCAACCTGGTATAATTACCGGTCCTTTCATGTGTTGCTTGACTCAACCTAGTGGCCAACTAGGCTGGGCACAAGGAAGGAGCCAGGCCTCTGTTGGTCGCGATCCGCTGCTCTAAGATGACAGTTGCAGAATGAGACCCCAAAGTTTTCATGTTCTCACCCATCTTTTATAGTTGCTAGACCTCAGGTAAGTCTATGGGATTTGCTGTGTCATGTTGCCTCAGGGTTCCTGTGAGCTCATTGGTCACCAGTCACTTGCAGACTTGATTGTATTTTATGCTTTTCTTTCTGGGGTGGCTCCTTCTGTTTGCTTTAATCAGAGATGTCTGCATTGTTCAGGCAGTTAAATGGTACTTCTGCTTCATCAGGGCAGGCTGGCAGTTGAGACTGGTCCCTTCACACACATACCCATCATTCAATCACCTTGTTCACACATTTAAATGAACATACACAGCATACGCCTAAACCAGATTTTATCAAGTATCCAAAATGGAGTTCAGTGTTTAAACCGGAGTTCCAAACTGACAATATGGAGTCTTGCTGGACGTTGGTTATAATATCTATTACACATGGTTACAAAATTATTTTACTTATGACACTGAAAGACATATACACAACATTAACTAACATATACTTTAAAGGTAAATGTAATTCATTATCTGTCTGTGCCTCACATAGCCGGGCAGCGGAGAAAGGGAGCCCATGCACCTGGCTTCCCCCTGAGCGAGCCAGGAGGTGGGGAAAGGATCCCTTCCCTTCTGGGATGCCAGGCATGCGGGGCTCCCTTCCCCCACTGCCTGGCTTGCACCAGGAGCCAGGCTCAGGGTGTTTCCTCCACCACTGGCCCAGCGGTCAGACTCATTATTTCGATATAACAGGTCCACAGAGGGTTATATCGAAATGACTATTTCGATATAACCCTCAGTTTGATATAATACTAGGTTTTAGTATATTGAAATAATTTTCCTTGTTTCAAAATAAGGGAGTTTCTTATTTCAAAATAAGAAAATGTCATGTGGACTTGAACTTTTAAAAATTGAAATAACCAGTGTTATTTTGATTTAAAATCTGTGTGTGGACATACCCAATATGTGTTTTATCCCACACAGGATTTCCCCTGCAACTGGCAGGAGGTGGGAAGCAAGGAGACGGAAGCAGTGCCTAGTACATACTTCATCTAAGTTTAGAAATGTTGGCCTAGCGTTTAATGTTTGTGTTCCTCTATATAATAAAATTAATCGTATTCTACCACAAAATTTGACTTGTAGTTGGCAAATGTAGGAGTCAGTTTCAAAAACAGGAACAGTAAACTGTTTAAGAAGTTGTGATTATTTAAAAACTAGAAAGTTCTCTATAAGGACTGTGGAGGGAAATAAAAAACATGGCAACAGAGACCAGTGTTCATCATCTGCTTCTAAACCAGCCAAGACTACTTTTCCAAAAGTGAAAAGAAGTTCCAGTAGATGACGAAAAAACATTCTTTCCTGCCCAAATACTTCTTTGTTCTATGTGTATGAGCCCTGAGTTCATGGTCTAGCAAAAATCAAATTTTAGATTTTCAATTAATTAGAATTGTGATGTGCAGAAAGACTAAACCATCCCCGCTGGGCAGTGGAGAGTAATGTTAGCCATCCCCATTCCACATGGAATAACTGAGGCAGAAAGAGAAGAAACTTGCGCCAGAGCTGGGAACAGGTATTTAACATAGCCTTTAACAATAAAGACTTTTTACATACAAATATAGAGATAGTTTATCCTTTTGTTTTCTAAGACAGACAGTATTCAAAGACAGGAACAGTAAAATAATATTAAAGATTTCTATAGCTTGGAAAGTACTTTACACAATATAGGCATGATTTCCTACACTTGCAAATGGCAGCTGCGGGAGGTGAGCCCAAGGAGAACATATTCTATGATGGCTGCAATCCTTGACTAATCCTGTAATCCAATATCTAGATGTTGAAGATAG
The DNA here is from genome assembly GCA_007922195.1 of Podocnemis expansa. Lineage (NCBI taxonomy): Eukaryota > Metazoa > Chordata > Testudines > Podocnemididae > Podocnemis > Podocnemis expansa. The sequence goes on from ML681966.1 coordinate 25,996,164, forward strand.
ACCAATTAGGACTAGCAATAAGGTAACGGTGAGAGTATTTAACTATTAGAATGATTTACCAAGGGTCATGGCGGATTCTCCATCACTAACAATTTTAAATTAAGATCGGGTTTTTTTCTAAAAGAGGTTATTTTGAGGAAGTTCTATGGCCTGTGAAAATCAGACAATATGATCACTAAGGTTCCCACAGACCTTGGAAGCTTGAAAAACTTTCATTGACCAAAGCAAAGATATTGAGTGATGTTGCTTTTTATGTATGGTACCATGAATTTGTTTTTTTCTGCAACCCTTAAAAGTGTTTATGGGCAATGCATTTTCACTAAGTTTTCCTATAATAATCTGAATCCTGTTCTAGTAAAGAAAAATTGCTCCCCAAGACCTTAAAGCATCAGCTGAAGTGTCTTTTTTCAAGAAAAGAATCTTCCATACATTATAAAGAAATAAAAGCATAACAGTTGTTTTGGTGTCTACCGATAATTCTCCACTCACCTGACACAGGTAATTCCCATTGACTTCATAAAATTGTAGGAATGTACAGCTAGAAGAGACCTCCCTAAGTGTTCTAATCAGTTCCCTCATCCGGAGACAGGATTAAATATCCTGAGATGACCCAGTTCAGTTGGAGTGCATTTTTTGGAGGAACAATTAAGAAAAGCACGCCTTAAAGGACAAGGACATGTCCTTTTTCTGCCATTTTCAATCACTCTGGCTAAGACATGCATGCTCTCTCTCTCCTTCTCGACATGTAATACTCTAAGACAACAGCATGAACACAAGCAATTGTCCATGCAGCATTCCTCCCCACAGTTGGCAAAGCAATGTATTTTATTCATTCAGTCCCAGACAACATAAATATGGTACCATGTCCATCATACAGGCCATGAACTCTGAGTCGGGTAAGGAAAAGTTCAGCTCCTGAGCTCCACAGAGCCAAGATATGTAATTTCAGGGGGCTTATGTTGCCAAATTTTAGATAAATGGAAAAGTAGGATCTGAATAATGGGTTTTGCAGGCATGTAATGCAGATATTTATATGGGTCACAGATTGTCTAAAATATCTCATGGGAGCTCTTTTTAGTTATTTTTCAAAGCCCCATGATGATTTAATAAAGTGAATGGAATATCAGTGTCTTATTTGCTTTTATTTTAGACATTGTTTAGCAGCTTGGTAAACCCAAAGGGGTATAAGAATGCAGATTAGCTCACATTTGTCCAACAAGAAAACTTAGCAACAACAATAGTTTAGTAATTCTTATCAAGACACCCATGTGCATCATTGCTGTTAGGCTAACACATGACTTCAGACAGTTGTCATCATACGGATAAGATATGTCATCAACCTACAGAATGGGAATTTAAAGATACTCAGGTAACCTGATTCTCCTGGCTACACTGCTAAATATCATTCATAGAAATTAGTCTTACCAGAGACAGCTCATAGAGCCAAAACAGGTTAATATCTATATTGTGTTCCCAGATGATGAGCTTTTTAGTTCCAGAGAATTCTGCTTTAACAATGGTTAGTTTTGTTCTTCCAGTGAGATTATGAATAGCTTTTATTGTTTCACTTGCTTCAGTAGTCATTCTTTGTTGATTTCTTTACTCCTAAATGATTCTTCTACTTCAGATTATTCTCTAGGTGTTTTTACTTACTGGCAGGAATAGCTTTAGCTGGATATATTTAATATTATGTCCAATTGTATGTGCTCCCCCAATTTCACATTTCCATGAGGCATTCAGGATATTCTTAGCTCCGATACAGAGAGTTCACCTTTCCTTGACAGTTTCTCATTTCTGTACAAGAACAAGTGATAAATTATATAAGAGGCTCCAATCAGTGATAACTATCATCTCACTTCAGTCTCTTTTTAGTCAAGAAGGTTAACATTTTTCATAAGTTCCAAAGCCAGAAAGGACCACTGTGGTGATGTAGGCCATAGAATTTCCCAAAATAATTTCTACAGCATTTCTTTAAGAAAAAAACACCCGAATTTGATTTTAAAATTGCTCATGTTGGAGACTCCATAATGAACTTTTGACATGTTTTTCTGATGGTTAATTACTCATTGTTACTTCCAGCCTGACTTTGTCTAGCTTCCACTTACAGCCATAGGATCATGTTATATCTTTCTCTGCTAAATTGAAGAGCTCCCTTATCATGTATTAGCCACCACATATGCATAAACTAATCAGGTCACCCCTTAACATTACCTTTTTTAAGATAAATGGATTGGGCTCCTTTAGTGTAATCACTCAAATGCAGGTTTCCCAATGCTTTAATCATTATCCTGGTCCTTCTCTGGATCGTCTCTAATTTTTCATCATCATTCTTGAATTGCTGACAACAGAAAAGGATGTACAATTTCAGCATTGCTAACATCAGTGCTGAAAAGAGGCAAAAAATAGCCTTTCTACTTGAGACTCCCCTGTTGAGGCATCCAGTAATCATATTAGCCCTTCTACGCACAGTGTAATATTGGAAGCTCATGTTCAGCTGATGATCCACCACAACTCCCAAATTTCTTTCAGAATCACTGCTTCCCAGAATAGTTAAGTATAGCCTAACTTCTTGGCTCCTAGATGTATAAAGTTAGTCATATTAAAACATATTGTTTGCTTTCTTCCAGCCTGTCAAGTGATCCAGGTCTCTCAGAATAAATGTTCTGTTCTCTTCATTATTTACCATGTCCCCAGTTTTAACATCACCTGCAGACATTCAGTGATTTGTTTTCTCACAGGTTATTGATTAAAAAATGTTAAATAGCATAAAGAATTGATCCCTGAGGGTCCTCTCTAGAAATACACCTGCTTCATGATTATTTTCCCCATTTAAAATTACATTTTGAGACCTATCAGTTGCCTAGTTTATAATCTATTTAATGTGTGCTATGTTAATTTTATTTCATTCTAGGATTGTTAATCAAAATTTTTCATTGTATGAAGTTAAAAACCCTACAGAAATCTAAGGATATTGCATCAAATAATTACCTTTATCAACTAAACTTGTAATCCTACCAGAAACAGATATCAAGTGTGTTTGACAGGATATATTTTCCAGAAACCCATAGTTATTAAGATACTAATTATATTAGCTTTTCTAAAAGTCCAGGATCAACTGTTCCATTATCTTTCCTGGGACCAACATCAGACAGACAGATTTAGTATTACTAAATCATCCAAATTTACCCTTTTTATATTGAAAAAATAAACAAAAAACCCACTAACACTAGCTTTTGTCTAGTCATGCAGAAGTAAAATACACACACAGTCCATAGACTCTCACAAAAGAACACCATAAAACTAAAGACAAACAAGGATTGCTCAGAAATACCAATTGCTCAATAGTCCCTGAATTACCAGAATCAGTTTCCTCTTTAGGCAACTTGCTTTGCAACCTTCTCAACCCTCCAGTAATATCCTGCTCAACAAAGCTTTTTGAAAGTTTTGAGCCAAAGAAAACGAATCTGTATTAGCTTTAATGACTTTTTTCTTAAAACTCAAGTTAATTTTACATATGGAGTTCAGAATACAGATTTGTGAAAGCTGCAAAAATAAACCTGCTCATCCTTGAGAGGGTGAGAAAGCCATCCTGGGTCAGCCTGTTTAGACCATTATCTTGAAACAAAGTTAGAAAGCCAGAGATGCAAATACCCTGTGGTTTGTCTTTCTAAATGATTAAAATGGTATTGCAGAAGATTCAGTTTAATGACATTTGCTTCCAACCCATAAGTGGCACAGATCTATGAAAAAGGTTTTTCCTTGAAAAACAATATAAAATCATACATTAAAATAGGAAGCATAGTACTTTATTCTCTATTTAAAATAAAAATCTGATCTCTTTTAGTGTTTTACTACAATTTTTTTTAATTAATCCAAGCCACTCAGGAAAACCTGTTCAAGCAATTTTCTGTGTATAAGAATATGTAAGAAAATGATAGAAACCAAAGCATTCAGTGCAAGTGTGATGTTATGTTTCAAAATACTGTCTGCAATTAAATCACTATGCATAGGAAAGATTTGACAATCAGTTAGTCATATATTAGAGATATTAAATACCCAATTCTGACCCCAGGGGGACTAATTATATAAGCTTAAGCTCAAAATGGTCTTTGCAGGATCAAGGTATAAGTTTGTAATGATCAGGATATAGTCTTGCCCTCATTAGTCAATAGTTAATGTCTAAAGGTGACCCTCAGTTTAACAAACAAGCATCTGCGGGACTTTAAGGAATGGACAAGGCCAGTCTTTTGCTTTCAGCATGATCATTATGAAATAAAAATCACTGAAAGCCAAAAAGATCTTGAACAATTCTTTTTCAGCAAGTTTATGTCATTTCATATTTGCATAGCACTTGCACGACTGAGCCCTGATCTCAATCAGGGTTTTAGACACATAGGAATAGAAACAACAGTACTTTCAGAACCAGACATGTCTTCAGTCTTAAACATGCGCAGAAAGAGAAATAAAACAAGCTGTAAAGCTATAGCTGTTTATACAATATTTTCATGAAGTATTTTGAAAGAATAATTCTTCATTTTGAAAAGATACATGGATTTTTTTAAAAATAAACTAACAGAACAACTTATTTTCACAGCCACTTTAAATTCTTTTCAGCTTATCAAGAAGAGTTTTCTATTTTGTTTTTAAAAAACCCATCCTTTCACTGAATATTTTTTCAGCCAAAATTTTTATAAATGAGTGACTGTGAATGCAATTATTCTTTTTTCTTAGCCCCAGCCCTAAGACTGACCCAACTGGGTTTAGTGGTCTGTGTAAAACATATAATGAAAAAAGACTAAGTTTTTTAGGGCAGGGACCTTTCATTAGGGATCCACTGTGCCTTTGAGGTTATTCCCTCCATGACAATAGTTCTGAAGAGAACCATCTCAGCAAGGTCTTCAGAGTGCACTGTGCTTCAGGCAGGGCTGAGGATCAATATGACTGTTGAAGTACCTGGTTGCAGAGTGCAAAATTTTCTCTTACTGCACCTGGCAAGCTCACCAGGCTGGTGTGGAAATGGGGGAGGGGAGTAACACATTCCTTCTGTCTCCTCATTCCTCCGTGTGTATGTCCACATGAGAGTTTTATTTCAAAACAAAAGCCATTGTTTTGAAATAAAACTTGTTAGGTCCAGATGACGTTTTGTTATTTCGAAAGGACCGCTTGCAGCTGAGCCAGAAAAGCTGGCAGGGGAGCTGCGGTCCCCTCTGACTGCCCCTTGCCTCACCACTGCGGCAGCGGAGAAAAGGGGCGGGGGAACTGCAGCCCCCCCTGGCTGCTGGAAAGCCCCCTTGCCCATCCAGCTGGCTGGGGGACCTGCCCCCCCCCCAGGTGTTTTTTCCCCTGCCTGGCTCTCCAGATGAGAGCCAGGCAGGGGACTGGGTGGCAACATGGCCCTGCCAGGGGCCCATGTTGCCACACCTTCCAGGGTGCCCCTCTCCGGGAATCAAAATAGCATGTCCACACACAGGGCATGCTATTTCAATTGGAGGGGCTTGCTTATTTCAAATTAATTTTTTTTTAATTCAAAATCATTTTGAAGTAAGGATTTTATTTCAAAATAAGTCATTTCAAAATGACTTATTTCAAAATAAAACTTTGTGTGTGGACACAGCCCTTGTCTGTTTATAGGAGGACAGTGTTGCAGCAGCAGCCCGGGTGCCAGCACTACAATTGTCCTTGTTTATGGCAAGTCATCTGTACACCCCCCCCCCCTCACACACACACACAGGTTAAAATTAGCCAGAATGTGGGGGAACACTATTCAGGGCCCCAGTGTTCCAGGCCCCCCAAAAATAGAAAATGGAGCCAGAATACTACATTCCAGGGCCCACCGTTTAAAAATAGTGGGCCCCAGAAAGCAGCATTCTGGCTCCATTTTCTATTTTCAGGAGCCAGAATGCTGAGCCCCTAAGAATAGCAAGCCCCTGAACAGCATTCTGCCATGCTCTGGCTAGGCAGGGAGCTCTAAAATCTTCATCTCTAAGCCTGCTCGCACTGAGCATGCTCAGAAGCTCTGAGCATGCTCAGTGAGACCAGGCTCCAGGCCAAAGCCTCAGCCTGGGTCAGGGCCCCTCCTCATAATGGTCAGATAAGGGGGAGCAGGAGCTGGGGTGGGGGGAGGTGTGGGGGCACAGGAGCTGGCGTGGAGGACAGGCATGTGCAGGGCAGGAGCTGGGGTATGTGAGGGGGCCTGCACTGGCACAAGGGGGGCCCCCCGATTTATACTTTAACCCCTGTCCACACGTGCACACACATACACAGGCAGGTGATCTGTACCTCCTCACACACACACACACACACACAGTAGCTGGGAATAATTTGGCCCTAAATGACCTATATGGTGATACAAGATTTTATCCCAAAGTTATCAGTGAACATTATTTCTTAGTTTATTCAAAGTTGGGCCAATCCTTTAACACACTATAATCTTGAGAATAAGCTCTGAAGTTTTGCTCATACCTTTTGTCAGTCTCCTATTTATACAGCAGTAGACATAGAGGAGTAATACCGAAGTACTCCAGAAAGGCGGTGATGCACGCTTCCTAGTCATTAATATGGAAGCAACTAACAGAGCAGTGACTGTAAATTTTTGGTGACCTATTAATGACTGCAGATAAAATTTTCAAAACTGCATACACAATTTAAATGGAAGGAAACTGACTTTTTGTTTTTAATTTTGAAAGTAAGTGTCTGTTTAAATGGAACTATTGATCTAGGCTAACTTCATTCCTGAATCTTAGTGCTTGCATTATGATTTTGTTGCCTCCTACAGTATTTTCATTTGCTAATTGCAGATATTCTATAGCAACCCCTTCCACACTAGAATGTTCATTCTCTTAGAGTAATCCTCCAGCCAGTGAAAGATGGCATATTGATGTCATAATAACTATTTAAATCAAGAATAACAAATTTAACTTTAAATGAAATTTAATTAAATTTGAATGGAGGATATGTGCTTGTATTCTCTAAATTGCTTTGAATTAATGAGCCTAAAATTCAGAACAAAAACCACACAATCTAAAATATATCCACATTTCCACCCTCCCCCAACAGTTTCAAATTTAACAGATGAAAGCTACAGTGCATGAACAATAAGGGGGGAGGGGCCAATTTGTTTTACCTTCAGATTGCCTTTAGCACAAAATCATTCAAGTAGAGTCACTTTGTAACATTTTCTACTGTGTGCTATGTATTTGCAAAAAAAGAACTTGTTTTAATTCAAATAAAGAGAAAAGAAAATGCTTGCCAAGGCTGAAATGATGGGAGGGGGACAGATGGACAAAAAACCCCAACCAACCAACCACTTGATCTACAGGTTCCATAGCCTTATACAGCCATGCAGAAAGATATGTTTTCAACTGATAGCTGCTGAACTGATCTTTTCTTTGTCTGGATTCCATTTTTCAATCTCCAATACTGCTCCACAAATACACTCAAGTTTGAGTCTTGTTATTTTTACAGAAAATTATCAACTTAGAAGCAGCATTAAATAAAATTGGCACAGTTCTGCTAAACAGAAGAATGGCTTGATCTGGCCTATTGTATGTTTAATAGTTTCTTGTATCATATCAAGTCTATATGCAGAACATATGGGGGTTTTATGGGTGGGGATCCTGAAGCAAAGTTATTAACAAAGTTATCATTAAGGCCCCAATCACACTGTAAAGCAAATGATTAGGAGTTTTATACTTGATCTTGGTGGGAACAAAATAGGGTCTTGCTTAGAAATAACAATTCATGGGATTTTAAACAATTCATGGGGTTTTAGAGCATAAAAGGAAAACCATGCTCTTAATTTCTTATGGAGTTTTAGAATTTAAGATTCTCCTAATTGTTTTTTCTAACTTTTCTTCCTTTCCCGCCATAGATATGAAGTCAGCAGTAAATCAAGCACAGTTTGAATCTGACTAGAAACCTGAATAAAAACACACTTGGAAAAAGTTTCTTTTTCACTCTTCAACTTTAATAACCTATTGCAAACTTCTTGCCTCCCTGCCACATCTGACAGTACCTTTTCCACATATCTAAGGTATCATGAGATTCTTACCCTGAAAAGCTGACAATACAACAGTGGTAAATTAAAGAAAAACAACAAGATATTGTTTATGCTAGAAATGTCTGTAGCCAGTGTGGCAAAGCAGACCCTAAGTTATGTCAGATAGCAGTCATCTACCCTGGCAAAGTAGGCCTTTTTGTAAATCTGCCCCTTTGAAGCAAGTCCTCTTTTACTTCCCCACCCTCAGTGTCTCCCAGCAGCAGTGTTCTGAAGTGGAGAGAGCTGTCTGGGTCTCAGTGGATCAGGCCCCCTTCACCCCAGACAGTGGGTCAATCTGTAACTGTGGGGCTCCGAGCCTTGGCAGTAATCATATCTAGGCTTTTCTAGCCAAGTTGTGGCTGCAGTGGGGTTGCACTGCAGCTGGGCACTGTAAGTCCCACCTCACAGGCTGTTAGCTGAGTTTGCTGCTTCTCCTCTTCTTTCAGGCAACAGGTACTGCTTTCCTGGGATTGGGGAAAATCTCTGCTTCAGCAAGGCAAGGCTCACCTCTTCTTTTCTCTTGTCTTCTTTTTAAGCGCAGGTGGGGCTTTTAATAGGGCTAGAGCAGCCTTTGCCTAGTCTTAGGTGTGTCCAATTAGGCTATAATCACCTTCCCCCTGACTGCAGGGAAAAGGGCCTTTACCACCCTGAGGCTACATATCTGCCCTGGGCCTGGCGGTGGGGGGCGTCTACACACCCGTAGAGTCCCTGAAGGAATGGGTGGTCCTTATGTCTGTCCCGCCCTTCCTCCCTAATGCTGCCCTGCTTCCCTTCCTCTCCACCCTGGCGAAGCCAATATCAAATATCAGCACCCTTTTACAGCCTTCTGGCCTGACTTTGTCACACTAAGAACAACAAAGAACTTTCTGGCACCACTTCTGTCATTAACATTGTTGTTCTTTCCTAATGTATGCCAGTGCATTGGGATTTTATTGTGAGCAGAGAGCTTCTAAGTAAAATTTAAAAAAAATAAAATTGATGAGCCAATGCAAATCTTCAAAAGTCTTTCCTAACACATAGATATAATGGGAGCAAAAAGGAGAAGACAAGAAACCGTTTATCAAATGATATATAATGATTTTAACACTGCATGTGATGTTTGACTATCCTAAATGGTTTCACTTGTTAGCCTTTCTACCAAACTTCATTTTGTCCTAGGATTCATTCATAAGCTTCTTTCTTTTGTTAATTTTAGTTTAGATGTAACTTTTCTTGTGTGTAATAAGGTTCACATTCAAAACAAAGTGTTGAAAATTATTTCTCAAAGCTCAATGCAGAAAAAAGAGCTGAAGGTTGCAAGTTATAGCTCAACTTCCAGCTCTCCTGCTCCACTACCCCCTGCTCTACGTTGATCCTAGTTTCAAAGTGGAAAACTTATGATGCTATGGTCAGGAGTTAGGCATCTGTCACAGGACAGTATTTCAGTGGTCAATATAGAATATTCCTGGGGATGTGGGGAACAAAAAAAAAGGCACCTTCTTTCCTCTTACACCTCTCTTCCCTTCCAGATTTAAAAACTGGGACACTTCACAAAAATCAGGTTGAAGAAAAATCTGAGAGTCTTTCACCTCATGACTGTTCTTTCCCAGTTTGAACCTGTCTTCTTCAAATCAGTTTCTACCCTACTATATTTCCTCTCACACCCATCGTGTTGCTTGCCTTGAAATGGGCAGATTTGAATTAAAGCCCCAAAAGACAGACTTCTCTGTTCTGTTCTTGCTCCTTTTGCTATTTGCAGCCTGTATGCAGAAAGAGCTTCAAGGTTTGGATACTTCAGGGTCATGTGTTGAGAGTCCTATATTCTGTCACTGTACAGCAAACCTGAATTGCCCCTAAGAACTCTGTTCTGTGTTCATTTGCAACTCCTCAGTCTGCTGCTGTCGGGCCAGTTGATACTTGCAAAAGCCAAGCATACTTCAGTCTCCAAGAGCTTGAAGAGCTTCAGCCACACCAGAAGTTCCCTGTTGGTCACAGTTTGTAATGCAGTAGTTCAGCCAACTAGAACACTATCTGCAACTGATCTGACAACTGTGCCATTGTTGATGGGGATTAGCTGTATTTGCCACAATGACTAGATGCTCTTACTTTAGTCTAAACACTGCTGATAAACAGGCCACTGGGGCCCTAAACAGCAGGGCCGTAACTACAGCAGTGCCAATGGGGCTTTGCCCCAAGCGCACTGGAGTGGGTCAATAGAGCCGCCCTATTAAAAGGTGTGTTTCACGGTGCCGACCCCAAGCTCCACTAATTGCAAGGAGCATGTTCCGATCAGAACGCGCCACAGGCACTGAAATAGTATGTTACGGCTCTGCTAAACAGAAATATTCCACACCCCTCCTCCCCAATATGTATTAATAATTAGAAGGAGGCTCCATTAACCTGCTCGTGACTCTAAGCAATTGCTTGGTCTGCTAATGCCTAGGACTGAGATTTTTCTTAACAATCACTTGACATTTCATGTGTGCAACATGGTGGAGGGGCAGGAAAAGGGAGAACTCTTTACTATATTAACAGCGACCAGCCCACCACAGCTTAAACAGGAAGTACTAGTAAATATGTAGAGGAAAAGTTAAGGAAGTATGTTCAGGGCAGCACATAGCACAAAGATTTGAATATTACATGACCTTAAAAGGTCAGGTAATTAGAGAAAGCAGTCAATAGTTTGTCTTGATATGTTCGGGGAATTAGAATCCCCTCTCCCCCCCTCAAATATCTTTGTTTATAACTTAGCATATAACAGTTTTGTAAACTTGGGTATAAAAGGGTAAGTTAACTATCTATGGTTATAACTAGGGATAAATTTCAGAAGAAATTAAAGTCCATTAAAACCATTAGGCTATGTCCACACGCAGGGCCTTGTTTCAAAATAAGTTATTTTGAAACAAGTCATTTAGAAACAAAGCCCTTATTTCGAAATGACTTAATTTGAAATAACTAAAAACCAATTCAAAATAAGGGAAAAGCCCCAATAGAAATAGCATGTCCAAACAGAGGACTTGCTCTTTCGCTTTAGGGGAATGGCACCATGGGAGGTGTGGCAACATGGTCACCTCCCTGGGCCATGTCGGCAGCCATGTTGCCAGCCAATCCTATAAAAGCTGGCACCGACCTCACTTCTCTGTCCATTCTGGCTAGCAGGACTCTGCAAGCGACAGATATGGATGCTGCCCAGCTGCCTAGCCAGTGCTGTGCAACAAATAGACCCTCTGTCTGCCAGCAGAGTGTCCTGCTGATGTGGGACACTGCTTGCAAACCCAGATGGTGCCCAGGCTGTGCCTGAGGCTATCATCCATCTGGGCTGCAGACCAGAGCTAGTTTCCCTGCCCCCTTCTGTGCCTCGCCGGGTCTGGGCCCGGGAGACCAGCCCAGACTGGTGGGGGCGGGTAGTGCTCCGAACCTGGGGGGATGACCAGTGGCGGAGAAATTTCCGCATGAGCAGGGCCAACTTGAACCTCCTGGTCATAGAGCTCGTCTTGCTGCTGCGCTGAAGGGACACCACCACGAGGCCTGCTATTCCTGTGGACAAAACAGTGGCCATCGCTCTGTGGAAAATGGCCACTCTGGAGTCGTGCAGGTCTGTGGTGCACCTGTTTGGAATTGGGAGGTCCACCACTGGCAACATCCTTGTGGAGGTCACCAGGGCCATCAACAGGATCCTGCTGCGATGCCTGGTCACACAAGGGGAGCTGCAGGACACCATTGCCAGCATGGCCACACTGGGCTTTCCTAATTATGTGGGGATCCTGGATGTCATGCACATCCCCGTTCGAGCCCCAGAGCACAGAGCGGCGGAGTACAGAAACCAGAAGGGGTACTATTCTATCATCCTGCAGGCACTTGTGGACCACCGGGGCATTTTTCAAAACTGTTACGTGGGATGGCCAGGGAGGGCCCATGATGCCAGGGTCCTCTGTACCTCTGCCCTGTACCGGGGCACGGAGGCAGGCACCTTCTTCCTCCCTTATAACATCAATGTTGGGGGAATAGAGGTGCCCATCCTCATTGCGGCAGACGCTGCCTATCCCCTCCATCCATGGCTCATGTGGCTGTACGCAGGGCCCCTTGATCCCCGCTGGCAGATTTTCAACCGCTGGCTGAGCCACTGCTGCCAGGTGGTTGAGCAGGCATTTGGCCGCCTCAAGGCATGCTGGAGGTGCCTCCTTACACGCCTCCACCTTGCGAAGAGGACAATGCTACAGGTCGTCAGTGCGTGCATGGCCCTGCACAACTTCTGTGAGCTGTGGGGCGAGACTGTAGTTGCTGCATGGGAAGCTGAGGCACAACTCCTCGCCGGGGACTACGAGCAACCCAAGCCATCACAGAGAGCTGTGACAGTTCGGGATGCACTGACGAACACCTTTGCCATGGAGGAACTCTGAGGGCCAGGCCTGCCCTGCCCCATACCACCCTCTCCCCTGTTCACCCACAGCCAGCCCCCACCCATCCACCCGCACTGTGAACTACGCCCAGTAAAACCACTCACAACCAAAAATATGTGTCTAAAACTATTTATTTAAGAAAACACGGGTTGGGGAGAGTTAGGGGATGGGGAAATGTGGGGGGCATCTTGCAGGAGGGCCAGCAACTTGGAAAGGGGAGACTGGGGGGAGGGGGAGTGTCAGGGGAGGGCCAGCAACTTGTAGGGGGGAGACTGGGGGAGGGGGTGGGGGAGACTGGATGGCAGGGGAGTCCTTAGGCGGGGCCTGTGGGGGGGGGTCTGAGGGGGTGGTGTTCCCCGCCCCTGCCCACGGCCACCCTGGGTCAGGGGTCGCCTCCAGGGAAGGCCAGGCAGAGGACCCCCTGCAGCAGCTGGAGGGGCCATGTGCTCCACCAGCTGGAGGACGCTGCCGGCAATGGCTTCGACCGCGGTGGGCAGGTGGTCACAGAGGCGCTCGAAGGCCTGCTCCTGCTGCTCGCTGGCCTGTGCCTGCTGCTCCAGGGCAGCGACCACCCGGTCATCCGCAGCTGCCGCCTGCTGCAGCAGGTGGAGGGCAGAGTCCTGGGGCCTAGCTTGGTCTTGGTGCCAGGCCTGGGTCAACGCCTCCATCCACTGCCCCAGCTCATCCAGGGTCTCCAATATCTCCCTGCGCATCCGGGGGGCCTTCCTCCTCCTCCATGGTGGTCTCGGGCTGCCACATCAGGAAGGTGGTGTTGCACGGCGGGCGGCTGGGCAACCTGCTGGAGGGAAGCAGAAAACACAGTTGGCCCCTGTTGCCTGCTGGCCTTGGTTGTGTGCAGCCTGTCTGCAGCACACACCTCTGCCCTGACTGTCAGCAGGACTCAGGATCCTGTGGGACATTGCCCTGGGGTAGGGCTACCAGATCCCAAAGCCTGGAAGGCAGGACAGGGAAGTACGAAAAGGAGGACATTGGAGGACACATGGGAGAAAATGTAGTATGGATGTAATATTCTTTGGTTTTTAGGGGGCCCTGGAACACTTTCCCTTAAAAATAAGTATTCTATGGCATTCCAGAATACTTCAACCCCTATAGTAAAAAGCCTGACAAAATCCTGTATTTTAAAATGCCTGCCAGACAGAGAATGTGAGGATAAACAGAAGAACACAAAGGTAAAAAGGAGACCATGTTCTCCTTTTGTCTGACATCTGGTAACTGTACCCTGGAGGCACACATGCTAGTGGTGCCCAGTCCCACAATGGTGAGCTGGACTCACCCACGCCTTGCTCTAGGGAGTCTCCCAAGGCCATTTGCCAGTGGTGTGGCCTGCATGCTCTCCACCTCGCCCAAGATGCGTGGTCATGCCTGAGGGCCTTTATTTTGGAGCGTACCTGCTCCTTGGTGTGCTCGTGGCCCTCAGTGGACAGTGCTGCGGCAATGTCCGCATATATGTCCTGGTTATGGTGGCTAGCCTGGAACCAGGACAGGATGTACTCCCTCCTCCAGATGCTGAGGAGGCACTGGACCACCTCAACAGTCCAGATGGGGGCATGGCGTCACCCCCCCAGGGGCACTGTGCACACTGGCAGGCACGCGCAGGATGGGACTTCCTGCTTCCCTTGGTTGCTGTGCACCCTGGGAAAAAGGTCAGGACGGTTATTTCAAAACAACGCTTGTTTCGAAACAACATGTCCGAATGACAGTTATTTCAAAATGACTTATTTCGAAATAACCGTCGTTTCAAAAGAACATGTCCCAACAGCGTTATTTCGAAATGGATCATTTCAAAATAATCGTCATTTCGAAACAAAAGTGGTTTAAGCCGTTTTGAAACAACGGCTCTTGTTTTGAAATGACAGGCTCCATCATTTCGAAACAAGAAAACATTGTGTGGACATACAGTTTTTTATTTTGAAACAACCAGTGTTGTTTCGAAATAAAAGACTCGTGTGGGCATACCCTTAGTGTATACACAGGGGGGTTGCAACATGTCATATTTTGTTTGTGTGCATGCACATATATGCAAAATCTGCCAATGGATATTCTTCTATTAATAATTTGAGGGAATTGTGTTTTGAATTGATATTTAAACAACTGATTGTCAACATTTGACTTCATAATTGCAGAGGTGTTTTTATAATTCACTGATTAATAAATTCTAGTTGACATAAACTTGAGTGACTATAATCTATATTAAGGACTCCTGCCTAGATGAAAATGATTTTCCCAGAGCAATAGAATAGAATTAGCTATGACTGTCACAGTGTGATAGCACTTTCATGTGATCCTGATACATGGATATGATAGATTTCAAAGAAATTCATGAGGAAGTCTGAAATAAATAGTGAAATAATTTAAGCACTGTGCTTTACAAGTGTAATGTTGCAGAAATTAAAAAATAATACACACAGGAAGATATATTGTCTCATCAGCCACCAAGCATGCGGGGTGGTGGGGAAGAATGTTTAAATATGGATTTTCTGTTACAGTACTTCTTCTGTGGGATCAATCCCCTCTCCTGCTTAATGTTTCTGGAGCGGTAACTAAGTGATTAGGGAGTGACTAAACTGAAAGAGGCATTGCATAGTTGATATCATACATGATCTTCACACTAACTCTGCAGAGTTTTCTAAGTAAAGTAAGAAGTTGTATTCATGTCACCTAAAGATGAAGAGCTACTGTCCAGCACATTAGTGACTAATGAGGTCTAATCAGCAGGACCAGCCCTTCCCATTGTCAGTGTCTACCTTGGCAGCATACTGTCAGTGAATAATATAAGGGGGGGGGGCAGTAGGATGCCTGCTGTGAAGACCTGGACATCTGCTATCTCCTTAGGATCCACACTCATCCCAGTCTTCCCATGTCCCATTTCTCACTCAACAAGGTTTGAGGGTAGGCCACATGTCCTATTTTGTGAGGCCAGACCCTGCCCACATGAGAAAATGACCAGAAGATCTCAAAGACTCTCCCAGAGACTTTCTCTTCAAGTCCTACCCTGTAAGTTTAATAGTGGAGGGGGAGCAATCCATTCTGTTGTTAGGCACATGGGACCTTTTAACCACACTGTCTTTCATCTTTTCTACCTTTACACCTGGGAAAGTGGGTGTCAAATGTTACCCAGTCATACTGGTAGTACTTTATACCCATTTTGAAGAGATGTTAATGATTATACATGGTATGAAGCACTGGATAATATGGCCCATCATATTTAGCTATTTCTAACTCTTCCTTTGTTTTCTAGGTGTGTGGGATTCTCTGGCTATATCTATACTATGAGACTATACCAGCCAGTCACAATGCCATAGCCAGCAGTTCACAGACAACCTGCATCATTTAAGTGGGTTCTGCCCTGCCCCAGTGAGTCAGAATAAACTTTCCCAAACAAGGTCAGCTACATGAGTAGAAGCATTTATCCATTAACATAGTTATATGTACACAGGGTGTTTGACAGACCAATGCCAACCTATTAGGTGTGTGGTTTTTTTCACCCTGATCAGCAAAGCTATGTTGACCTACCTTTCAGAGCATGCCAGCTGTTTGTAATTTTAAACATCAAAAATAATTCCAGATAACTTGTGTGTGTGTTGAACTGCTAAGCATCTCTATCTTTAGTGATATGGTTGGAAGAAAATGCTGAACTGCTTAGATTTGTACAGTGATTGAAACAATTTTCAGCATAGTTGCATCAGATAATCATGGTCTTGATTGTAACATTCAGATACAGACCTTGGCAGGGGCCTGTGGAGAGAGCCATTCACTACTATTTCTTTTTCAGAACTGTAAATGATTATACAAGGGACCAGATCCTCAGCTGGTGGAAACAAGTATTGTTCACTGATAATCTCTGCCACTAGGTCAGTTTGCACTGAGCAGAGGATCTGGTCCAAACTGTAAAGCAGTGGACAATGAGGCCCAATGGAGAAATGGAATCAGGCCTGGAGTCTGAAGTCAGTCTGCAAGGAAAAAACAGATCTTAACTGTCTACTACTAGAAGAATAACCTAAAGTTAGAACGATTGAAAACTTTACACATAAATTGCATTTAAACAGATCTAGTACCCTTGTAGCCATTGAGTTCTTTATGGCCTAAATCCAAAGAAAGACTTTGGCATTGTGAGGCTCAGTATTGCAACATGTAACTTTTAAGCACCTTGGACTCTGCAAAACCTGAGGTATGTGCCCCATCTCAATATACAATGAATAGGAAAAGAGACAGGCACTTAAAAATGAGATCCACAAAAGCCAGCATGCCAGGTGGGGAATCACTTAAGTTAGCCAATAGTCATACTTCAATACTCAGTGGGTCGGAGAGAGGAATGGTTTTGTAGCCTCGTGGTCAGCACACTCATCTGGGAGGTAGAAGACCCAGGGTCCAGTCTGCCTGATCAAATGACTAGTTATTTACCCGCAGTGAAACAGTTTCATCAGGAGAGACCAGGAGACACACATGAGAATATCCCTTAAGTCAGTGGTTAGGGCACTGTCCTCTGAGGCAGACATCCCTGTTCAAATCTTCTCTCCCAATTAGGCAGTCTCCCATATCTGGGTGTATGCTTCAACTAAGCTAAGAGTTATAAAGGAGGTGGCACAGAGCAAGTATTATCTTCTCAACAAAAAAAAATCTTCTATGGGACAAAATCTGAGAGGCACAGTTGGACCCTGATTGGACCCTGAAAGCAAGAGACAGAGGAATACCTGTCATCACGTGGTTTGAAGTTCCCACTGGGACTTAGGTGTGAGATAGGAATACAGACATCTGTATGAGGCCGCAGTGTTCATGCCCGCAGGCAGACGCTTAGGTGCTTATGGGACTTCTATGGTAAAATTTAGATGCCACATGAGTTCAGATGCTTACAGAGTTAGGAATTAGCTCAGCACAGCTTGAGGATTTCAGTGGCACCTACATTTTGTGCTTAGACACCTGAAGTGGTAGAGTAGCATTATGTAGATTTGGCCCCAGGTGCCTACACTTACTTCAGCCATCTACACATTACCTTTCAGGGAGAGGATCACAATATCTTTCCTTCACCTGAGTGTTGAAACTTATTACCTCACTCCTGCTTCCATCACTCAGTTCAGAAATCACTTTTCTACTTGGCACTTAGCTGTGATTTTCCCCAGGAACATTCCACACAGGTCATCCAAATTATTTAATATAAAAGATAAACTTACCTGGCACGTTAGAAGATAATCAAACAAAATCATTGAGGAAAATATAAACACAGTTAGACTACAATATTATGAAAATACCCACAACTGTGATCTTAGTTGCTCTGAAAATTGGCCAAAATTACCTGAAGATTTTACATAATAATATAAACAAGCCTTTTCTCAACCCTCCACTGTCAGACAAAGTTTAGGATCTTCCTGAGAGAAATGAGTGTTTTCAATCCCTTTTATATCCTGCCCCTGCAAGGAAAAGGTGCTTAATTCCTGAAAGTTCTTAATTCCTTCCCAATTTCTTTATGGTCCTCTAGTGAGTCTTGATTTCATTAGCATATCTATAGTACTTTACTCTTTAACCTAGAATTTATTACAGTGTCGTTATATTTTACAGTTTTCCCAGCTACAGGGCCTGAGTCAGTACTTCCTGCTAATCAATTTCCTCTGGCAGAGTAACTTCCATTATGATTGGATTTGATAGATTTAAAACCAAATCCATGGGTGGGGAGGAAGCTTATTAATGATTAATATGTTGTTCCAATTTGCAGATTTTGTGGGTATATCTTTTAGCCATGTTGTAATTGCAGTGCTGTGGTTGACTCACAAGTAAGAGGGTTGAACACCTTCCTGGTTATTGTGAGTTTATAGATACATTTCCTGGTTATTATTTGTGAGTTTAATTTACTAAGATAGATAGCCACCATATAATACAAGGGTTTCTGGAATAATATTTATTATTGTGCAATTCTGAAAAGGTTCAAAGTCCACGTTCAGTTTGGATAAGACACTTAGGTGAAGTTTACTTGAATTAGCCAAGATTTTATGTGGAAAATTGGGCTGGAAGTTTATGAGAGCAGAGTTTAATCAATTTTCCAGGGCTTCTGCTTCATGTCCCAACCAAAGTTTTAAGAACACTCCAGAGCTGTTTGAGCATAGTTAGTCATGGTCCCAGGTAAGTTGTCTGGATTCAAACAGTGTGAATAACAGATAAGAAGGTGGAGAGGTTAAAAGAGGAGGTAGGGAAAATCACCTTTTGTAATGATTAGGGGAAAAAGTGATTTCCCTCCCCTATCAAGCTTCCCATCTGTTATTCCACACTGTTTGAATCCAAACTTACTTGGCTTGCTGAAAACGTTCTGAATTGACCTTGTGACTTACCCTTCTCTGCATTTATACTTCCCCTTTCATATTGTACCCTCCATTTCATGCATCTGATGAAGTGGGATTCTGCCCACAAACGCTCATGTGACAAATAAATGTGTTAGTCTTTAAAAGTGCCACAAGACTCCTTGTTTGTTTTGCTGAAATAGACTAACACAGCTTCTCCTCTGGGATTTACCATTTAGACATATTTACTTTTTGACCACATTTTTACTCTTAACACTACAGAAAAAAATGAGACAATGAGCTGAATTTTTATCTTGCTTCTGTACCATCAATAGAATTAATATCAGTTGCATAAGCATTATTACTGTATACTGAATACTATGACATTACTATTGTACAGTTCACAGATGATGTGTGATCCTTGAAGACAGCAGTTTGACTTCAGGTTCTGGAAGATCTTAAAGGGTGCATCACAGACAAAAACTTTCACTTGTCAACAAAGTCGATATGGAAAGTATTGACACAAATCCTCATTTTCACACTAATCTTTCAATGTTTAATTATATTGTAATATAAAGAATTACGTTAAAGTTGTAAAAAGCTGTAAAATGGTTCAGAGAGATGGTGTCAAGTTTTGGAGAAATCCAAAATATGTGAAACACTTTCATGTAGATGACACTTCCATTATTCATTAGAATCAGTTAAACATGCTCCATGTATTGGTCCATTCCCTAGTAACATCTAGTGAAGTATTTATTTTGAATACACAGAACTGAATGTGTAGATGTGCATCTAACATTTCCCAGATGTGTTTTTGATTTTCAACGGACAGAGGAAGATCCACTTCAGAAAAGAATTCCTTTCTAGAGTTTCTTATAGTACAAGCTATTTATAGCACTTCTACCCAAAGTGAGTTTTCATGGGCTTCAGGAAATCCAAACAGGGAGAGAAGGAGGCACATTTTTGCTCCTTTATTGAGACAGTGGTAGGTCTATTAAAAATGAAATATTGGAGTGTTGAATTTGATACTCAGTTGGAGGTAATGTTTCCAGTTTAGTAAGAGGTATAGTTCTTCCCCACCACACCCCCAAAAAACCTCTGCAGTTTTCTAAATATTATTGTTCACTTTGCTACTTATTTTTCAGTTTCCTATTATTCTGGCATGGCGCACACATAAATGACTGTAAATCAGAATAAGAAGTTCCCAGTACTTTTCTTGATAGACCTCTGAAAATATCAAATTTATTTGAAATGTAGGAAGAACTTGCTTTAAGGGAATGAAAGGCTGTGAATGTTCAGTTTTAGTTATGGGACATCATGTCAGGAAGTGAAACTCTTTTACTCTGAGCTAGAGGGAGAAGTTGTAATAAAAGGCATTGGTTTAGAAGCATGATCATTATTCTCCTGTCCCATCTGCATGTTTTAAGATTTTACAGAAGATGGGCAAGATTCACAGGAGGGAGTTAGGCCTCTGAGAGATCAAAGCCAGCAGGCAATATGAGAGTAAAGGAAAGGAGATATGCCCACCTCAGAATGCTGAAGGCTTTGTTCCCCAATGGCTAACTAGGGTTATTGCAAGTTGATTAGAGGCACCTGAGATCAATTAAGGCCTAGTCAGGTGCCTGATAAAAGCTGCCCTGCCCCAAACTGAAGTTGCACAAGTTGGAGGAGGAGCAGGAGAGTGGTGCTGTGTAGAGTGTGGGGGACAAATTAATCAGGGCTCTCAACCTGGAAAGAGAGACCACCGATCCTCCCCAGTGATGAAGGCCTGTTCCCAGCTGAGACTCAAATTAGCAGAGAACGCTGTGTGGTTCAGGATTTATTATTCAGCTGAATAACAAAAGGAACTGCATCAGAGGGCAGCAAAGAAGTGCTAGCCCCTCTGAGCAGGCCCCCCCAACAACTCAAGTGCAAGAGAGAGCCCCGAGGGGCAGCATCACAACACTTTTATCCAGTACAATATGATAATGCTATGATAATGCTTACATGACTGACAATGTTTTAGAGACCCTTATATGGTTATATTAACATTATAAAATACATATTAATGATTAAAGAATGCATATAATTATCCCCGCCTCTGTTTACTGTTGACATCATTTGCATTATCCTGGGCAGCCGCAGTACCTGCAAACTCATTAATTTCTGCCTAGAGATGCTGACCTTACATTCTTGTGAGGCTATGGTGCCAAGAAGGGTGAGCAGGAGATAGGAGGTAATACTCCCTTTTCAGTTAGAACAAAGACGGACAGTCTAGCTTACATTCCTTGTCCAGATGGTCAGGAGAAAAAGCATGAGAAAGGGCAGATAACACACTTTAACTATCAACTCTAGGCCGCTTGTTAAAGAAACTTAGATACATGACTTGCCAGAAACGACCCCACTACCATAGCAACCCACGGCTCCAACGAGGCCTACACTTCAGCACCTTTTTCACTGTCCTACAAAAGAGATTACATATAATTTCCCTTACAAGAGTGAAGGAATAGAGGAGTTTGTAGAAGGTAACTGGACTTGAGAAGAGAAAGAAAGGTGTGTCTGAGATTCTGATCAATTGAGAAAAGAAACCTGGCCTGAGGGGAGAGCAGGCACAAGGAACAGTTAAGGACACAAGGGGAAGATAGCCCAGGGAAAAAATGTGTAGGCTGGGACATTGTCAACACCACATAACTGCACTTCAGAGGGCCCCTGGGCTGGGACCTGGAGTGGAGGGTGGGCCTGGATCCCATGCCCCCTCTCCTCTCCCAGGAGTTTCACCAGTGCAAGCACCCCATAGAGGCAGGATTCAGGCATTTGGAGTCTGCCCTGACCCACTTCCACTAAAGAAAAGCATGAAACCCAGTGCTGAAAAACCATCAGTTTGCCACAGGCCCCATTTACATCCACAGAATCATCACCTATTCCCATAGGGACCTGAGTTTTTGGTGGCAGAGACATACAAAGCTGCCTATGTCTGGACACCAATGAACAGCTTTACACTAAGCCCATACACACATAAGACCCAGGGAAATGCATAAACTAGCTATTCCTCTGCCTACCTGACCATCAGGGCCTCATACAGTATGCAGAGCTCTCCGGCACAAAAGGTAGAGCAGAAGGTTCTCTTGATTAGAGCACTCATCCACTCTGGAGGACGCTTGGCTTCAAGTCCCACTGTAGTTGATTCAAACCAAGGACCTGAAACCAATTCTCCTACATAATGGCTGAATACCCTAGCCACTGGTTGATGGAGTCATTTTCTTTCTGGCCAACTGACTATTTAAGTAGTACATAGAAAAATAGAATAGTTTCAACCACCTAGAACAGCCTATAATGGCTATGACATTCATTTGGGACATGAGAGACTTATGGTATGTCTATATTGATGGGAGCAAGTTCACTGCCATCAACTTGGCATTCTGGGGGTGGTTTGCAGTGAGTCTGAATTTGCTGCACTGCTCTCAGAAGTTGGCCCCAGAAGTTCTGTGTGTCACGGGGTGTAGAGGAGCACCGACCACAAGGGATTTGCAGTCACCTTTTCCTTGATGTGTACCAGTGGCTGAGAAAGTCACCATTGGTTATGCAAGGAATTTTGCATTCCTTGTGTAACTGGTGGTCAACTGCCACCGAAAAGCCCTCTAATGTAAACTAGGGTTTAGTTTCAAGTTGCTGCTTGGAATCACAAAGTATGAGATTTGAGCCTGCATCTCCCGTTGCTGGAGACAGGCGCCAACCACTGGGCTCTTGGGGAACTAAAGCATGAGCATTACCAGCAATGCTTTCTCTGTGGTGGTCCTTGTGGAAGCCCTTACTTTACAAGAGAATTCAGAGTTGTGAATCTTAAGCTGCATTAAGTGCGTAACCCCTTATAGGGGGTGGAGGCCCGCACCACTCTTTGCTTTTGAGTGAAGCTCTTCCTTTCCATTGCTTTTATTAATAAAATGTTTCATTCTAATCCAACATTTTCCCACTTTTTTTTCAATTCACCAATTATCCCCAAAAGTTTCAGTTTCAACCCAAACTTTCTTTGAATACCAGTGATCTGGTAGGTCAATTATTTATATAGTTGTACTCACAATCCTTACTGCAAGCTTCTTAGTTTTGCCTTGCTAATACTCACTTTTTACAGGTGTAGAGCCCCACCTAAAACTACTCACTCTGAGCCTCCTACCCAGAAGCTACAGAAAGGTACCGTGTCTGAATTACTCACTACCCATCTACACCTATGAAACTTCCCTCACTGAGCTCCTGCTGACTTTGATGTCTCCCAGTACACCTGATTCTGAAACATTCTGCTTCCATCCTGTGACTGCTGTATTAACTCCCTCCACCTCAATAGATAGGCTAAGACTGGCCTACATACAACTGTGCTCCCTTTCTCTTAAAGTGCCAGCCAACACAGTTTGGCAAGCAGTCTAACTTTGGCTGCCTGCTTTTGAAAAGTCAGTCCAATAGGCTTCACTGTCATATCTTCACCACAGTCTGTGATTCATGTTCCATTCAGAACAGCAACTATGGAAATTAGTTGTTACATATTTCCAAACAAGAGGACTGAATCAGCATATAGTCTAAAATGTTGATGTACTGTCTACCACTTACCAGCTGAAATTACCACATCCTCCAGTCTATAACTAGCAGAGGGCAAGAAATTTGTGTGCTCAGATCTTTAAAGTAACATTACTAGTAGAAAAGAAGCTATCAGGCATGCAGAGAAATTCATTTTTAAAATTCATTCATATTGACATTTTAAATTCTTCTTATTCATGCCAACTTCAGTGTGCAACAGATTTTTATGATGTTGGCTCTAAACTCCTAAAAACATGCACTGGTATTTGAAAAGCTAACAGGAGCTGAACTAATAATAAACATCACTGTAGCTGCTTCCAAATTTTCCAGATATCACATGGAAATGAACTAATATTACGGGCAACAACCAGGGGCGTCGCTGGCTGGGGGAGGGACCGAGGGCATGGGCCCAGGCCCCGCCGCTGACCCACCGGCCACACCTCCAGCCACCAGGCCATGCCCCCTGGCCAGGGACAAGGCCCGGTGCTGCCGTGCTGCCATGAGTGGCCAGGCCCCACATCCCCGGCTGGGATTGGGGCCGCCGTCAGTGCGGCAGCCAGGCCCAGGACTGCCCGCCACGGCCGCGAGTGGCTGGGCCCCAGATCCCTGGCCAGGGACGGGGCCAGAAGAGGCCGCAGGAGGCCGGGCCCCGCATCCCCAGCCAGGGACAGGGCCGCTGCGGCCGCTGGAGGCCAGGCCCTGGATCCCTGGCCAGGGACGGGGCTGCCGCGGGCATGGGTGGCCAGGCCCGGATCTCTGGCCCAATTGGGCCAGACATCCGGGGCACCAGCGCTGGGCTTTGGGGCACGTGCCCTGGGGTGCCCAGCGCCAGTGATGCCCCTGGCAACAACAAGTATTTAGGGACTATTCATGGATATTTTGTAATTTGGATTGCATTTTAAAAGATGCCTGCTTTTGTGGTGGTGCCTGACCACTGGTCAGTGAATGCAGTGGTTTCTAGATGTATGGCTATGTTCAGACTAGATAAAACTGAAGATCTGGTTCAGAGCAGAAGCTACTAAGCAGCCCCATATACCTGATATCATTCATGGTCTTGAGCTCTGTTCTTCCTACAATTCTTATTAAATCCCTCAATCATTACCTCCACAATATCTCCCATGATTGGTTCTGTCTTGACTAGTCCACTGTAAAAATCTTCACCCACATCTTCATATTTTTAATTTCATTGATTAATAGACCTGGTTGAAAAATATTCAGAAGAACATGTTTTCACTAGAAAATGAATTCATCCATGTCAAAATGCTTCATGAGAATGTGTTGCTTGCAACTCAATTTTTAATAAGAGAAAACTAAAAGTTTCAAATTTTTCATTTTGATTTGCTAAGATAAAGTATTTTGACTTCATCATTTTATATCAGCCTTGCTTAATTAAATTTTATATTACTATAGAATATATTGCATGGATTAGAGTGAACATTTTATAAAATAATATTTTGACATTATTGAAATAATGATTTTACCTTATCAATTACGTTTTACCTTCTTGAAATAAAACATTTTAAATTATCAAAATGAAGTCATCATCTAAATAAAACATGTATTTCCAAACTGAAATGTTTCAGAATTTCTGTTTTAAAGTAGATGTGGACTTTTAATTTTGATTCAGATTTTTTTTAAAAAAAAGCAAAATATTTCTCCAGAAATGACATAAGCTCTACAAATAAACTTTCTGTAGCCCTTCCTCAGGCTTCAGCTTTCCCAGTTCTAGCATCTATAGACTGCTGATACCATGCACCTTCTTGAATATACCATGAAGCACAGTCAGTGGTCCTCCATCCTCATCATGCTCCATGGTCCTGCTTTTCTTTTTAAGAGTTAGTTAGGATTTATGTCTGTGTTCTGATAGCTTGAAAAGCAACTGGGAGTTGATGATATTCCCATTTTTGTCACTGAAAGTCTATGTAGCAATGGTAACTCATTTTACACTGATTGCCTCAGCTATTCCATCTATAAAATGGGCCTAATAATGCTTGACAACTTTATAAAATGCTTGGAGAGCTATAGGTGGAGAGTGCTATAATTTAAGTCGTAAATTGTAATTCTGAATTATTGCTGTTTTATTTTAAAAATAAAACATAAAATCCTTCCAATTCATTTGCTCCAGCGTAACTGACAGGTCTCATCTTACTTAATTTTTCTCTTAGCTTTTTCTTCTCTCTTTGCACCTGGCTTCACTTTCCTTCACAGAGGTTTTGCACTGTTGATGAGAACCTTCTCTGCTGCAACTTGTCCCATACTGAGCTTTCTTCTAATTCTCCACACTTCCCAAATCTTTTTGAAAATGTCTTTTCACTTTTGCCTATAGGTAAGAATGTACCTGTATTAGTTTAACTGCATATAATGTTTTGGGACACATACGGGGAAACATTTGGAATTGTTCCTACTGACCTAGAGGGTACATTTATATTGCAAATTTAAGTGTGTTTATGGTATGGACAGCCATAGAATCATAGGGTTAGAAGGGACCTCATGAGGTCATCTAGTCCAACCCCCTGCCAAAAAAGCAGGACCGCTCTAGCTAGTGTGGTAGCAACAGCAGTAAAGAGGGGGTGGCACACATTTCATCTCCCACTAGCTCCCCCAGAACAAGCCTAGTGGGGATCCAGGTTACATTCATGGAGTACGTCTATACTGGAGTCTTAGGTGAACGTAAGGGGGGTTAAGTCAACCTACCAACCCCCATGGCCACACTGGGCTTTTATTAAGTCAACTGAAGCACTTCCTTAAGTTGACTTAAGCCAGTGTAGATGGGGAAGAGCCCTTAAGTCAACCTAATTGGCCTCCAGGCCCCCTCCCAGAGTTCCTGACCATCAGAAAAGGTCAACCTAGCACCTGCAGTGTGGACGCAAGCAATTGACAGGAGTTTTCAATGTGGACTCTCTAAGTTGACTTAACAAGGCCTACTTTAAGTCGACTTAAAGTCAACTTTGTTAAGTTGACTTAACAGATCCTTCAGTTTAGACATACCCTTAGATTGTTAGCCCATGCTGCTGAATCTTTACTGCTATTATACATGTTAGCTATACTAATACTACCCCTTACTCTGCAGCATAGATGTACCGACAGTATGAGAAAGGCTGTCACCTGGCTGCTTTTCTTTCCTGCTTTGCCAGTCTGAAGAGGTAATGTACCACAGGTTTTTTTGCTGCACTTCAGTAGCAGTGTGTACAGTAATCTTAACTACTGACTTCCACATCACGTCTGGGAGTGTGCCATGACATGGCTAGCACCTAGGTGCCACTCTTTCCCTTACTTCCATGGGTTTCGAGAGGGCATCTTTCTATTGCAGTTGTCTTCCCCATTATAAGTATCCCTTCAGCACAGTAGGGCAGCTAATAATCTGTGCACTAGATGGCATTTTTTCTTGAAGAAGCTAGCCCTTCTGTTACATGCTTCCATTGAGTACTTTCACAATTTTACCTTCAGTGTAATCCAAGGAAATCATGAGTCAGAAGTGGAAGTTATGGTAAAGAGTCAGATGGGTTTTGTGATTAGAGCTGGGGTCTGGGAATCAGATCTATATTCTATTGCTAACTATGCACAGCTCATAGTTTAAGCATAGGAAAATCACTTAATATCTCTATGCATCAGTGTTCCCATCTATGAATTGGTGATAATGTAATTTAGCTAGGCTTTTAAAGAATTTTGAAGTCCTCAGATGAAGAGTATTATTACAGAATAATCCTCTGGTGAATGAATAGCAAGGTCACAATTGTACGACTTATTTGCAAACTTTCAATGCATGTCTACTTTAGAAAGCCTCAAGTCTAATGAATGTCTTTTTCACTCAAAATGCCATTAAAAATTAAAACAACTGAGAATTTCTCTGCCAGCAAAATAAAAAATAAATTAAAAACAACAACAACAACAACAACAACAACAACAACAACAACAACATATTTTAAGGTGTCATCTGTACTAAGTGTAAAGTGCCTGATTCCCCACTGTTACATTTGTGAGAGTATATAATACGTGTTTGACAAATAGAAAAAGATACTATTTTAGTTTACTTTTGCTGTCTATGACTAGTGCTTATATTTATTTTTCAATTGGATAAGCATTTTTCCTTGCTGCTGGTACTCTGTCATACCTTTCTCAGAATACTATAAGATCTCATTGATTCCACTGACAGTTTGAGTTGCAAAGCTTGTTATGAATGTTTCATAATAAGAGACACTTTATTTGCTCCTGGAACTGCTGTCTGCCTGGCCTTTTTTCCTTTTCTTTCTTTCTTTTTTTTTTTTTAAGGAAGAAGCTCCCTTTCTAATTTTTCAGGAATCGCATTTTAATTTTGCCCTTCTTTGAGGACCAATGTGATTCCACTTAACTAAGAAACTTGCATGCTATTTGAGTTTCATGCCCCATTTGAAATTCTCCACTAGGGCAGATAATTTCTCTCATTTCACTGAAGTGAATTAAATTATTACAGATTTACAGCAGCATAAATGAAAGCAGCTCTGTTCCACAGCTCCTCATTACCTACCCATACTGAGTTTAAAGATCTGATCTTAAGCTGATGTAATTCAGAATTGCTCCACTGAAGTCAGTGGAACTATGCTGGATTATACTATTTGAGGTTTTGGGACTAAGAGTTTTATCCTTGTTCTTACCTTCAAGGCTCTGCCCAGCTCTACCTTCTATATATCATGTTGATTTTGTGCTGTTCTATTTTTCCAATCAAAATGTCATGTGCTACCTAATCAAACGCCTTACAGAAATCTAAACATATTACATCAGTAATATTACCTTTATCAAACAAATCTGTAGTCTCATAAAAAATCAAATAATTTCACAAAATCTATTTTCCATATACCCAAGATGAGTGATATTAGTTATTGGTATTTTTATTAATAGTAATATCCTTTAAGTTTTTATTAATTGAGTCCCATATCAGCTGTTCTTTTATTTCACACAGGACAGAAGTCAGACTGAGAGGCCTATAATTACTTAGAATCATAGGGTCAGAAGGGACCTCATGAGGTCATCTAGTCCAACCCCCTGCAGAAAAGCAGGACCATTCTCACTAAATCACCCCAGCCAGGGTTTTGTCTAACCGAGCCTTAAATATTTCCAAAATGGAGATTCCACCACTTTCCTAGGTAACCCATTCCAATGTTTCACCACCCTCCTAGTAAGAAAGCTTTTCCTAATATACAACCTTGACCTCCCCAGCTGTAACGTAAAGCCATTGCTCCTTGTTCTGTTGTCTATTACTATTGAGAACAGCCAAGCTCCCTCTTCCTTGGAGCACCCTTTCAAGTAGTTGAAGGTTGCTATCAAATCCCCCATCAGTCTTCTCTTCTGCAGGCTAAATAAGCCTAGTTCCTTCAATATCTCTTCATAAGTCTTGTGCTCTAGCCCAGTGGTTCCCAACCAGCATGATGTGGCAACTCCTTTAGTGTGTGTGAGAGGAGAGAGAAGTTTGAGTTATTTTAAATCTCTCTCCCTGTGCAGTCCAGTCATGTGGGCTGCACAAGGCAGGAAAAGCCTCCTACAGATGCAGTTCGCATCTGCAAGCTTGAAGTAAGTGTGGGCTGGGGGAAGCAAGGTGAATGGAGTTGGGGGGGTCAAGGGATGCATTGGGGTTGGGAGGCGGGTAGGGGGCCCCCTGTGAGACACATGGGGGGGACAGAGGGCTGCCACTTGCCCCTGCTGGCAGTGGGGGACACACTGACGCAGGAGCAGGTTCAGCCACATGGACACTATGACCAGTGGTTGAAGTATCCAGCCTCTAACGCAGTCCCAAATCCAGCCCCCCCACCCTATTCAGCTCCATGTGGCAGCAAGCACTGGCCCCAGAGGTGATCCTGGGGATGCTGTGGGTGGCAGTGGCGGGATCAAGCCCCAGCTATGGTCCTGGTGATGCCACTGCTCATGGGAGTGGTGGCGGTGGCAGTGGCATCCAGCTCTGGCCGTTGTCCTGGGGATGCCAGGGCCTGTGGTGGTAGTGGCAGGAGGATTTGGCTGTGGTTCAGGAGTGCTGCATCGGTGGCTGCATGATGCAGCATCAGCCGCAGCCCAGCATGGTGCAGCCTTGGCAGGGGCCCTGGTGATGCCAGAAAGGCTGTTGGGGCCATGATGAGGTCAGCAAGGGCTGATGGGAGCAGTGGTGAGGGCCCCAACACGGCCAGCCAGGGCCCAGGCGAGGCCATGGAGGCTGGTGAGAGCTGATGAGGCCGAGTGGGGGTAGAGGCTGGCAGGGGCCTGGCTAGGTCATCCCTGGTGAGGCCGGCAGTGGAGCTTGGAAGAAGCGCCAAGGGAGACCCGATAAAGCCACTGGGCTTCCCTCCACCCACCCCCACTCCCGGCTTTATCAGGTGCCAACTGCTCAACTACTATTCCTTGCTCCCTACTCTTGTCCTGCCCCTTCAATCTCCAGGATTCCCCCTCACCCTCCTATTCCCAGGCTGCTCCTGCCATCACACAGAGGCACCCCTATCCTTCCTTCACCTTTCCTTGCAACCCCTGCCCTTTTTTCTATATTCACCCCTTCCCTACTCCCAACATTTTCCCCTGCTACCTACATGGCCCTCCCTGGCCCCACCTGCTTTTACAGACCTTTGCAGAACTAAATTAAGTTTATAAAATGGGTGTTTCTTTTTGATGATTTAATTTTAATTAATATCAGTTTTTAAAAGCTATGCCTCATCTATCCAAAATTTGCTTGCTGGCTCCTGATTGGGAAAAGAATTGCAATGTGTTCCCTTACACAAAAAGGTTGAATACCCCTTATCTTAAAGAATATTATCCAACCAAAATCACAACTCTTAACACTCATGAAAATTAATCACCAAATTAAAAGTGAGGTATTGGTCTTTCAATTCTAAAATGTGAACATGCTAACACTGGTAGCCAAAAAACAAAGTTGAGATGATGTGATAGTTTTTATTAGTGACCATAAAACCAAACAATGACATTCACATGCTTTTTTGTTAATAGTAAATGAGACAAAACCAACTAATGTTAGCTGATGTAGCTAAATTGAACATATCCTCATTTGTGAAACATTTATTTTACTTCCCTTGATCTGAGAAGAAATGGATAAGTGTTGTGAAAAGAGGCGATTCCGGTGCTATTTCAATCACTGGTGAAACATCTGAACCCCAAGAAAAAAAAGGAAAAGCTGTTCAGGGATAGTATAATGAGAACTATCTGGCCTTTGGATTTTCATAGACAGGAGATGCCGCATGAACCTTACCTGAATGCCTCATCTGCAGAGAGAAGTTGGCAAATGCTGTGATAGTGCCAAGTAAGTTAAAATGCCATGTACAGAAAAAACATCCATCTTTTGCAAACAAAGGCATTCAGTATTTCAGGTGCTTAAAAGAACAAAACCTGAAGCAGACCCAACATCTGATGGATTGTGTGTAGGTATCAGATAAAGCTTGAGGCTAGTTACCTGGTGGCTGTGCTTATAGCTAAATCAAAAAAGCCTCATAGCATTGTTGAAACCTTAATTATGCCTGCATGTAAAAATACCATAGGTGTGATGTTCAGAGCTGATGCTGCAAAAGAGATTGACAAAATTCTACTGTCTAATAATACAGTCAAACATTGAATTGATGGCATGTCAGCTGATATTGAGGAGGTACTGCAAGAGAAGTTAACTGGTAGTGGGAAGTTTACTTTGCAGATTGATGAGTCCACTGGCATACGCGGACACTGCCAGCTGTTGGCCAACGTTCAGTATGTTGATGGAAACTTCATTCAGGAGAATTTTTTGTTTTGTAAGGAGCTACTGAGTCGTTCAACTGGTGAGGAAATATTTTGGGTAACAGATACTTATTTGAAGGAAAACAACCTTACCTGGGACATGTGTTGTAGCATTTGCACTGACGGAGCAACCTCCATGACAGGGAAAGTCACAGGATTTTACAGTAAGGAGAAAGAGCAAGCTCCTGCCATTCAAACCAACCATTGCATGCTCCACCGTGAAACTCCTGTAACCAAAACAATGCCACCAGAGTTAGCAGCTGTATTAGAGCAAGCCATGAAAATCATGAGTTAAATAATATCACAGCCATTGAAATCATATTTGTTCACTATTTTGTGTGAAGAGCTGGGGGCTGAGAATCAGAGCTTACTGTTATACACTGAGGTGTGATGGTTATCACAGAGGAAGGTTCTCTCTCATGTTCATGAGCTCAGGAGAGAACTGACAGAGTTTTCAACAATGCATGAACTGCCGTATAAAGAGTTACTAGCTGATGACTACTGGTGGGCTAAGTTGCCATATCTTGCAGACATGTTCAGCCATCTGAATGAGCTGAATATTAAAATGCAGGAGAAGAATGAGGCAATCCTGATCATCACAGATAAACTTCAAGGTTTCAGGTCAAAACTGGGCCTTTGGAAAGAGGCAGGGGCAAGGGGTTCACTTGAGATGTTTCCACTAGCACTGTCAGCAGCAGATGTAGTTGTCAAGGCACACAGCCTCGTATTTGAGCATCTCAAATCACTGGAAGAGAAGTCTGACTGCTACTTCTCCTTGACAAATGTGGAAGACTATGACTGGATATGTGATCCATTTACTTCACTTTCTTGTGATTCAACAAAGAAGCTGACATTAAAAGAAAAAAAGGAACGTGCAGAGCTACAGATTGATCACACAATGAAGCTGAAGTTTGGAAAGGTGTCTTTTGACATCTTTGGCTGACTGTGGGATATGAATATCCAATGACCTCTGACCATGCTATTGCTGTACTCTTGCCATTTCCAACAACATACCTCTGTGACCTAGCATTTTCAACCCTGGCATACGTAAAAAGCAACAGGACGGAGTGCTTGTCAGTGCAGCAAGATTGGCGGGTAGCCCTCTCAACAGTTCCTCCTTGGATCAAAAGGCTCTGTGCACACAGGCAGGCCCAGGTTTCCCACTAACTTGGTAAATTGCTATTTACTCTACCTTGCATCTTGCTTTGATCAGCTGAATTTTAATTGCATCAGTTCAATTATTTAATTGAAATTATATTTTAAACACATTATTACATATATGAAATATCATCTGCAGATTTCAGACATGAACTGAGTGCTGCCTGTGGAACATATTTAGGGCCATAAATAGTTAGACAGAGTTGAGATTTTGAAAATATACCTGTGATGGCATATTCTTTCCCCAGTGGATTTGAAACATTAAGCATTTGATCGTTCTTTATCTTATATATATATTATGTACTTCTCTAGTAAGACCATAACCATAGTAAATATGACATTTATGAGCAATCAATTCAGATGAAAGAAGTGGGTTTGCCTTGGCATTGTTTGTCTCACTGAAGTGTGCCTTGTTACCGAAAAGATTGGGAACCACTGCTCTAGCCCCTTGACCATTTTTGTTGTCCTCCGCTGGACTCTTTCTAATTTGTCCACATCATCTATGTAGTGGGGAGCCCAAAACTGGACACAGTATTCCAAATCCAGCCTCACCAGTGCTGAATAGAGGGGAATGATCACATCCCTCGATCTGCTGGCAACACTTCTACTAATGCAGCCCAGTATGTCATTGGCCTCTTTCGCAACAAGGACACACTGTTGACTCAAACCCAGCTTCCATCCACCATAATCCCCAGGACCTTATCTACAGTGCTGCTACTTAGCTGATCACTCTCCAGCCTGTAGCAGTGCATGGGGTTATTCCATCCTAAGTGCAGGACTTTGCACTTGTCCTTGTTGAACCTCATGAGATTTCTTTTGGCCCACTGCTCCAATTTGTCTAGGTCTCCCTGAATCCTTTCCCTGCCCTCCAGTGTATCTACTTTTCCACCAGCTTAGTGTCATCCCCAAACTTACTGAGTATGAAATCTATTCCATCATCCAGATCATTAATGAAGGTGTTGAATGGAACCGGCCCCAGGACTGACCCCTAGGTCACACCACTCATTACTGATTGCCAGCTAGACATTGAGCCATTGATTCCTACTGACTGAAGCTGTTGATCTGACGAGTTTTCTTTCCACTTTACAGTTAGTGCACCCAACCCATACTTCCTTAACTTGCTGACAGAAATGCTGTGGGAAACCATATCAAAATCCTTGCTAAAGTCAAGGTATATCACGTCAACAGCTGTTCCCACATCCACAAATCCAGTCATCTCATAGAAAGCAATGAGGTTGGTCAGGCACGATTTACCCTTGTTGAATCTATGCTGACTGTTCTTCATAACTCTATTTTCCTCCAAGTGTTTAAAGATGGATTCTTTGAGAACCTGCTCCATGATTTTTCCAGGGATTGAGGTGAGGTTAACAGGTCTGTAATTCCCTGGATCCTCCTTTTACCCTTTCTTGAAGATAGGTACTATATTTGCTTTTTTTCAGTCCTCTAGCATCTCCCCCATTTGCCATGAGTTTTCAAAGATAATGGCCAGCAGTTCTGCCATCTTATTGGCCAACTCAGCAACCTTGGATGCAGTTCATCTGGCCCCATAGGCTTGTGCACATCCAGTTTCTTTAAGTAGTCCCTAACCTGACCTTCCATAACCAAGGGCCTCTCTTCTTCTCTCCAATCTGCTATACCCAGTGTAGTGGGCTGGGAGCTGGCCCTCCCTGTGAAGACTAAATTAAAAAAAGCATAGAGCACTTCTACCTTTTCTGCACACTCCACCACAAGGATACCTGCCCCATTCAGTAAGGAACCTGCACCATCCCTGATCATCTTCTTATTGACATACTTGTACAACCCCTTCCTATTATCCTTCACATCCCTTGCTAGCTGCAACTCCAGTTGTCCTTTGGTCTTTCTGATTTTATCCCTGGAGTCCTGAGCAATATCTTTGTATGCCTCCCTAGTTGTCTGTCCAAGCTTCCACTTCTTGTAAGCTTCCTTTTTATGTTTCAGCTCACCACAGAGATCTTTGTTAAGCCACACTGGGCGCCTTCCACACTTGCTTGCTTTCTGCTCATCAGAATGGTATCTGCCTGTGCCCTTAGCAGGGTTTCTATAAAATAGAACCAGCTGTCTTGGACATCTTTCCCCTTTTGTTTGTGTTTTGCATCCTTCATTTTTTCCGTTAATCAGCAGCCTGAACTCTACGGCTGTGTTCTCACACAGCCAGTTATTTCGATATGGTTGTTTCGCAACAACCGTATATCAAAATAACGCTTATTTCAAAACAATTTATTTCGAATTAACAAAATGTTAATTCGAAATAAGGAAAAAAGGCGGAAACGAAATAGCCGGTTCATACTATGAACTGGCTATTTCACTTCCGCAGGGGGCTGCAGGCACCGGCGGGATTCAGCGCTGCCCGGCACTGCTCCCCGCCGGTGCTTGCATAGCGGGGCT